>CM044553.2:13701510-14301510 GCA_024416835.2 Perccottus glenii
AAAAACCTGGGATATTCTGGTTAGTCGCTATTATATTGAACAATACTGTACTTTTTACAAAAGCTGAACAAAGAGAGACCGACAATAACCTACTTTAAAAAACACTATCTTAACTGTATCTGAGTTACCTGGCATTGAACCCCCTCCCTTTGCGAGCACAGCCCTCCCAGTGGCAGCAGTACCCAGAATCCTTTTCAGGTTTGACGTGAAAGTCGTTCACATGGTCCACCAGGTCTTGCAGGAGTCAAAGAGCAGATGGCACTGGTGGAGCAATGGTGTAAAATGACACTCTGGATCATAACAGTGTCAAAGTATGCCCTTGCCTTTCATTGGAGCGTACCTTCTTCCAGCGGCAGGCGAGCTGTTCGTCGGCTGAGAGGTCAGGGGATGCTCTCTTGTCACTCGCCTGGCCTATGAACATGGAGGATGGCAGGTGAAGTCCAGTCCCAGCTCCAATTGGCACAAAGAACGGAAAGGCCTGTGAGAGTGAATTCTGGGAAACAGAGAAGACGTTTGATGTCAAGATAATTAATGCAATTGAATACAACAATACACTATGACAAGACTTTGACTTTTGGACGTTCACATCTTCACTTTCTCTCTCCTAAATCTCTTTTTTTTCCTTTCAGAGACACCCACAGCGCACTACTAAAGCTCCCTACATCCCTGAGCTTGGCATGGGAGCTGTTCAAAATTCATTGAACCTCAGCAGGCGCTCAAAGGGCTAATATACCAGCTCATGCACACACAGTCTAAACACACACTTGCACCTAGAGCGCGACTCAAGCAGGAAACAGAGTGAGTTCTTAACAAAATGCTACATTTCTAACAGTGGCTGTATGAGTTCTTGTTGGCAGTTGTATGAATGTGACATGTTGCTTCAAATGAGACCGATTCCCTCGCAACACTATGTGAGCCACACTGTCGGCTTCTGTAGGCATGTGAGGTCTTCAATATGAAATGCTGGATAAAATAGAAGTTAGACGCTGTCCGATCGATAATTTGGAAATTGTGTGAGGCATTGTTCAGTATGTGCCGAGGGGGGGCATCCGCGACCAAGTGCACGGGGCGGCTGAATGGTTCTAGCCAGGGCGTCTCAATTCAATTGGGAGGGAATTGAATTAGGCAGCGTGAGGTCTGCATGGCAGTACCTTGTCTATGAATGTACACACTCAAGAACACACACGTCATGCCAGCAAGGCCACTGAGTACAAGTAGCTGGGACACAGGAGGCGCTTGAGAAGAGGTAGCCTGACACCCTGCTCTATTACAAACTAATGGTATAGTCTTATTTGCTGACAGGCTGTGACACATAACTCAGTGCTGTTGCTCATCTGCTGACCCCAGCAGGATGAGTCAGTCTGCGGCGCACACAAAAAGTGGCCAGTCATAAGAGGAAATTTTGGGCCTTTTAAACATCAATAAACAGGGAGGAAGACATACACCAGATATTGGGCAGGTAACGTGTAACGTGTTCTGCTGTGATACTTCCATGTGCACTCCAGATTGTTGCTTACAACTGAGGTCAAGGGGTCATACTGCTTTTGTTTTTATTTGGACCTGTTGACAAAAACGGCACACAAAGTATATTCCTATTTTAAACACTTCTTAAAACTTCAGAGTTGAAGACTTACTCCTGAGGGGACGTAGCCGTTGGTGGTTTCTGGAGAGCTGGCCGTGTGACGCGAGGAGGGAGACATGCTGAGGTCCACTGCAGGGGGTGTGGGGGTGTCTGTTCGATCCTGAGGTACTACCTGCACACCTAACACACAAACATGCAACTGGTTAATATTCCTAAAAAGCGATATGTTACTGGAGTGGGGGTCATGTTGCTTTTGTGGTGCATTTTGAAGCCCCAGTAGAAAAGCTGTTTTACTATTTGGTATGATTATGTTAATTTCTTTTAAAAAAGATACTCCAGCTTTTACTGTCTATGTGGTGTACCAGTGTGTGGAGATGGTGGTGAGGCAGGCTCTATGATTGCAGTGCCGTCATCCGTCATGTGGAGCTGGCGAGCACGTTTGGGGTGAATCGGGGAGAGTGAGGGTGACCGCGCACCCCTGTCTCTCCCACCAGCCCGCCGAGGAAGCTTCAAGTCTAGGGGCTCATCCAAGGACAGCATGATTGTGGCCCGGCGACCTCCCACCTGCACAAACACCAGTCACAGAGGGGTACAGTGAGACCGAGCAGGAAGCAGCGTTTCCCCATGAAATACTGCAACCCAGTGTAAAGAAAAAAAGCCCAGCAGGGGATTCCTACACCTGCAATATTTCCCATGTGAATGTTGTGTTAGTCCTACATTCCTCGACCTCCTTCGGTGGGTAAGAAGAACTGTCCAACAATGGTAAACTGACCACAATCGTAAACTGAAACACAGAGCGAGCCAGGGAAAAATAAACACACACACGCCGAGATCTGCATGACCCTCCTCTTTTTCCATCCTGACCTTTACTCACACAATCTTCCTGAGGAATGTCTACAATCTAATCCAGATGGTCACTCTTACCAGCAGCACTCCACCCATTGGCCACAGGATGGACTTTGCACCCAGTCACATAACTACTCCCCAGCCTGCCACAGCCACAGAGTCCACTTTCAGACCCCTCAGACCAGCCCACCCCAGGACTCCAGGTCCAGCTGCACCCTGTCCATCCACCCCCTCCATCTTCGCAGCACACTGACCTTCAGACTCGGCCTGAGGCAAAGAGAATGAGGCCTGTCTTCTGAGTTCATACAGAGACGCCAGAGTAAGCACAAGCTTCACCTGCACAAGCTGCCCACACCATGTTACTGGCTTAACAATCAAACAACCTCATAAATATAGGGAATTATACAGTTATATATACAACAGTACTCTTAATTATAAAAAAAAAATTATACAATAAATATGACAACCTGAAAACAAGTTAGAAATAAATAAAAAGGACATATAAATCAAAGTGTTTTTTTATTAAAGAATAATGACCATAAAAATGGGCCAATTACCTTAAAAACACAGACAAAAAATCATTATATATAATGTTATTATATATAATATTATATATATATATATACATATATATATATATATATATATATATATATATATATATATATATACATATATATATATACATATATATACATATATATATATATATATATATATATATATATATATAACATTATATAATATATATATATATGTATATATATATATATAACATGAGGCCTTTGTTTTTCCACATGAAGCATCACAATGAAACATGCAGGACATGCATATTGTATACACACATACTCTGTTAGTACAGTACAGCTGGTTTATGGCCAAATTCTCTATTCAACTCATGTTATGGTTCACTGCTCCTCACCACGCATACATCTTACATCAAAGCATTTTTCTATGGCTGGGTGTTCTGTATACTTAAACACATGTAACACAGCTTCCAGGAAATACACCACCAATAATATGTGTAATAATCAGACACACCAATATCACAGTGCAACTGTAATTTCCAACTAATTTCTGTCTCTCACACACATGCCCGTGCACACACTCACTGAAGTTGGGGGGGCAGTGAATAGTGGGCTTTGAGATCCACTGGCCAGGGGCCACATGAGAAGCCCTTGTGTCTGAGAGGCATGAAGCAGAGAGGTCACCAGGTTCACCGACCCAGCAAGCAATGGTCACCAACTCACAGCCCCACATCCAGGAGGGGCTTAGGGGGGGCTCAGTCATCCATACACAAATAGATGATGATACACACATCTAGATACAAACAGTGGACCACACTGTATTTACATACACACTAAGAAGCATTATACTACTGTCAGTTGTATCTCAGCATATGTGCATTTACTGATGTTTCCCATTTGAAACTAAAAAACTGTTAACAATTGATTTTTATGTCTGTTAGAAGGGTGATGTTCTAAAATGAGCCTACAAAAATAATAAGTAAAAGCTTGTTTGAAGCAGGACAAAAACAGGACAAAAGAGGACAAAACAGCAAATACTTTTGTGATCTTTTGATTATGAAACATTTTAATTTGTGTAGACCTTTCCACTTTCAACTTGATCAGCACCACATAAAAGTCCTTCAGTGAATAAACCCATGGACAAATGAGTGTTGATAAAGCAGCAGGGTAACTGCTTGTGGCAGTAATGATATTCTCGAGTTTATTATGAGGGCAAACATTGTCATTAGCTGTGCAAATGAACATGCAAAGATTAGAGCGGATGTGATCCACATTTGTAATAAGCTGCGGTTAATTCCACATTTCTCCTTCGTTCCCTCAATTCCCCTGAACTGGGCGGGTCTGTTTGACTTACTGTAACTCCTACCACACACACTGCCAAGAGTTTTAGCTTCATGGTTTGATTTAGGAGGCAGAATGAGAGTAACTGTATGTCAAAATCTACTCCCATCCACTGGGGGCAACTAGAAAGCTACTTGACAGACTGTGGTATGGAACCTCTGACTCCTTATTGATTTAGATTTGGCACTTAAACGTATGACCTCTCTCACACAAACAGAAAGACAATATAAGGGTCTCTGCACACAAAAGCCCCTCTTAGGCAGCTGCTCCATGTGCAAACCATTACTATAGCTACATAATGAACTGTATGGCTCATCTTTTCCAATTTATTAAAGAGGCGTCCCTGACTGGTCCACTGCTGCTTGAACAACAGTTAGTCTCATAAAAATGTGTCCTCCAGAAAAATGATAAGCATTGTTCCTATAGTTCAGCCTAGAGTAGACTGGGCATTTAAATTAGTTGTTTACACCACAAATGTCCCAATTGACAATGAAATCCAGCGTGATTAAATATAAAACAAGTCCATTATTATAATGCACCTTATTTCTGATTGTATGGTAATATTTCCAGATCAGCCATATCCTTGTTGCATTATGATAAACACTCTTTACCCTGCATCAAGGGAAAATCTGGAGTAATAGGCAATCTTGCTTTTTCCTTCTTCCAACATATTACGGATTAATATGCCTTTACCAACTGCCAGGCTGACTAATAAAATAATGCTGCTGTCAGACACAAATTGTGCATCTTCACTTTTTCATAACTTCATTCAAATGGTTACACTCTATGGCTACGTATGTCTCCTCAGGAAATAAGAACTGGGGTTTATGGGAAATATACGGGACGGATTCCTGTTTGCTTGCATGTTATGAGACTCTGTGTGGTGGCGGGTGGCTGTGAAGTTTGGGGAAGGGGTGTTGGCTAGCCCCCATATGGACTTCCTTGCTGAGCCGTGGGGCGGACAGTCTCTCTGAAAGGCAGCATTGTCCCTTTTCTCTGGGCCCTCACTCTCATTCTGTAGAGTAAATACAGGCTATAGGCCATTTCAACGGGAATGGGCTAAAGAGAGATGACCGAGGGGGCTACGGGGAGGATAAATGAAGGTTAGGAGGAAGTGCAGGAGGAAGCCAAACCTTGAAAGAGAGGTTTGTGTATCCTGTAAAGCAATCAGCATTCCTTATGGCCTACCCCTTACCGCAAAACTATATCCCCTACTTGACATTAGTCAGGTATGTTTGGTCAAAAGGCTATGTTAGCACATTGGGGATATGTCTGATCAAAGAAAAGGCAATGCATTTCAGCACCCCCCATGACCCAAAACTATAAGCTCACACTTTTGACCTCTCTGATCTTTGACCTGGTTTGGAAGGCTGTGAAATCTGTGCCAAACTCCATCAGAATTGTGTGATCAGAGGTAATGCAAGTCAAAGAATATATAAATTGGTAATGTTTTCTTTTTACAGGATAAAAAGAAAACATTTTTGAGTAAAATACAGTGAGGAGAAGCTGTGCGTGCTTGTTTGGCGCCCTCTGAAGTTGGCTGTAACTTAATCTATCTCCTGCTGTGACCCTGGGAGGCGGTCTGTAGGAGGTAAGCCATCTCTCCCCAGGGCTCCTTGCTCTTTTTCAGATTCCCTCTCTCACATACAGACTTGTAGATACACACACCTGGAGAACAAGAGGATGAGAGCGAAGGAAAACAATACCTTTTGACAACTCACCGCCTCCGCCGTGTTATACTAAACAGATTTATTGTGTCATTTAAAAGCAATACAAAATCCTGCAGTGATCACATTTACATCCAGGTAACTACATGACAATGCTGATGGTGAGCTTTCTGTGCAAGACAGGTGGTTATGTTTAAACGCTAAAGCACATGTAATAACGTCTGCAAAATATGGTAATTATCTTATTCAACTTTACTCTCCAAGCATATATGACTCATCTATGACAACTTTATGAGCTTGAAGTTTAAAAGCTACCCAGATTTTCACAATTGCCAAACACACTTCTTTGGTAACTTATTAGCGCAATAGTGTATTTGGTCTTCCTTAATACAACCAAAAACAATCAGACCTTAAACCTACTGAGGTAACAAAACGGATATATGAAGTCAAACCTTCCACGACACAGTCCAGGGTTTTGTGCTTTAATGAGAAATGGCTTTGGGTCTTTGGAAAACCTTGTGCATAAACAGTAGTAGAAAGGCCTAACAGGCACAAGACATTGATCAGACAATGTGCAGAATGGATTGGATTTATGTAGATTTTATGACACAAGACCAAATCCTATTTCAGTCTCAGAAGTAATTAGTAAAAGATGTTCAGTTCCAGCCTGGGTCATGTGTGTTTTTTTCATTCACCAGGTGGGAAGGTATGGGTCAAAGGTGACTTCAGGTTTAGAGGGTGGTGTGCAGTGAACTCTGACCCGTGACATTTGGATTCTACATCTGTATCTATGGCTGGAGAGGGGTAAACAAAAAACACACAAAGCTCAGTTTAGAGAACGTCTATCCTTCAAAATAAATGTCAGAGTCAGGTGTATTTTGTTATGATATTAACTAATGATGCATCAGCCGGTTAATATCCTCTTATTAGTGTGTTTGTTTGGGAAATAGGAAAACCCACCCAGCCATGGTGAATGCCTCCTCTTCTTCGCATTGCTGCATTTGTTGAGGTAATAGCCACAAGTGACCCCACCTCCACTGACAAATACCCACCCAAACCACAGCCCCCGTACACACTGATGGATCACTTCACACACAACACACACAGCTGAGACTTTCCTCCTCAGCCAGCCGCCTCCTCATACAGGAAACCTCAGTTTCCACTCCTCCTCTGGGCCTCTCATTCCTCCCTTTGCTCTCTCTCCTTGTATTTTGTCTTTGATTTTTCTCTCAATTGCACCTCTTGCATTTGGTTGCATTGTTTGTCGATTGCTTTTTCTATTAATATATCCAAATGAAAACAAAACACAAACTTTATTTTTCAGTATTACTCTAAACCTCCTTTTCCCCAACTGCTGCAAAGAGTACAGAGAACTGTACACAAGATTATGTAATAGCCGAGTGCACAGAACCACATGGGAAGGGCTAGTGAGGGGAACAGGCTGTTGATGGACTATTAAAGTTATGACGGCTTTGTCTCAGTATTGCCTGAGACAAAGCCAAACACACATGTTAAAAGATAAAAGTGATGTAAAACCAAGGCAATACGCGGCGATTTAAAACAACTAATGATAAGTAAGGCAACTGAAAGTAAAAGAAGATAGATTGAAGGGCTATAGATGGAGTGCAACAGAAAGCTTCTCAGCGAGCTACTGATGGCCTCCAGCCAGAGCGTTCAGACACTAAGGAATTCCAGGCAGAGTGCAGGGAGGGAGGGAATGTGCCAACAGGGAGGGAGGCACATCACAACGAGGGCAGGTCCAAGTTGTGGTTTATTGTCAAAAACCAAAGGAAGACTTTATCTAATGTCTTTCTCCGGTTGAACATTACATTTTTCGTATGAATACTCGTTTCATAATCCCAATAGATGTGTCATTAAAGTGAGGTTTTCACTTAAAAGCATCCACATGGCCAACAATTCCACTCAATAATATGGCATCCGAGATGCATAGTAAAAAAAATCTGAATGAGATTTCCCATTGTGTCAGTGAGCTTTATGGCCAAGCTAAATCTGGGATTATCACGACACATTGACCTGACTTGACTGGAGGAGGGGGAGGGCAGTTGTGGATGGTTGAGTGGGCCAAGGACGAAGTGGTGCATGGTATATTTTAAGTGGCGTAGATATTTCAGGAAGGAGATATTGAATAATGTTCCTAAATAATGCAATAGTTCTCCTTTTTAATTATAAATGAGGACATCACAAAGCTAGTTAGTAAAGTAATGCTGAACTTCAAAGTGGAACACATTGTGGAGGGTCTGGCTGACTGTAGACATTGACCACAGTCACCTCAGAGTAGGTCATCTTAAATGTAATTGGATATATTATGTTTAAAAAATAGTTTGGAAGAACATCTTGAAAGGCAGTTACCACAGCATCACTCATCTTTCGTGTGGTGTAGCAGGACAAATGAAAATGTTCAAATAGACGGGAACAGAATTGTAGTTTTTTTAAATGGGAAATACTGGGAGCCAGGCTTATTGGAGAAAATATTTACTTCCACACAGGCTTACCAGTCAACAACTGATCTCAGGGTCCACTACCTCAAATATCTATGGTTGTAACCAAGGTCTTTTGAAATTTTGTGTGGAAAGTGTTTAGAAGTTCCATTTTGTAACAGAAGACAAGAACTTATTAAGGTGTTATATACGCAGGAAATGTTTTGCAGAATCGTAACTGGCCAAACTATTTAGACCGAACAAATGAAAGGAGAGAAGGCAGGTAAAGCTGCACATTGGCATGAGGCTTGGAAACTTCCCCAAGCCACAGTCAATTTATTGGACTCCTAGTAGCTGCTATATGACATAAACAGTATGTGATTGAGGGTCCACGTGTTGCAACATGTGGTTTTAGTCAATGCTTCGATTTTTTTTTTCTCCCACCACCTCCTATTTCAAACTTTCAAATGGAATACATCTGTCTAACCCCCCCAAAAGTAAAACAGTTTGAATCCCTTTTTCTAGAGATGATACTAGCTGGACTTGGAACCATGACTCAATGTGAAGTAAAGCAACCATACTCCGGGCCACTTTACACAACCGTACTGTAGGCTTTGAAGACGGGTGAGTAATCTTACAATAACGTGGGGTATTTCACAACATTGCAGGTCTGTAGCTCGGCAGGAACCAATGAAAGCAGGACTCGAGGAGAGAAGAGAGAGGAGAGGGAAAGAAGAATGTGTTTGTCTTTGCACTCCAGAGATTTGATAGACATCCCCACCCTGGTTTACACTGACCTCCCACTAACTCTGTACCTCCTGGAGTCTGAAGAAAGAATCCCCTCTAACGCAGGCCCCCCCCTCGTTCCTCATCTTTGGTATTCTATAATTTTATACAAACAACATGCATGATCTCTCGGGGCTGCGTTCGCTCTTTGCTTTTGTCTGTCAACACTCTTCCCTCTTCCTACACTCCATCTCACGTCTCTCTGCCGTCCTCAGTCTGTGCTGTCTCTCGGCCCATTCCTGTGGCCTCTCCCCACAAGGCAGTGATGCAATCCTCCGACTCCTGCGCGCAATCACAGGGTCTGGAGTGGGCTCACCAGCCAAGCAGGGGCGTCACCACACTGCACTCAGTAGGAAAGCAACAGGAGAGGAAAGAAGGGAGGTGGGGAGAAAGAAAAGACGAAACCGAGCCAGCGAGCAGAGGGAAGAAAAAGTTGGTGGTTGAGTCGATGCTGGCAATAAAAGAGAAATCTTTTTACTTCATTCTTCTAGGAGTAAACATATTTTTGTTCTGTTGGAGTGAAGGGGGTATTTAGACACTGCTGTTCATTTTCAAAAGCAGACTATGTTTTGTTTTTTTAAACTTCATCAAAATGAGTTGGGCAAATGGAGGGTCACTTATAGGTCCTGTCTTGATACTCTCACAATTACGGAAGAATCTACCCGAATCTTATGTACTTACGGGCATAACCCCCGTGCTATATCTATCATTTGATTTCAATTGTTTGCAGAGAATTACACGACACAATATTTACTCCATTCCTGCCCCTCTCTTCTCTTCAGCCCACTGACCAGCTGTGTCTGGTCTGCTGGACGGGTTTGCATTTCGGAAGTGACGGCTCTGTGTTACTCCCACACTAAACACTGTCATTCCAGCTGACTCACATGGACCAACATTAGCAATTTCTAACAGCTACACTGGCAATATGACAAAAGACTTTTCAGGTAACGTTCTCTCTTGAGGTGTATACATCCTTCTCCACTTTCAGAAATCCTTTATATGGGAGTGCAAATGAAACGTGCATGTGGACATGGAGTGGTGCCATGCAGAGTTGTTTTCACCCTAGTGCGTGGAGTGATTTTATCGACCAAGGATGGAACGTGAGATTACACACATCACGCTAAAGCACATATGCATTTACAGGCTTGCCTTGCCTCAGACCTCCCCTAAGGCAACAGAAATGAACACAAGGTCAGGTTTGGAATGTACTGGCACCTGCCTAAATCTTTAAAATACAGGCTTCTCTGAGCACAAACAAAAGGCCAATGGTAACCACTCCCTAAAACCTGGGACAGGGTTTACAAATATAATGGGAATGATCATATGTGGCTCCCTAACAGTACGTGTGTAGTAGCCAAAATCTCTACTTAGTAGTAGTACAGGTTTAAACATCCACTGTTACTGAACTATTCTTGACTTCAGGGGCTGCTGAGACAAGAGACAAAAATGAATAGAAGTAAAATATATTATTAAAAATATGTCTAGTAAAAACGTATGTCTCAAGAAAAGTTATTTAAATAACGTTGCAAATGTGTGTCTCTGCAGTAAAACACATTTCTTTGCTGGTACATTAAAAATAAATTTGCAGCATGATTTACAAGAAGCTTGAGAATGGAAACAGTGGCATCACAGGCAGAACCACAGGCAATATTTCAGCACCAGATTTTCTGCCAAAATGCTCTGTCCCTTGGTAGCTATAAGACATTATGGAGGTATACCATAAGTGCACACTAACTGCGCACAAAGAGACCCTCGTGCAAAGTTTTTATCCTACGTGCTGTGGAGTTCAGGCCAGTTCAGAGCACTGTGGTACTGCTCCAGCTTTGGGAGGGGTGCGCCTGTCTCACAGTCATTTCCTGGACGGGGATATTATGGCACCACACGCATGAGAAACAAACCCCTTTTGCCTGTACACACTGACCCCAGCTACTTTCATTTGCTTGCAACTCAATAAGATGGAGGTGCATAGTGAACTCCTGGGAAGCCAGTCTTCTTATTCAAAAGCAGGGGTAACATGATCTCAACAACAGCTTTATGCAATGCAGCCTCTGGGAAGCTGAGGGCAACCGTCTGTCTTCATCACTGTGGCCTATTGGACACTACGGGGGTGTTCCCTAGACACAATACTCCTTTGGCCACTCCTTGTGCCTGCAGAGGCCTGCGTGACACCTGTGGAGCAGGCACAGTAAAACCCAACAAGTGGGGGCCACACAGAACAGATGTGCTGCTGGACTGAGTATGTGCTGGTTAGCATGCAAGTTAAGACCAATGCACATGGAACGAACTGTCTGACACTCCAAGTTTAATCTCAACAAAGACAAGATTTTAGCTGGCTTTCTATCAAGCTGGGAAGGGGTCATTCATTGATGTTTTAGACAAATAAATCAGTTGTTATTTGAAAATCTAGGGTCTTGTATGGCGTAAACAAGACTGATGTCGCTTTAAAGAGTGATCTTAAGATTGGTCTCAAGCCCGGGTGAGTCTCAAGTACTAAAACACAAGTCCTATTGTGTGCAAAAGTGTGTGCATGTACAGTTGGTAGAATCAGGGCAGGGACTCCAAAACCAAAGCATATTGGAAAAGGAAAGAAAACAGGAAGAGGGAGAAATACATAACAGCAGAAAGCAATTAGCAGACAAAGTGACGTGATGTATGTATGCATTGGAGGAGAGCTGATTACAGTGCCCTGGCATGCCCCCTCCTGCTTGAGCCAGTGATCTCATATATACATGCACACTCTAAACCTGGGTCGTCTGTGCCAGCTTAACGACTGCCTTATGTGCTCCTCTCTCACATAGAGCCTGTTTGCTTTAACATACCCCACCCCTCCTTCCCTCCCACTATGGCTGGCAATAAGACAAGGTCAATATGACAGTCTTTTTCTCTTTTCCTTTATCTCCCGCCCTTGCCGTTTTCTCTCTGTGTTCCTGTGTTTCAGCTCAGACCAAGTGACAGACTCCACCCATGCAAGCTTTCATCTTTTGCGGCTTCATCCAAAGAGAGGGAAACAGTGAAAGACAGAAGAGAGACAGATGCAAAGGGACAGATGGAGGGCGACTGAGATGGCGACAGACATAGTTGCGCAGAGTGATTTAAAATGGAGTGGCACTAAAGTAAGATTTTAATTTGTTGGCACGTTCGGTTTGATGAAAGACCACCAGACTGAGATGAAGCCTTGTTTCATTTGACTGCAGAATCAGATTGCCCAATGAATGCAACAGCCAAAGAGATGAGTGAGGACCGAGATCAGCGACACATAGGAAAAGATACCATGAAACGGTCACAAAAAAATTCAAACACTAGTTCAGTCTGACAAACTCACGTCATTTAGCAGACGCTTTTATCCAAAGCGACTTACAAGTGAGGAAAACAATGGAAGCAATTTTAACAACACAAGGTACAAAAAGCATAAGTGCACAAAAACTAAAAACTAGTCAGTTTAAACCCAGCACGGTATACAAAGTTTTTTTTTTTTTTTTATTGTTATTGGTTGCATTATTGGTTGCATTTAAACAAATCAGGTTTGGTCCTTGCCTATCTCAACTTCCTAAAATGTATTTTTGTATGAAGACCAAGTAACCTTAGACAAACGTGACCTTATGGCTATGAAGAACAGGTCTTTGAGTGGACCTCAATTAGATCTAAAGGTCAAGCAATCATGCCCAGACTCTTGTGCCCCAAATGAAAACTGACATTTAGCATCTATTATATTCCTCAGCCACACTTAACAAGCCAAACCTATCCCCTATTTTTTGTCATCCATAAGAGGGACAATATGTTACATAAGGTAGGGTTGGTTCATGGAAAGTGGGAGATGAAAATGTGAGGCGGGATGCAGTTTAAAGAACAGAGTAGATGAAGTCCCAGAGAGTACATGATGGAGGGAAAGAGGGCGGGCAAGCAGAGGGGGTGGTGAAGGGGCAAAGTCTGGAAGCTAAAGCTGACAGGACTGGATATGCCCAGACACATAGCCAGGCCCAGGCCCAGACTTGAGAGACCTTTGAGTCTCTAAAAAGCCTCACCCATGTCTCCCTCATGCAACCTCTTGTGTAAAAAACACTCTACATCTCCCCCTTCCCTGTGTTATTCCTTAGCCATACTTACAGACAGAGCCCCCTCACTGACTCCTCCCTTTCTTTCTCTTCAAACAAGCAAACACACACATGCATACCTCGGCCTCACTGAACTGCTGGAACACCACAGAGGGTATACTGGAGTATTCAGGGTGTTGGCCAGGCAAGTAAATAATAATACAAACCAGCTGTGTCTTTATTCAAACTGCACCACTGCAGCATAATACAGCTCCCATACTCACGTCAGACCAGAAACCAGGCATTGACAATCTCAAGTTCAATCTTACATGTATGGAAACTCGACAGTGTTTCCCATACATTGCTGCTTTTTTATTTCTTGGCTTCAGTCCTATATGCTCTCTTTAAATTTTCCTCTTCCACTGTGCCCGGCCCCAGACATGGTCTGCATATTGTCTACAGGGCCTGCAAGTTGAAATTCTCTCACGATACAAAGACTGAACTGGGAGCACAGAAGGAGCATTAAAGAGAATGAGAAGAGGTGGGTGGGGTAGCTGGAGTGAGGCTCTGAGTTGTCTGTGTTTATTTTGGAAATGCAGGCCTGTAGACTCACAGCAGAGGAACTTACCCATACATTTTACAATGACAGACCCTCACAGAAAGAGCAAGAGCAGTGTGATACTTTGGGATAACCCATGCAGGTGATTTAAAAAGCTTATCCCAAAGGGGCTTTTTAACCCACCCTGGGAACTCAGGAATGGTCTGTAGCAGGAGGGAAACAGTGAGGCCGTGAAGTGATTAGTGGTTACATTTTAACTGCAAAAAAATGCACAGTCTGTGAGCCCGGCCAGCCAAGGAGCAAAGTGGTATGCACCGGTCTCCTTCGGCTCCTAACTCAGTGTGAGTCAGTCAGCCTCTGTATCCGTTTTGTCTATTCTTAAGAAATGAGTCCAGAAATCTGGCCATCACCCCACACAGGCCTATCACGCTCAAGCTCTCCCCAGCCCGACTCTGTCACCCTTCTCTGCTGCACATATGGAAAGAGTTACAGATAAAATATTTGGTGGAAGCAATGCTCAACTTCAGACTCTAACAGTATGAGACAAGCAAGACTTTTTATTGTTAATCCAAAGTATTACATTACTTCTGAATAAAAGACAAATCACAGGTTAATAGTTGTTGCTTCCAATATTCACAACACATTTCTTTCATTTCTCAATTCCCCACAATATTTATTACACAGATTTGTTAACCGTACTCTTGTCCATTACAACTGTAACTGCAGTGAGGACATGTCTTTTATGCAAAAGAAAGTGCCTTTTATGTCCACAATGCTAAATGCAATCAGGTGCCTTGTTTTCACCACATGCTGCCTCATTCACTGACCACTGTAATCCTTCGTCCCCTGCTGCTGAGTTGCCTTTTAGCTTGACCGTAATCCCCAGCTGCTCAGGAACCCTGCTGCGATATTAATTCAAACACTCACATTCAGTCACACCAGCTCTCCCAGTGTAGTTTGTGCCACTTATTTTCCACCCACTTACTGACAGCCAAGTTCTTTTCTGTGTTTTATTTTCCCCTGTGGCAGAACATTTCAGTAGCAGCAGTGCTCACAACAATAACAACAATGGGTGAAAGAAATCTTGTGTTCTTTTCTGGTCGCACCTTAATTCAACAGGTTACCCTTCATATTACACTTTATATTAGTCGGTTTGGCTAGAGCCATTAAGTACAAGTGTCCTGTGGCTTCCCACCATCGCTCTGGCACATGCCTCGTGGTTGCTCTCTGACGCAGGACTATGCCATTAGGGTCCACCTTTTCCATAAAGCCGTAGCCTTTCCCTTAGTTCAAGACCTCAGGGGTTATGATGTCACATGGTTTGGGGGCTGACTATGTTTTTAAGACAAGAAATTTGGGGAGAGGGTGACAATGACCACACCCATGGTTTGGTTGTATAGGTCTGGTCTAGCGAAAACACTTATGGGGTATATCTTTTGACAAAGTAATTACAGCTAATGAGTCGAGTACTGGTCACACGTCAAAACTGGGCAAGCTGTTGTTCCAAGCAGCTGTCCAAGTTCCTAGATCTAGCCAAGAACGCAATCAAGCAGGATGAGAAAATGTACAGCAAAGACGCCTGCCTACAGTACACATCCTGTGAGCGAGGAATGCCACCACAGGGATGGACAGCTGTACCCCAGTGGACATCTGGCTTTGTAGCGCGAATGCAGATCCTTTGAGCTGCACCCTGACCATGAACTGTGTGACAGAGAGGAGATGCAGTAGGTCAGTGGCAATAGGTTTCTTTAAATCTGGCCCCTGCTTTTTTTACCATCAGCTGACTGGACAAACAATGCAAGTTGATGTGAGGAGCACCTGTGCTCACAGTTCACACGAGGGTTATGGATTATAAAGCAGGGGCCTAGAAGAGGGAGTCAAAGTCCTCACTGTACAAAAAAGCCTATGTGGCCTCTTTCACCTCTTCCTCTTCCCTGCTTACTTTGAGAGGGGTTCAGTGGGCCCACAGCCAGACCTCCACTGAGCTTACAGGCTATCTGAAGGACTCCTCTATATACCCTTATACATTCTATTGTTCATACTGCATCTCTCAGTCACCCTGGAAATAAACAAAACATTCAAAACTCAACTGTAGCTCCCTGACTGAGCCTCAATCTGTATCGCAGCCTAATGCTGTTTAATGATCAGGCCTTATTTCCCTTCAGTACAGGGCTTGTTAGGTCTGCCTTGGCAGGGCTCAACTCTTTCCTCTGGCATCTTCTGGAACAATGGACCCATGGGAGGCAGCCAATGGGAAGACGATCCATCCCAAACTCAGTCCCAATGTGCTCACAATTAGGCCCAGGGACAGAGCGGACTTGCTTAATTGGAGGAAAATAGTCCTTTATCTAGCCTGTGCTCATCATTGCCCCCTGCACATGCATGGCCTCAACTAACTTTGGTATTTTGTGGATCAAAAAAGAATGGCAAAACAGACATGCTTTCCAACAGCAGGATAACACTGCAATAACTAGCAGTAGTCTGTGGCTAGTGGTACATTGATCAACTGTTGCGTGAGGACATGGAGACAGAATGCAAATGTAAAGAGTTATAACACCTTTTATAAAGTGGTTATTTGGTTCCCCTTGTGCAGGTCACACTTTATCTTTGTTTTTAGCAATGAGGTTGAAATGACAGTCGGCAGTAGACGTTGAACTCTTTATCAGATGTTGTGACAGAACACAAGAGCTGAGCACAAGCCTGCTTCTTGCACAACAGCTGGCTAAGCAGTGTTGAACGCCCCCAATGTGGAACAGGATTTGAGACAGTGCTCTAAAAAGTCCCTCAGAAATGAACAGAGGGATGCAAAATATGAGGACACGTAACAAAGGCCATTTGAATGCCCAATTGGGTACTGAGATCACGTCTGCGTACTATGACAGACGTTGAAATGGCATGTCCTGCGACACCGGCCTGGACAGAGGAGTCCAGGCTGCAAGGCAGCTGGACAATCTCAGAAAATAGGTCACTGCCATGTGTAAACTCATAGTTTAACATCACCAAACCCAGGACGTAAATACACTTGACAACAGTCACAGAGATGACAGGTCTTACCTCACAGGGAAAATGCCGTGGATGGGGCCCAGATATCTCCGACTTGGTTCTTCTTTTGCCAGGGCAAACTTCGCACGCAAGTCCTTTGGCTCGAACGTCGTCTCTGTTCAGTGACTCCTTGTTAATTTTTCGCTTTGAAAACGATGTCGAGATCGGACACGTCTTGTAAAAATATTATGTGTCTACAGAGGCGGTCTGTGACCAGACCATTGTCGTGATTATTTCTAATCATAAAAAAAAATCAAACATATACGCTCACACACAGCCAAACGATTAACCGCGTCAAAATAACTACTTTATGTAGAATCAATTATGTCTGTCACCGTGGAGTGTTACCTTGTGCATGTTATCACCCCACAGCGAATCCGTCAAAAAAAGTGTAAACACACAAATACGTAGCCTTAACTGTTACCGCTAAGAAAAAACGGAGACCACGGGTTGTTCATAAAAAACGGAGAGGTTTCTTCGTAGATTTTGCGCGCATCGCTTAATGGCAATGTCGGTCAAGAGGGGGTCCAATGGGTGGCCGTGGCTCTCCTCGGGGGGTAGGAGAGTAGTTCAGTCACCAGAGGGATGTCACCAAGTGGTCTTGGGTAGGTAGGGCGGGTTAGCAGCAGGGGTGTGGGGAAGAGGAGGAGAATCGTCTCCTTCTTCTGTCGTGCTTTTCCAGATGTCGAGGTGGGGTTGTCCGTTTTGTTTTGTCGCAGTTACGGCCGTGTCTGGTGTGTTCTTCTTTTCTATGCACTCGTGGAGATGCAGTGTTGATGGTAGTCTCCTCCACGAGCGTCTGAAGCGCACAGACAGCCACCCGGAGCCCAGGCAGTCCGTCAGGACCAGCCCAGAGTCTGCCAGCTCAGCGCATGCTTACTGCTCCGCCCCTCAGCATGGGCAGTCCCCGGCTCCTCTCCAAACTCTCCCCTGCTTCTGCCTGTCCTCACAACCATCTCTCTCTGCATGCTCTACCAGCAATCACCCATCACTGTGTGCGAAGAAATGTTTTTTGGTTCTCTTTTTTATGAGGTTTTAATGAGCATTATACACAACAAAACTACAAGGTGTGAAAGTGAGCAGGCTTGTTGTGACACCTGTTTGCATAGCTTTGGCCTGATGTACCAACACTGTCAACAGCGGCAGATAAACAAAAAAATCTGAGTTAGAGTGGTAAGTCTTGAAAATGAGAAGTAGGCTAAAATGTCATGTCTTTTCAACATTAAAGGGAATAATAAAACCTAAATAAAAATCTGCATATTATACTCACAAATAAGCTACAAATATAAAACATAAAGCACGTTTTTGTTAATTTTATCCGTTTAGAATTGAATACAACCCTGGTTTCAACATAGTGTTCTTCCTCTCCTTGTCACTTTTATTCTAATTTCAATGCGCTTTCATGATTTACAGCAGCTCTTTGTCTGGATGAAGCCTATTGAGTTGCCTTCAGGTATGAAATGAACTATACAAAGAAAGCAGCCTTGAACAGAAGCTGCACACCCACGACTCACACCCATTCTCTCATGTCTGTTTCTCTGTGGAGTGGAGTTATGTTTGATGGAGATTCTTAAGGATTCTTCTCCAGTATCAAGTCTAACCAACTGGTCAGGCTGACATTTTACATTACCACCACTAGGGGGCATCAAGTCTACTGAGGAATGTAGGCTATATTTGATCATTTTCATTTCGATTCTGTAAAAGTGCATTTTTTTTTACAACAATCTGATGTCTAAAATCCATCATGTCTGCAAAGGTAATCCGTTTCACAAAACAACAAATGTATGTTTCAAAGCTAGTTTTGCGTTACCCATTTTTTTTTGTCTGAGCCACACTTGTCAAAATGTATACTTTTTTTAAATTTGTGTAGCCTATTGACAAAGGTCCGTGTATCATCCGATCATTCAATTATTCCATTTAATCTGGTAAACCAAAAACGAAATAACGAATCAATATTTTGTTTTTCTGTTTTTCTGTATGAACCAAATATGAAAAACTGACGTTTGTTTCATCGCTTTCAGCTCGAAACGGGAAATATAATAAACAAGGAAACCAAAACGAAATAATGGATCAAATTTACGTTGTCTCAATTTTTCTTTATTTGTAGTAGGTCTAACTATTTCCCACGGTGCCGTCCTGCTTGCTTTGCGCATGTGCAGTGGATAGTTTCAAAGGAGTAGGTCGCTGAGACCGCGGTGAAGTTAGATTGACGTTGGACTTATACAATCTATGCGTTGGACGTTGGATATTCGGCTCCACACTTTCAACGGGAGGCTTAGATGTCTGTGTCCGACTAGTGGGTCATTATTGCGGGGAACTCACTCTCGAAGCACCGCCCTTAGCACGGAGCAATGAGCCTTAGGGACCGTCAATAAATGACGATCACTGGAACAAAGTAAAAACAATAGATCTAATCTAGTGGCACCATGCACACTTCTTTTTTTCACTTTTATGTTTTTTTGGATTTTATATGAATTTTATATATACAAATATGGATTTTTTTCAATAGCTTTCAGGTCATGTGACCTAGTCACTTCAATCCACTTCATATTCATAGTACTAGTCTAGTAGTACCATGCACTCTTTTTTCCACTTTTGTCTATTTTATGAATTTTTGATATAAAAACTCTTTTTTTTTTCAATAGCTTCCATGGCACTCACCTCAAATAACTTGATTACTTTAATATATTAGTCTGGCATAATTATTTCAACATGTCATCTTACAAAAATGAAATACAATATGCAAACTGTGTAAATACATATCCAGGGAATACCTACAGGCTCAAAAAAAGCAAGATGGTACAATAGACTGGATGGACATGAAGTGGAAAGGAGGAGTAATGACTCATCCTTTTCAACAGGATCAAAACAGCTGCGGGGTCATATTTGTAAAGGCTGTGTCCTCTAATATTTGATAATATTGTGACAAAACACCTTTTATTAAAGATATTTTTGTTTAGATGGCCAGAGCAACAATGGAGAACTTTCCATTGAACTCCCAAATCCTGTTTAACAAAAAAAAAGTTGCACGGCAAGAGAGCGCATAGAAATGGCTCTTAAAATCCTTCAAGGATCAGGTAAGCAGACTTTATGTATGTGTGGTTCTAAAGCCGAATAAAATAAAGCAAAATTAGTTTTTACAATTACAGTTTTACAATTTTATTACACTTTTTACACAAATATTGACTTCAACCAGTCCCACTTTTCTTTGAACTTTTGCTGTGACTTGGCATTGTGGCACAATGGCAACAATTAATTTTTTGTTTTATTCTACAGCTGCGAAAGCTAACCAGTTTGTTTATATCTAATCTAGCCTCTGACCATTGATGACCCTCAAAGGAGTTACGTTACCAGTATATTTTCCTCTTGATCAAAAGAAATACCTTAATACAAAACTAAATGCTACTTTTTAGTGTTTCCAATGGACTCCCGGTGCAATGTGTGCATCGAACAGGCCAAAGAAATCTGCAGGTGCAAGTGGGAACAAGAATAACACTGACTGGGTAAGATAGAAAGACTGATAAAGTGATTAAATGTCCAGATTTATAGTGTTTCTTTATCATACAACAGATGGAGTGTGACAACTGTGACAGATGGTTCCATGTAGAGTGTATTGGGATGGATGATGAAGAAGAGACAATGAAAAATGAATGGAATTGTGCTTTGTGCAAATGAATGTTTACTTTATATGTACATAGCTATTAGTAGTAGTAGTAGTAGTAGTAGTAGTAGTTAAATTACACTTTTGTGTTTATTTCATAAATGGATATAGCTAAGCAAGAAGAAATCTTGCTAAAAGACATATCTTGTAAATACTGTGTTGGTTATATAAAAGGTTATGTAAAAAAGTGTAAATAGTAAAACCTTCAAATGTGTGTGTGTGATTCTAATACAGTGGCATGAAAAAGTATCTGATGCCTTTGGAATTTCTCACATTTCTGCATAAAATCACCATCAAATGTGATCTTTGTCAAAATGACACAAATGAAAAAACAGTGTCTGGTTTAACTAAAACCACCCAAACATTTATAGGTTTTCATATTTTTAATGAGGATAACATGCAAACAATGACAGAAGGGTGAGGAATAAGTAACTTAACATTCACATTTAATATCCGGTTGCCCCCCCTTTGGCCCCAATAACTTTAACCAGACGTTTCCTGTAGTTGCAGATCAGCCTGGCACATCGATCAGGATCAGTCTTGGACCATTGCTCTTTACAAAACTGCTGCAGTTCAGTCAGATTCATGGGGTCTCTGCCATGAATCTCTGTCTTGAGGTCATGCCACAGCATCTCAATGGGGTTCAAGTCAGGACTTTGACTTGGCCACTCCAGAACGTTTGTTCTTCTGAAACCATTCTGAAGTTGATTAGTTCTGTGTTTTGGGTCATTGTCCTGTTGGAGCATCCATCCTCTTTTTAGCTTCAACTGTCTGACAGACAGCCTCAGCTTTTCCTGCAAAACATCCTGATAAACTTTTGAATTCATTTTTCCATTAATGATTGCAAGTTGTCCAGGCCCTGAGGTTAAACAGCCCCAGACCATGATGCTCCCTCCACCTGCTTCACGGTGGGTGTGAGCTGTTCCATTTTTCCTCCACACATGATGTTGTGTGTTCCTCCCAAACAGTTCTACTTTTGTTTCATCAGTCCACAAAATATTTTGCCAGAAGTTCTGTGGACTGTCAGAGTGCCTTTTTGCGAACATTAAACCTGCAGCAATGTTTTTTAGACAGCAGTGGCTTCCTCCGTGGAGTCCTCCCATGAACACCATTCTTGGCCAGTGTTATACATAAAGTTGATGTAAGCACAGAGATATTGGACTGTGCCAGTGATTTCTGTGAGTATGAGTATTCTGCGCTGAACTCTTGTTATTTTTGATGGATGGGAGAGAAGCAACAGTGCCAAACTCTCTCCATTTGTAGACAAATTCTCCAACTTGTAACCTTTCCCGGCTTTAGACAAATCAACAATTCTTATTCGCAGGTCTTCAGAGTGCTCCTTTGAGCGAGCCATGGTGCACATCAGACAAATGTCCTTGAAAATCCTTAATTTTGTACATAAAAATTGATATAAAATTCAAAAAAAGACAAAAGTAGAAAAAGTGGTGTGCATGGTACTACTAGGCTAGGGCTATGAATATGAAGTGGATTGAAGTGACTAGGTCACATGACCTGAAAGCTATTGAAAAAAATCCATATTTGTATATATAAAATTCATATAAAATCCAAAAAAACATAAAAGTGAAAAAAAGAAGTGTGCATGGTGCTACTAGATTAGATCTATTGTTTTTACTTTGTTCCAGTGATCGTCATTTATTGACGGTCCCTAAGGCTCATTGCTCCGTGCTAAGGGCGGTGCTTCGAGTGAGTTCCCGCAATAATGACCCACTAGTCGGACACAGACATCTAAGCCTCCCGTTGAAAGTGTGGAGCCGAATATCCAACGTCCAACGGATTGTATAAGTCCAACGTCAATCTAACTTCACCGCGGTCTCAGCGACCTACTCCTTTGAAACTATCCACTGCACATGCGCAAAGCAAGCAGGACGGCACCGTGGGAAATAGTTAGACCTACTACAAATAAAGAAAAATTGAGACAACGTAAATTTGATCCATTATTTCGTTTTGGTTTCCTTGTTTATTATATTTCCCGTTTCGAGCTGAAAGCGATGAAACAAACGTCAGTTTTTCATATTTGGTTCATACAGAAAAACAGAAAAACAAAATATTGATTCGTTATTTCGTTTTTGGTTTACCAGATTAAATGGAATAATTGAATGATCGGATGATACACGGACCGACAAAATATTGATTATTCTTTTATTAGAGGTTTTCATAAAGTTACAAAAGTATTGCTTGAAAATAGCCTATTTTAACCACATTCTCAATAGACCCCTATAACTCCAGAATTGATTAACCATTATGATTAACCGTGTGCTTTAACCTTTTCTTCGTGTGTCTTAGAGGTTATTAACATATAATTATCGAACGTAACTATCCCTATTCACTTTTTAATTCACCTTTACGGGTTGGCTTGCAATGCATAGAAGTTATAAACTTGGTATTCACGTCGAATAATACAATCTTTATCATTATGTGCAATATGACTGTCTCCTGTGTTGTCCCTAAAAAGCCCTCCCCCGCGCTGTTGCCGTGCAGCCTGCCAACTCGTCAGCTGATCTCTCTTGTTCGTTTCGCAGCTGTTTGTGTGTCCGCCCCTACAGTGGTCCATTTCTCTTAAATTACAAGCCACAGGCAGCTGTATTAATCTGGTTATTAATAAAGCAACCACTATATGTTATATTTAAATCTAATCGCGTTTAATTTATAGATTGGGTTACATTTCGGTGTACTTTATAGGCCTATAGTGTTTTCCTCAAAAAGGTAAATGTTAATTGATTCGTCCTTTTACAAACATATCCACTTTACTCATTCCAGCTTATTTTTTACAAACTATTAACGCTATAAAGTTGTCGATGTGGTTAGAAATGCTTAATGCGAAACTGTCTGATTGTAGGTTTTGTCTTCGCGCTAAATAGTTCTTTGTTTACATGCAGGGCTGCCGTGTCTCTGCGGAAGGAGGCTTTCGGTAGTGCAGTGTGACTTCTACCAGCTGTTTCCCGCCTTGAAAGCCATCCCATCAGCTGCGCGCGCACACACACACACACACACACACGGCCATGCAGAAGGAGAAAGCGAGGAGGAGCGAGAAAGAGCAGGTAGAGCGCCACACACAACGAGGGAACCCCATCAGCTGGAAGACGAGTAACATTACAACTCTCTGTAGCCTCTAACTACTACCTTACACAGACGAGGGATTTGTATCTGCTTTGTGGATTCACCCGCGTTGCATCACGACAATTTGTTTTGAATAACGCCACCGTTTTCCTTTTAATCTACGGTGTGTGTTTTTTTTTTTGTGGATTTTTTGGGGAGGGGGGACCAAAACTGGCGAGAGGCGAGCATGGAGTATTTCATGGTACCAGCTCAGAAGGTGCCGTCTTTGCAACATTTCAGGAAAACGGAAAAAGAAGTAATTGGAGGTCTTTGTAGGTATGTACACGCGCTATAACGCCACATGTTGTGTGTATAATAAGTCATCTGTTTGCGGGTACGACGCGCTGGAGAAACATGCTTCATCTCATGTGTTATTGTGTACACGAGCCACTCACGGGAAGCTGTGGGGATTCATTATCACTGCATTATCTGAACTGATTTGACCACGTGAGGAATACTACTGAAGCAAGGGACCATCTTACCCACTTATTTCTCATATTTTACGCGAAAACGATGCATTTTGAGGCTAACAAACATAAACCACGTGGTACTGAGCAAGCCACGCTTCTACTCCGTTCCAGAGCGCGTCCATGGTCTATTTATCCTTAAATTATCCTCCAGTGTCACTTATGTATGATGTGATTTGCTTAAAAACGAGTACGGTTCTCCGAATGGGTGTCACGCACGGTGAATGGGTCTGTTTTTTCTCTCATGTCGCGGGGGTTACCGTTGTGCCTCAGACCGACCAGAAGTTATTGTGGGTAGTGCGGCCATGCTTGTGGCTTGTGCTGAAAGCGACTAGGGGTCTGGATTTATTTCCTGTGTGCGGCCCTACGTTTCACACAATCGCGCAAATATGTATTTGTATTTCAAAACATGTATTTTCTTGACGTTTTGTGTGGGCGATTGTGGTTAATGCAAGTCTCGTCGGAGCAATCGTGTCTCTCACTGCGTCTTTTCATCCCGCACCTCTGCCATGCTGCCTGCCGCATTGTTGTAATGGCGGAGGACACGAAAAGTGTGCTTGAAGCACGGTGGTATTGTCAAGGTTCGTAACATAAGAGAATAAAATTCACACTATTAGTAAAGCGAAACATTCTTTCTTTAATAGTTAATGCACTTCGCAGTACCCGCGAAGAGAGAGGGAGATCAAAAGTGGTGTTATTAATAAGGGGGTGTGTTGTCGCGGAAGGCCCTTCGATACGTCCGCAGCGGAGGAAGACGGAGGCGGAGGATCTGCTGACGCTTGTGGTAACGCGGCTTTCTGGGAAATGTAGTCTGTTATTCCCTAGTCTGAGCCAGACAGATATTTGTATGAATGAATCCTGGATAAAAATCTGATCTGTTGGAAAATATACAAATTTACCAGATTATGTATTTTAACGTATGTATTACAGATTTATAACATATTTATTATTTTTATAGCCTACAGCAACCACAATATTTGTTTGAATATGTTGGCTGCTGTTTTGTTTATCATAAGCAGACGAAGCATACAGTGTAGTTGTATGTGTGTTACTTACCTAAAATCTAATAAAGTCATACATATATTATGCCTCATATATACTTGTCTGTATAGCTCTGGCTCCTCCATGTCATGCTATTTTTGCATCAAGTAGAAGTTTAAGCACAACATAGTAGCCTGTATCCAGAAGCTTGTAGATGAAGATCAGACTACTCATAAATGTCTAATACACAGTCAGTGACAGCACAAACATGTAGTCCGTTCGTCAACATGTGCCAGAATCACTTATTTAAAGCAGAGTGGGCTCTTTTCAGTGAAAATGTGTTCCTGTTCTCTTAACCTTTGTTGCAGAAATGCACCAGCTCATGTTTTTTGCAAACACTAAAATGGTAAACGCACATGACCTGGAGGAACAAGAACGCTCATATACAACAACTTCAGGCATATACTGCTAGCTGCTGGTCGGTTCATGTGTTTAAACTTGAACACTGATGGTGATGTTTTGGCAGTGGTTGTATTTGTTGGATGTACCACTGCAACATTGTTGTGCGCACTCTTACACAATTGTTCCCAGTGTTTGCACCGTGGCAGCTGAGACACTACTGATAAGCGCTTGGCTAAAGAGGTCCCTAGAGAGATTTTGATGTGATACTGACATTGTAAGAGGAAGTTTATATAAATGTTGATTCCAGTTCAAGTTTTGAATCCAAGTTTTATCGGTGTTAGTTTGTAATGCTTAAACAATTTACCAATTATTAATTCGATTTTTTTTATAAAAAAGATTAAAAGCTCAATATCTGTACAGTCAGATCATGCAGGTGAAAGAATTCAAAATTAAATCTTCATTTTTACAAATCATTTTTGATGTTGTAACAGAATTTGGATATTTGGAGTCATGTTAGTTTTTAGTTATATCAAGGTAATATCATTTGCAAAATAATAACCCAATCTCTTTGTCTCCACCCATTCCTTCTGCAGTTTGGCCAACATTCCTCTTACACCAGAAACAGCACGGGACCAGGAAAGGCGGATACGAGAAATTGCCAACAGCAATGAGCGTCGGCGTATGCAAAGCATCAATGCCGGATTCCAATCACTTAAAACACTCATCCCACACAGTGATGGAGAAAAGCTCAGCAAGGTGAGTTGCAAACCGAATCGTTTTGGGTAATTAGTTACATGTGAGGTTCACATGTGTCCAGGTGCACAATCATTTTAATTTCTTTTATTATATTGTTTTCATCTCCTCAGGCTGCGATCCTGCAACAGACGGCAGAGTATATTTTTACTTTGGAGCAGGAGAAGACACGGTTATTGCAACAGAACAGTCAGCTGAAACGAATCATACAAGTAAAGTATCATCACAGTGACCTGGAAACATTTAATAATGTCATTTGTAGGCGTGACTTTTACACCCAATGGCTAATCTTTTTTTTCTGTGTACTACACAGGAATTAAGTGGCTCTTCCCCCAAAAGAAAGCGTGCAGAGGAGAAGGATGAAGGGATTGGTTCCCCTGACATCTTGGAGGAGGAGAAAACTGACGATCTAAGAAGAGAGATGATTGAGCTGAGACAGCAGCTGGAAAAAGAGCGCTCTGTCAGGATGATGCTGGAAGAGCAGGTAACTAATAAGTATACATATGAATATGACTTACTTTGAACCTACAGACTTACAAAAATTAAAATTTTATATTTATACTAAGCTCCCTCCTTACCAGATGCGTTCACTAGATGATCAGTTGTATCCTGAGAAGCTGAAGGCAATTGCCCAACAAGTTCAAGAGCACCAAACACAAAGCCTTGTCCATCTGCAGCACCAAAAGCAGCTGGAGAGGGACCGTACTCCAGCCCACAGCCCACAGGTTGGAAACACTTGCATATGAATGCGATGGCAACATAACTTTAGCATAGGGAAGCTTAAAGCCAGTTTTTTTGTCCTTGAATATGCAGTCATGATGAAGCAGTCAGATAATGTCTTTATTTTCACCCCATCGGTCTACAGTTAACACTTCACTCTTTTTTACTCTTATGTTTTCATTAATAACAATAGAGTTTGACAATGTTCAGTCAATGTCAACAAACCCCCTTTCACAGTTCAAGCTTTCAAGCTGTTTTTTTGTTTTTGTTTTTGTGGGGTTTTTACAGTGTAAAATCACACCTTACTATGATGTCAGTCTCCTGGCCTGATAATTGCAGTATCCTGTTTCTGCAGGCTAACCCTAACTGAACATGATACTAAATCAATTGCCACGCACTGCCAGCCCATGCCACTTCACCAGCCATGACAACCAGTAGCTTTTTGATATATTTTGAATTGTAAGCTGTGTGAATCAATCAGTAGTTCAACAATAACCATTAAAATCCAATATGTACTGTGACAAAGTCTGGGCCAGTCACACATTGACTGTAAAGTACACAATTGCTTTTTTTCCCCCAGGTGCTTGCTCCAGCTACCCCGCCTGTACCCACTCACCATGCCACAGTCATTGTCCCTGCACCTGTTCAACCACCACAGCCCCATCACGTCACCGTGGTAACCATGGGCCCAGCCTCCGTTATCAACACAGTTTCCACATCCCGACAGAATCTGGACACCATTGTTCAAGTAAGCTTTCCAGCATAGCTTTTTCCTTTCCTCCTTGGATTCACCCAGTTTTACTTCTCTTATTTCTGTTTCCGCCAGGCAATCCAGCACATTGAGGGCACCCAGGGTAAGGGTTGTGTTGGCGAGGATGAGCAGCGGAGGAAGGTCATTGTAACTTCCGGTCGCCTTCTTTCAGATGCGGCGGGCTCTGACACAGCCTCAAACAGCGATGGGCCTGATGACTGTTCGCTGCCCTGAGTTCTTCTCTTATGTCTTGCATGCCGTACACGCACATCGAAGTTCTCTCACACACACAAACACAACTTGGGGCAACAGGAGGCACTCTTCTGAGGACGATTATAGGGCTGGTAGACCAACAAAAGCACTCTTTTACTTTTACTGTAAACACTCTTTACATTTGTTGTAGTCAGCTCAAATACACTTAGAATTGGTTTACGCTAGCAGAATTTCTAGCAGTCTTATCGGCTTTGCATTTCTGTTTAATATTTTTGGCCCTTGTTCGCCTAAATATTGCCCTAACCATTGGAAATGTGATTAGACCCTTTACTTCACTAAGTGATCTAATTACTGTGAGAACCAGTCGCTCGTCCTCTACTTATTCTCTTTTTTTTTTTTGGTTAACTTTTTCTCAGTATTTGGCTTTGAAGCACTTCAAGAGTAGCCTGGTATATCGGACCGTTTTCCTTTTTTTAAAGAAGGATGGTCTGCTTCCTTTCTCGGTCATCCCTTCTCTCTGCCTTTTTGCGGACCGACCAATCACAAGCCGTTTGTCTGCAGCAGGAAGTGGTTTGCTGGCTACGTCATACACAAGTAACTCAGCTTGCGCGGCTAGTTCAAAACATTCAACATGCCGGACGCTGCTACCAAGAAGCCGTTTATCTCTGCTCTTGCCTCAGTTTTAAATAACCAGCAAAGTATAAAAACAATGAACCGCTCTGGTGTCCACTCTACTGCTGGCCATGTTACTAGCGGCGCTCCCATGGCTTCCTTGTTGACAAATGGCTGTGTGGTTTCACTTTTTTTTTTTTTTTTTTTTGCGCCACGTCTGCTGTTTCTCTGATTGGTTAACATTACGCCCGTAAACCGCCTTTGAAATCGAATACAAGCAACAGGGTACCAGACTAACTTCTTTGTATAGAATAGGAAAAAGTTGGTTGCGGTGGCCAGGCTACTTCAAGAGAGGCTTCATATGGAATTGTTATTGCATAGTAGTAAAACTATTTACACATTTTTTTTGCCCCAAAAACAGCTTTGTTAGAGGCACTGTGAGATTACAAGACTGTCTCTTGATTCTAATAATTTCTAACAGAAATATTTTGTGTGTCCAAGATTCTCTAAGCTACGTAGAAGTTCAAAGAAAATGGAGGGGGAAAAAAAGTGTCATGTTAACAGAAAAAAACTGTTCTCATGGCTTATTGGTGCTAACAGGAAATCAAGCAAGGCTTAGGAGCGAGTGCACTTAGAGGCTCACAACTTTTTGGGGGGGCTTGTTGTTTCCATTTTTACTGGGCTGGGTTCCCAGTAATCCTATATGTTTTTACATGTTCATTTAACTCATTGCCTGACAAAAACGGTGCTTTAATATTTCTTGACACCCACTTCTTTAATATTTAAGCACCTGGCTTGTAATAAGCTTAAATGTGGGCACTCACGAGCTGCTTCCACTTTGTGTGAGTATGTGTGTGTGCCTCCTTAACGTTTGAATCAGCAGGGTCTAAGAGGTGCCCCAGACTCTGGCAGCCTATAGCAGCACCTCTTCTGCCAACCTACTCACACATTCAAACACAACTGACATACAATCACCTTTTTGCTGAATTTGAAGAGCTTGTTTAATAAAGCCCTGCCAGTGTAGTTTGGTGTCCAAATAAGAAGAAAACTATGCTTAAAATGTGAGAAAATGCTCCAAAAATAGTTTTGAATGTTGTGGAGGTAAATGGAGAGCCCATACACGCTCTATGCATTTCCGAACATATATCACTTGTTCTTTTTGCTTGTCCTTTTTGCTTGTATAGTGTAACATTATATTTTCACTTTTATGCTTTTATTTTTTTATAAAGCGGTCCAGGGGCGATAGATCTTGAGGCATGTAGCCTTACAATGGTGCTGGGAGGCACTGTGAAGCCAGCCTTAACACAGCCCTGGGTCTGACAGACATAAACACTTGATCAAAGACTTTGGTGGCCACTGACCTCCTTCTAGTTTTCATCTCACCATTCCCTTAGAGGCTTTTAAACACCCTGGGGGTGTTGGAATATTTGTGCCCAGGTATGATGTCTACTTAAGTAGTGTTTCATTATTATGTTAAACTCAAACCTGTTGCTGGTATAGTAATTACATACAAGCCCCTTTTATTTTTTACTCCAAAAAGAGGGCACAAAGTAGATCTAGATTTGCAATTGTACTTGTCCCTTTGTGCATTATTGTTCTAAATGTGTGCGGACTATCCACACATTCCCAGTGTTGACATTCCATAAAATTGAAAACCTGCCCTGCCTGCACATTTTTGATACCAGGTGTAACATGGAAAAGTCATATCTGGTACATTAGAGATTATGATCGCAGCTCTTGACACATCACTTCTAAGTCTAAATTTGCATTTCTTTAACGTCATTGTCCTGTATGTGTGCATAGATGGAGCTGCTGGACAGATAATGTGTTCAGGTTAAACACATTGCATCTATCATGATTCTGGTCATGGAATTGCCCTTTAAATATATTGATGTCAGCTGCACTGAAATTAGTCCATCTAACAAAATCATGGGACACTTTCCCAGTCCTTATCAGTATAACGAGGGGATTCCTGGATATCTAGAAGTGGCCTGCCTGCTTTGCGTGTTGTGGAGCCCTAGCATTTTCCTCTAAAGCATCTTAATATTTGCTTTTAGTTCAAACTTTGGTTCCATTGTGTACTCCGCTTGTGTGACAAACGCTACATGGACATATCAGAGTATAGTGACCCTGGCAGATTCATAAATGGGGTCAAGATTATTAAGCACTTACTGTACTAATTTAGGGGAGATGCTTTGTTTCTGTTCAATTAAGAAGGGTCTCCTCTGTGTTCAGTTTCTACTTGAGGTTAAGAGTAAAAACTGTACAACTGTGTACCCCACCCATCTCTCCACCGCCCCATTACCTTTTAATTCTTTTTCAAATGTTTATTAGGCTGTCTGAGTTTATATTGTCACATTACAATGTTGTTCGCAGCTCCCTCCTTTCCATATCTTTCTGTTTTCTGTACCATTTTTTTTTTTTTTTGTTAGACCTTTCAATGTATACAGTCATCAAGAAGCTATTGTTTTTTTTTTGGGTTTTTTTTGTTGTTTTTTAAGAGAAATGTTTTGGGGAAAAAGAGGCTTGTGCCTTTGTAAAGACAGAATAATAAAGTTTGTACTTTGTTTTTTACATTTTGCGTTTTGGATTGTGTCTTTATTCAAAAGTCTTGTTTTTTATATTTAGTTTTTATTTGGCAACAAAAGCAATGGATAAATTGTAGAATGTATAGTTTTTTTGCATCCTTTGAGAATATAAGCTTTTTATTTTTAGTAGCAGTAACAACAGCCTAAAAGCATGTCTGTCATACACATTTTGGAAAAGTGACTAACCAAAATCCTCTTGGTCACTCTTAGCAGTGACAATTCTTAATATTAAGTCAATCCTTTTAAAATAATTATAATACATTCTCAGCTCATGCTTAGCAACTTTTTTGTGGGAGACATGCTTTGGTTAAAATAAAACTGGCACATTCGGGGATTAATTTGCAGTTGAGATGGAATTATGTTTTAAACAGTGTCTGCTGGAGTGTGATAAAGCAATAATCTGTTAGGGATACAAGCTGGACCCTCGTCAGCTTTTAACTTTTTACACACCACACATTCACATTAGTCTCCACAGTAACAAATTGAGTATGTTTCACTATTACAGCACTATCATTAGCAGTAGTTACTGTTCACAAGTATACACTGAGTATGTTTGCAGTATAATATTTTATCATATATGCACAGTGGCAGAGTGGTTGGTGCTCCTGCCTCACAGCAAGAAGGTCATGAGTGCAAACCCCCGTCAACTCGAACATCCTCCGGGTACTCCGGCTTCCTCCCATTGTCCACAGAAATGCATGTATATGTCAAATAGCAACTCAAAAGTATCCCTGCGACCAACAGTCCAGGGTGTACCCCGCCTAAGACTCAAAGTTGCTGGGATAGGCTCCAGTCACCCACGACCCCTAACGGGACTAAACGGAAGAAAATGAATTAATTAATGAATTTTAGAACTTCTTATATTCTGTGTTCTTTTTAGTTTGGCAATTAGATAATTTAAGTGTTTCTTTATGTTTTATGTTCACTTTTCATCAAATTGTTTTTTTTGCTTATAATTTTTGCATCACAGTGAACCTACTCATTTTGATCCATAGTTTTTTTAATGTCTAAAACCTATAATTCAAAGCTAGAAAAACAATGTAAATCAAGTAAATTATGCAGTACTCTTGGCCAAATGTGACAACAGCTAAAAACGGTAAACTTACAAAACACTTGCTGTGTTTTTGGAAATTGGGCTGCTGTACTTGTCAGTCTTCTAACATTTGACTGCGGCATGCACACTTGTCTAAACATTGTCAACTGTCACAAGCACCATCTGATGTTGACATCTAATTAATGTGCTTTTCCAAGCTTTTATTTTGACAGACGTCAAAAAGCCTCTGCAACACTACATGTCTTTGTCTTGCTTGGGTAATTTCCAACATATCTTGAAATATCCAAACTGTTGAATACTCTACATTCTTTTAATTGCACTAATACATGGCCAAGCTGTGAACTTTAAAAAATAAAAACACAACCAGCTGGTGGTACACACAGCCCCTCCACCAGCTGGCCCTCTTTACGCCCGCCTCTCCACTCTGTGTGCCCTTTAACCTTCCTGCTGTAGTATATATAGTATCCCCAACTATCAGTGTTCTCCTGGCAGCCATCATGAAGGGTACGGTCTCAATCTGCTGTCTCATCTTCCTGCTGCTCTTGCAGGCCGCAGCAGGTAAGCCACATTAAACATTACAGCAACATTGTCATGGTTGTGTGGCGTTATTTTTAAGCCTTTAAGTGATGTAAAAGTATGACTGGTTGGATAATGGACAGTGATAGTCATAATTCTTGACTTGTCTTTATTATAAATGCTTAATGATTGATTTGTTAGCTTCCATATTAAGTTTCAGTATGTTTGTGTGTATTTTGTTATTCATATTTTACTGAATTGAATGAATAAATTGAATTCATCCAGGCAGAGAGTACTTGAGGACAGAATGAAATACCAGGCGAGGATAGACAAACATATTTAGATCACAGTCTTTTTTCTGCCCTCCTGAACTATTTAAAACCTGTGCAACTTTATTAATAAATTTGGCTCCAAGTAGGAAAGGATGCATTTAACTGTCTTTGTTGTCACTCATCTTTTATAGTTGTCGCAAAAAGTTGTGCTACTTGTGAGTCTTGAAGCTTTGCAGCAGAATGACAGCCTGTCAGCTGTGCTATCACATGGTACCAGCAGATGGAAAGTCTTTTCCTAGGCTCGGAAAAGAGAAAAGCCACATGGGGGTTAGCAACAGTTATTTCTAATTTCAGAATATTAAATAAACATTTTGACTTTGCTTCTATTTAACAATACAGATAAATTAATGTTCATTGTAAGAATTTAATATTTCCATTGATAACAATGTCCATTGAATAGTTTACATTGAGTATGATCAAAACCAAAAAACATTTTAATCCCTAAAGAGAAGTTAAATATGACCAGGCGTCTATATTTAAGTTGTGACCATTATTACCTCCAGAATTACCCATTTAAAAGCATGGGCTGGCTTATGGATCTGGACTAGATCAGTCCGTGTTACCTATGCCTCTATCACCCTTGTCTGTCCTTGGGGCCATTCAGCTCTGCGGCCCGGCAGCAGGCCTCTATACTCCAGGCTGTAGTCAGATGTCTAAGATTGGAAGGCCCACTGAAACCCAACACTGTCCACTGCAGCTCCACGCCGTCCCCCTCCGCCCAGCTCCTCACCCCTCTTCCCACACTACCCTTTTGATATGCTGCACAGCTGCTGTCACTCTGCACTGTCACAAAGACAATTTATTCCCAGCAGTTGTCCTTATAGGGACATGCATTCTCCAGGAAGGATAGCATAGGCCGCTTTTAAAGCTCTCTGAATCAGGTTTATGCTGCATTTTTTTAAAATGTCTTGGAATTTGACATGTTTCGGAACATATCAAACATGACTCTACTGGAGTAACGCAATTTAAGTGATGGCCAACAATGACTATGGAAAAGATTTTATTACATTTTTTAAATCTGAGCTTATTTTTGGAAAGTTCTTCATCTGTCTGTAGTCTGCTAATTTTAAAGGGGGCCTTGGAAGTTTATATTTTGGACATTTTAGGCATTAAGTTTTATCAGTAAAACAGTCAGGATTCAAACACCAGTGAATAGTGATGTACAGAGTGGATCACAAACTGTTTATCGAATATTTCCTTCCATTGTGTGTTCCCATGAGAAGAACACACACAAATGCACCACTAAAAACAGTGTTTTAAACCTTTTACTTTTAATAAAAGTCATTTTATTTAGAGATAATATTCTGTTTTGTGCAATAACGTACTATTGAAAGTAATATGTATCCATTTGCAACCATCATGAGACTTCTATCTTCTGTTGATGTCAATGACCATGTAATACTTACTCAAATTGGTAAAAAGAAAAAAAAATACAATAATAACACTCAGCCCAGTAATTGATCTGACAGTTCTGTTGACATCTAGCATTAACACAGAATTTTGGCTTGTGGCTTGCTATTCCCAGTGCAGTACCTATGTGACTAGTAGTTTAATAAGAAAGCATGTTCTTTTTCTGTTTGTGTAAAGCATACACTTTTCATGTGATTCCCTTTGACATCATACTCTATAACATGTGCAGGACCTCCCTCACATGCACGGGTGTAAATGGGACACCAGTCCTGCTCATTGTCCTCATAAGATTTGGGCCCATGGGTACACAGTGTCCCCCAGAGGCTTCCAACAAGACATCGGAGATATGCCTTAGATCATCAGCTCAGCGTTAAGTGCCTTTCATACTCATCCCCCCTTAGCTTCTTTAACTACTGTCAGACATTTTTATGATTTACCAATGAATGGTGCTCTCCTTGTTAGCATAAATGACTTTGAACGAGAGAAAAAGCCTTTTCAAGCTGAAAGTGAGATTTACCAACATTGTAGAAACAGCTTAAATCAAGCTGCAATTCTTTGCATTAGTTAGCCATCAGCAGACCGGCTCACAGTCAAATTCTTTAAATAGGATGCAGCCACTAACTCCTGCTCAGTCCTGCTTCTGACCCATTGTGGGGCTATTTCTGATAAAGGGGAGGCACAAACTCCACCAGCTCCACCACCTGTTGCCATCTGTGTCTTCTCACCACACCCTGCAGACTCACACCTCTTTTTGTAACAGGAAAATTACACATGCATTCATTGGATGCATTTGTTAAATTACATTATAAATATGATTCAGTATAGCATAGTAGTTTGTATGCTTTAGTATTACTGTATGTAAGGTAAACAGCATTGCAGTGAACTTTAAAAGGACATGTAGTTTTGAAGTCTTTAAAATGATTGTATTTATCAACATTAGGTGAGCAGGTGATATTGGGGTTAATTAACATGATTTTAGTGATTCTTTTTTGTGACCAGTTATTAATACCAATATACCAATTGATGCATGTTAAGATTAAGTGTAAAGAGTCATTTGAAAATTTTAAGATATTGTGAGAATCTTTGAAATTAAAATGAATATGACATATTCTTTAAATACACCATTCTCGTGGAATCCCCTGCTCAGTGTCAGATACCTGAATCCCAAAGCTCAACATAAATCCTGGGGCTTCCTGGCTGCTCCTCTCATCATGTTCACTTTAATTCAATTTACCTCCACAATGCTGTGAGCAGAAGATGATCCTGCACTCTAAAGTGTTTACTGATAGTTGATATATAAGGTGTCAGTAAGTAAGCACACGTCTATTAATACAAATTAACACATAATAAAAAAGTCACTTAAACTAAATTAAAGTATAATATAATTAAACACTGACTCAATAACCCTAACCTACTGAGCAAAAAAAAACTCCATACAGCCACTGGGAAGTACAATATAGCTTTTGTTAGTTAATGTTTGCGGGACATTGTTTGAAGCCCTTTGATTGCAGACACCAGAAAACTGTTTCTTGGTTTGTTGCTAAGCAGGACAGGGACACCCATGTTACAGACTCAACAGGCTATAACGTACATGTAAGTTTGAATAATATAATAATAATAATATTTGTCTTTTATTTGATCAAAAATATGTACAACATATTTAAATCTCTGACTCTGAAAAAGGACTGAAAAGGAAAATGGAAGTTCATATTGATATTCACAGCTTAACTCATGCTGCCCAGTGCACTAAGGTATGCTACGCTTAAATCTCCAACATTCCAACTAGATGTAGTATAAATGGAGTGTTTCTCCAAACTCAGGCAGGGTTGTGGGGCAACAGACTTAATGGGGAGACATGGTCCTCACCACAGATGTCCAGGGTTCAACTTCCCTGGCGCCTGTAGGGTTAAATTTGAGTGCTGATGTAAGGTATGCCATCTGCAAGCAACACTAGCTCTGTAATTCCTGGTGTGGTGACCAGAGGCCTGGGCAGGGGCTGACTGGACTGGAAGGTGTTAACAAGTTGACAGCACTTAATGGCTGCTCAAATATGCAGTGTTAAAAGACAACTCTTCTCAGAGAAATTTCCGACACAATGCAATGCTTGATGTGACGGGCATCAGTGAAATGTTTCTAATCAAACAAGCCTTCACACAGAACCATTGGTCCCTTATTAACAGTTGAGACATGATTGCATCTTCACTTAAGTTTTTGCATCAAGACTATGACCTATGTACACACAGCTTGCTGCAGCGCCATTTGGGACCACATTATTACTCATATTCTTTTTTTATTCTGGCCACTAACCTTTTGATTTGTATGTTCCTGCCCTGTGCTGGGACCAGCATTACACAGTGTTATTTTTAGCACTTTGACTCAGAAAGAATCAGTTTAGCTGTGTTGTTTCTACCACCCCCCAAGGTGGCACGTTGGCAGAGTGGTTAGCCTCACTGCAAGAAGGTTCTGGGTTCAATTCCCATCCAGGGCAGGGCCTTTCTGTGTGGAGTTTGAATGTTCTCCCTGTGTCTGTGTAGGTTTCCCTTGTGTACTCCAGTTTTTCCCTACCACCAAGAAACTTGTACCATATAGTTGTATATCCCATCGTCTTAATGTACATTGTATGGTGTCCTAAATAAATAAATCAAATCAAACCTTATTGCAATTAAGCATGATTGTGCAATTCAGGTAAAGCTTGGTCCACACAAAAAATCCCTGTGGGGGTCACTTTATTGTTCAGCAGGGTGCATATTGTGCTAGGTTTTCTTGAGTGTTCAAACTTTGTGCAACTGTGCACTTGTGTTGTTTAGATAAAGGCACAGGTTTAAATCTTGGTCCTGGTGCACATACTTCAACGTGCTTTGTGTAGCTTCCTATTGAGTTCCATCTCACAAATGTCTTCATATTTTATTATTACAAAATGTTGTATCTGTATTTTAGATTGGACCTGGAGGAATGGGAACCCTTACAGTGTGAACTTGAGGCTTATAAACAAACAGGCCAACAGTTATTATTTTTTGTAATTTGATGCAATAATGTGAGATGTGGCCAAAGCATCTTGCCAGGCCTATGCTTGGACACTCAACGGCACGTCGGTGACCGTAATAACATGACAGAAATGTGTCATGTGCACAACCATGTACATCTGAAGGAAAGATGCAGTCACATATATTCATATTGTTTGTGGATTCAGTTTGAATCCAGATGCTGTTACTTTAACCTTTTTTTCAAGATGTCCTGGATGACTGAGAACCTTCACAGACATATTGTTGTGAGATAAAAAAAACTTTATTCAACTCTAAAAGACAACACCTTTGCCAAAGCATTGTGGTGTTTTTCAATATCTTGCAGTATTAGGTTTGTTTTCCGTATGAACATAGTAAAAGACTAAACTACTGTCAGTCCACAACCAAAATCCTTGCCACTTAATCTGTTTTCAGTAGCTAAAGCATGTCCCACAAGTGTAAACCAGGAAGACTTCCTGATTGCCCCTATTTTTAGCTCACATCTCTGGTGGTCTGAAGTATGACAGTGTCAAGGCATTTAAAGGGGTACATACGGACATGTCCCACAGTGCAATAACTCTGTGATAATGTGATAAATTTAGAAGAGAAAAGACAGAGGATTGCACATTGTGCTGAGTGTATTAGTGTCTGGAACAATGAGTCCAGCTCGGAGATCAGGGCTGTGTTGGAGCTGGGGAAGTCCCTCTGTGTCTCTTATCTGTTATGAAACCCATGGTGATATCAGACAAATGTCTTTGTAAGTTTATTTTTGGCACTTACTTTCTAAACTAAGAGCTGATTATACTAACAGCTGTGACTGAGGTAATATGATATTCTTATAGTTTGATACACAAAAAGGATTAAGTTTAAGAAGAAGGTGCAGAATTATTAAGTTGATTAAATATCTATCATTAAACACATTTTTATTGTCTTTTTTTTTCACAGAAGAGGAGGAAGTCATCTCAGAGCCTCTCAGAGACAGGTCTCACATTGACGAAACACTGAGGCTTGCAGCTGATGAGAAATTGGGAGATTATGCAGGTAAAACGCAGAGTTCTATCAAGTCGACTTTTTTGTTAGTGTCGTGACAGTTTTTTCTCTTTTAAATATCTCAATGTGTCAAATGATTTTGATATTCTGGTTTAACAGAGTTTCAGAAATGTTGCTCACAATTATTATAACTTATCAGAGTATGTTTCATAATTTCTGCCCTTTCCCTTGAATCATGGTTGCAGCGGCTCTACAGATGTTGCGTAAGGTCTACCACTCATCGATCAAACCCATGGAGCAGGCCTACAAGTACAATGAGCTGCGGCAGCACGAGATCTCAGGTATGACAAGTGTTCAGCTGCGTCCACATTCTGGTCAACGTTGATCTGAGGAGTGGGATTTCTGTTTGGGTAGCTTTGTGTTGACTTGTTTGTACACACTTGACACATGACTCAAAATTTAGAACAATTTCTTTCCCTTTATTCTCTAAATTGGGTCTGTTCACTCCAAAAATGTATTTAGTCTGATGCTCTACTTTATTTTATACCTGAAGAATTTCCCTGACATTTCTGGGATCCCAATGAGTTTTTTCAGGGTGTGGGACCCAAATCCATTTGTTTTATTAACAAGCCTTTCACTGAATTTGTTTGCTTGGACATTTTTATTAGTGTACAGAAGACTTTCCTTGACAGTCTCCGACAGGTCTGGGCATGTTTTAGGTTTGAAGATGTACCGACCATTTCACCTTTACGAACGTAAACAACTGTGCTCCTCTGATTGGATAAACGTGGTTGATAAATCCAATCACAGTCCAGTTATCCCTTTTGCAAAAACTTTCAACAGGAGCCCTCCCAGATTGTACTGTGGAACAGAATATGTTCTGTGGAGCAGTTCTATCTAACAGGGTCAGGTTACAGACTTTCTTCTCTTTTCTCAAACAAGTTTGCCCTCTTGTAGTTGGCATACTGCCAACCCTCTGCCAACTACAACACTACAAAAGAAAAATGCAGGAGCCTCACGCAATAGTAAAACCCAACGTTCATTTGTTCATGTTTGACAAACTGGGTCAAATATGGATCCCCTCCATTCATACACATTGTTATACGACCCATTCATGTGGCGCCCTCACTGTGCTCTCCTCACTCTCCTTCACCAACTGTTCCTAAACCCCCTCTCCCACTCCCCTCATCTAACAGCCTACCCCGGACGTAACCTGGGCGACTCAGCAACAGGTGGGTGTGGGTGGGGCTTACCTGTGCATGGCAAAGCCGGGAATGCTCAGCCCCTTCCTCCCCCTCTTCATTTGTCTCCATATACATAATATAGCTGCAAATGCCATGTCTATCTCTATCATTTGAATGTAGATACTCAAAAAAAAAAAAAAGATGCACAAAAAAAAAAAAAAGAAATAAAGGGAAGAAATGACTAAAACACAGTATTTCCAGTATATAATTGGCCTATACTGTATACAAGAGTTGGAAGCATGTTCTCTTCTGACTACAGCAAAGCATGCACAATAGCTTTTTTATTTGGTATATGTCTGTTAAGTGCCATGTGTGGCTTATTGCTTGTCCAGAAAATGATCTTTGCCATGTACATGTAGAGCTCTACCACCCAGCACCCATTTGCTTGCTTCTAGAAACTGAGTGATATCAAATGCTTTGTTATGCAGACATTATTGAGCTTGTATTACACTATTAAATAAGCCTGGCTGCTTCAACGGTTTTGTTTTCAGTTTTTTGGTTCTACACAATGTTGTCATATGCTTTGTAACTGCTTTGTGCTTCTTGTTAGAATGACATAGTCCAACCAAAACAAATCCTGCAGCACAGTGCAAATGGGTTGTTGTTTTGGTGGAAATACTCTTTTTTTTTAAACAAAGATTAATATCAAAATATACATTAAAGTTTTTGCCATTGTTATATTTTTGGTATGACTTTGTCAACAGATGGGGAGATTACATCCAAGCCCATGGTGCTGTTTCTGGGACCCTGGAGTGTAGGAAAGTCCTCCATGATCAATTACCTCCTGGGTTTACATGAAAGCCCCTATCAGCTCTACACAGGTACGTCCAACACATTTGATCCATCATGTAAGCTGTTATCCAGCGGTTCTTTTGTAAAGCTGTCTTTTACTTTTCCTGTAGGAGCTGAGCCTACAACATCCGAGTTCACTGTCATTATGCATGGGGACAAGATCCGATCAGTTGAGGGCATTGTTATGGCAGCTGATAGCTCTCGCTCCTTTTCTCCACTCGAGAAGTTTGGACAGAACTTCCTGGAAAAGCTCATAGGTATTGAGATGCCCCACAAGCTACTTGAGCGTGTGACGTTTGTGGACACACCAGGAATCATTGAAAACCGCAAGCAGCAGGAGCGAGGTGAAGCAGAGTTGACTTTCTATTTTATACTCATAAAGAAAACCCCCTTTGAATGAATAATAACACTACTTCTTTCACAGGCTACCCCTTTAATGATGTCTGCCAGTGGTTCATTGATCGTGCTGACCTGATTTTTGTGGTGTTTGACCCCACTAAACTGGATGTTGGGCTGGAGTTGGAGATGCTTTTCAGACAGCTCAAGGGCCGAGAATCTCAGATCCGTATCATCCTGAACAAAGCTGACAACCTGGCCACTCAGGACCTCATGAGGGTCTATGGGGCACTGTTTTGGAGCTTGGCACCTCTGATCAATGTCACTGAACCTCCGCGTGTCTATGTCAGCTCATTTTGGCCTTACGACTATGCTCCTGACACCAGCCGAGAGCTGTTTAAGAAAGAGGAGATCTCCCTCCTGGAAGACCTCAACCAGGTGATTGAGAACCGCATGGAAAACAAAATCGCCTTCATCCGTCAGCATGCCATCCGTGTGCGCATCCACAGCCTGTTGGTCGATCGATATGTTCAAACCTTTAAAGAAAAGATGAGCTTCTTCAGTGACCCTGAACTAGTCTTTAAAGAGATTGTGGATGAGCCAGACAAGTTCTTCATTTTCAAATCCATCCTAGCCAAGACCAACGTCAGCAAGTTTGACCTGCCAAACCGCGACGCTTACCGTGACTTTTTTGGCATCAACCCGATCACCAGCTTTAAGCCTTTGTCGACTCAGTGCTCCTACATTGGAGGCTGTTTGCTGGATAAAATTGAGAAAGCTATCACTCATGAGCTACCTGCTCTTCTGAGCAGTATTAACTCTGGCAAGCAGCCTGGCCTGTCCTCCTGTGAAGCAACTGGCTGTGGAGAAAAGCCAAAGAACCGCTACCGAAAGATCTGAGGAAAACCAATTAGTGTGAGTGTGGAAGTGAGGAGATAGAGAGGTTGAAGAAAGTGGCTCTGGTGGAAGCCAACCTTGCCGTTTTTTTTAGAATGCCTGTATTCTTGAGGGACAAATAGTGGATTTGTGTTTTTTTCCTCAGGAGAATATACAGTACGTTATGAAGATGTATTTAGATGATAATCAGTGGGAGGAGTCATCAGAGGCAAAGGCAGCTTAAGGACACAAGCACTGAAAAAATAAATGTAACACCAACCAATAATTTTTTAGAAATACATGCTTTCCTCTCTGCCATTCAACACAGCACTTGACTGTTTGGGATTTGGGGTTGCAGAAAGATTCTTGTAAAGAAAAAGCAAAAATGGAAATAATAATTCAGTTTCGTATAAAAAGATAAATTCTAAAGTCTGAAACCAGTCAGATACCAGCTCCTTTTTAAGTGAATACGATCAAAAGTGAAAAGCAGAGTTAAAATGTGAGAGCTGCACTGAAGCAGGTCAAGTCATTTCCTCCAGAAACATTACTTTACAGTAGATAGGCCATTTGTGGGTGCTACACAGAGTCTTTTAAAATATTAGACGACACAAACTTTGCATGTTGCATTTTCTAATGCCACCTCCCTGTTTAACACACAGTCCTTGGTACGTGTATTTTACCTTATAACAAACTGAATTTAACCCATTGTTTTATTTCCTCAAACAAATGTGCCATGCTAAATGTCAATTTCTATATAGTTTTCAAAACTATATAACTCTGGGTTGTTGACAATCTATGCATTAAGCTCTATGACAGAAGCAGAGGTCAGGGTTCAAGGCTCATGGTCTGGGTTGGGTTTGTTCATTCTGCTTCATTTCTTGACTATTGTTTCTGTCTTTGTTGAAGTCTCTACATTTGCCAAAGTGTGGCTCCAATCCAAAACTGTGTTATTTTTCCAATGCCTTGAGCTTCCCATCACTTTGTAAGCTCAATGACCACTGAAATAACATAGAAGGATATGTTTGTCTTTATCTATTTATTACACTGTAGAATTGCAAGCTTAATTTTCTACTGTTTTTCAAATAAGCAATGAATAAATTGTGTGTGTCCTGCTCATCAGCTTTACAGGGGATTCAGAATTCCAGACATTGTTCAAATTAAATTAAAGTTCATTACGTAAGATAACAACTGAGGACTTGCGTTGACCCCTGACCTCTGTAGAGAGAGAAACAAAGGCCAAATTACTGACCTCACCCCATTTGAGAAATATGTTTTTCTATGTAAACCTACCTCAAAATATTTCCCAGGAATGTGGCATGGCATGGGGACACTAATATTGAGACATAAACCCCAGAGATCAGGTATGAAGAAAACCTAACTATCCCATTAAAGAGCGTAATCCCTTTCCAACTAAATGATAGAGTCCCCTAAAGCTCACTTTTCTTAACTTTGGTTGAATGTGAGGTGATGCGTGTTAAGTTTACACTGCAGATCCAGAGCTTGTCCACTAGAGAGTGCTGTGTAAAAGTGTAAAAGGTTAACCAACAGTTGTTGGGACAATTAAATGTGGGTGATGGTCTAGGCTGAGGGACATGGTGTGGTTGGTATTTTCCTTTTTTTTTTTTTTTTCCTGGGAATTGGTTTTAGAACAACACTTAAATTATTTTTAATCTAATTCTGAAGCTTGATCATGATGAATAAAGATTTCTGATTGACTGGGGTGAGTAAAACCTTGTGTTCATTCTTACATTGTCCTTTGTCTTCGCATTGTTAACCTCCTCTTTTTCAGCACAATCAGTGCCTGTTTTAGCACTAGTTGCACTGAATCAACAGTTTGTCAGGACAGTGTTTTGCAGTCTGATCAGATTTACTTGTACAGTTGTATAAGTGTACTGTAGAGCAGTCAGCACACAATCTTATGAATATACCATAACATAGTTAAAAATGTGTGCACATGGCAGAGTGGTTAGCACTCCTGCCTCACAGCAAGAAGGTCGTGAGTTCAAAACCCGGCCGACTCAAACATTCTCGGCCGACTCTGGTCTTGCTGTGAGGAGTCTGCATGTCCTCCACGTGTTACAGTGGGTTCTCTCCGGGTACTCCGGCTTCCTCCCACCATCCAAACTAAGACATGTATGTATAGGTTAATTGGCAACTCTAAAGTGTCCCTAGTGAATGAATGTGAGAGTGAATGGTTGTATGTCACTGTCTATGTCTAACTGGCCACTGTCCAGGGTGTACCCCGCCTCAGGCCCAAAGCTGCTGGGATAGGCTCCAGTCACCCACGACCCCTAACGGGACTAAGCGGCAGAAAATGAATGAATGAATGAATAGTTAAAAATAAATAAAAATAATAATGTTAAATACTTTTTCTCACAGTAAATAAAACACCTATATTGTAAAGAAAGTTGATATGATGGCGCCATGCCTCATTGCTTGATGCCATTCAGTCTGTATCATTACCTGAAGTGTGTGGATGTAGCACACCTTCCAATGCATCTCCATCCACAGTCATCCTTTTCTTGCACAAAAGCTAAGTTAAGTTAACGGCATACACAGAACGGAAGCGGCAAAACCTGGACAACTTTGAAGCTATAACCTTTTCAGATGTGTATATTAACATTTTATGACACACCGAATCAGTAAATGATGTGTGATTTGCAAAGCCTCACTTAAGGGGAAGCATTTATACAACACAATTTATCTATGCTCCACTAATGACATGTCAAGGACGCACAATATATTGCAAATTTATCGTTAACGTGATTTTATCAGTCACAATATTCATATCGTGAAGAATGACTTTTATCGCAGTAACGCTATACTCTTCAATTGGATTGACTTTTATTTTATTTATTTTTTTGTCAAAATCTATCAAAATGGTCCAAACAAAGCTTTAACTCAAACTGTGGTGCAACCAAATTAAAAAGTTCTGGTTTTGACCTGGTTCATTCCAACTTTTTTTAAGTTTATTTCGAACATTTAAAATAATTAAAATAAAGATTGTTATGAAATAATATAAATAATAATGTCCCGTGTACCCAGCATTCACTCTTGGCTTGAATTGGACAATTAAATAAAGTGATCCCAAAGACATGTCCTAATTTTTTTGCTCATCATTTATCAATATAAGAAAAAACTCAACTGAACTGAACTAGACTATTGCATAATGAAAGGCAAAAGGAGGGACCCGTATCCGTAGAAAGCTACTGCTGATACGAATGAGTTTTATTTTGAAAACACATCCCGGAAACAGTTATGCATCGCAGTGCTTCGCATTAAAATCCTCACACACACAGAGCACGCTCATTTCACGCGGCAGGGCGCCTAACGGCAAACACAGAAGATGGTGGCGTCAGCGGGCACTGCGATACCCACCGCGCCCGGGTAGCGCGCGCACACAAGCTCTTAAACAAGCAGCTGGTGTTGCTTTGATTCGCGGCTAATGGGTAGATAATAAGAGAAAAAAAAATCTCATCTTAGTCTGGACGGTGCACGGAATGAAACGAGCTACGACACAAAACCTCCTCAGAATACATTTGTAACTGGGTTGATTGTCAGCGTTGAGAAGCGTCGATTTTTGCAAATGTAAAGTAACAGTGGCATGAGTGAGAAGGCGCTGCTTTTGACCTGTAGACTGTGTTGAGGAGGCGTGGAGCGGAGGTGGAGACCTCTTTAATTAGCCCCACTCTCGACGGGGTTCTCGTCGTTTCCCATTTGTCCCAGTGGAAATGAGTCTTTAAAGAGCGACCGTGGGCAAACTAAACTTCGCAGAAAACCAGCAAGGACCGGACTGTAGTTTATACGGAAGATTCTACAATCTGTTGTGTCAGGGGACGATATGCCCTGGATAACAGGATCTTTTCTTGAGGCTATATTGTATTTTGGTACCAAAGGATGGGTACGTAACGACGGATGAGCGTCTTTACAAGTCCCGTGTTTATGGTATGATTTCACACTAGTAGATTTTGAACTTCAGGAGCCATTGACTGTGGACAACCTGAAAGTAAGAAAAGGATCATGCTCAGTCATCCGGTTCTGCAGCCAAAAGTGTGTGGGTTAAACATCAAAGCTAATTGACTCTGACGTGAACAGCCTTTTAAAGAATGAAGAGTCAAAACTCTTGAGAAAACACCGCTGAAATGTAGTTTGGTGTGAAATTTTCATCTGAGATCCAGTGAGAGGGTATAAAGTACAATTTAATCAATTTGCAAACATTAGCCATGAAAGCATCTTGACTCCTGATTGCTTTCTAAGGACAGAAATTATTTTCTTTAAAGTGCATTATTTCTTTTCCACTTGCACATTGCTGGATAGTATTTTAAATGTTTTATTCTGATGGTTTTATAATGTGTGAAACAGTTTGGACTGAAGCAGTGCAGGCAGAGTGTGAACCTTGCAGTCTCAAGTGCGTCAAAACAGGCCAGAACCTAGAGGAATGCGGGGATTGACGTCAACAGGGGCAGTATTAAACTACTCACATTTTTTTGGAAAGGCTGTTAGTATTACCTCACCCACTATACTACACTGATCACTCAGTGAAGGCCTTTTTCAATTTTTATCACACTGTGATTCTATTCTTTGCTATAATTTTCATTTGGCCTTTTGGAAGAAAAAAACTGAGTTCTACCTACATTTTGGATTGAGTCAATATGGCCTCCCCCCAACATCAACAGCTGCTGCCTCACAACACCGAAGTAAGCTGCGACTCAAGTGGAGATGGAGGAGTGTCGGTCAGGATTGGCAGCAGTATCAGACACAAGCACGGAGGCGGACCATTGGGTTCATTCGGGAGGCATCATTGGGGTCCAAACATTGTAAGTACAGCATCTCCTCCAGCTGCAGCTCGGGCGAATCTGGGGTGAGAAGGCCTGTGGTCAAGAGCTTTCGGGTGCAAAAGAAAATGCCTCAGCTTTTTGAAAGATCTGCCGGACACTTCTGGGATCCAAAATTTGACTCTTCCATTCTGGAGGAGGCCTGTAGAGAACGTTGCTTCCCTCAGACCAGAAGGCGTTTCGCTATGTGCTGTTTTACCTGGGCTTTTCCAGTTTCCTCTGGGGAGTGTACTTTGCCATTCAGCCTTCCCGCTGTAACAGGGCAGCCTTTCTCATTCCTACTGCATCCTTCCTCTTTTTCTGCTTCCTCCTTTTCCTTCTGACTTTCACAAAGCTCTACAGCCGCTGCTACAATCAAGTATCTCTTCTGCTCATTCTTGTAACATTCACCTTAACCCTGGTCCCACAGATACAGACATCAGGTTTCAGAGACCCTGAGACACCCACAGCTACATTGGAACAGGAAGAGCTCAGTGGCATGGGGCCAGCATACAATTTGTCGCATGAAAAGCTTGTCGGGGAGAACACCTGGTCGCCTTGTCTCTCTCCTGTTGGCACATTTTCTCTCTGTATGGAAGTCCTCCTCTTGCTGTACAGTGTTCTTCATGTTCGCCTTTATGCATCTGTCCTGCTGGGCTTACTCTATTCCATACTGTTTGAGAGTTTGGGCTGGTTACCTCTAATCCAAACAGGTGAATATGGGAGCCTCTCGTCTCAATCGGACTGGAATACGTTAATGTGGCTGGGGCCTGCCAAAGCCCTGCTGCATCTTTGTGCTCATGCAATAGGCATACACCTGTTCGTCATGTCAGAAGTACGATCACGCAGCACATTCCTGAAGGTGGGACAGGCAATCATGCATGGCAAAGATCTGGAGGTGGAGAAAGCCTTGAAGGAGAGAATGATCCACTCAGTCATGCCCAGAATTGTGGCAGATGAACTGATGAAGCAAGGGGATGAAGAAATCGGGGACAGTTCAGCAAAGCGCTACTCCACCAGTGCAGCAGCCGCTCTCTCCAGCCCTAAGAACCATAAACACAAAAAAACATCCATCCCTCGAGGCCAGATAATATTCCGACCTTTCAACATGAAACGAATGGAGCCGGTCAGTATCCTCTTTGCAGATATTGTTGGTTTCACCAAAATGTCTGCTAACAAATCTGCACATGCCCTTGTGGGACTTTTAAATGACTTATTTGGACGTTTTGATCGGCTTTGTGAACTAACAGGCTGTGAAAAGATAAGCACGCTGGGGGATTGTTACTATTGTGTGGCTGGTTGCCCTGAACCTAGACCAGATCATGCCTACTGCTGTGTAGAGATGGGCCTTGGCATGATCCAGGCCATTGAGCAGTTCTGTCAGGAGAAGAAGGAGATGGTGAACATGAGGGTGGGTGTCCACACAGGCACTATTCTGTGTGGCATTCTGGGTATGAAGCGTTTCAAGTTTGACGTGTGGTCAAATGATGTTAACTTGGCCAACCTTATGGAACAACTCGGTGTGGCCGGGAAAGTTCACCTCTCTCAAGCCACTGCTGACTTCCTGGATGAGCGCTATCAACGTGAAGATGGCCACGTTATTGAGAGAATAGGACAAAGTGTTGTGGCAGATCAGCTCAAAGGTAAGCCGTCTGTGATATAAGATTTGGTTAAGCTTTTGGTTAATGCTTTCTTTCATTTAAAAGTATGCAATTTCAAGGTTGGCTGCAAAAAAGTGGATTGCTACAATTTCTAAATTAATCCTGTTACCTAAACAGTGTTTTTATGTGATTCAGTTTATTTCCTGTGATGGGGGCATTTTTATTGGTCAAGGTCAACACAGGTTTTTTTTGGTGTACATTATGACTGACCTAGAATGTCAAATGGTTTGAATATATGATGAGTTAACAGTGTCCTCTGTGGCAGTGGCACTATTATGTGTGTATCACAGACATTTGGCATTTCTATTCTCACACACCTCTCTTCTGTTTGTTGCCTCATTCAATTGCATTGCCTTCCAGACATCCTCAGTGTGTCCTTTTCGGTTAACCTCATGCTGAACCTGAAGGGATTGCTTTATAATTTAATGCAGGTGTTTCCTGCTCTAATAGACATTTGCTTGCTATTTTTCTTCACTTCTTGTCTTCCTCTAGCTCTATTTCTTTACAGATTTTTAGATTTGATATATATTAATTCATTTGTAAAACAGAGTTTAAGGCTCATTGTCACGTTTATAAAGGCCTAAATGCACCCCCACAAAGTCTCCGTTGTCTGGTAACACTGCATTTATATATATATATATATATATATATATATATATATATATATATATATATATACAGTATATTCTACACATACTGTATATAATGTGCACTTGAAGAGAAATTTGAATTTTTTGGGAGTTACCTCCTGCCTGCTCTAGCTAACATTATTTTGTCCTGGAAAACAGTGCTGTGGGGTAAAACAACTGAAAGTGCATTTTGTTTACATGCCAGCATAAAATGATTTATGAGCTCTCTCCTCATCTTTTCGATTAATGAGCAACTATGACTCTTTCACACACACCTTTTTGTTATGGAGAAGACAAATGTGCTGCCAACAGTGTAATTGCTGTATCCTATTCTCTCATGATTCACTTCTTACCTACTTGATGCATCCACTTTCCCTTCTAAGATTTAGCCTCCCCAGTAGAGTTGGCGTGCCGCCGAGAGAGCTGGCTGTCAAGAGAGAGTTGTTCTCTTGTGCTGTAAAAATCCCTCTGCTGTCGAGCTGAGACTATGTAAATCTCTTGGGTAACATCGCAGCCATCCATGGATTCTGGCTTGGGCAGATCTGAGTTGCCAGACACAGCAGTAAATTGCTCTGACGCTGTTAGCTGCAGCTGTGTTGTTCTTTTATTCCAGTTTGAGTGGCAGTGTTTATTACCATTATGGGAGAAAAGCTGGATGTTTTTCATTCTTTGATGGCTGGCCGTTAGAAAGTATTGTTTATTCCTTTTTACAGCATTTTCTGGCTCAACTTAAAGTTACAGTCCTGATGGTTACTTGACACAAGGCAAGTCATTTTACACGGATGGCAATTTTGCTTCACAAATAGATTATACTGGAGGAAATCATTAGCTGTAGCCCTCTGAACAGAGTTGTATAACTCAGTTAGCCCTTTCTATGCGTTTCAATCTTTAAGCAACTACATGTGAGGTCAAATGTCTGCATCTTGGTGTGTTTTAGACTCTGAAATAGGGGCTATTTTGGGCCGAGTTTTCTTGGAAAGTATGTTTTTTTTGTGTTGTATACAAAAGGATGGCACCTGCATAAATATTTTTTTGTTTGTTTGTTTTTTAAGGTAACTGTACATGGCCCTATTATCTTACTGTTCCCAACGGAATTTTAGCGAGCTAGGACAGGTCACTTTCTTTTTCAAGCAATAAGAGGCTTTTATTATAGGAGGACATAAAAGGCTGTATTACAATGACAGCAGCACCAGTTATTGTCTTGTGTACGTACAACGTTAGCCAATAGTGTTATGTATGTTAGTGTAGCTCCTTTTTCGTTCCGTTTTGTGATTATGACACTTTCTTACCCTGCTGTGAAATCTTCTCAGTAATAAGTACACAGTAATACTATGACAGGATTAAGAATGCTGTGTCTAATTAGAGAGATAACAGTTGTACAATTGCGCCTTCACCTCTTTGCTATAATATCTACGGAGTTCCTGTAAACCTGCTTTTAGGTAAGCCTGTTCTCAGATTTCTTTTGAAGCATGACCTTTTTAAACTTAACTGCTGAGAAAAGGAAGGGCACATGTGTACAGTATATTCTGATCCCCCATTGCCCTGTGGAAGATTACTAATTAAGCAAGATGGGCTAATTTCCTGAGCTGAAAGTGATTAATGTTAGTAATTCTCTTTCATCATATCTTCCCATCCTGGACTGGTGTTATCATGACCCTAAACATCATGAGCTGCCCGCTAGCCTGCCTGCCAGCCGACTGTCTTTATCACAGCAAATAATATTGATTGCCCATAATGAGGCTGTCATGACGATGTTTATTTATAACGAGGCAACCAAAGTAGTACCCGTGTCATGGGGATATCAAAGAGAAGGCCAAGGGGTTCTGTTAACGGTAAAGCAAACGACACTTTATATTCCACCCCATGTTATGAATTTCACATAAATCCTTAGCCACCTTTAGGCTGCCAGGGCGTAATTAATTAGCTCACTTAAGATTGATTTGAACCCGGAGCTGCAAATACCCGGAGAGATTAGTGTTGTGCGTCTTTTGCTATAGCCCCCTTTTCTCCGCACACTGCAGGAGGTATAACATCCGTTTGCACTCTGGGTAACTCCCACTCACATGCACCTTTACATTAATATTTACACATGCATTTCCCCTCCCTGCGTGATATGGCATAGGGAGGGATGGATTGTTAGTCAACAGACTTTACAGCTCATGGGGCTCAGCAGAGAATTGCTCTGTTGCTTTATAGCCCTAATAAACATACTAGTCTTTAAGGTGTATTCCAAGATGCGTGGATAGAAAACAACAGAAAAAACTAAACTAAAATCTAGCTGCTGAACAGTTCTGCAGACCTGGTTTTGGCTCCTTAATATATACAGTAACAGTGCACAGCAGGATTTGATTTTGCAAAAGGTCCTCAGCAGGAAGGTGTAGGAGAGCGTGAGAGCAAAAGGCAGCTGTCAACAATTTTAGAAGTTTTTCTTTTTAACCCGAGCATAATGTACACACAGCTCCATTTGTTAACAATCAAGTTAGTGGCTGACTGCTAGGATGGGGTAAAGAGGGGCACACTGTCTATAAAAGCCCTAAACAGTGTAGACCCCAGGATTATCATTATGTACTGTGTACTGTTGGGCTTGTTCACTTCAAGTCTGGGGGGATGTAACTCTGCAGGGGCTGCTGAGAGATTGAGACAGTCAGGAGACACCATCCCTGTCTAGAATATCTTGTCTCTGCACGCTAGTTTTGCCAAGAGCTTAATGCATTTTATTGCACTGAACACAATTGCCCTTCACTGAGTATAATACTTCAGTGCAGTAAAGCTGTAGCCTGTGATGCAATCTTGCCATTTATCATGTTTGAGTTTATCTCATAAGCAAGCCTGTAGAGCTTCTGGATCCCCTGTCATGCTCTGTAAGCTTGGGGCCATTGTGCTTCAAGGTTATTGAAGGTGTATGGTGCAGTGTGTTTAGCTGGGTTTTATAGCTGCAGTCATTTGGGTTATCAGTGGTGGCACACTGTTACTCAGCAGGATTGCACTACCTATTGTACAGGATACCCTTCCAGGACTGTGCAGCAAGAATGATACCTTCACCCTCCAAGCAATAAAGGATTTGTACTCAGCAGGCCTAATGATTTTTAGGAAGAACAACAAGAAAAGCACTGAAAATATTCACACTGTAGAGCTGCACATTCCTCTAATCTTTCTATTGATCTAATAGTGTTTTTTTTTTACCACATGTTTGTGTTATCCAGTTGGAATACCTTAATTATGTGTCAGAAGTGTCAGCAGACCCCATAGTCCTGCCAGCCTCCCTAAGGGGGGCAGCTGTCCCATCGGCTCAGTAGTCATGTTGTGCTTGCCTCTATCTGCTCTGACAAGGATGACCCAAAGCGAGGTGAGCAGAAGGGTTGGATCTTAACGCCACAAATGTATGTCTGATGCAGCACTGGGCACTTGAATTGTAGTATGGGAATGATAACTGTATGGGTACATGTTTTGTATTTTTACTTTAGATTAGAATTTCTTTTTTTTCAGTCCTGCAAATAACTGGCCACTGTCCAGGGTGTACCCTGTCTAAGGCCCAAAGCTGCTGGGATAGGCTCCAGTCACTGCGACCCCTAACAGGACTAGAAAATGAATGAATTTGTATTTTTTCTTCTCAGTGTCCAGAATGGCTCATAGGATCACAATTCCTCTCACATTTTATTTACTGAGTATGAGCTTCTTCCTTTAGGTAGAGGGTACAGAGCTTTCAGATGGAAACCAACTGACTGAAGCTCTCTTTTATTCCTTCCTTATTCCTTTTATTTTTATTCCTCTCTTTTATTTATGTCCATCACTCAGCTCACTGTTTAACTTGTTTTTGCATTTGTTGCACATTTTATTCTGTTCTCAGGGTTGTTTTTATTACTCTTTAATATACATAACCAGTTCTATTATGGTATTTATAGAAGGTTTTGAAATGTTTTTAGCTCAGTGCAATAATTAATTTCAATAAGCAATATTTTGCACAGATAATTGCTGGTTACAGTATTGTTATTGTATGAAGGTGTGTTGTACATATACAGTACATACTGTATGTACTGCACTGTGCCCAAGACAAATTTCCCTTTGGGACAGTAACGTGTATTTGATTTGGTTTTATATTTTGAAGTGGGTGTACTCAAATCCATTTAAACTCAAACATCTTATAATCACACACATTGTACAAAACCAGGATTTAGCAACTGCAGTGTAAGAACAGAAATATTGACGTCAGGCCACAACCAGCCCATTAGCAACCATTAAAGCAGGGAAGGTACAATGTTGTTCAGCCATGCACTGCTGAATACAACTTATACAAATATTTACTTACCTTATTAGACTGTGAATGACCTGCCCACCTGACTGAACATTTAGTCTAGTGTTGTGGCATATACAAGGATTTGTAATTGTATTTCTAGTTAAGTCTTAAATTTGGGTTAGGGTGCCTCTGAAAAGATAAATCTAGAAGGTTAGACTTTGACAAATATATGTATGATGAATATTCATTGTTTGAAAATATTACACTTTTAAATATGATTGTATACAGGAACCTAAACTGTTTATTTCTGCAGTTAGGCTTGAGTATTTCCAGGTAAAGTTTCCCACCAGGAAACCAAGAAAAAATTGTAAAAAAGATAAAAAAGAGGCAAGGACAAATAAAAAATACAGTAGCAGTGTTGTGAAGGAGAAAGATGAATGGTGCTGTCCCATGAGGCTCATCTTTTGCAGAGTTTCAGCTCCACATGGCTCACAGTCATAACGCTCGCCTCGCCACAGCACACGGGAATGACATTTCCCATCTGCAAAAACGGCTGCACACACAAACGCACACACACACACACACAAACGCACACACACACACACACACACACACACACACACACACACACACACACACACACACACACACACACACACACACACACACACACACACACACACACACACACACACACACACACACACACACACACACGCACACACACACACGCACACACACACACACACGCATGCACACACACACAAACACACACACACACACACACACACACACACACACACACACACACACGCATGCACAAACACACACAAACACACGCACACACACACACACACACACACACACACACACACTGCACTCTTACTGGCTCCACACCTGGGTCTGCCAAGGCTAATTGCCATGGCAACAGGCTATTGAAACAAGGTGAGGGTCAGCTGAAAACTGCAGGCTTGTTTTAGATATAAAAACTAGTGCTCAGACTGCGAAAAAGAACCCAATTGACTTTGCAGGAGAAACGGTGGTGTAAAGCTATTGATATTTTACTCTTTTTCTACTTTAGTTCTAAAGGGTCCCCACACAGAAAGAAGAAATTCTTGTATGCTTTGAACAAGTGAAAGCAATATAAAAGCTTTTGTGTCTGTATGACTGTGTATATTTAGTCACTCAGCCAGTCTCTATTGATACCATGTAACCTGAGCGATGGATGAGGCTATGTTTTCTCCAAGGCCTTGCAGATGCTGGGGTGATAAATAGCTATTATGACTCATTGCATCCTAAGTTGTTCTCCCTTGTGATCAAGGGTAGTGAAAATGCCAGCATTCCTCCTCTTACAAGCCGCTCACAGCTTTGACTGACACTTATGGATGGAGCACAGTCTTAAGGCGACACAGTAACACCCTCCACCCACGCAGCTCACCGTGTGCACTTTTTATTCAAGTACACTAAAACTCATGTTTTTTGGGGGGGCTGTGGTGGTGTATGTTAATGTGTGCAACAGTCAGCAGTGACTTTGTAAATTATGAATGAGGAGCGATGACTAGAGGACAGTCCACTCTGAAACCTGCTACGTAGCTCAGTCTACATGAACTGCCTCTGCTCTCAGTGTGGAGTCCAACAACCTGTGGTTTCATTGGTCGTGGTGTCTCAATTCCCTGTCTACCTTTTACTGCTATCTTGGCTGACACATACAGTATATCAATACTGTGATTAGCTGTTTCATGTTTCTATTATATACAGCTGGTATGCCTGATCCCTGTCTTGTGTCACGGCCTGCAGGCTCACCTCCCTTCATTGACTTCAGTGTGGAACGGCTCTCCTGTGTCCGTCCAGCTGTCAGCTGCTATACTTTGTCTACATTCTTAATAGCCCTAGGAATCCCCCAAGCTGTCAATCCAAAAGGTCATTCCTGACCCACTGATTTATATATGTGTGTGCGTGCGTGTGTGTGTGTGCACGCTAAGCACCTCGGATATTCCCTACAAACCCTAAGCTTTTATCACTTTTCGCCTGCCTCTTTTCATGTGTCTCTATCTTCCTGTTGGTTTTCCTTCCTGTTTTTCTATCTCCGTCTTCCAGACATCTCATTTCAGAACTGAGTCAGCGCTGCCTGCCGTTTCTTTTTTTTCAAATTACATCTTCAACATCAAACATTATAACAGGTTGCATATCAAATTGTTTCCGGACTAACTTTTACTGTGAGCCTTAATGAAGCTGCCACTTCTGCTTAAAACAATGCTGGTAACAATGCAAACAACAGCAGGGTACAAACAAGATATGTCTCGGCCTGACTCAGACTGTCATCCTTTCTTTCTTGATTGAATCTCAGCTTGTAGTTTGCATTCAGTTTGCTGTGTCATAGGCCTGTTAAAGATAAGGAGTCTTCTTGGGGGTTGCAGTATTCTTAGCAGTGGTCCCAGCACATTTTCATCATCAGCTCCCAGTTGCCATTACTCAAACTGTTGAGTAAGCACATCATTGTGCTATGAGAGGAGACTGAAAGAGGTGATGCACGAATAAAGGACAGTGTGCATGTGCTGGGCTTTGATCATTTAAAAAGAGCCACAGCAGACACTGTTTAATCAATAACAACACAACACTGCCCATAGTTTTGGGTTAATAGCATCTAAGGTTGAGATAATTAAGTATTGAATAAAATTTGGCTGATGAAAAATGGACCTTGTTGTTTTGTTTACCAACCATAAATCACATATAATTGGGTTTTCAGCTTGAGATTTTTTGCAGTGAGTTTATGTTGCATTGACTATTGACTAGCTTTAGAGCAAAGGGTTCAGATGGTCCTCCTAATCAGTCCAGAAATAATATTTCTGTAGTTGCTTTCCAAAGAGATTTACATAATTGAAACCACTGTTGCCTCACCAAGTTTCAGTAAAGGTCAATTGTACTGCAGTAGTTTCATTAAAAATACAACGCAGCTACATGTACTGTATGTTTCTGTCATTTTATTATTCAATACACAACTAAATTATAACCATACTGAACTCAGGGCAGGTGGCAAGAAATACAGCTTATTTATTTTTAGCTAACTTGGACAGAAAGGTGCAGTGTACACACGGCCATAGTCAACAACAGTAATATGGACAACAGCAGGAAGGAACTGGTCTCCCCCTCATCCTGTCCGCCAAATTTGGGGAAATCTGTCCAGCAAGACGCCAGTATCAGAGGTCAGAGTGTTCTAAGATTGATCTACTGTAGTTTAAAATAGAAATAGGTCTTGTACTAGACATTGTTAAAACGTCCATTAAATGTATGTTCTTACCCATTTTAATGTAGTTCTGTACAGATTTATTTACCACCTTTAAGTGTGTACTTAAAAGTAAGTGCGCTTCAACAAAATAATTAAAGGAGAACAGGAGTAGTCGTAAAATAACATTCAGTTGAGGGTTATTGCTCTGGGCCTCTTTTTGCCAGTAGCTCCAGAAATGTCTACTATATTTTAGGAGCTGAAAGAGATTTTCTTTTTAAGTTTTAAGATTTGATAAATAATATATGGAGTAAATACTACCTGTGAAGGGTGTATCATAACTGTTCTTGGTTCATTTTTGTGATGAAAGGCCAGAGAGTGACTTGGATCTTGCTGTATATGGACAGATGTGCTGAATGGCATATGGAGCCATATGGCCACCTTTATGGGGGAGATGAAAAGGGTTGGGTGCATTAGTATTCAGGGGAGTGCGCTGTGGGCAGGAGTGTGTTTTGAAGATGGCATAAAAAGATTAGATGGAGAGTGAGTCGGTGCTTTAAGGATGATGTCAGGCTGGGCAACTTCTTCCAGAGGAGAGTAGTTTAAGCCTGAGCAGCGTTGAGCACATACTGTATGCCAGAATATGAGAGATAGTTGGATGTGGGCTGGAGAGAATACAGAAGCCTTTAAGTCTCATTTTTGTCATTTTGAATAAATTACTCATTCTAACAGCAACATTGTGCTGATGAATTCAAAATAAAATCAGGGTTTTCAGCATTTTTAAGTCTCTAAACCCATTCACAATTTAACTACAGATGTGTAGATAACAGTCCAAACATTGTGTAATCCATGTCTCTTCTACTTTGATATAATTTAATTTTTTTGCCCTGATCTCCTGTGTCTGTCTTGAATACTTTGTTGCATAGTGTAGCACAGCAATCATGTAACATTATACATTTACAATGGCTGTCTTGTTAGTGTGAATTCTAATATATAATTAAGATCACAATCCATTACTGGCTTAAGTCAATGTGTCTTCTCTGTTTAAACATCTTTCTCTGTTGGTAATCTCTGTCAGAAACTCAGAAGTTAGCTGGCTCAAAAGCTTTTTGCAGCAGAGGACGGTCAAACTTCTTTCTTCTTAGGAGATACAGTGGGGATCGAAAGTTTGGAAGAATTGAAAGACTCTTGGCTAGTTACAAAAAGCGTTTACAAGCTGTGATACTTGCCAAAGGGGGCAGTACAAGGTATTAACTCTGCAGGGTGCCCAAACTTTTGCAGACACCATTTTTTTGTTTTCTGTTATTTTGAAAGTGTAAATGATGGAAATAAAATCTAACTTTTTTTGACTTATTATAAGGATGTCTAATCTGTCATTTGATGCCTTTTGGAGATTTTTCCATCTTTTCTTGGCGTCTTTATGCACATTAATAAAAATTTTTACCTGGGGTGCCCAAACCTTCGATCCCCACTGTATACTCTCACAAAGCTGTGTTATCCTAAACTCTAGCACGTGCTAGAAATGTTCTTGCTGCAGATTTCTCTTGTTCCGTACCCCTCTAGAATTTCAAAGAGCTAAAATATCTATCATTTCTTCTCAACTTTTGTCTCCTGTGTGAACGGGAAAGTTGCTGTAATGACGTCCTCTAAAACAGCCTGCCATCCGGGACAGGTTTTTCTCCTGTTTCTTGTGCCCTCTTCTCTCCAGGGTGAACAGGAGAGTGAAGGGAGAAGGAGGGGGGGTGGGCGAGCAGCCAGACTGGCATGGACGGCTGGCCAGCTTAGCGGAGCTTGTGTCCAAGTGCCACCTGCTCCACTGCCCTCTTGCTCTGTTACCTGGCCCCTGAAGGCGTACCTGCCATTATCAGAACATCATACACATTTGTGTGTGTGTGTGTGTGCACTTGTCTGAATATATGCACCTAATTCTACACCTCTACACTGCCCTCTGTAATCTGCTGCCTTTGGTTAAACTCTTTCTAATCTAAAATCAAATGTTGTGTGTAAGAGTAATACTTTCAATATGGATACAAATCAACAGTTGGAAACAAAAGTATGGATCGTATACAGTATGTTGTATAAATCCTTAAACATATTCAGAGTTTATGTTTAGGCTCTGCAGCACATAGAAAAGACACCCGGGTTTGGTTTAATTTAAGTCTATAAAAATGTTTTAACGAAGGACAGATGTTGTAATTTATCTTTCTATAAAAATGCCAAACTACTTTAGTTACAATTTCCTTGTGAAATATTTTTGTCCTTATTTGGGCAGAACTGTTGCTCTGTTGAAAATGTATCTGTTTTATTGCCCCTGTACGAACAAGTAAACCCTTCCAGACGCAGTTGCTCATAGCACAGTTATTTGGCTGTAAACGTTTTGAATTTCGTTTGCAGTGACTTTGTAACTAAGTTCTTCCTCATGTGCACAACTTTTGTAGTGTTAAGAAATCATTATCACCTAAAAAAGAGCGTGCAAAATTGGCCTCGCTTGTCCCTTTGAGTGGATTTTGTTGAGTAATTATCAATATAAAATGTGTTAACTGCTCCTCCTGCACATGGCCAACATTTGCACTGACAGTTGCATTGACTGAGTTTGAAATGAACACCACTGCACGCTTATTTTTATTCACCCGCTGCTGCTATACTGAAATGTGTTTGTCTCGTGAAAAGAGAGGGTTTATGCGCGACCATTGTCCCAGAAGAGCATCTATGTGTTATGAGGACAAGGGAGGAGTGGTGGGGGATGTTTGTTTATTTGTTTGCAAAGTGCTTCTCTCATGTCCCTGTCCTCTGTCCTGTACAACAGGGTTGAGAGAGGAAGATAATGTGTCTGGGCACTCAGAGGAAAAGGTTATCTACTCTTCCATAACAGCTGATGGGACAGGACACGTCAAGTCCCATAAATCTGATTGGCTGCCACTAATGATGTGTTTCAATAAGATCAGAGTTATTAGAGAGGAAGCGTGTAGTGGAGTTCTGAGACAGCAGAGGACAGATGGTCCAATTATCCCAAAAAAAAGAAAAGGCAAAAAAAAGAACACATTATAGAGATGATTGTGGTTCTTGCTTATCATCAAATAAAATTCTAAAAAACATCATACATTGACAAAACTGTGTCCAGATACCATATTTATTTTTTTGAGTCATGCTGTATCTCCAAATCATCCTCCAAACGAAATTCTTTATCACAGCGACAATGTTCAAATGTACCTTCAGAAAATTACAGGCAGTTGAAAAGAGGAAAATAGGAGTAGATTTCTCATTGTAAAAAAATATATTGATTTAAAAATTTTCAAATAAATCAATGGGAGTAAATGTTTCTTATAGCCAAAGCACACTTCCTCGTCACTGACTGATTACACGGTCCATTTTAGGAATCTGTATGGTATATCATTAAGCAGCAGTGCAGAGCCTCACAGACAGACCCACAAACACATTGGCTCTCAGCTAAGACCAACAAGACACTTGGAACACACAGCGTGAAGTTTTGTGACCTTTTCCCTGCAGCGAGACCTTTGGAGCACAGCTGTATTCTAATCATGTTAAGTCCTGTCAAAATGGACTGAGCACAGCCAGCTGGGGGTCAGGTCGATTTATGAAAGCCATAAATTATTGCTTGACAACAGTGCAATCTCAGCTACCACACAGGCACATGATCACACAGGACATAAGGAGAAAGACTCACATACACAACTGATAGCACATACTCATTTAACACTCAATAGGGGGCTTTCTGTTTGTTGGATAGTGTGATCATTTTTTCAATCCTGGTGATATTTTTGAGGAGGGCAGACCACAACTGATCCCCCTTTTACTTGTTTTACTTCTTGTATTATTGCCTGTTGTAGATGTATAGTATTTTTTACATTAATGATCTTTTTATATTAGTTTCTTTTTTTCTGCCAGGCAATTTCTCTCAAGTAATGGGATGGAGGCTGCGCATATTATCTGGGACAAAACACTTCATTATCTTTAATAAGCCGTTACAAGGCTTTGGAACAGAGCTAAATGGTCCAATGATTTCTGTTTAGGCTATTTCGACCTGGTTCCCAAATCTATGCAGTTATGACTGTGCATGCGTCAATGCTTTTAAACCAGATGTAGGATTTGAATTAATTATGACTGCAAATATATTCATAGATGCACTTAAAGACAGCATGACTCAAATGGTTTGTTTTTTGTGTGTTATGGAAATGGACACTGACATCTCTCTGACTCAAAAGCCTAAAATCAAACAGTTGCATAGAGAAAATGTGATATATTCATGCAATATTCATGGATGGACGAATGGCATGATATATTAGCTGTGATGGGTCAGATGTATGTCAGATACAGTAAATGCATGGAATTGGAAAATATCATGTTGTAATGTATGACATAAGAAATAAAGGGGTAACCTTGCTGACCCATATGCAAGAACAGAAGCTGTGTGGCATGATGGAACAGAGAAGATTCGATTAGAAAACTAATAAAATCAGCTTCTGTCCTGACTTTGTCTCCCTGGATGCCCGTTGGATATACAAGCTCGCTAACACCTGCTCCTTCCCTCTGAGGCAGGAAAAAGCTCCCCTCTGTTTCCTGCTGACTGCCATTTTTATTCTGCATCACTGGTGCACAGAATTAGTTCTTTGTTACTGCTGTTTACTGCCTTCATTTCCCAGCTCTTCAAGTCACCTGGCAATTGGCCCAGCCACGGTAGAGACAGCCTTCTACACCTCCGCATTGTGTTGACTTTGACTGTGAGGAGGCGTCTTTAAAAAACCTCTACTTCTTATGTCATTGTTATTTTTATCCTGCTGTTTTCCTGCTCACATCTTATCTGTACGTAGATCACAAGTGGGCTCTGAAGCATCTAAAGAAAACACTGCTCGGAGCAGGGTGCACTCTCACTGACAGTTCAATTGGGTGGCGAAGCACTGCATAACACATGATTACCTGTGCTGCTGATACTAAATACACACAAGCATAGATACCTGTTACTTGTTTTTTTCTCTGCACAGTAGTAAAAGTGAAGCGGATCGAAAACATAAATATACAAAATGATTAGCTTGTTTTACTACACACTTTAGTGCACGATAATTTATATAGGTAAATGATGAGAAAGAGGGTCGGTGAGAGCTTCAAATCCTAAAGTGAGCCTGACAGCTCTCCTTCCCTCCCTCTTCCTGTTGCCAGTCATTCTTCTGTAATGCCTGTTATTTTCGCAGTGTTTACATAACTGTTTGTGCGATAAAACAGTTGCAGCATTTATGAAATTGTATAGCCGCTGCTGCTCACAATTCACACACAGGATGTGTAGATGAATTGGTAACATCAGTTCCCACGACCAAAGGATATGGGTATTTAAAATGTGCTAAATGCATCTTTTGACTTATTTTACTGTTTAGAAATAACACTGTATGAAACAGATATGTTATCAACAGAAGCTTCAAAGAGTGGGCCTGTTATATGTCTTTGTACCACCAGATATTATAGAGCTAAGAGCCTGCACAAAGGAGAAGTTTCTTTACTACTGTATATGCAATGATTAGAATGACTTGTCAAGGCTAAGGACAGGTATTTGCTGGAGGCCACAGTAAATTGTAATTGTGTGTGTGTGTGTGTGTGTGTGTGTGTGTGTGTGTGTGTGTGTGTGTGTGTGTGTGTGTGTGTGTGTGTGTGTGTGTGTGTGTGTGGGCAGCACATAATGGAATACATATAACAGTGTTCAAAATGGTGATTATTAGCAATACTTTCTTCTGAGGACATTGCTATGCTGTATGAGGAAAAGAACAGAAGGGTTAGTTTGTGTGACTTTGCTCACAGCACAGTCTAGTCTGGGTTTGTGATCTCTAAAACCAGATTCAAACCTGCTCCGGAGCAGAGTGGCCATGTAGAGTAAGTTACAATGGTGATGAAACCAAACCATTTTCATGAGCTAGAAAACTCAAAGTTCACTTAAACCAAAAAGCAAACCTACCTGGTGAAAAACCTAAACTGGCTTTTTTTTTTCTGTGACCTTGACCTGTGTTTGGTTGTGATCTACATGTAAACAACAAAGGAGATGATGAAATTCCAGCAGGAAGAATTTTGTTTACAGAAACATTCAGCCCTACATTGTTCCAGAGGGCCATACATGTGAAATTAAAATATTTTTCCTAAAAACCCTGCATATGCACACAGTCTTATCAGAAAGCACAACATTTTCTAATACAAAAATAAACTTTCCATGGTTCAGGTCAGATGGGTAAATTTTGGCCCAAACATTGCACAAACTCATGACTGGGTGATAGAAATGGATGCATGGTGATAGATGGAGGATGCAGGTGTTCAAATATTTGACCCTGGCCTGTTGTGTCTGAAACTCAAACTAACTCATGGTCATGGCAACATGTGCATTTGCTAAATCCAAAAACATTTTGATTAAATTTGATTGAAACTCTTTTAATACTTTGAAAAAGCTGAAAAAGTCAATAAGGAAAGACTAGGACACTGTAGGAGAAAATAATCTGTGAACCTGCTATTATGATGCTGCATTTTCTTTGCTGAATTATATAGATAATACTGTATACAGTGTCGTTATTTATTATCTGATATGCCTTTGCTTTTAACAGGAAAAACTTGAAATTCACTGCACATCCTCAAGTGTCTGCTAAATATTTTGCAGTGACTGCAGTGTGCTGATTATGTAATTCATCCATTATTCTCTAAAAAACAAAATGTCTACATATGAATGACACAGCGTTAATGATAAATTGTTTGCGTGCAAACTTATTTATTTTTAACAGCATCCTTTTCTCCTTCTGTTTTTATGTAGGACTGAAAACCTACCTGATTCCTGGCAGAAAGATGGAGCAGCACCCACTCTGTAGCTGTTCACAGTTGGGGTCGGCTGGGTCAGAACATTTAGACCAAAGGTGTTCCACGCACACGCCTGATTGTGTCTCAGCATCCTGCAAAATGGCCTCTCACAGAGCCAAGGTGAGCTTTCCTTGTGGCTGTCAGTTGATCTGAAGGATTGTTTTAACTCTGTGTGTGTGTGTGTGTGTGTGTGTGTGTGTGTGTGTGTGTGTGTGTGTGTGTGTGTGTGAGGGGGGGGGAGGGTACGTGTGTGTGTGTGTGTGGGTGGGTAAACAAGAGAAGTTAGATGGCATACAGACACAAGAATGTATTTGATGAATGAAAAATACCTTAGTTACATTCATTATACAGTTCCTACATTTTTGATGCATCTTCACTCCTCGACCTCCCAGCAGTCTCCGTGCATATCTTGTGGTGCAGTCCCAATACCAGGAGAAAATCAAGTTTTAGAGGAAGGAGTGGTGCACAATGGCTGCCGTGATGACCACAAGGCCAATGGCAACAAGGTTAGTCTGCTGTTCTAATACCTACTTGATGTAACATTATCTATTTGTTACACAGGACACATCAGTGTGTTTGAATGAATACATTTCGATGTTAGGTTGGTAAAGTAGGGTAGAACTGAAATAGAACACTACTATTAGTGTTAGACTATCCAATTCTTTTTGTGTTTTAAAGTCAGATTTCTATTTGGAAACTAAAGACCTTTCACACCGCTGTCTTTTCATATCTAGGACTCGTCAAATCTGTGTTCCCCAGTGATTTTGGCAGGGCGCAACCCCAAGGCTTTGAATGGTCTGCTCAGTCCTCAGTTGGAAGCACTGAGCAACAGCCAGACGTCACTGTGTGAGATGTTGCAGGAAAAGGAGAAGAAGACATGGAGTGGGGGGGCTATGGGTATGGACCACTCTGCGCTTATCCCACTACGCTCCAAGAACTTCAGAGAGAAGCGATGTCCACTTTGTAGATGTCATCAAAGAGGATAGGTACAACACCTGGGAAATAATAATGCAATAATGTATTTTCTGAAATACTCAAATGATTGTAAAAACATGTTTATTGAAACTTTCCAACTTTATGCTAGGACATTGATTATCCTAAATTGCATACTCCTAAATATAATTTCTTCTAATGTCCTCTGTGCCCGTAACAGCCTCATGAAGGACTATTTTTACAAACCTCCCTTAAACAAGCTGAGCCTCACCTTCCTGGAAAAGAACCTGGAGTCTGCTTACCGGATAAGCTACCAGGAGGAGGTATGTGTCTGTGTATGAGGGAGGTACATTGCTTCTTAAAGCCTTTTGTGTAATGAAAGCACAACACCTTAATTATTGAATAAACCCTCAGCTATAATAATGCAACAAAAAACAGTGAGTTATTTTCACTTATTTATTTTAAAATAAGTGAAAATAACTGTTATAATGTGTTGATCCTTTAATGCATATTAATATGGCAAAGGTTAATACATTTTTTAACATAAAGACACAATTTATTACTGCACTTTCCTAAACTACAGTCAAGAGAGGCACTTACAGTTTAAGCATTTAATAATAATGGATTAGATTTACACTCATCTGCCACTCTATTAGATACATCCTGCTAGTCCTTAGTACAGAACTGTCTTCAGAACTGCCTTAATTATTTATGGCATAGATTCAACAAGGTGTTGGAAACATTACTCAGAGTTTTAGGTCCATTGTGACATCCTGCAGTTGCTGCAGATTCTTCCATGATGTGAGTCTCCTGTTCCACCACATCCCTGGTGACTGTGGAGGCCATTTGAGTAACGTGAACTCATGTCATGTTCAAGAAACCAGTCTGAGATGATTGGAGCTTTGTGACATGATCCTGCTGGAAGTAGCCTTCAGAAGATGGGTACACTGTAGTCCTAAAGGGATGGACATGGTCAACAACAATACTCAGGTAGGCTGTGGCATTTAAAAGAAGCTCAATTGGTATTAAGGGGCCAAAAGTGTGCCAAGAAAATATTCCCCACACCATTACACAACCACCACCAGGCTGAACTGCTGAGACAAGGCAGGATGGATCCATGCTGTCCTGTTATTTACACTAAATTTTGACCGTACCATCTGAATGTCGCAGCAGAAATCAAGACTCATCAGACCAGGTAGCCTCCGTTCCCTGTTCTTAGCTGACAGGAGTGGCACCTGGTGTGTTCTTCTGCTGCTGTTGCCCATCTGCTTTAGGGTTTAACGTGTTGTGTGTTTAGAGATGGTATTCTGCAGACCTTGGTTGTAACGAGTGGTTATTTGAATTACTGTTGCCTTTCTATCATCTCTAACCAGTGTGCCCATTCTCCTCTGACATCAACAAGGCATTTTCATCCACATCACTGCTCCTCACTGGATATTTTCTATTTTTGGACCATTCTTTGTAAACTCTAGAGATGGTTGTGCGTGAAAATCCCAGTAGATCAGCAGTTTTGGAAATACTCAGACCATTCTATCTGGCACCAACAACCATTCCATGTTCAAAGTCACTTAAATCCCTTTCTTCCCCATTCTGATGCTCGGTTTCAACTTCAGCAAATTGACTTCACCACATCTAGATGCCTAAATGCATTGATTTGAGGTTGTACCTAATAAAGTGGCCGTCAGAGTATATTGCTGCTTTTCAAGACACTTCACAATTGGGTCCATTATTCATTCACTCCACAGTCACACTAAGTGTCTTCCCAATGGACACTGGGGAGAGCGGGAATCAAACCACAAACCTTATAGGAAGACCGAGCTACCACTTGAGCCACTGCGCCCCAAATTTCCAATCTTGACCACAATAAATGCTCTACAAAGACATATGATAGGAGAAAACAAACATCCCTTTTTGAGGTAAGGGCAGAGATGGCTATTCACCCATCTCTGTTAATCAGCCAATAGGTTAATGTAATCGAATCCCTGCATCATGTTATGTTTGCCATGAATTGCCAAAGTCAAAACAAATAAAGGCTGGTTACTGGACAATAGTATAAAGGCATTCATCAAACCTGAACACTGACACCTCATGAGTACACACACAGATTAATTAAATTATGATAGCACCAGTACTGCCTGAGACTATGTGACTTACCATCTCAAGTAATAAGATGAGTCCTTGCGAATATTTTTGCCCACCATTGAAACACATTTAAATCAACTGAACAACAAAATGTTAAATGTTTATTTATTGTTGATTTGCTATACGATATATACTTTAGTATTAAACTTATTTTACAGTCATAGGCTACAGGTAAATTATTTGTAAATCAGAACCAACTGCCTGACTCAGCTCTGTCAAAGGCATGTACAGGCTCAATTCTAGTCCTGTATTTATAACTAATACTTTTCTTTTAATACTAAATTCCTGCACAAAAGCTCTAGATAGAAAAGGTTAAAATTATTATCAAAACTATATTTTCGCCAACAGCTATGATTATCTCTTTTATATCTTATTCACACATCTATATGTGTGAAAGATATATGCTTGGGTTTTAAAATAATATGTTTCTCTAGGTGACTCATTATTGTCTGGAAATTCTGTTACTGCGTTATGGCCAGAGCAGTCAAGACTGCGGCAAAGTAAAATCACTGCAGGACCTTAAAAACACAGACTTTTATTAGACTGTGATGACCCCTGCTGGTATAATAGCTGATGTGCATTTTTAATTGTAAGGTGGAAACTGTTGCTACTCTATATTGTTCAGTGGAGTTGTACCAAACCGCCAAACTCTTAGTATATTTTCTAGACATATGACAATTTGAATGTGCTTCAAAATTAACCTAGTAATATGTATTGTTTTATATAACTCAAATGCTAAAAATCTAAATTTAATTGTGTCTGCTTTTGTTTGTGCCCAAAGGTTGAGACCCTGGCAGCAATGCAAACCTTTGCCACCCCAAAATTCAGTTCTTTCCTGGACATGCTGCTGGGCTGTTCGGTGTTTTTCGCTCTCTCCTTGGCGTGTTTCCTTCAACCACTTGTCACCCAACAGAGTCTGTCCATGCCAGTGTTGACTGTAACTGCTGTGGCAGCCCTTCTTGAGTTTTTGGCTTTGCTATTTGCTATTCGGTAATTAAAGATAATCTAATATTAATCAAAAGTAAGAGTTTATTCTTCCATAATGTAAAGACAGAAATGAGAGCAAAAGAACAATACATAAGGTACATTAGCAGCTAAAAGAGTCAACTTAATCAAAAATAGCTTTAAAGGCTTTCACTAAAAAATGTTTCTGCATGTGTGATGATTGATTTCTGTAACTTTATGAATTCAAACCTCGGTATGAACAATCAGGTAATAATTATGGCCTTAAGTATAAGCATTTATTTGTGTATTGAGCTGTTTTTCCTCCACCTCTTCCTTTAGAATGGCTTTCTACCTAGAAGGAGCACTAAACTGCACTAGGACACTAATGAGAGCAATCTCAGGCTGGATACCACGTCACTTAGTAGGTGCTGTGTTGGTGTCCCTACCTGCTGTGGCTGTCTTTTCAAATGTCAGATGTGACAACCACCTGTCAATCCAGGTAGATTCTGATTTTTAGACACAATATTCCTTAGCTGAAACTAAATTTTGTTCTCTCTCTAATAAGTATTTACTCTGTTGCTTCTATTCCTCCAGTTTGTCATGTTCATCTGTTATGCTGTCATAATAGCTATCATTCAGTACTGTAACTTTTGCCAGTTAAGCTACTGGATGCGCTCAACTCTGGCAACTATAGTTGGCCTGGGACTACTTGCCCTGCTCTTTCAGTCCCCATGCAGGTAAGTGTGTGCAGAGGGTGAGCATATACCAGATGCAAGCCATGTAATAATCTTATTTTTGTTTTTTATTTTGTTACATCTTTTAACATCTGTCATGGGACTACAGATGAAAAATAGCCTGTTGGCTAAATCTGGCATATTTACAGTTTTTTTTCTGTCTATCAATATGCACTGTCCCTGTAATAAATAAATAAATAAATAAAATAAGCGGATGTTTTCCTATGGTGTGTAAATGATGACAGAGGCAATGACTGCAGTAAGAGCACTAACCTCCTTATTTTGGTTTAACATATCTAAAATGATTCTCTTAAATTCTCCCCGTGTCTACAATAAATATAATTTCCTCTTACTATTTTTCTCCATCAGGTCACATGGCCGTAACAATGACAGCAACAGCTCACTTGTGATGTCAGACAGCCTTGAAGACATAGACTTACCACCTGACCCCCGAGACCTGCTGGGCCCCGAAGCTTGTGTGGCCTTTTTCTTGCTCCTCCTTCTGGTCTGGTTCCTTAACCGTGAATTTGAGGTCAGTTATCGTCTGCATTATCATGGAAATGTAGAAGCAGATCAACACCGCATCAAGATTCAGAACATGAGGGACCAGGCCGACTGGTTGCTACGTAATATTATCCCTATTCATGTGGCAGAGCAGCTAAAGGTCACACAAAGCTATTCCAAGAACCATGATAATGTTGGTGTCATTTTTGCAAGTATTGTCAACTTCAGTGAGTTTTATGAAGAAAGTTATGAAGGAGGCAAAGAGTGCTACCGTGTCCTTAATGAGCTCATTGGAGACTTTGATGAGCTGTTAAGAAAGCATGCCTTGCAAACATTGAAAAGATCAAGACTATTGGAGCGACATACATGGCAGCATCTGGACTCAACACACAGCAGTGTGCAGATGCTGCCCATCCTCATGCACACCTTCGTGCTCTTTTTGAATTTGCCCTGGAAATGATGCAGGTTGTTGATGACTTTAACAAGAACATGCTGGGCTTTGGTTTCAAGCTTCGCATCGGATTCAATCATGGGCCTCTTACTGCTGGTGTGATTGGAACTACTAAGCTACTTTATGATATCTGGGGAGATACAGTCAACATCGCCAGTCGAATGGACACAACAGGGGTGGAGTGTCGAGTTCAGGTTAGTGAGGAGAGTTATTGTGTGCTCAGTAGCATGGATTATGAGTTTGATTACCGTGGCACAGTAAATGTTAAAGGGAAGGGTCAAATGAAGACGTTCCTTTACCCTAAGAGCAGTGACAGTGGCCCTGTGCCACAATACCAACTTTCAGTGTCCCCAGAGATCCGGGCACAAGTAGATGGTAGTATTGGGCGTTCCCCCACAGATGAAATTGCCAGCATGGTGCCCCACACTAAAACATGCAGCACTACTACTATGGTGCCCAGTGCCAGTGCAGGTTCATCAACCAACACAGGGTTTTCTAAAAAGAGATAGAACTTATTGGGCAACGACCTGCAAGTGAAAGGCGACCATCCACAGAGGTCTCCCGTACCAAAAGGTCTGTGTCTCACAGCGGCCTAACATCTGTAATCAACATTGAGGAACCATCACCTTCTGAAAATGACAAACGGCACATCATGACAACCGCTGTTCAACAAAGATCAAACAATCCTAAACACCAAACACAAAACACCAAAAAGTGCTGTGATGATCACGACACCAATACTGGAAAGTTGACAAGACTATAAAAAATTATAAAAAGCGCCTCTACCCTTTAAGCTCTTTTCTTCTAATTAGTCAGGATTTGAAAGACTAATACATCTTTTTCCTGCTTTAGCCAGGAAGCAGTCTGCCTTTTTGTCTCAAATGGTGAGACCAACAATGGTGACACTGGATGCTACTACAGTGGCATGCCGTAACATGCAAAATAGATGTTAGAAATGTATTGTATGACCCATGACCTTCTTTTACCTGCTCCGCATCCCAATGTTTTGCATCAATATCTTAATCTTAACCTTTACAACTTTTTGTATGTCTTTTAAGTGCCTTAGAATAGATTAATGTGTAGACCTAAGCCTTTTAGAACAATAACTGAAAAAGGGAAATTTTTGAAAAGGTTTTGTTTCTATTTTACTTTATGTATGTTTTGCAATTGTTGCCTTTGAGAAAAACAATCTCAGCTAGGTAATTTATGACAAGTGCTAAAATATGAAGAGAACTAAAGGGAAATAACATAAACTTCTGCTAATGTACATGCGTAAATCCCTAAAGTGCATCAGTGCATAGAACAAATGATTTTTAAGGTCACAGCAGAGACTAACCAGTACAGTTAATGGTAGTGCTGGTTGAGTTGAGTGTAGCGTTGTAATAACTACAGTATATTTGAATATGTACCTGGGTGCTGTAGAAACAACAACATGCAGAATTGAATGAGAAGACAAACCCACAAACTACTTGACTTACCTAATGAAACAGCAATCAGGAAGTTACAGAAAAGAGTGTTTGCAGATGTGGCTTTTTTTCTATCTTTGTAAAAAAAAATATTTTGTGTCAGTAGTGAGGGACAAAATTGGCAAGCAGGCAGCAGCAGACTAACTGAATGTCTGTGCTCCTGGATTATGTTGGTGTTGAGCACTCTACCAGTTCTATCAGGGCTCAGCTGTACATGCAAAATGTCTTTAGCTGTGACTTTAGATTGGTAAGACAAAACAAATGCCTAGTTTATTTATTACACTGTACATTTTGATGACAGTGCTGTTTATGACAAAGGTAAGCAAAGAGAAAGTCACTAATTAAAATTACGTTATTGTATTGTAACACAACACTTGAACTTGAAACTCCAATTTCTATGCTTCACACTCACAAAAGAATGAAACTAATGTATAAGCGCTGTGCACGGTGCAATAAGTTGCAAAATGGCTCCCTTGGTGATATCATTTTCTTGATTATTAATGAAATCAAGCAGTTAATATATTTTTTCTGTCCATTGTTTAAAGGATTGTGTGTTTAGAAGCAAAATATTATCATTTAGGTTTTTTATTGTACTGGGTAACTCTGCCTTTATGTAGGTTATTATGTTAGACCAAGTTGTTCATGAACTGCACATTCATGTATAATCCTAATAAGCAAGTGTATTTTGTGTTTTTGTTGAGTAAAAATGTCCTATCATGTGCCTTTAAATTTGATTTACACCGTAAGTTCTTGTAATACATTTATAAGGTAAACTAAAGCAGTGCCTTCCCTGATATGATTAATAATCACATTCTACAAAAATTGGCCTTACTGTTTGCTGATATTATTTTATTTATAGTTTGATGCAGTTATTAATTCTTTGTGTGTTTTATTGTTTTTGATCACACAATCCTTGTAACAACTTATAATAATGTGTATATATATATAACAAAACACATGGTGTATATTAAGTATGCTACGTTACTTTCGGGTTATGTGCATAAGCTACATTCCTTTGTTCCTCTGTAGTTTGAAATATCATGTCTAAAATGTGTACAAGGAGGGATTTAATTGGTTTTATTTTTGTGAAAAGAGTTTATTTCTGAACCAGTGATATTGCACAATAGAAGCATTTTGATGCCAAAGAGTGCAACAAACATTACTGCTGGTTCTGTTTAGTTTTGGTCATTTATACACACTGTTACAAGACATTTGCACAGTGCACTCACTTTTTTATGTACAGTATGCCTTTATATTGTGTAGTACCTTAGCATTTTTTATTATTTATATACGCATGTATTAGGATAAAGAAAATGTGTTCAATGTTGGTGTTGTGTTTGCCTGCATGTGTGTAAAGCGTATGAGTGCTTTGAATTGTGTGATTGTATGTGTTCATAAGGGATGCTTGCATCGGATAAAAAACATGACATGCAGACTACATTTGACTACTTTCTCATTCTAAAATGAATTAATAACATACAACTGTAGACAATATACTTAAGTTGCCAAATTAAACTTAAAGATATCTTTTTTTTTAAACTGGAAGGCAGTAGGTAGTTGCTAAAGCCATATTTTAATGGATTGTTGCATTTTTGCTTTATTTAAAATGTTTTGTATATAGCACGCTAAGTATGCAAATGAAAGTTAAATTAAATAAAGTCAGCTGCTGGAATTGTTGTCTATTTTAATGGGTAGAGAAAAAGAGACATTAAATACAGAACTTATAAAAAAAATGAAAATAAAATAGAACTCAATTCAAAACGTCTATTGTACATTTTAATTTAATCCAAAGGTATTTTTTTATTTATGAAAACATGAAAATTAAACAATGTCCATTGATTTATGTATTGTATGTATTTATTAGCAATAGATTGATGCGGATAAATTGCATGTAGGCAAAGTTATTTTTTTATTATCCTCGGTGCTCTGTTGCTAATCATGCTAACTCGTTAGCATTTGTTTTATATATTTTTTTGCATTATCGTTTATTATTTTTAAGAAGTAGTAGCGAATATCGCCCTTTTTGGGGTTCTTCACCAGTCCCAGAGGTTACCTTACGTACGTACAAATGACGCACGGTGGCACACAGGTTTACGTCAGGGCGTCACTGCACGACGCCTCCCCCTCCTCCCCCTACAGTCTCACTGGGAAGAAAAAAAAAACTTTTTGTATCGGAGGAATCAACAGCCGCCATCTTGACGCGGCTCAGAATCGGGATTTCGGGGGGAGCATTAATTTTAAAAACCTACCGGAGCCATTCACACCGGGCTCACATGGCGTTTTTCTCGCAGAAAATCGAAGTATAGTTTTTCCGATGAGGATTAAGGCAAGCATGTGAGGGTTAAATGGGCTTTTGTCGTCTCGAAAGCTCACTGTATATTTGATTTAGCGAGCGCCGCTTCTCGCCGTATACCCGTCCTGAGACGTTCGTTTACCGGGAGACAGCGACCATAAAAAATATCTGTCTCATAGAAAATATTTGTAGTATTTTGTTCTTTTTATTTAATACCAAGACATATTTTATAGCTGTTTATTTCTACGGTAAAAAAGATGATTCCGTACAGTCGCGAAACCGACTATTTACAGAGAAAGGGATTTATCTACGCTTTGTGTAATATTTTATAATTGATTATTATTTATTTTTCTTCAGCTAAAATAAAATTTGGACGTAATTATTGAGGATAATTATGTGGGTGTTGGGTGTTGGATTATCATGGGGTGATCTTCGGTGGCGAAGCGTGGCGCTGTTGCCTTTCTTTTGAGACATTTATCTCTGGGCAGCATTTCGCTAGTCTTCCAAACATTTAAAAGCTCCTTACGCCTAACTTCAGGAAAAGTTAACAATTTTTGCGAACCTGCGACTGGCATTTTTCTGAGGCCCTTCAGTATTCTCCAGCTATATTGGTTATCTTTGAAGACCAGGATGGCTGACCATGTCGGACCCCCCACTGCAAAACGACCCAAGCTTAACTCCCCTCTCTCAGGATCAGATGGCCCAGGTAAGAACACAAGACGGGGTTATATCTCTTACCTACGGAATGGCAGGTTGGGCGAAAATGCAGTATTTGTTGACATTCATTGTGCACTACTCTTAGCTTTATGCTTTTTGAAACTGACATGAACATTGTTTCCCCACTCTGAAAATAGCTTATTTTTCGAGCACAAAGGCTTTCTCTGTGAACTGTTCCCAAAGTACATTTCCATACCTAAGCTCTATGTCGCGTAAACTCTAATGTAGTTTGAGGATTCCAGTGGTTAACCACATATGTTTGTTTCAATTTTCTTTTTTTTTTAACTGATCATCATCAAATAGATCTAATACAAAGTGTTAAACTATTAACATCTTCATCACTGCTCTTGAATTGTCTTTCTACTCGAATCAGCAGTAGATGTTTTAAGAGCAAGAAGAGGATTAGACAGCCATATAGAAGTTGAAGTAGTAGTGACAATGTGTAGGTCAGTGCATATTGTGAGACATCATCCTGTCTGGATTTCACAGTTTTAATCTTCTGAAACACTTTCTTACATTAAATTTATATTATAATTTAGTTCCAAAAATTGATTAATGCTTATTCGACAAGTTTCTTGTGTCTTCGGCTTTGATTTAGGCATCAGGAAGTGGCTACATTATCTATGCTGCTGACAGTCCTCAATCTTCTCCCAAGGTAGTTTGTCCTCTCAGACAGATTTTAATTGGCTAATGCAAAAGCCCAGTACTCCCAGTCAGTACGTTAACTACATGAAGATCTTACCCTGTCTATTCTCATACTCACAATTAAGCCTTTGCAGCTGGAATTTTCACCATGTCTGAGTTAACATGCACAAGAGGGAATCAAAGTACTGCGTTTACTACGGTTAATGTTGCATTCATGTGTCCTTAGAATTTCACAGCATAAAAAGAAAGGAAAAGCATTAAACGTTAAACCTAACTCACTTGTAGCGTTAAATTCTAATATTCCCCGGTGGATTTGCTCAGTAATTATTGAGTTATTAATGAATATCAACTGTAACACGCAACTTTACGAGTTAAAAAGATGTAAACGTAACAAACTAAGAAATACGCTTGCATTACTCGGCAACTGCACCGTCCAAAATGAGCAGTTATGCATCAATGTAGTGCATTATTCAGGCGTGTCCGATTTTGAGGAAATTCTAATGACTGCACCCCCTATCAGAGGAGGTATGACAACAGTTTTGCCTCATCGCCAAAATTATTCATAAATCTTCTCTATTGTATATTAACGCTTGTAGCGCTGCTGTGGCCAAGACAAATGGCGCCTCCTAAGATTTCAATGGCGCCATCAGCCACGTCAAATGTGACATTGTAATGCTCTATTGGCTACAACTATTGACAACATATCTCCACTTTCTCTGGGGAATAACTGCTAGAGTTTCACTTGGTTAAAGTCAACAGAAGCTCTCTCCTCTCATACACAACTTTCTTGCTGGAGCAAGTTGATTAGCAGCAGGGGCGGAGTCTGTACACTGAGCACTTCACACAGCAGACTCTTAAATACGAATGTAATATGTAATTTACTGTCGCAAAATACAATCCCCAAATGTATTACATTCATAGCTTATTTGTAGACTATGGCCGCATTAATTAGGTAATGACGGCGCCATAGTCTCCTTATTGTATGGAAATGCTAATGTTCACATTGCTGTAAGTGTTATGTAGGTTATACAGAGGCTTGTGAGGAGAGAGAGAAAAGGTCTGTACAGGGAAGAGCTGAAAAGTTGTCCCACTGAGTCTGATTCAGATATTACCATTTTACAGTTGTATACATAGAGGGGAAAAAATCTTTTGATTCTCTGTCGATTTTGTATGTTTGCCCATATAATTTTAATGGTAGGTGTATTTTAACAGTGAGAGACAGAACAACAAAAAATACAGAAACGCATTTCAAAAAAGTTATAAATTGATTTGCATTTTGCTGAGTGAAGGAAGTATTTAAAATACACGTAATCGGCAAGATTTCTATTTTACAGAGATATTTGACTGAGATTAGGAGCACTCTCTTAAAAGGAGTGTTCCTAATCTCAGCTTGTTAACTGTATAAAAGACACTTCTCCACAAACAATCGTATTCCAAACTCTTCACCATGGCCAAGACAAAAGAGCTGTCCAATGATGTCAGGGACAAAATTGCAGACCTTAACAAGGCTGGAATGGGCTACATGAACATCGGCAAGCAGCTTGGTGAGAAGGTGACAACAGTTGGTGCGTTTATTCGCAAATGGGAGAAACACAAAATAACTTGTCAGTCTCCCTCGGTATGGGGCTCCATGCAAGATCTCACCTCATGGAGTTTCAATGATCATGAGAACAATGAGGAATCAGCACAGAACTAAAGGGGAGGATCTTGTTAATGATCTCTAGGCACCTGGGACTATAGTCACCAAAACATCAGTTGGTAACACACTACACTGTAAAGGACTGAAATCCTGCAGCGTCTGTAAGGTTCATCACATGTACAGGCCTGTCTAAAGTTTGCCCATAAACTGAATGATTTGAGGAAAACTGGGTAAAAGAGTTAGGGTCAGATGAGACCATCATTCCCACCAAACACGGAGGTCGAAACATTATGCTTTGGGAGTGTTTTTCTGCCATGGTGACAGGACAACTGCTCCATATGAAATGGTCAATGGACAGGACCCTGTAGTGTCAATTCTTGGGTGAGAACCTCCTTCTCTCAGCCAGAGCATTATAAATGGGTTGTGGATGGGTATTCTAGCATGACAATGACCCAAAGGCAACAAAGGAGTGGTTCAAGAAGAAGCACATTAAGGTTGTGGAGTGGCCTAGCCAGTCTCCAGACTGTAAAAGACATATTGGAACCAGAAATCTTGCTGATTGATAGTGGATCGAATACTTATTTCACTCTGTAAAATGCATGTACATAACCTTTCTAAAACACATTTTCTGGGTATTTTTTGGGGGGTTATTCTGTCTAAAATACACCTTCCATTATAATTATAGACTGATTATTTCTTTGTGGGGATCCAATAATTTTTTTCTCTCACTACATGAAGAAAGTGTGACTATGGTATCTTTTGTGAATTTCTTTTACAGTGTCTGTGTATATATCTTATTTTAGATTTTGGTTCAATGCTCGACTTCGAAAATGACCTTCCAGATGAGCTCATCCCAAATGGAGACTTGTCTCAGATGGGATTGTCGTCTAACGGTGGCCCAGGAGGTGTTGGGGCTCCTGCTCTCAATTCTGCTGTCCCTGATGCAGCTGCCAAACACAAGCAGCTGTCTGAGCTACTGCGACCAGGAAGTTCGTCCATCTTGGGAACTGGTTCCCAACAGGGGAGCATGGTTGGCAACCAACTTGGGGCTGTACTTGGAAAAAGTCCCCTAGGACAGGGTTCCCCAAACCACCTGTCTCCACAGGTCCATAAAGGTACTACTGGTACAGGACAAGGCAATGGAACCACTGGAATAGGCTTCAACCAAGCTTTGATGAACAGTGGACAAGGCCATGGGGTGATGGGCCAGACGGGACAGGTGATGAATGGGGCTCTGGGACCAGCAGGTCGGGTAGGCCGGGACCTGGCATACAGTACCAGGGCCAAGGATTACAGGGGACAGTTGGTGCTGGAGGGAGTGTGCTGGCGGAAACACTGACACAAGGAGGGACAAACTTGGGTGCACACAACCCAATGAACACTCAGCAAGCTGGAAACATAAACAAGGTGAGATTTTAACTTGATTACTTAAACAAGTCACAGGTTTTAGTCAATAACCAACAACCAGCCCAGCACAGACTATGTTGTGAGAAAGTAGTTTATATGAGCAGTAAAGAAGTCTTTGCGGTATTAATGTGTGCTGCTTTAATTACACACAGAAAGAACAATGTCAGTATTGGCCTCTAATGGTCAAAGACCAAGTCAGTTTTGACTTAATGTTTACAGAGTTTACATTTACATTTATTCATTTAGCTGATGCTTTTATCCAAAGCGACTTACATTGTTCTACAGTAATTACCAGTGTTACAACCACTGGAGGCAAGGTGGGTTAAGTGTCTTGCCCAAGGACACAACGGCGGTATGAACTGTGGGGAGAGCGGGAATCGAACCGCCTACCTTCCGGTTGAAAGACGACCACTCTACCCGGAGTTGTTTTTGAGAGCAGACATTAGTGAGGAGAAGCTAGCTTCATGTGACAAGATAAAGAATGCAGCAAAACGTATATTATTAACTATTATTTAATTAATTTGATTGGGACTATTAACTATAACTATTAACATGGCACATGTGTTGTACAGAAATTATATTTTGCAGGAAAATTGCGGTGAAAAGCTACGTACATTAGTTGTCTGTCACTGAATACAGTGGCTGTGAAGGTTCTTAGTCATCCAGGTCATCTTGAAGAAAAGGTTAAAGCAAAATTAATTCTCAGAGACTATCAATTCTGAGTAGGGATGCTCATTTTGATTACAACCGCCGCTCCTTAATCGATTATTAACCGTTAACTGATAAGATTATAATATTGAATTGGCATTAACGGCTTAGTGTACAACGTCCTGGTCCCGGGACGTAAACACGCTACAAAAGAAAGCCTGCGTTGTGCTTGCCCCTCGTCATGCAAACCCCAACAATATATATACCAAATTAAAGCTTAAAGTCTCATCTTTCAGACTATATAAACCATTTTAACACGTTACAACCACAGCGCCGACACCAAAGCCTTTGGTGACAGACAAGCACAAAGATTTAGTTTGGACTTGTCTTACCTTTGACGGGTCTCTTGGACTGAAACGGCAACAAATCCACGTAAGCGTGGTGTCTTTATGTCCGTACAGGTCCAGGGAATAATATCCAGTAAAATAATTGGGTCCACAAGACATGTTATATCCTCCAAGGCTCAAAAACTGCAGAGAAGTATTTCCAACTTGAAATCTGCTGCGACATTTTTTGTCATTTCTATTGATAATAAAAGCCATAAGTCCTTTCGAGGCCGCGAAAAAAGCTACTAAAATGCTAACAGGAAGTGTTAGCCTTCGACTGACACCTTTTTCAGCCAATTCTGACGGGTTTTGACCGGGCGGGACCTGGATATGCACCAATGGCCGCACAGACTGTGCCATTGCATAACATGCAGCAAAAAAAAAAAAAAAACCTTAAAAAAAAACCGTTTTAAACCGTTTAACTGATAGTATTAATCGGTCAAAATTTTTACTTTAGGTTAACGGTTAAACGGTCAATATAAGCATCCCTAATTCTGAGATCAACTGGTAAGAGAGCTAAGCTTATATCTCTAAAGGAAGGGGTTTAACCTGAAAATAAACCCGATAGGACCAGGCTGTTCTGGTCTCCATAGTAGTTGGCTATGAATGGACTTAAAGAGTGAAGTGTAACTACTGATGTTAGAGTTGTTAACGGCTCACGTGAGTAGTTAGTGTTACTGTTCCATTCAGGTGTTGTTGTTGTTGTTCTAGAGTGAAACTGTTTTGATTTAGGTTTCAAAACACTGTTGTAAATACTAGGCAACTACACCCTTCCTTTTTGTCCCTGGTTCCTGTCTGTTTGTTTTCTGTGTTCTCTTGGTTTTGTTGAATGTCCATTTTCATTTATTAATTTAGCTCACGCTTTTATCTAAAGCAACTTACATTAAGCTTTAATTCACCAGTGTTACAGCTGGAACACCACTGGGGGCAAGGTGAGTTAAGTGTCTTGACCAAGGACACGACAGTATGAACTGTGGGGAGAGCGGCAATCGAATCACCAACCTTCCGGTTATGGGACAATCGCTCTACCGCTGAGCCACTGCGCCCAATCTGGGGTATCCACAGTCTCTCAGAGCTTTACAAATGTGTTCTTCTTTCCGTTTGCCTTCTGAGGTTGTGGGCACTTCTTGTGCTCTGTGCTGAAGTGTCCCGATGACTCCCAACTTGGGCTGCAGAGGGTGGTGAGAATCAAACGACACATATTGATCCAGCGTGTGTACAAACACAACATTCCAGTCCACTTTAAATCTGGGAACACTCTGCGTCAAAACAGCACAAACATGTAGTTTACACATGTAGTAATGTAGTTTATGACAGTTATGTTGGAGAAACGAAACAACAGCTTCACAAGAGGATGTATCGGCACAGTAGAACCAATCCTGGAAGACCTAAGTCAACAGTCAACCTCAAAAAGAAAGGGCATTCCTTTGAGGACAGCAATGTCTGAATTTTGGCCAGAGAGGCCAGAATGTTTAGAGAGGCATGTAGGAAGCCATTATTGTTAAAAATGGAAAAAGCCCTCTCTGAACAGAGGAGGTGGCCTTAGATTCATGTTTTCTAGTATTTATAACAGTGTTTTGAAACCTGAATCAAAACAGTTTCAGTCTAGAACAACACCTGAATGAAACAGTAACACTAACGACTAGGGCTGTACTAGAATAATCGAATATTCGAATATTCGTTCGGTGGGGTGGCATTCGATTTTCAGTTTTGAGATTCGAAAATTCTTTTTTTTTTTTTTCAACACTCATTCTCACTCATGCTTGAACCGCCCGTTGACGAACGTAGTGATTTATTTCATCTCATACTGAATAGGTATAAAATGCCCAAGACCTCAGCTGTTTGGGAGCACTTTAAATTAAGTGAGGATGACAAGACAAAGGCAGTGTGTCAAATATGCGATTTGAAACTGGCCTACCACAACAGCACCACAAGTTTGAAAAATCACCTGAGTTCTGTAAGTAGCACGCGGCAAAAAAAAAAAAACTGCTTTTATGCGCTTAATTTGCTATGATAAATAGGCTAATTGCAAATATGACACTATTTAAAAACATACAACGTGAAGTCGTGAAAGATGATACAAATGCAAACCCACACTATTATTATATATTTAGCCCCACCCACCGAAGCTTCGAATATTCGATATTGATTGCCACCTAAGCTTCGAAGCTCAAAAAATGGCATTCGAAACAGCCCTACTAACGACTCACCTGAGCCTTTAAAGACTCTCGCATCAGAAGTCACCCTGTCTTTTCATAGCTAACGACTATGAGATCAGAACAGCCTGGTCCCATCAGGTTTAGTTTCAGGTCAAACCCCTTCCTTTAGAGACATATGCTCAGCTCTTTTACCAGTTAATCTCCGAATTGAGATAGTCTCTTGAAATTAGAGACAAAACGTCTTCACCTTGAAAACTGAGTCTTGCTTTAACCTTTTTGTCTGTATACAGTGGCACTGTAAATGGGGAGGCTAGGATGATTCCAAGGGCCAATGTAGATATTAGAAATTTTAAGAAAGTTGATATCACTTCTCTTCATAAATTGTTGTATAAATTGTTTAAAAAAAAAAAAAAACTTTTCATACAACTTTTATCTGAGTCCCCCTCCCTCTGGTTTCAATTGTTCGGTCAGGCGCACAAAGTAGGTGCGTTCGAGATGAACTGCGCCTTGCCTGGATTCCAGACAAAAGCCAACAGTTTTTGGCTAGGATCACATCTGAAATTCAGATCTCGCATGGTGTATATTTCAAACAAATCTATTTAACTGATATTGAAAGGGCTTTGCTGTGTGTGAAACTTCTCATTGTAAATGAGGTGCTCTTTCTGGGCACCCTGTGATATGGAACTATAAGCAGAGGTCTGTGGATTTATGCCTAAGTTTACATTTACGTTTAGTCATTTAGAAGACTCTTTTATCCAAAGCAACTTACAAGTGAGGAAAACAATGGAAGCAATTTTAACAACACATGGTAGCAAGTGCACCAAAAACTAGTCAGTTTAAACCCAGCACAGTATACAAAGCTAAGGATAAGGATTTGTGTTTTTAAGAGAAGGAATCGATAGAAAGGAAGTAGAATTCAGTGTTTGTCAGTCAGGTGTTGACGGAAGAGATGTGTTTTCAGGCGTATTTTTAAAGATGGCTACAGAATCTGCTGATCTTGTAGCAGCAGGTAGATCATTCCACCAATGTGGAACTTATCCAGAGAAGGTACGTGAGTGATTTTTGGGATGGTACCACCAGACGTTGTTCATTTGCAGAGCGCAGGGATCTGGTAGGAACGTAGGTCTGAATTAGTGAGTGAAGATATGAGGGTGCAGAACCAGTGGTGGTCTTGTAGGCCAAGTGCATAGCTTTGAACTTGATGCGGGCGTCAACCGGGAGCCAGTGTAACCTAATGAAGAGAGGAGTTACGTGCACTCTCTTCGGTTCATTAAAGACCACTCTTGCCGCTGCATTCTGGATCAGCTGCAGAGATTTGGTTGTGCAGGCAGGGAGTCTAGCCAGTAGAGCAGTTTACACATTTAATATCACAAAGTCATTGTATAATGTGGCAAATGTCTTAAATGACTGTGTTCTCTATGTTTGACAGCAACACAAACATTTTCTATCATTAAAATGCATTTGTCTGGAACATAAAAAGAGCTGGTGGTGGAGGAGTGGGGTGTGGGTGAGTAGTGCCAGTGCGTCTCTGATCAACACTGAACTCAACATGAAACTGCGCAGCTTTAGCTCAAGTCAAACACACCTAGTGTTTCTATCTGTGGACAACTTGTTGCACTCGCATTCACAATGATCAAAATGATCTTGTTTTCCAGTAAAGTTTTTTGAAGGAATTGATTTTACAAGTTGCGCTTTGAATTGGTCTTAACCCCAGTCGCCTTCCCCAAAGCCTCTATCGTTTCTTCTTCGTTCCCCTCTCACAGCAGGGCTCTGCGACAGTCAAACTGATCTCAGACTTGTTTGCACTTCTCCAACCTCCCTCGTTTTCTGATTGGATGTCTCTGTTAATGCTGGTATGTGATTGGCTTTGTGTTTAAGGGTGACGAGGGAAACGGGGAACAGCGCCAGATTTACTATGAGATTTAAATATTCACAAGAGAAGAACTTTATTAATCTAATATAAAAATGAGTTAATGCAGCTGTGGGACACAGAGGTTAGTGACGTGAGGCTGGAGACAGACTATAGTCGGAATAAGACCAGGGGCCTCATTTATAAAGGTTTGCGTAGGATCTCTACTAAACTAGTGCGTACGGGCGGCAGTAGCTCAGTGGTAGAGCGGCCGTCCTTCAACTGGAAGGTAGTAGGTTCGATTCCCGCTCGCCCCACAGTTCATACTGTCGTTGTGTTGTGTCCTTGGGCAAGACACTTAACCCACCTTGCCTCCAGTGTCTGTAGCACTGGTGTATGAATGTGTGTGACTGTAGAGGTGTGTTTGGTGGTGGTCGGAGGAGGTTGAGCGCCGTTTGTGTGGCAGCCGCCATCTCTGTCTGCCCCAGGTGTGAATGTGTGTGAATGGGGTGAGTGGTAAGCACGTTGTAAAGCACTTTGTGATCTATATCTGTGAAAGGTGCTATATAAATAATACTTACTTACTTACTTACCCCTAGTGGACAAAAAATGCGCACGCCAAAAAATATCCTGATTTATAAAATCGTGCGTATAAAAACCTGCACGCAATTTCTGCTTTATAAATCCCACCTGCAGCAGAAATGTGCGACGTAAATCCGCCCTCGCCTCAGCCAAAGAAGGACATTGTAAATGGATTCGTGAATGAATTTTGCCTAAACATCCGCTGATGAGTGGGTTTTACCAAAAAGGCCGGAAGTGAGGGGGAGCATGAGCCAGTCCACACAGCATTACCACTTGTGAATGTGTTTTACAGTAAAGTCTGCTCTCAGAGTAATATTTAAACATATTCAATTAGGCTTTAACAAATGCAAACTATTTTAACAAATTAAAAACAAAACAAAAGGCGTATTCAAGATCTTACTGATAGTAAAATTAATGAGTGAAGAGCATAAGAGAAGGAGAGCTGTTGCGGACCAAGGCTGTTGTACAGACTGTAGATGTGCAGTAGAACAGGAGGGAGATGGAGGAGCGCGGTGGTGGTGTGTCTGTAATGCAAGGCTGGTGGGCAGGAGTGGTTGGGGTGTCACAGTGCCATGCGTAATGAGAGGAGAGTTGTAGTGAGCCGCAGTTTGATACAGCGCTTCTTAATGGATCATGTCCAATAGTTATTACATAAACTCAGCCTCTGATTCATCAGGATCAGTCTGCGCTCCACAACAGGACCAGAGCAAGAGCCACTGTGCTTTGCTCACCCAAATAAAACTGATATGGTTTTAGAGATCAATAAAGAGAAATTAAATGATATCAAACATGCATCAAACCTGCTTCGGTTCATCACCTCACCGTGAGGATCGCCTTTGTGCCAAGTCTCCAGAATGTGCTTACGCAGGGTCAAAGTTTGTGTAGGGCTGTGCACAGGACTTTTATAGATCCCACTTTTATAGATGTCATCATTTGCGTGAAAGTGGCGTATGGTGTATTTTTTTTATTTTTTATTTTTTATGCATAAGCAAGTTTTATAAATGAGGCCCCAGGTCATAAGTGAATTTAGAGACATTTACAGCAAGAACACAAACAGTAAGTCACTTATGTTTAGAGCTAACATTACGGCTAATAACACTCAGAGATAATATCTATCCTGTTATAAGTCCTCTCAGATTAGATCAGAGGAGAGGCAGAAGGGAAGGGTCAAAGGTCAGGCTAAGAACAGCTGCAGTGATTTCCAAACTCTTAAAATGTAGAAATAATATCTGTAAAAATTAGACCACAAACTAATTTTTTGTATTCATTTTTATTTGATTGGGACTGCATGTTAATGAACATAAATCACATGAATGTAAACATGCCAGATTGTAGCCTTGGGCTAATTTCCATCTGTCCCAACATTCTCACACATTCACACACCAGTGCTGTGTCACTGGTGTGTGGGGGGTTAAGTGTCTTGCCCAAGGACACAACACCAGGATGAACTGTGGGAAGAGCGGGAACCGAACTGCTAACCTTCCGGTTGTAGGATGACAGCTCTACCACTGAGCCACTGCGCCTCCTATTAATTTTAAACATTATTTTGTCATCCATTAAATACAAAGCTAACAGGCTTAACTCACTCACACCAATAGTTCCTAGTTATTAGTCATATATTATTATTATAGTTAATGTCAGTTCTTAAGCGCAATATGTTTTCGAATGTGATAAATGTCTGTGCAAAATCAGGGGAACCATCCTAGTGTTGCCTGTGTGAATGGTTAGCAGGCGGCAGGCATTGGTGTGTTTTGTCTTTGGCTGGGGGAGGGGCAGGCAGCGGCACAGCGCTCTGCTCAGCTGTTTAGAAGACTGCTGTCTCCTCCTGATTCTCTCTTTGTTGGACAAGGCTTGACGCCACTGGGAAACTCCACAAAGCTACTTTAACCTTAGTTATAGTTATGTTTATTTCTTATTAAACTATCCCAATTGGGATGTATTATTGTAAATAGAAAAATTTAGCCCAATGTGATGAGAGGCTATATGGAATCTGCAGTAATTGATGCCCTGCTACTTTTTTCCTGATCAATGTAGATGGGTATGTCAGGAAGTCCTTTTGCCCAGCAGTATGGACAAGCTGGTGTTCAGCAGATGGGACCAGCAGGAGTTCATGCCCAACAGCTCCAAAACAAAGCAGTCATGTCAAACAACCTGCCCCAATTTTCTGTAGACCTGAAGGGATCTGCGAATGTGCCGAACATGGTGAGTGATATTTTGTTCCAAGGCTCATTGAAAGTTTTTTCTTCACTTGCTTATTTTTTGCAGTTAGAATAAGCAAATCAAATTACCTTTAAGCAGACAAGACATGCTGTGGAGACAAAATACACATGAAACATAGTGCTTTTACACCATTCCTTTATTCATCCATTCATAGTCTGATCCAGATCAAACTTTGTTCTACCTAAAAAATAATCTCTTGGTCCCTTCCAAGTGAAATCTTGGTGCAATACAAACCAAGTTAGAGACAGAAAAATGTCTTTGGCCTTAATTTACAAAGCAAGCTGAACCAACTTGGAGTTAAAATCTAAACTCTAAAATCTAAGGGTTTCGCCGATCTGAGAAAAGGGTTTCTCAGATTGGCCCAACTCTAAGAGTTTACTGTTTATTAAATAAAAGGTTTAGAGTTAGTTATGGCAACTCTGAATCTGTTCACTCTGAGTTTGGTAAATAGGAGGAAATTTAACTATCAACGGAGCCAGGAAAAGACAATTTACCATGACAACGGTAATCAAAAGAAGGGTGCGATGTTAGAGGAGAATAAAGTCATGTGACTATGGACTATATTCATGTTTATTGTACTCAGTAACATGTCAGGACTCTAAAATGTACAGTAAACTTGTGTAATTATTTTTCTTTTGTTTTATTTTGAGCTGTGTCTTGTTTGTGTCTATTGCCTTGTAGTCCCAGGTGCAGCAGGTAGCATCAGTGGGAATGGTCCCAGGGACTGGCCCAACAGCAGACCCTGAGAAGCGCAAACTTATCCAGCAGCAGCTGGTTCTGCTGCTCCATGCACACAAGTGCCAGCGGCGTGAACAGGCCAATGGGGAGGTGAGGGCCTGCTCTCTGCCCCACTGCCGTACCATGAAGAACGTCCTCAACCACATGACCCATTGCCAGGCTGGCAAATCTTGCCAGGGTAAGTAAATGTAGTGACTAGTTTGGTTTAGTTATTTGCCATAATCAGATCCCCCTATCTGTTTAATTTGATTTATTTCAGTAAGGTAATAATTACTTCTAAGAATAATTTATAATTTGACTTAATATTTTGCTTTTTACCAGTTTTTCATGATCTTTTAGATGAACTTTGTTAGCTTTTGTATTAGTAAAGAATTTCAACTTGAACCCTTGATCCTGTCTTGTCTGTCTAGTGGCGCACTGTGCATCATCCAGACAGATCATTTCTCACTGGAAGAACTGTACACGGCATGACTGTCCTGTCTGCCTACCGCTGAAGAATGCAAGCGACAAAAGGAACCAGCAGTGTAAGTAACACTTCATACAACGTTCAAAGTTAAATGTATAAATATTGAAAAGAATAAAAGGTAGATTATTTTTGTACAAACAATTGGTCTAAATATGTAGAATCAATTAGTGCCACCTGCAGGTTGTGTAATTCAGCTACTGCTTTGTGCTGGCTCTTTAGGCAAGAGCTCAAACAGTCTGAGGATTCCTCCAGAAAGGCTGGGCTTGTAATGTGATACACAGGGGAGGGGCTTTGTAGCTCTGCTATCATTAGGGCAGAGCTTTCAAACGCAGTGCTTTCTGATTGGTCAAAGGCCCAATGACAGATTTAAATCCCCCACAGAGGCAGCATGCTCACAAACGGCAGTCAACACAATAGAGGAGTGATTCAGGGCTTTGGATTTTTGTCATGGGCCATTTAAAAAATAAAATAAAAAAAAAGAAGATTAAAGTTATTTATTAGAAATATTGGAATCATAATCTTAAAAAAAAAAATCACAATGTCTATTTGAATTGATTAAATTATGTTTTTCACTGCATTAATTAGATTGTGGCAGCCTTTTCAGTTCACCTGGCCCTGCCTCTCCACAGTATTCCATCAGTAAAAGCACATCTAATACTATGCACTGATATTTCGTCGGCCATTTTAGCTGATTGCAGAAAGGCCTGAGGGTGGGGGGGCGCAGAAATAATATTGAGTGGTGCTACAACTCTTTTAAGGTGACACCAAACATCCCGCGCTTCCGTGGTAACTGTCATGCTCCGGGCAGAGACTACAACATGGAGAAATACACTGCAGGAGCAAAAAGTAAAGCAAGCAAAGAAAATACAGATCCAGATGGCAGAAACAGCAGACATACATCAAAGACTAAGTCACACAAATATGACTACGCTTATCTTTCTCTCGGCTTTACTGTGTGTGTTATGTCTAAAAACGCACACTGCAGACAGTTTGAAACCTTGTAAGTTAAGAAGGCACATAAAAACATCCCTCACATGTCAAAAAAACACTTGAGTTTTTCCGAGGAAATTAGAAGAATATAACAAGCAGCAAAGTACTTTTACAAAGGTGGCTACCATAAACAATGATGCACAATTGGCGTCCTATAAAGTGGCATACAGAATAGCTGTTGATCGCTGAAGAGCTTGTACTCCCCCGCAGCCATCGATACGGTGTCATCTGTAATAGGCGAGAAAGGCGCTCTAAAATTAAAGACCATTCCCCTGTCTAATAACACTACAGTGTTGTAGTGCTCCTTTTTCCGGGGAGCAAACATGTGATTGACCTACCCATTCTATTCAAATCCTTAATTGTAAAGCCAACGTTTTATGGTCTAATTTTTTACAGATGATTCCATTTACAATAAGCTGTTGGTGATTAAACTGTCAAACTAAATGCATAAGGTTGCATAAGAATAAGGTTGTTAAATATGTACCCAGTTATTGAGGCAACAGTATGCAGTTCATTTTCTCTTCTTCTCTAGCTATGCTAAATTCTCCTGGAGCTGGCTTACAGAATGCCATCAACAGTGTGGGACCTGGCCAGTCTAGTGCCACAGCCATCAACACTGCCACCACAAACATTGACCCCAGCTCCATGCAGAAGGCCTTTGATGCTCTGGGCCTAACATATGGAAACCTGTCTCCTGCTCAGCAAGGACAAAGCCAAGGCCCGGGGCAGAATCCACAAGCTGCCCAGCACCAACAGCTGCATAATATGAACTTACTAGGTAGGAGTATTATGACTTGTATATTTGTAGTGGATGTATTATGATGTTTAAAATCCACACTAAATATTCCTTTTTACCAGGTGCTAATCAAATGGGAGGAGGCATGGGTGTCCCATCTTCAGACCAGACTGGCATGCTCCCAGACTCTCTACCCTCTACACTCAACAAGTGAGTCCCTTTGACTAACTAAAACTAATTCAAACTCTTCTAGATAGCCTTTACACAATTTTTCTTTTCTCCCGATCAAAAGTCAGCTGATGCCAGATGGGTCTGTAGGAGCCCTGGGACACTTGCCCACTGCCACCCCTCTTTTGGCTAGTGGGGTGAGGAAAGCCTGGCATGAACACGTCACTCAGGACCTGCGTGCTCACCTGGTGCACAAACTGTAAGCACAGAAATGCATGACAATAAATATGAATGGCCCAAATCTAAAATTGGCTTTCTAACGGATATTTTGTTGTTTGATGGTTTTAAAAAAGAATAAAATAATGAGTTAATCTCATTTAGAAAAAGTTTGGGGTTGCTGTTACTGAACTATCTACTGTTATTTCTCTGCAGTGTACATGCCATATTCCCCACCCCAGACCCAGCAACACTGAAAGACAGACGAATGGAGAACCTGGTTGCATATGCAAGAAAGGTTGAGGGGTCCATGTATGAGTCAGCAAACAGCAGGGTAAATACTGTCTCACTATTACACTATACTGGCAATTAACTGAATTCTATAATAAAAAAGATGAATTTAATTGAAATTGAGTAGCAAGAAAGGTTTTAAATAAAATAAAGAAAATGTTGAAACACTTCCAATTTTTCTTGAAAAGTAATCTTTGTCTGTTCCTGTTTCTGTAGGACGAGTATTACCACTTGCTTGCAGAAAAAATCTACAAAATCCAAAAGGAACTGGATGAGAAGAAGCGCCTAAGGCTCCAGAAACAGCCTGGTATGGCGGGCACAGCTGGGTCTCAGCAGCCTGGTATTGCTCAGCCTAATGCTATGGGCCAAGGACAGGCCTGCGCTCCCAGTTAGTAAAAATGTTGACCATAAAATATTAGACTATACTTAGTAATAGAAACATCATAGAAATGTTGTAAACGTTTCCTGTTCTCAGATGGACCTGTTCCTATGCCCAACATGCCAAATCAGATGATGAACCGAGTGCAAACACCCCATGGTATGTTCGTTAATAACGCATTGCATACATTGCTAAAGTTGTGCAGTCCTGTAAACAACTAAAAGCCATTTTATTGGCTGTAAAATGTTGAGTTTGAACCCACTGCTTAATAATATAGAATTACTTTATATACTGTATATACCGGCCTAGTCTTATCAAAAATGCTGCCAGATTCTACTGATGAACCAGCAGAAAGCTGCAGAATATTGATTTAAAGTTCCCAGGCTTATTGAACTTATTTTGAACTCAACTATGTGATTTATCCTCCAGGCATCAATCAGTTTAACCTAATGGCAATGCAAAATGCACAGATGTCCCAGGCACCAACAGAAGCACACACTCCTTCTCCCATGAACCATCCACCACAAATGAACCCAATGGTTAGACTTTTCTTCCCAATTTTTTTTTTTATTATTTAGTTTTCTATATGTTTTGTATTTTATTTTTTTATTTTGTAAGTGATTATTCGGTGTCGGCTTACATTTTCATATCCTGGCTTCAAGCGCCAGCCATTATTCTGATCTTGTCAACTTAAAATTGTCAAAGTTCTAGTGGTTCATTTATTATTTTGATTAGCTGGCAATAAATAATAAGCATATATGTGTATTGTGTTCTTAGTTTTAATAAGTCTTTCCTATTTTCAGATGAATATGTCCCCAAGAATGCCTCAAACTCAAGGAAAGATGGGTAATCATTCTAACAATATGGTGGGGCAGCTGTCCAACCAGGGCCAATTTATGCCTCAACAAGGCCAGTTCTCTCCTGTCCAAGGTGGATCAATGAATGTAGGCTTGGGTCAAACGTTGGCAAAGGCTTCTATCACACAGGTAATCGGACAAATACTGATGACTAGGACTAGGTTGTTCAAATTATTTGGTACCTGTACCAAAATGTTTTTTTTAAACCGGTATGTGTTTTTGATCATAAAATGTTATCATAAACCATCATCATAAACCATGCTTTTTCTAAAAACAATGGTGTACCAATTAATTACTAACCAGCAATGTAGCATATGTACAGCAAGAAGATTTTTATCAATTGTTATTATTGCTATTATATTTAATGCACTTTCACTTACAATTATTGTGTTACAGTTACCTTAACAGTCTCTGCTCTCACATTTAGAGCAGAGATAGTTTTAATTCATCAACAGCACTTTCTTTTTTAAGGCGTTGTCTTTTAGCCTTTATGTAAATGATTACACCATGCTGCCTTGTGGTTTCATGTCTCTGTGTGTAGGTTGTTATCAAGACCTCAATTAAAAGTGCCATTCTAAACTCGAAGCTAACTGTAAGCTGGCTGCTTTGTAGCATGTTGTGAGAAACACTTAGCTGTTACAGGACTAATGCTTTAATGACGAGATGTATTCGGCTTAGCCCACAGATGCTAAGACTTGGCATGACAGGTCCATTTGGTACCACAACAATGTTCCATAGCCAGCCCTACTGACACTATTTAAGTTGCTACATGTGATGTAGTGTGACATTATTTGTTTACTAACTTCATCCTTCTCTTTCAGCAGGCACAAAACTCTAACCTCCCTCTGCCTTGTGGCTCAACGGGCCAGCCCAACCTTGGTGGCACCCCTCCTCCTAATGCCTCTGCCAGCCTGCAGCATCAGCAGCAGATACAACAACATCATGCTCCCGTACAGGCCCAGGTGCCAACCCAGCCCTCTACACCAGCTTCCACAGGTGGACCCTCCTCTACCCCAACCCACATACCAAACAGTCTCCATGGCACACCCTCTGCCATCAGTACACCCCCAGACCCCGCCCAGCCTCCTACACCCCTTCAGCCCCAGCCTGATCAACCTACCCAAATACAGCAGCCCAATTCAGCGCAGGCACAGTACCCCAACACACCGGTAAGATGACGTATAGTAAAATGGCAGTGTCTTCTAATTTTTAAAGCACTTAAAGGGCATTTAAAAATAAACTGTCTAGTATTCAAGCTTTCAATTTCTTTTCTTTTAAGCTGTCTCAGGCTGCAGCAAGTATAGACAACAGAGTTTCCACTCCAGCCTCTGTGGCTGAACTGGCCTCAAAGCAGGCCTTGCCTGACCCAAGCAGCGCAGAAACCAAACGTGTAATAAAACAGGAGGATGACAGCAACGCAAAGCAGATGAACCTAAAAACTGAAGTATGTACATCATCTTAATCTTTTTATTTTGACTTGCATGTTCGTTATTAGTTTTATCCACTTACAATGGGATACAATGGGTATTTTACAATTGGGGTAAACCATGGTTTTGTCTATATAGAATGAGGAAACCAAACTTCTACCTGTGAAGGAAGAGCCTGATGCAGTAGAGCCAAAGCAAGAACCTATGGAAACTGAGGACAAAAAGCCAGAGGTAAAGAAAGAACCCAAAGAAGAGGAGGATACTGCAGCTAGTAACACATCAACCACCTCAGGCAGCCAGAATCGTAAAAAAGGTAAGCAAGATTTTATCTTTTTGTTCTATTCTACCTTGTATATGCACTGTTATTTGTATGTAGCTTTGGGCATTTATATAACATTGCAATTTGTCTGTTCAGTCTTCAAACCTGAAGAGCTGAGACAAGCCCTCATGCCAACACTTGAGGCCCTTTACAGGCAAGACCCAGAGTCTTTACCGTTTCGACAACCTGTAGACCCTATGCTGCTGGGCATCCCTGTGAGTCTCCAGAAACCTGCATTCAATATTACCACAATCACTAAATGGTAAAATGTTAATAACTAACAATTTTTTTTTTCTATAGGACTATTTTGACATCGTAAAAAATCCTATTGACCTATCAACTATTAAGCGCAAACTGGATACGGGTCAGTACCAAGAGCCGTGGCAGTATGTGGACGATGTATGGCTCATGTTCAACAACGCCTGGTTGTACAACCGCAAAACATCCCGAGTTTACAAATATTGCACCAAGCTGGCAGAAGTTTTTGAGTCAGAGATTGATCCGGTTATGCAGAGCTTGGGCTACTGCTGCGGAAGAAAGGTCAGATACTACAAAACAGAATCAAAAATGAAATCTGTTCTTTTCCAAAACCTACGATTAGCTGAATTTGTATATTGTATAATCACATTTATATTTTACATCTGTTATTTCTACATTATTTCAATCATAATCCTTACTCTGCCTTGTTTTCCACAGTACGAGTTTTCACCACAGACATTGTGTTGCTATGGCAAACAATTGTGTACCATTTCCAGGGATGGAACCTATTACAGCTACCAGAACAGGTAAAAAGAAAAGAAGTAACTGATAACCAACAGAGTGTGTGCATTCCTGTTGAGAAACCAGTACAATACATAGTCATGTTTAGTGTTGAAGAGATGGCTGGGATAGCCTTTATTTTGTTCAATTACTTGCACCAAAGTTCCCCCTGCAGTATAAAGCATGTTACTGCACCTTAGTCTACAGTAATGCCAAATCGTTATTCAACTTGCTACTTTGTGGAATATGACTTTTTTTTTTAATCGTAAAGCAGCCCTGCCACACTTTTAGCCCAAACATATAAATTCTCAAAATCATTTGATGGTTCTTTGACATGAGATTGGAAGAATTATGCATATCTCTCTGACACAGTACACTCAACTGGATAGAAATCTCCAATGTAACTTTCCTGTTCCGGGACGGGGACATACTGCGAGCGATTAGTGACACTACCACACAACACATATAATAAAGAAAATAGACCAATACACTGGCCACTAGCAGACTCGTATTTGTACAAAATATGCTAAACGACCCTACCATTTCAGAGGACATGATCTTTCTTCTAAACTTGCCGTCTTAAATGTCTCTACTTGTAAAAAAAAGATTGCACACACAGTTGCACAGAGAAGGATCTGCGTCCTCTGCTGGCTAAAAGTTATGCAGGGCTGCTTAATATTGCATGATATTAATCATTGTAGTTGGTTGTCATCGTTTTTCTTTTCAAGCATGTGACTCAGTATTGTAGTGCTGCCATCTTGTACAATGAATATAAAATTAGAATTTATTCTTTACATTCTTTTTCCATCCATAATGTTTAATAGTTTAGCATGTCTACCTCATTTCTTTTTCAGTTTGAATGTGGCTGGATCATTACCATGTGCATTGTGACTAACCTGTACCTCTGCCTGTGTGTGTGTGTGTGTCCTTCCGACTATTCGCTGTCCATGCTCCGTCCGCGGTTGTTGCTGTGTGCTCCATTCACTCTGCATTCTGCCACCTGTTCGCCGGTTTACCTGTGCTGCTACTGTGTGTGCTGGCTGCAGTTCACCCAAATATGGCCTTATTGCCGACAGGTATCACTTCTGTGAGAAATGCTTTAACGAGATCCAGGGTAATAGTGTGACCCTGGGGGACGACCCGGCACAGCCCCAGACGTAAGTTACATCATCTCTGTGGCTAAACACTACCTGAGTTTCTGAGGTTTTTCTTTTTGGATGTCTGCAGAGTATTGTTAATTTCAGATGAGAAAATATAATCTTGTCTTTCTTTTCCATACTGTGCAGCATGATTGCAAAAGATCAATTTGAAAAAAAGAAAAATGACATGTTAGATCCTGAACCGTAAGTTATTCTCAAGTACTTTTTTCTTGCTTTAAAACAAACAAAGAGAAGATTGAACAAGCATTTTTTTTTCTTGCAGTTTTGTTGAATGTAAAGACTGTGGGCGGAAGATGCATCAGATCTGTGTGCTACACTATGATGTGATTTGGCCATCAGGGTATGACTTGACATTGCTTTGTAAAAAATAAGTATTTTTATGTCAACAAAGATTATAGACATTTCAATTTGTCAACAAATTTCAACTTTATTGTAGCTTTATCTGTGACAACTGTCTCAAGAAGTCTGGAAAATCGAAAAAGGAAAACAAATTTTCAGCCAAAAGTAAGTTTATAATGACAAAGTGGAGTAAGCATTTCTTTCTTTGAATTTCTAACTTTATTTTATCAATATTTTTTTAAAATATTTTTTTAAGGGTTGCCATCTACAAGGTTAGGAACCTACCTTGAAGACCGAGTAAACAAATACTTGAAAAGACAGAACCACCCAGAAGCCGGGGAGGTGTTTGTGCGAGTGGTGGCCAGCTCTGACAAAATGGTGGACGTTAAGCCTGGCATGAAGTCTAGGTAAAGCGGGGTGGCACATGCAATTGTGAAAACTTCAGAATCAATGTGGAATTGTATAAAAGCAGCCATCAAGAGAGATTGGCAAATATCCACATAATGAAGTGTAACTAAATTACAGTAATTTCAATTTAACTTTAATCCTCAAGGGGAAATTCAAATAGTTACGTCTCTTCAAATAAATAAAAATAAAAATTATTTGATTGTACAGTCTTATGGCAGTTGGGACGAAGGACTTCTTGTCTTGGTCTGTCCTGCAGCTCTCTTTAAAAGCTGAATGCAGGGGATGGTCCATGGTGTGTGCATGTATGCACATGTATAATGGCAGCTTGTGACCAAACTGGACAATATTTTGCTGTGTATACACTATGGATGCACTGTTAAACCATTTTTGCTTTTACAGGTTTGTTGACTCAGGCGAGATGGTTGAGAACTTTCCTTACAGAACCAAAGCCCTTTTTGCATTTGAAGAAATAGACGGAGTTGATGTTTGTTTCTTTGGCATGCATGTTCAAGAGTACGGCTCTGAATGCCCATTTCCAAACACAAGGTAGGACAAATGCGTCTGGTCAAAAGGCACGAGCGACTTTTCCTTCTAAACACTAATATCTTTTTTCTATTGCAGACGGGTGTACATTTCATACCTCGACAGTATTCACTTCTTCAAACCACGTATGTTTAGGACTGCTGTGTACCATGAGATCCTCATAGGTTATCTGGAGTATGTGAAAAGACTAGGGTGGGTAATTTTAAATAGTAATTTGATATATGCTTCATATATAATATCTACAGTGTAATAATAAATCTATTTTTCAGGTATGTCATGGGTCATATCTGGGCCTGCCCACCCAGTGAAGGGGATGATTACATTTTCCACTGCCACCCTCCTGATCAAAGGATCCCTAAGCCCAAAAGGTTACAAGAGTGGTACAGAAAAATGCTCGACAAAGCTTTTGCTGAGAGGATCTTACATGATTATAAGGTATGAAAACATTTAACATATTCATTAATACTGACCTGTTCATTGCTCATATTTGTGAGTATAAATACTGTGATTGTTTTTAAGTTATAGTGCCATTAGTATGTTTGTAAAATAGGAGGGGCTCCCCCTTGTGTTTTCTATAGGCTTACACAAAAAAAATCACTACAAAAGTAACAAACTGCTTATTATCTTAAAAATGTTTATCATTAAGGTTTTTTTGCTTTCAGGACATTTTCAAGCAGGCAACAGATGATAGGCTGACTAGTGCCAATGAGTTGCCATATTTTGAGGGTGACTTTTGGCCTAATGTCTTGGAAGAAAGCATCAAGGAGCTTGAGCAGGAGGAGGAAGAGAGAAAAAAGGAGGAGAACACAGCCTCATCAGAGACCCCAGAGGTGAGATGGACAAACAGGTTTATGTAGCCTGCACCGCAACTAGTAATCATTTTATAACCACTAATACTTGCACACTCTGTTTTATAATGTTCTTGTCTATCTATTTTAGGGGACCCACGCTGACAGCAAGAACGGCAAAAAGAAGAATAATAAAAAAACGAACAAAAACAAGAGCAGCATCAGCAGAGCCAACAAGAAAAAGCCTGGGATGCCGAATGTAGCAAATGATCTGTCCCAGAAGCTCTACGCCACAATGGAAAAACATAAGGAAGTAAGAGAAGCATTGGGTTAATGTCTAGATTTTACTAAACATGAAAATATTTTAAATATGTTCTGTAAGCCCATATCAAATACTTACTACATATATATAATGGTGCATCCATCTTGTTTCCATCAGGTATTTTTTGTTATTCACCTTCATGCTGGGCCAGTTATTAACACCCTGCCTCCAATCATCGACCCTGACCCTCTCTTGACCTGTGACCTGATGGATGGCCGTGACGCGTTTCTGACCTTGGCAAGAGACAAACACTGGGAGTTTAGCTCGCTGAGAAGATGCAAGTGGAGCACAATGTGCATGTTGGTGGAACTGCACAACCAGGGCCAGGACCGCTTTGTTTATACCTGCAACGAGTGCAAGCACCATGTAGAAACTCGCTGGCACTGCACGGTTTGTGAGGTAGGCATATGCAATATCAATATTTTACTTTTAGTTTTGTTCAGCTTTGATCTAACAGCTATGTTCTTCACTCCTTTTACTTTTAGGACTATGACCTATGCATTAACTGCTACAACACTACAAAGCATGAGCACAAGATGGTCAAGTGGGGTCTAGGACTAGACGATGACACCAATAGCCAGAGTAGCGAGGCCTCAAAGAGTCCACAGGAGAGTCGGCGCCTCAGTATCCAGCGCTGCATCCAGTCCTTGGTCCATGCATGCCAGTGCCGCAACGCTAACTGCTCCCTGCCATCCTGCCAGAAGATGAAGAGGGTGGTTCAGCACACAAAGGGCTGCAAGCGCAAGACCAATGGTGGCTGTCCAGTGTGCAAGCAGCTCATTGCTTTATGTTGCTATCACGCCAAGCACTGTCAGGAGAACAAGTGTCCCGTGCCTTTCTGTCTCAACATTAAGCAAAAAATCTTTCAACAACAGATGCAGCAGAGGTTCAAGCAGCAACAGATGATGCGCCGCAGAATGGCAACCATGGCTGTACGGGGTATGCCCATGCCTTCTCCACCTACCTCAACTGCTTCTGACACCCCCAAGTCTGGGCAGCGGCCTATCACGCCCCAAACCCCCCAGTCCATGCCTAACCAGCCACAACAACCACCAAACACTGCAAATATGGTACAAGGCTTTCACAACAATGGACGCATTAGCCAGCCCACAACACCAGTCCCACACGGCAAACCTGGTTCATCTCCTCTGCATCAGCAGCAATCTCCACTGCCCAACATGCCACATCAACAGCAGCCACATCAACAGCCGCCACAACAGCCACTGCTCGCAGCCCTTAAGGTCGCCAAAGAGATTGAGATGGTTGCTAAAGCAAAGCAACAGCAGAATTACTCCATGAATGGAATGCCCATGAATCACCCTCGAGTGATGCAGGGCCAAATGCTGCAGGGTCCACGGGGCCCTCAAGTGATGCAGACTGTGCAGCCGGGGCAATGGGGTGCAGGCATGCAGAACCCCATGCAGAGTCCCCAGGGTCTTCAGACACAGATGCCCGGTCAACAGGGCCCCATAGCTCCACAGCAGGCCCAGGGTGCCCCAGTGGCCGCACAGGCTCAGCTCATTCAGAGGCCAATGATGCCTCCGCAGCAGGGGCTCCAAATGACTGGAGTCATGAACCCCCAAGGCCCTTCACAGGGCATGACACCACAGCAGCAGAACATGCCACGGGGGATGCCTGGGAACTTTGCACCGAATGCCCTGCAGGAATTACTGCGTACCCTAAAATCTCCCAGTTCACCTCAGCAGCAGCGACAGGTCCTCAGTATTCTTAAATCTAACCCCCATCTCATGGCTGCCTTCATTAAACAGAGGAAATTCCAGTACCAGGCCAACCAGGCACAACAGCAGGTCCCGCAGCAGAGCTCCCAGACCATGCAGGGGGCCCAGGTGGGAATGCAGTCCATGGCCAACCAACTGCAGCGACCAGGGATGTCACCTCAGCAGGCGCCTCCACAGCAGCTCCCTGGACCTCAGGGCATGGTGCCCATGGGTCCCCAAGGTCAAATGATAAATTCACCTCAAAATGGCAACCCCCAAATGTATCGCCACCAGATGCTCCGGCTGCAGCAGCAGATGCAGCAGAATCAGCAGCAGCAGATGCAGCAGCAGATGCAGCAGCAGCAAATTCAGCAGCAGCAGTTGCAACAACAGCAGCAGCAGCAGTTGCAACAACAGCAGCAGTTGCAACAGCAGCAGCAGTTGCAGCAGCAGCAACAGATGCAACAGCAGCAGCAGCAGCAGATGCAACAGCAGTTGCAACAGCAGCAGCAGCAGCAGCAGATGCAACAGCAGTTGCAACAGCAGCAGCAGATGCAACAGCAGTTGCAACAGCAGCAGCAGCAGCAGCAGATGCAACAGCAGTTACAGATGTCCCAGGCCCATGGTCAGTTCCCTCAACAGCAGCCAGGGCAAGCCAACTATTCACAGCTTCGTATGCAGCAGCAAATAGCTATGCAAGGAGGTGGGAAGCCCATGGGCCAACTCCCACCCACATCCCAAATGGGCCAGCCTGGCATGGGCATGGACACATCCCAGAACCTCCTCCAACAACGCATGCTTCAGCAGCAACAGATGTTGAAGCAGATGGGCTCTCCAGCACAGACTAATTCCATGAGCCCACAGCCCCACATGCTCCAAAACCAGCCCCCAGCAGGAGCTCTTTTACCTGGACAAAACATGGCAAATGCTCTAGGAAACCAAGTGCGCTCTCCAGCACCAGTGCAATCACCGCGACCCCCCTCACAGCAGCCAATGCATTCAAGTCCTTCCCCACGGATACAACCCCAACCATCACCCCAGCATGGGACCCTTCACTCCAATTCACCTCATCCCAGCTTGGCAGGACCCATATCAGGCACCATGGAGCACATTGGCACACCAGAGCAGAGTGCTATGCTCCCGCAACTTAACACGCCGAACCGGGGGTTGAGTAATGACATGAGTATAGTGGGTGACACCACAGGAGATACTCTAGAGAAATTAATTGAAGGATTGTAGCATTTTGAGACAGAAGAAAGGCCCTGTTCTGTTTTCAACTGATTTGCTGAAGTCAAAGGCTAAGAAATAAATTCATAAGAGGCCTACAGACTGTGAACCTTTCCTTCCATCTAGGGACTGCTTTTCTTCCAGAGTGATTTACTTATTGCTGTTAAAAAGAAGACGACAAACACACAAAGAATATATTTTTGGTTTAAACCAGCTTACAAGAATTTTTCCTGGTGTTTGTGTTGTTTTCATTTGTTATGCGATGGAATTTTCCGAAAACATCACAAAACAAAAAATCATTTTAGTATTTTTTATTTTGTATCTTTCCTAGTAATATCTTATTTGTGTTTAGAAAACTGTAAAATAATTTGTATTTTTTTTTTTTTGCCAGGTTTCACCTTTTGCTCACTTTCCTTCCTGGCTAATTTATTCCGATATGCCATTTTTCATAAGGACTGCCTTTGGGAAAGCCTTAATTTCTTTCCTGTTGCAATGTCTATGGGAGATTATTTGTATAGAGTTCTTGCATACACCCACACACAACACGCAGGTGCGTTAAAGCTTATTGTTCACAGGTGCCCAAACGTTGATTTTACTGGCCTGAGCCTGTCTTGAAAATAGTAAATAATGGCTTTGTTTCTTTCTGTGGTGGGAAAGTGACCTGTTTGACTGCTGATTTGTTTTCAAAGTTTGGTGCACCATTTTCTCTCTTGCATTAAACTTGAAATGATGAACTGTTCTCTAATGTAAATTATGCAGCTACACAGTATTGTAAATATGATGAAAATAAGAATCACTGTACAAATTAAAATGGCTCATTTCGTACTTATTTACCATATTGTTAAATAAACCTGTGTTCCTCAGAGTTGTTTTTTTTCAATTTGTCTTAAATTGTAAATTTTTGGATATTCGGTTGCATTTATTACATTTTATAAATCACAAATAACCCGTAATACCTTTTCGTCAGGCGGAATTGTCGGCGTTTATATGACGTCATCCACACGCGCCGCTGCTGGTCCTACGGTAACTTCTTCAGCGTGTGTCGGTGTCCCCTACACATCCGATCGACCGCTCGTTTGTTGCGCCCACATTTTCACAATGTCCCGCTGTTTGTCTCTGGCCCGGTTTACTCTCGGTGTCTCGAGGACTAGCGCGTGGGCCGTACCGTGTGCGCTAAGCAGCCGTGCCATCCCGCGCTTCTGCACTGGAGGTAAGGAAGCTGACCTTGCTCTAGCCAACTGACTGGTGTGACAGCTGGCAACACAAGGCTAAAACTAGTAGCCAGTAAATTTTGCAAAGACCAGCTTATTGTTTAACCGTATGAGCTGTACAGGGTCGTAAGCTGGTAGCTTTTCTTACAAGTGAAGCTGAGTTTTTCTTGGTTTTCTTTTCTAGATCACACCAGCTTTCACTTAAAATATACCTGAAGTTAACAGTTTTTCTATTTCAACTAGATTTATCCCCGTTAACTATTACGTAGTGTATACCATAGTCACCATTTATTTATTGTCTCCTAAAGACAACCATTGTAACGGGGGGCAAAATCGTAAAATACAGAAGAACATAAATGTACACACCATGATGTTGAAAATAAACCTTTAATTGTCTTGCTGTGAGGCATGTATACCACCATTCTAACAGCATGACTCTTTATAACTAATTTGACTATTATTACAATACCATTATAATCGCCAGCTGCACAGCTGACAAAATGGAACGACCGTCCCAGAGTGTGGAGCTCCTGCTTCAACTTCAGCCAAAATAATTATTACAGCACCCAACAAGCAGAGGAACCGGAAGAGGAACCTCTTCACACCATCATCGATGACACAGAGTCTGTCCAAGGTGCCACCAGAATGAGTGAAATCAATGCTAATAATTGATTGCACTTTTGACTAAAATATAATTGCCTTCTGTCAAGCCAGGTAGTTTCTCCAAACATGAATTTCAGGCTGAAACCAAGAAGCTACTGGACATTGTTGCCAGGTCCCTGTACTCTGAGAAAGAGGTGAGGATAACAGAGTGTGATGTCTTCATTTTGTTATTTTTTTTACTTTTTCTGATCTAAACCCACTAGGTTTTTATTAGAGAACTAATCTCTAATGGCAGTGATGCTCTGGAAAAATTACGACACAAACTGATCACAGCAGGTGGAGAAACTGCCCCCATGGAGATCCACCTAAAGACTGATGCAAACAAAGGCACCTTCACCATCCAGGTTTGCCCACCACTGTTTCTTCTGCCATGTGCTCTCCATAGTGTTTATAGATAGACACTAAATTTTCAAATACTTATTTTCTCCTGCACCAGGACACTGGAGTTGGTATGAACCAAGTAGAACTGGTAGAGAACCTGGGAACTATTGCTCGCTCTGGCTCAAAGGTACCTTTTTGCTACATTTTAATTTACTAGCTAAAATGTTAAATAACATTTTAAATGTACATATATTTTTGTTTTACACACTACAGGCATTCTTAGATGCACTGCAGAGCCAGACAGAGGCCAGCAGCACAATCATTGGTCAATTTGGGGTGGGATTCTACTCTGCCTTCATGGTTGCAGACCACGTGGATGTGTACTCGCGGTCCTCTGACCCAGAAGCCCCTGGATACAAGTGGTCCTCTGATGGGTAAGAGAGACTAGACTTTAGAAAGAAAAAAGCATTTTATTTGGTGTGTGTTTGTAAAAAAATAAATCTTTCTAACTATGATTTACAGCTCTGGAGTTTTTGAGACTGCTGAAGCTAGTGGTGTGCAACAGGGGACAAAGATTGTGCTTCACCTTAAAGATGACTGCAAAGAGTTTTCCCTTGAGGATAGAGTCAAAGGTAAAAAATGGAGTACAGTATGTATGTTTAGTTTTGATAGTCTGTCACATTGTAACATTTAAAACCTTTTTTCCAGAGGTTGTGACAAAGTACAGTAACTTTGTTAGTTTTCCAATTTTCTTGAATGGACGGAGGCTCAATACTTTGCAGGTTAGTCTCAATTTGCTCTCTCATTTTATATTCATGGTTAGCAACTAGTTAATGAGGAAACAAATTAATTGAGGTTTGACTTCTGTTTTCAGGCACTGTGGATGATGGACCCTAAGGAAATCAGCGAGTGGCAGCATGAGGAGTTTTACCGCTATGTTGCCCAGGCCTATGATAAACCACGTTATACACTGCACTACCGCGCTGATGCCCCACTCAACATCCGAAGCATCTTTTATGTCCCTGACACTGTGAGAAACTCGCATTTTGAAACATAATTGTTAATTAGACATAATAAGCCTGAGATTCTCTTTTCTCTTCAATAGAAACCAACCATGTTTGATGTTAGCAGGGAAATGGGCTCTAGTGTAGCTTTGTACAGCAGGAAGATCTTGATCCAGACAAAAGCGACGGACATCTTGCCCAAGTGGCTGCGCTTCCTCCGAGGTGTCTGGCCTCTATCTTTAGCAGCTGCTTGTTAATGATTTTTCATAGAAATATCGACATGAGAGTAAAAGTTCTAACTTATCATTTTGTTGATGTGCAGGTGTGGTTGACAGTGAGGACATCCCACTAAACTTGAGCAGGGAACTCCTCCAGGAAAGTGCCCTCATTAGGTGCCACTCAGACTGAACAATATTCAAGTAGTGTTTAATATGTGGTCACATAAACCATGAATTAACTCTGTACGTGGTTGTTTCAGGAAACTGCGAGATGTTCTGCAGCAGAGAGTGATCCGTTTTCTGCTCGACCAGAGCAAGAAAGAGCCGGAGAAGTACAGCAAGTTTTTTGAGGACTATGGTCTCTTTATGAGGGAGGGCATTGTCACCACCCAAGAACAAGATGTTAAGGTGACATACCAATTTTAAATTGTAGTTTAGGAGATTATTACCACTTAATATTAATTAATATTTTAATGGTTACTTCAATTATTGACAGGTTTATTCAAAGATAATGTATTAAACCTGGTTTATGCTTTGGTTAAATAGGAGGACATTGCCAAGCTGCTGAGGTTTGAGTCATCGGCTCTGCCAGCGGGTCAGCAGACAAATCTCATAGAGTATGCCTCCCGCATGAAGGCTGGCACACGCAATATCTACTACCTGTGCACCCCCAACCGACATCTGGCAGAGCACTCGGCTTACTATGAGGCCATGAAGCAAAAAGGACATGGAGGTGAGAGCACAGCTGAAAGGTCTGATGCTACATTTGAATTTGGGCTCAGGCTTGCATTAACTTTTAATGCTGCGGTTTCATTGCACAGGTGCTGTTCTGCTATGAGCAGTTTGACGAGCTGACCTTACTGCACCTCAGAGAATTTGACAAGAAGAAATTGATCTCAGTGGAGACAGACATCGTGGTGGACCATTATAAGGAGGAGAAGTTTCAGGACAGCAAACCTGGTCTGGTTCTTTCTCTACTCGAATGTTACAAATTTCCTTTTACACTATGGTGTTATTCTCTTTTCTCTTTGTCGATTTGACCTCAGAATCAGAGCGTCTCACACAAGAGCAGGCTGATGATCTAATGGCTTGGATGAGAAATGCTCTGGGCCCTCGAGTTACCAACATTAAGGTAAGTAGGAATGATGGTCCTTTGGCTAATATGGTGAGCGTTTGTATATAAAAAGTCATATTTTTGCCCCTAGGTCACTCCTCGCCTTGACACCCACCCAGCCATGATCACAGTGTTGGAAATGGGAGCTGCCCGCCACTTCCTGCGCACACAACAACTGGCTCGCAGTGCAGAGGAGAGAGCCCAAATACTGCAGCCCACACTGGAGATCAATGCAGGGTAATGGCATATTTTAACTTGAAAAATGTAATATTTTATTGGGTAGACCTCTGTGGTAAGTTTATATTAACCGGTTTTCATTTGCGACAGCCACGATCTCATTAAGAAGTTGTATGCGCTGAAGGATTCAAACTCTGAACTGGCTGGACTATTAATAGAACAGGTACTATTGGAACAAATAATTATTAAATCATAAACCCTTTAATTATTCATTTTGGTTAATATTCTTTTGTGTTGTGTAGATCTATGACAATGCCATGATTGCAGCAGGCCTGAACGACGATCCAAGGCCAATGATTTCCCGCCTCAACGATCTCCTGACTAAAGCCCTGGAGAAGCACTGAGACATAACATACAGACACCTGTTGGTTTGAGGACAGTGGTGTGTAGGCTGAAGACGCTCCGCTGAACGGAGTACAAAGATGAACTGTTTTATCAGAGTTTGCAAGGCCTTGTTTATAGTGAGCCTTTCCTTTTAAATCAGAGCCGCCTGCATTAACGGTTTCTGTTCATGTTGAATGAAAGGACTCGAGGTTAAAGAAACACAGAACTGTAAAAGTAGTCTGTAAAATATTTCAATTAAGACTGCATGATTTTGGAAAAATGTGTAATATACAATAACAATATTACCTGTGATATTCAAATGCTCTTTTACGTGGGGAAAAAAACACTCTGCACTAACTTCCACTCATCAAAGCAGTAACTAAATTGGTATCAAAGGTTATACCAGGATTAAACTAGGACCAAATAGAGAAATGAACCAGGTCTTTTTCATTTGGACAGTTTTCCAGACAATTTTGGATGATTCTGACAGAAAAAAAGTATAAAATGGATAAGTATTGTGTTATGGCCTCTGCTATAATCACAATTATTGCAATAACAGATTAGAAGGTACATGTATTTTACTCTTAATACATGCAAAAACGTTTTAGGTTTCTAAAAGTCAGATCAACTTCTAGGTTCCTACAAAATCTGGCCTCAGTGTGGAAGCATAATCTCTTGTATTAAAGTAAAAATATATTCCTAATGCGTTTATATACACAGGTAAAAATGACTTCACTACAGAATTTCTTAAAACACATTTTACTGCTTTTCAAACCCAAACATTGACAATGAAAACGAGTTGCATGTGGCTTCAGGTCCAGCTTCAAAACACGTTATGGACGGATTCTTGTTGAGCCAGCAGTGAGTGGTCTCTGTCAGTGTCCCAGCACTGTCCATACATTTGATCCACATGAGTACACCGGGACCACCAGCACTGCTGCTCCCTGACATATTGTCTTGTGGCTTCACACACTGACCTTTCATCAGTCACGAGAGTCTCAAATGCCAGGAGAGTGTCAGGATAGTTTGTCTATGTTGGCTAGGAAGCGTTGTGCCCACCACTCGTCAAGATCAAGGGGGATGAAGTCTGGAAAAAGAAGCAGATGGGAAATTTTGTAGCTACGCTGTTGGTTTGTTTCTGTATGGCTCAAATGGAGTCCTAAAACATGACATTGTAAGTTCCTAAATGTCCATTCCCTTTCTTGTATTAATTTGTGGTTATCTGATTTTAAATTGACATGGAATGTGTTGGGCTTGTATGCCCTCCAGTGGTCTTAAGAGGATATTGCAACATTCAGGTCAAATGATTGGGTAAACAATTTATCTGTTTGTTGAATTGTATCAGCGACTCAAAATACAGTTCAGTTTAAAATAAATAAATAAAAAATCCCAGAAATGTGGCTTTTTTTTTTTTTTTTTTTACTTTCAGTAATGGATGAAAAATGAGAAATAACTTACTGTCCATATGTGGGCTTTTCGTTTCTTCCTCATAACAGACTGGCCTTTTGGCCTCCTCTGGCCTCTGGTTTAACCTGTGCTCGACCACTTCCTGCCAGGCTAAAAACAAAGTAATCAGTCCTGTGACAAAACGACTCTAGTACATGTTTACTGAACACAACCATGTGCAACCCAGTGACATTTAGATCAAGTCCGCAGGATAAACTGTCTCCAAGGCCTTTCTGGGCAAGGTGTACATATCTTTGATTGAGCAACACATTTGCTCCGATCTATCTTTTCCCATAGAGTCTAACATCTGTGTCCTTGTCCACTTCTGCCATGGTCCCTGAAGTTGTTTAAGAACTGCTGTGTTAACAACGCTAACTGTGGACAAAAATTAACATGTGACAATCCAGTGAATGGTAGAGACTTGAAAATTGGGTCAGACAGTGAAAGCCAAACTACAACCATGAACAACATTTTGTTCTTGTCCCAAAGCAGATAGCAGGCATCTTTAACCAGAGTGGCAGGTCAAAGCCCAAACTGCTTGGACACTGTGGGTGTGAATGTAACTCTCTGCTAGGTGCATATCAGTCTATCAGTGTCAGAGCAGCTGTGGGGGTGAGGCCTGGCAGACGGGTGGGGCGGCACTGTTTTTTGTAATTCTAGTAAGACTACCTATTTATTCTCTTACCTTTATAGACAAACCTAACGTTCTCCTCATGCTCAGGGGTGAAGCTCTCCTCTTTGTGGTCGTCTGCGGTGAGTGTTGGAGCAAGGTTCTGGTACTTTTTTCCATTTGAACGATTAAAAACAATCTTGGGTGCAGGAAGGCTATAAATGGTTTTGTAAAAGACAAGAAAAAGTTTCAAAGCTCTGCAATGTTTGTGTATGATTGCAACAGCTGAACGAAGGACCATGTGCCACCTTGGCTTCACAAGGTCACACCACACACAGTTCAATGGCACACAGCCCAGCAGACAAACGGAGCCTTGACAGAAGCCATATCATTCATTTTACAATCCTTCAGGCCATGCTTCTTTGTGCTGTTTCATGATGCTTGTCAGTGTTTGTCTTGAGGCAGGCTCTACTTTATATCTTCTACTAAAACTCCCTGAACTTGCAAATATAGGCTACTTAGCATACTTTTAAAAAAAAGGTCAGGCTCATATTAGCATGACTGTGTAAATACTCACTCAGGCATACTCCAAGACGTCTGTTTGTGCTTGAAGTCGTTTATTTTGTTGTCCAGCTGCTGAGTAGGCCCTAAATGAGAGACAGAATCACAGTTTAATTTACTTCTCATTTAAAATGCGTTGCAGTGGTAGGCTAGTAAAATAATTCCCATTGTTTTGATCCATGTGGCTCACCTGTGCGTCGCTGAGTGACCAATTTGCTGGGGCCTCTTGTAATAGTGTACATAATGCGCTGGCAAAGTCCCCTGAAAACTTTTGTGCAAGTCCAGATGGTAGGCAGCTCAGAGAGAAAAAGTGGAGCAGATCTATTAATAAAGGCACTTGGTTAAATCCGCAGTAAGTCTAAACTGGTGTAGGTTATGAACGAGAGGTTTGATAACCTGTTAAGAGGAAACACAGATGCATTGTGACAGCACAAAGCCAGGGCCCAAAACAGCGGTTGTCATTCATAGGACATTGAACGCAGCACCTTGCTACGTCCCAAACACGCCTTCCTCTGCGATTTAAAGGGCCAGTACCTCCGAGACGCGCTGTAACCTTTTTTGGGTAGGCCTACTTTATTAAAAGATACATAAATTTGTGTATGTAGACTGTTATAATTTGATCTATCTATATCTATATCTGTGCAGGGTATTATTCGTTAATTTAAAAAAATTAAAACCGTTCAATATAATTATGTATAAACTTTATTTTATTTTTTCAATTTGGTTTTGGAAAGAAATATAGAGAAAAACAAGTCGTTTTTTCTTTTTTTGTTTTATTTTGAAAAACAAATGGACGAATGATAAAGGACAAGACAACACAGCCTACCAACTTCCTTATAATCTGCTTCACAATAGTTTTTGGCAGTGTATTAAAATTGAATAGAAAAAAATGGTAAACAGCTGCAACTCTTTATTTTATAATTGTTAAACTTCCATAAAATATCAAGATATGAACCGTGGTCAATAATTACACAGTAGTATAGTATTAGTATAACCAATGGTGATTGATGGCTATCTCAAAATGAATTACTGCTGGGCATCTAGTTTTCTAAAAGCACTACCAGAAAAAGACAGAACGATGCAGGATTACAGATTCGGTGATGTACTACTATAAAGTGAGTATAAATCCTTAAAGTGGCATCCCTGGGGCTGTAGTGTGTGTGCTGGTAATAGTGTTCTTGCAAGGTGTTCGGGGCAACACCTTGCAAGAACAGGAAAAACAGCGTAACCTAGAAAAACGAAAGGAAGAAGTGGCTCAACGACTTCAGGAACAACTACGCCAAGAAAAGGAGCGTTGTGAACCTGCGTGCCAAGTAACTGCAGTACATACCCTCGGGCCCATTCTGTAGAGATAAGCTTCAGTTAGCACTAATGTCTTAATCTTTTTTATAAATTAGCACGTTGTTAAATTCTTGAAATTAAAACAATGTTGTATTTCAAAAACATTTCTTGTAGAGCTCCGTTTAGTCATGGGGCTCACAGTCCTCCAGCAAACTGTCAGTGATGTAGCCAGTTTTGAGTACATTTTGATAGAAGTCCTTCTCCACCGCCGTGTTGACAGTCCAGCCCACTACCTCCACTCCTCGCTTTGCCCAGAACTGAACATAGTCCCTGATTAAAAAGAGAAAAGAAAACAAGCCAGTAAAGTAAAAACACAGAAAATAAAGTTAAAGATTTTCACTCACATTGAAATGGAGTCCTTGTGGATGAGGATGGCAGAGATTCCACAGAGTCTCCAAAGTACATGATGATGGGCCCAGTCCAACAAAACGTCCAGGACGGCAGAACACATGTGACCCCACCTGGAGAGGTTCCGAGGAGTGCCGTCTTGGAAATGACTCAGTCTCCATGGCTGGTGTGTGAGAGCAGTGACCACGCTGGGGTCCGTCTGACGCATCTGTGAGCGCAAGAGGCCATGACTTTTCATATAAACAGACTAACTTTATGTTTGTCCTTTGTTTTTAGTCATTTATTACCTTGTAAATGACTTTGGGTTCAAATGACGATACTATGCTGGAATTATAAAGGTCTGGATACTTCTTATACAAGTATTGAAGAGCTGATGAAGCCTGGAAATATGTGTGTTTAGTATAATATCCATAAATAAATAAAAAAGAATACTAAGACAGCAAGAGTTTGAGTAAAAATACCTTGTCAGGGTCACCTTCAACATCAAAAAAGATGGTCAGCTGGTGTTTTAAACATTCCTCTACTGCCTCTTGAAGAGTGGGCACTTTCTCCACACTGAACTTTTCTCTGAGGATAAAGAAAAATACACTACAAGATAAATTGTACAATGATGGGCTTGAGTCACATATTTAGGTTTGGTATTGTGCTCACTTATTTCCATGGAAGACCTACTATATACTTTGAATACTATCTAGTTAAGTCTAATGTACAAAAGAGTGTTAGTGCCATACTTTAGCCTGTGCCGCGCAGCAGCATCAAGTCTTCTTAACTGCACAAGCTGCAGTTTGCGGACTGAGCCCGAGCCATTGGTGGTGCGGTCCACAGTTTCATCGTGCATAAGGACAGCCACTCCATCAGCACTGAAACTCACATCCAGCTCCACTCCAGACGCACCGTTTCTGCTGGCCTACAACGACAAAAGACAACGGCTTTGAATAGTCAACTTTCAGACAGGACAACGCCTTGTGCTTCAAATATTAAACAAGAACACGATAGTAATAGTCAATAAAAACAAACATTAAAATAGATAAGTCAACATTAACAATATCCCTGTGTTAAAGAACTTCTGTTCTGTATTTATTAGAACGGACTATGTGAGTGACCAATTGTGTGAATTTAATTCAACTTCCCATATTATTATGCTAATGATGACTCTTAAATATTGCAAGTCTAGGATGACCATATGTCCTTATTTGATAGGGACTGCCCCACTTTCACACTCTGTCCCAAGAACTATTTGTAAAAACACTAAAATGTCCCAGTTTTGAGCAGACTGTTCCCATTTTTAACAAATACCAATCACGGCAGTAAATCTCAAAACAATTATCCATAGACTTTTATCAGTAAATTCATTTTATAGGCTGTGTTTTTTTTTTTTTAATCCTTGAAGGACAAGTACATTCAAGCTTCTTCAGGCTTCATTGGGAATAGTGTAGCTTACTTAGGTTATGTTCTAAAAAGGTTATGTCTCTTTGGAGTTTTTCTTAGTGACTTACCAAATGCACCAGAGCAATTCTTATTTTGTGTTCACAGTTAAAATAAAACAATTAAACTACCAACAGATTTTTGAAATTATTTTTTGAGGAGTAAATGTAATGGCGCTTTTCCACTACACAGTACCAGCTCGACTCGGCTCGCCTTTGTTTGGTTTTCCACTGCGTAAAAGTTGTACCTGTACCTGCTTCCTGCTTTCGTATCACCTCCGGCGAGGTTCTAAGCGGGCTGAGGCGATACTAAATTGTGACGTGAACACACGACAGACTGCTGATTGGCCAGAGAGAATCGTCACTGTTCACTGCGTCATCATTGCACGCGCCAGACGGAGTATCCTGAATAACCCCGCCATTTTTAAACAGTTTGGCCAGAGATTGCGTGATCATTTACCCAGTCCCAGACTTTAGTATTATGGCAACTCGGAAAAATGCTCCGTGGTCAAACGAGGAGGTGCAGACTTTTCTTTGTTTGGTTGCCGAAGAGAAGATCCAGCGAGAGCTCGATGGGGCAACGAGGAACGAAAGAGTATACCGAGAAGTCTCCGAACTGATGTCCACACATGGCTACACCAGGACTTTCCAGCAATGTAGGGAAAAGTTAAAAAAACTGAAAAGTGACTACAGAGCTGTAAAGGACCACAACGGCCTTAGTGGTTCAAACCGAAAAAGCTGGAAGTGGTACGAACAGATGGACAGTATCTACGGCCATAGACCGGCGAGCAACGGGAGGGATGGTGGTCTTGACTCGGCCACTAGTTTTTTGGAGTCGCTGATGGAGGACGGTAAGTGTTTTAAGTTTACATTACATTAACCCTGTAGGTGCACTCTGCCATGTGTACTGTATACTGTATGTATACTGTACACATGGTAATTTCAAATGCACACAACGTTTGAATTAAACGTGAAATCGTTTATGTTTATTGTAATTCATTCATTGTAATTATTAATTTATTATTAATTAATTAAGATGAGCAGGAGCATCTGAATGTTCTGAGGGAGATGCAGACATCTAATGTGGAGCAGATGGAGTTGAACCGGACACAGCGAGAGCGGCATTTACAGATGGTACTCGACGATGCAGCACATGCAAGAGAACTAGAAGCGGCTTTGAGGAGGGAGGAGTTTGCTGCAATGTCGTCCTTCCACCAGGCCTTTCTGGGAACCCTGAGCCAGTTTGTACAGGCACTGAACCGGCGGGACGCTGTTCCACCACCCCTGGACTGAAAATGAAAATGTATATTATGTAATTAAATACAGCAAATAAAGTTGTTTGCACTACATGTAACATGTATATAGTTGTTTGTGAATTTATATTAGAGTTTGTTCTCTAAGTGTCCCAGTTTGGAATTCTGGAAATATGGTCAAGCTATGCACGTAATTATTGCATAATTACACGTTTTCCTGAACTTGTCCATTCCTGGTGGAAATGACAAACTATTTTTATGGAAGGGACAATAGACTGTGAGTAAATGTGAGAGACAATGGCCTGTGGCTGGACATTAGTGAGCAGCTGTACAGGTCTGTGGTGAATCTGGATAAGCTCATGTTTCAATAAAACCCTGAAAGAAGCTTGTGCATTGTGGATAGATCTCAAAAGATGATCGTTAGCCTACATTTCTGATGGAATAAGAGAGGAAGCTGATTGAGCATCCTCTGCACACACAACTAGCAATAGCCGAGCACTTTATTGAAGCTGAAATCACAAGGATATCATTTTATCAAACAGTGAAGTGTCATGACAAACAAAGGAAACAGCGATGGTTTAATGACATGTTGAAAGGATTGAGTGTGTGACCTCTCTGATGGCAGCTAGCGTATTTTCCGGCGCGTCGTGACTCCCTCCGCGGTGCGCCACCACCAGGACCCCGCCGAGAGAAGCCCGGGGCCGCAGCACTCTCCCGGCCTGCTCCAACGGCACCGGGGCGAACCGGAACATCATCATGAAGACGTAAAGGGACAGGGTGAGCAGAGAGGCTAGGGTAGCACTCCTTGTCGCCAACAAGACTAGTAAAAACAGCAACGTGTAGCACACAAGCTCATCTCCCATTTGTAGCATGGTGAAAAGGTTAGGGAAAAAATGAGATTGGGAGGATGTGATTTAAATGTGTGCAATTGTGAGATCTGCAGTCTAGGACCACATGCTGCCGAAAGGACCAAGGACAGCGCACGGAGACCGAGGATGAACTGCTTTCAAAATACCAATGGCGTTTTTTCAGCAAAGCATACGCGTGGGCTATTTATCCATCCAGCAGCAAAACCACTACAGCTAATATTCAAAGATTCGCTGTGTTTTTATTGTGACTGCATTTATACAGACACAAACAAATATGAGAAAAAATACATTTTGAAGACAGTTTTTTTTTAAATAAAGGTTTAGCTCCACCTGGAGGCTGGTTAGAGGAGTACAGTCTAAACTTAAACTCAGTGTCCTGGGTTGGGGTTTTCTACTATTTATTCAACTTTTTAACAACTTTAAAATATGTTTTGATTTATTTTTCTTATTTGGTAAATGGTGATCAGCTCAGTCACATAGAATACTGTAAACATAACGTTGAGAATCAAACTGAACAACAGAAGAAAAGTCACATTAAATCCACAGTCATCCAAAAAAATATACTCATTTTCTTATCCACTTCATTAGAAAGGTTTTGACTAAATGAGATTAAAACTTCTTTAGATTAAAAAAAACAAATGTCACTCCTGAGTCACTCGGTGGAGTGTGCTGGTTGCTCAGTGGTCAGTGAGATGTGCTCGAGCAGCTGGTCACAATAGAGTGGACATCGGTGTTTGTCTCGAACTGCCTCTGTTTCGGTCTTCAGGAGAGACGGGTGGACCGAGCTGCCTTTCTTCAAGATTTCTGGACACAAGAAGAGACCCAAACCCACAAGTCATGATATGCAAGTTTAAAATCATCCTTTCATCTATCATTCCTCACTTAAGATGGTGGCTGCTTATACGGGCTACACGTTATCCACTTACAGCAAAAAGTATTCATTACCTCTCAACTTCTGATCTGAACTCCAACAATACAGTTACTTCATCACAAAATATTTTTTTACCTTTTGCACTGCATTACCTTATTTGGCCTCTACATAACCGTGGTGAAGTCCAAGATGTGTGTGTTAACTCAAAGATGACAGCAGGTGGCAGTGTTGGATTAGGTTTTTCCTTCACCTTTTTCAAGCAACAAGTGTCTTTTTGCTCTGGTGGTACACATAACCTAAAAGTCTTGAACTAGACTTTTAATGAGGAATGGGCTAAATATACAATTTACTTATTTTGATGTCAATGAGCACATGCTTTGGAAACAAAGGCAGGTTGAAGGTTGAGTTTGTTCTTTGATTAAAATAGAGGGGGATTTTCAGAGTGTACAGTCTTCAGTTTTGCTTTAGAGAGAAACAATGATGGCTTGTGACTACACAGGTGCCTACTGTGTGTGTGTGTGTGTGTTTGTGTGTGTGTGACAGGGTGACTCCATAGAAAAATTTGGAACAAGACAAGTAGCAATAAGAGGAAAAAGGGAGATGTTGTATAAATCATGCTGCTGGGACTTGCTGTAAAACATCAAACCATTTCGCAGATATGTGTTTGAAATCCAAGAAGCATAAGAATGGGATCAACTTCTCAAAAGAACAAAGCGAAAGAGACGATGACAGAGAGAGTAATTCCAACAACGGTATGCATGAGACAGTAGACTGCTTCCATTTTTGCGGCACAGGTGGCTATGAGCGCTGTCAACTACTAATGATCACTCAGCAAGATCTGAGGCCATCTTGTTTCACAAAGAGACTCCCAACTGTCTATCCATGCTGTACTGCACTGGAAAAGGATTAAATTGGGAAATGCTTAAATGATACAAAGCCATAATTATTGTATAAAAAATAAAATTTTAAAAACCCTGTTACATAAGCTTATCTATTACATAACCTAAGACCTTTCAATTAAATTACATTTGTCATTCCACCTTGAAATCCAATGCTTACTGTTCTCAGAAGACCTTGAAAAGTCACGTGGCACATCTAAGATTAAAAGGTATGTTACAGAAGCTATTGCTACATCTGGTGATCGTAGAAATATGTATTTTCTCACGTTCTGTTATGTCAAACCCCATTACGAGGACTGACTCCTATAGAAAGGACCCCAATCGCTGGCAGAGGCTTCAGCGCTCACCTGTTGCCTGTCAAAAGTAATGACAGCTAACATTCTTGTGAGTTGGGAGAGAGTGGAAGACCAGAGCAGTGCGAGCCTCTGTTACACTCTTCAGGAAACGCTGCTCAGACTTTCCACAGATACATCAATAAAAACACAGCCCGGTACGATAGGCAGAACAGCACACAAAACATTTGGTAGAAGTAGAGGAAGAGGGACTGATTGAAAAAAGATGAGCCGGATTAAGTTGTGGGACAGATGGGAAAAGGAAAGATGGGTAGTCTCCATATGGTTGTCATTATGTGGGGCCATTACAAATGCTTTCAATTAGAGGACTTGTCTAAACAGATAAACTGTATCAGGTGAACGGAACCAGATACACATATTTACAGCATGGATTACAGCCATTTATCACATCACAAGCTACAATATTAATGTAAATCAGTGAATGTGAAACTGTGAACCCTTAAATGATTTTTTGAGTGGATCTCAGTTTGGCAGGTGGGCTTGTTCAAGCTGCTCTTAGTGATGAATGGTGTAGAAAACGTTTGAAATCAAAGAGGGGGACTCTTGCCAGCGTAATAACCCACCGTTTGATAAAGGATATCCGAGAAATTGTAAAATTCCGCAAGAGTCTTGAACACAGCAACTAAACTATACTTTCATCACATTCTTCATTAAAGACGACTCAAACAAACACAAGATTAAAAAGTAGATTGAGTCTGATTCATTTGACAAAACATTGTTTAAAATGTTTAGACTATTTGCTTTTTTCACTTCTACTAAATCTGTCCAGCCTTGCATCCAGTCTCACCGAGTACTTGACCCTGCACTGAGCTGTCTGTGTCGTCCAGGTAGAGAAGCAGCTGTTGAAAGAGCAACTGCAGATGCTGTGCACACAGCTCGGGGCTGTAGTCTTTGGTCAGGCTGGACAACCACAGCCCCAGGGCCTTTAATGCTTCAGCACGCACCTCCTCACTGCTGTCATCAAGACGCTTCAGCAGCTCTGCACACACAAATTAACCGAATTCAGATCAGCAGAAGTACTGCAGTGTGGATTACTGGCTTGTTGAGTGGGTTTCTAGGTGTAGATGTATATAAATGATAGGTGTTCCCTTCTTTACCTGGGTAAATCTTGTTAAGGGCATCAGAGTGCAGACTGGGTCCAGCAAGTCTAAGTATTGTGGACACAGAGCGGCAAGCCAAAAGTCTGGCCATCTGTGAGTCCTCTTCTAGGGCCAACAACACGTGGGGACTCAATTTCTCTTCAACACATAGCACCTGCAAACACAAAACAAAAAGGGAATCAGACTAAGGCAAAATAAAATATTTATATTTATTAGATTTAGCTTCTTAAACAACTTTATTTACATCCATCAACCCCTTCTGTTCATGGTGCAAGTGTGAGGAGGAGGCAGAAGAGAACTATAATAACACTTATAACAGAAAAAGAGAATTACTTCCAAATCATGATGTAATACTTGCAATAAAATTAAATATCACCAAAGGTCCACTGAAGCACAGATCAGGAAATGGACAAACAAGGCAGAGATGAATGAATTAAGTCACTGGTCAAGCTGTGATTGTTAAAAACCTCTGTATCATAACAATAGCTGCAAAACAATACAGCGGTTAAAAAGAGAGGAGGAAAATTTGGCAGTGAAATCATCTGGCATGAACTCAGTGATAATATGAAAATGCCAAGTGTAACTGGAGCTGGTAATTGTTTTCACAGGGAGTACTGAGGAAACAATGTTCCTTTCAATGAATTGTCTGCGATATGCCTGAAAATACACATATGTTTAGTCTGTTGAGGTGTTTCCGTTACCTTTTAATTAAAGCACTAGAGGTGTGTGAGCCAGGGTCACTTTGTTCAGTCTTCACACGCATTAGCCAATCTGACCAGATGTGTGTGTCTGCACGCATACAGTGACTGGGCACACACTCTGACGGGCAGGTGCACAAGGGCATGTTCTGGTAAAAGTTACAGCTTTTAACAAGTGAAAGCATTGTTCCCCAGGGACAAAGGTATGTGAACTTGTTTGCCCTTGTGTACACCTGCTACCTGTCCTGTCCAAGAGAGGATGACGGAGGACAATTTATTTCCCTGAATGGCCAAGTGGGACCATCTGTTTCATGTAAAATGAGCAAAACAGAAAATCTGATGTAAATGTCAACTCCTGATGGGTGATTTAGGAATGCACTATCAAATCTTTTTCTTTAGAGAGTCAATAAAAAAGCGTGGCAGATTATGACTATTGAAAGAGTGTCATACATGATGCATATCTGTGTAAAAAAAGTGAAAGATTTCAAGATGAGATACCCATGTGTACCTGTGCAGGTGTGATAGTGCCTCCATGCAGCAGGGCCAGCAGACAGCTGATGGCTGCAGTGCGGAGGGCAGCAGCAGTACGGCCAGCCCGCCACACCAGGTTAGGAAGCAAGATGTCACAAAGAAACTTCTCAGATTCCTCTTGGAAATGGCTAAGAAAAAGTACAGTATGAATAGGAGCATTTTATCTTTGAACTCATTTTCTATGCAATGCAACAGTAGTCTTAACAGTTTTAGTTCCACGCTTGTTTCTTTTCACACACTATCAGGCTGGTCTGGAGTGTCCTTTATTTCAGATAGATATTATGAAGTCTGCCTGTAAAGTCTTACTTTAAAGTTTTTGGAATGTCTACAATTATTTTTTATAGCCAGTAGGGGGAAACTGTGAGCTGTGAGCTGTATGTGATCAGCATCCTCCTGGACAGGTGTTGAAAAGCTATGAATGGGCCAAAGAGATGGAAAAACATATTTCCACATTATGGATGTCCAAAGAAAAGATGAGCAGGACCTTTCACTGGTGTCTCTCTGTGTACAAATACACAAGTGCCAGGGAACTATGAGTGTACTCTCTGGAGTGCACAGTGAAGCTTTTGTGCTTTTGCACTCCTCACAAAGTGCAGAGCAACACAACAGCCAAATAGTGCACATAGAAATAAGTACATCAGAGAAATCTAATTTTAGTTGGTTCTGATCCCTATAGTGATTCCAAGAAAATTGCAGATATGACTTTGGTCAGATGATATTTGGTCACATGGAAAGCTTAAATTTTTCCCCATATAGTTATAACCTCTCAAAATAGCACCCCAAATTTCTGAAGTTGTGAAGGTAGAAATTAAGACTAAATTGAAATGCCTGAGGCAGTTCACACATCCATAAAAACCCTAAAAAAGTACATAAAGAAAACAGTGCTAAAATTCACATGTTGTCTACTACTTATATTTTCACATCTAGATTTTAATCATAGCCCAAAGCCCACATGAAACAGACATGATGAGAGAGTGACAGTAGCTCCTCTCCATTTCTGCTTGTTCTCTTGAGCCACTATCATTATGACATTCTGATTTAAGAACAAATACTTTTTCTCTGACTGTCATGTTTTTTTATGATATACAGCATGTGTGTGTGGGTTGTCTGCTATGGCCTGGGTGTAGAGTGCAAATGGAAATGTTTTGGTAGTAAACATTTGTTTGAAAACTTCTGAAGTTGCAACAAAATATCCATCTGGTGATGTGCTGTGATTACCAGAAAGCACAGGAAAGAAGGAAGGTGGGAAAAATATTTTGTAAAATACGTACATTTGTGGTAAAATGATATGGTGGTAAATATGGGAGCATGTGTATGGCAATAGAAATGGTAATGCTTAAAAAGATTCCTTATTGTATTTGTTCTATAATATATTTATGTTGTTTAATATTAATATTTTGTCCTACAATAGAATTATACATGTGTGTTGGGTATTTACACCAATGAAAAAAAATCATACCAGAGAAACTTCACTTTTGCATTACCTAGTAACCCTTTTAGTGGAAAGCCTTACAGACTCTTTTGCTCTAGGGTTAGTTACAAGGTGCAAAAATGTTACCATAACCCTATGGGCAACATTTGGATTTCTGATCGACAAGAGCAGCTGTTGTCATCACTTGGGTCTTGGGCCTCAGGCTTAATGCATTCCCTCAGATTAAGCTTTGAGCCTGCACTGAAGGCTACACAGCTGAGGACCTGAGGGGACCCTGGAGAACAACAAGGTCTACAAAGATGAAACCCATAACAAATCGGAGCTTGTTTCTGAGTGGCACTTTCTTGAACACGACTGAAAAGGAGCCCTTACTTTGAGTAGCAGTTTGCAGCATAAGGCTCATTTTTTAAAATGTATTTTATAGGTATTGATGACTTCAGAAAACAGCCAACACACATAACCACACAAATAATAATCACAGCAAATTCCATAGCAATCAGGTCTGTAATAAAAAAAACAACTCAAAATCATTCCCTTAGTGACTGAGAGTATACCGCACATCTCTCACCCCTGAGAATCCAGTGTGTTAGCTGCCTCCAGCAACAACTTGGCAAGCATGGTGAAGATGCTCATCCTCATCTCTGGGTCTCTGTCTGGCTGAAGACAGTTATGGAGTATATGCATCAAGCGGCTCACAAACTCACCAATGACTGGACCTTTAATGCAAACAAAGACTTATATAATACAATGTCTTCATGTATTTTTACATATATTAAGCTGAATAGAGTCTCTAATGCACAATATTCATTACTTTTTGTGAATAATATATGCTGCTATGTCAGTTAAGCCTCATTTAAGCCGCTGAATGAGGCTTATCTATTTTCCTTGTTATGAGAGGCCAGAGGACTGGTGCAATGAGATCAGTGGACCGAGGCAACAGTGACACATACTTCAGGAAATGATACATAAAGAGGTCTTAGTTTACTATACTTAAAAGTTTACTATACCAGTAAATTACAGAAAAAGCCCACACACACCCACGACCAGTCTGAGAGCGTGTTTACAGAGTTAGAAATAGTTGAATATGTGTGCTGAATGAGTGATAAGGGTCTGTGCCCTGCTGCGGACTAAATTATACAGACATGAGACATAGGAAATCCTGTTACTGCCCAAGGGTGACGCCAGATATGGGAAAGAAGGGATAAAAATAACAAATCCGATTTTGCTCGAACATTTTAAATCCATACTTTGTGTATGAACAAGAGGCTGAGAGAAAGGGGACAATGGATATTTCTTATACCAGATGAAAAACACTACTGCACAAGGATATGAGTGGGCAGGTACTTTCTATAATTGTGTCCTACTCAGATGGATTTCAAAGAGATAGACGATGAAGCAAAATCAATCAATTGTCAGTGGCCAAATTAACTACACTCAATTGTTCATCAGAGGCTCATTTCCCTGAATTATATGGACATCAAAGACAGTAGGCACGTGTTTTCTATTCAATATCCCTAATGAATGATTAGAGCACTGTTCAAAAGACAAGTAAAAAAGATCCTGACACACACTCAGTGACACAGACACACATGCATAGCGTACGCCTTGAGCTTCAAAGAAGCCTTGATCTGGTGAGGGGTCAAAAGTAGATGGCCATGGTGCTTTTTGATGTAGTGACCTACTGATTGGACCAGTCAGTTAGCTGTGTGAGCCTGTGGCTGTATTTGTGTGTGTATTTGAGGATTAGACTGGTACCTAACAGGCCAGCCAATTAGAAAGAGGGAGAGGAGACGGCAAAAGAAATAAAGATGAAAGTGTGGCGAGGGAGGTGCTGATCATAGAGGATTATATGGTTTTGGGGAGGTATTGTGAAGGTCCAGTATGGAAGACAAGGTCACAGCTTTTTAAACCATTGTGTCAACAAATGCACACACAAAAATCTCTTTGGACAAGTCTGACACTGGTTGACACATAAACACAAGGTAGAGACAGAGATTTTCGAAAGTTATTTTCTGTTATTGTGTTTCTCAATAACGCTTTGCTTAAGTAACAGAATATATAGATACTTGTTAAACAGATAAACACCTTTATACTCAATCTTTTCTGTTTTTGGGTGTTGAATCAGTATCAGGGTAGTCTAAGTCCTTGGATCTTGTATGAACAGGACAAATGGCTTGGTGCTGACATTATGATGTAACGAGTTATGTCTGAACAGGTTTCTGACAGACAAACCACGCAGCCACAGAGCAATAATAAAGCATTTACATATACTAAATCAAATCATGGGCTGTACACAGTTTCTGTGTGTTACTCAGCACCTGCGTTTCAACTTGGCACTGTGCATGTTAAGCTTCAGTTCTCACCTGATTGTGTGACTATGACGTGTAGTTGGAGCCTCTGCTGGGAAAAACTGGTCCAGTTGTTGACAGAGGCAGCCAGCCAGTCCAGCAGCTGGTCCATATGTTGTCTATAAAGTTGTGTTGGTGAGTCCAGGCCCTGCACCTTACACAGTAACTGTACAGTGTCCACTGCCTGAGGATGAGAGGTAGAAAGGGGGTAAGAATGGAAACAACTGATGTATTAACTTGTGCAATTACATCCTGGCAATCAAAGAAGTTTGCCTGTATTGCTGAAATAAGATCATCATTTGAAACCATGGGAAGAATAACAGTGAAGCCTTGACATGGTCTTAGACATAAAACAACTTGGTAACAAAAAGCCAGACAGATACACAGGATGTCACAAAGGCAAAAGACACACACAGACACAGACACAGACACAGACACAGACACAGACACACACACAGACACAGACACACAAAGACACACAATGACACACAAAGACACACAAAGACAGACATACACCAATAAAGCTGAGAGGAAAGAGCAGGAATGAGAGATAGGAGAGTAAATAATTAGCCGACTCTTCAGGGTAGGGAAGTGACCCTTTAGGGCACTTCATAGTTCCTTTCATAGTCCCTCAGGGATGATCAGGGACAGAAACAATGGCTAAATCAGACATTTGGTTTCGAGTCTAAAGAGAGCTAGACAACCCCCGAGTTGTCCACTGATGGGAAAAGACGTTCCCCTTATTCTGGGAAAACAAGTTCTGCTTTTCCTCTGGGTCCAGGGACTGCCCAAGGCCATTCTCAGCCTCCCTCTGTTTTTAATTCATTCCTCCTTTACTGCAACTGTCTCCTCTCCAACACTCCAACACTGCGTGGTGTCTGAGTATACACTTTGGTACAGGCAGATGTAAACACACACAATGCTGACCAATGTGGTGTATGGGAAGTATCGATGCCAGTCCTTTCCCATTCCCCATCATTAGCCACCTAATGAGATATTGGGGGGCGCAGTTAGAGTGGATATCACTTGTCACTGTTCCTGTCATTCTGTAGGCACATTGCCTCTATATTAGGTCACTAATGCGAGTTGTGTGACCTAAAAAAACACAAAAAGAACTTAATTGATGACACACACTTGCTCAGAAACACAGCTTATTTGTCACTATGTACTTTTCCCTTTTATTTTGTCTGTGTCTCGCTGTACCTTTCACCCAGGATTAGGTTTAAAGTTCCATTCCAAAAGCCATTGTACTTCCTTCGGCTAAGTGGGCAATTATACTTTGTCATGCCCACTTTAACCTTGCAAAATACTCACATTGCCAAGATTACTCCAATGACACACATATATATATATACATATATATATATATATAATTGTGTCAGGAAAAGCTGGAAACATGTCAGGACAGAAATGAGGAATGACACAAAAGAATGACCCCTTTTTGGCCGGGAAAGAAAACAATAGATGATAGAGAAGATTTGAAAGGGGTTTCCTTGCCTTTTTGCTGAGCTGTGGCTCTGTGGAAAGGCTTTGGACAGTAATCAACACTTGCATCAGCTGAAGACTGACAGAGCCACAATCTGACTCACACTCATGCAGAAGTACATTGACACAGGCCAACAGCTGCTCCAAGTACATCACCTGTAACAAAAGGAACAGAAGAAAAAACATGTCATGTCCTCTGTCTACACACATTTTACATTAACATATTATCAGCTACATTTAAATACACGAATGAGAACACTGTTTCCACCTCATGAGTGTGTTGTAGTGAGCTCATGTTTAGACAAAGACCTGTGGCTCAGGCTAATTTCCATGCCATCACTGGGATCATGGCCTCTTTTCCTGTTTTCTTTTGGCCTGTCATTAGGGCAGGTTGAAGGAGCAGGGGGAAGATGGGAGGGGGTGTTGGTGGAAGGTGAACATGAGCGAGGGGGATATGTGTGTTTTTGTATGTGGAGGGGTTAGAGTAGAGCGCCCTCCAGGTATTTAGCCTAGTAATGAGGAGTTGGTTTTGGAGGAGAATTCAATAAATACTCACATGTCAAGTGAGTGACATTCAGGTTACATATCACTAGAGGTCACAATGCATCTTCTCTGCAAAATGTGTACAGTGAAGCTTGCCATTACTTTGCAATTTGCCAATACTTGTGAGAAGCATGGGATGCAAATGTTGAAGCAGGAGGCATTTATGGAAAGTTTTCTAAATTAAGTGTAATCAGTGTTGTACATATAAACCTCCTCTAATCTGATGCTAAAGCAACCATGCCATGCTTCTTTAGACAAATATATGCATTCAGCACTAGGTAAATATGTACACTTGTGTTAGCAGCCACTGATGAGGGAAAACCTTGCTTGCGATCAGAACATTTTAGTGACACAAACAGCAGGAGCTTAGGGAAGCTAGTAGAAAGACTGATTAAACAGTTGCAGACACACATATGCAGACATAGCAGTGGCACACGTGCATATCACACACACACTTGGAAAACAATCATTAGGGCTGGCCAAGACGGAAAAAAAAGGGAGATTGAAAAAAGTGTTACAGTGTAATGACTAGGTGGACATCTGGAGTAAGGCAAGGTACACCTGGTTTCATTGGTCTGGGCACGTTACGCAGTGTGTCCACCACTGGATACATCAATTACCTGTACACACAACTTTACTTTATAGAGCCATAGCCGACTATAAATTCCTATCCAGTGGTGGGCCCACCCTTCAAAAGGTAGAGGCAACACTATGGTAACAGGAAAACAAACAGCGGACCATTTGTCGTCAGGTAATCTTTGCTGACCTGCCTTTCTTCTCTCTTTATCTGTCATTCAGTAATAAAGTGAGATATATGCACTTATGTCGGCACACAAAAAAGACAAATATACATGTTTGCATACTTAGGCACATAAAAGACTTTAGGGAGATATTTAGATCAACAAGATAAAACAAAAAAGAGTTTTTGCAGGCTTTTTATTTATTTATTTATTTATTTTAAATCTGGGCTATTTTTAAGATATTCCTTCCTGGCATTTTTTTTTACTGAAAAACCTTGTTTAAAATATATGTGCTAATTTACCATCAACCCCCATTTCCTCTTTCCTACTATTATTTTTATTCATTTTTACACAAACCCTGCAGACACAGCAAGACTCAGCTGAGTAAGGTGTGCCATGGTTGGGTGTTTGCTATTTCTCTTTGGAATTATTCCTAAAACAACAATCCATCTGATTCAAAAGCAAACACCAATTTTATTTTCTCTGAACACTGTGGCTTGTCTAACCACTGGCTTGCCTTTTATTCTACCTCATAATGTATTTTTTCACCAAGCATCTGTCATTTATTTTTTAAGCTTTTCCCGCCCAAATAAAGAAAGGAAAACAGTAACTTTAAAGAGCAATAGAGGTTAAGTTGTGCAGTAGCATCATATAGCTTCCAAATACTACTTTTGCTTCAGCTTGTTCCCCAATCTCCCCACAGGGCCCTACAGCCCCCATCTTAGTACACTTTGAAGATTATTTATATTTCATTTCTTAACAGGCTTCATCTTATCCTTGCTTTTTATTTCTCATTGCCTCTGGTTCATATGGCACATAACTCTCTAAAGCTGGATCAGAGTGCACATATTTTAAGTTCCTTATTCCTTATTAAAAGAAAACAACAGATATAAAAAAAACAAAAAAACATGGGCATTTACAATTTTTCTCATCTGTCCTTCTCTGTCTTTTGTAAGACATCAGACAAAACATCTATTTCATATATATATATATATATATATAACTAGACAGGTTTCCGTGACTGTCTAGTGCTCTGGGTTAGAGCTGAACACTATTTATTAAGCCTGAAATATATTGTTGTAATAGAATTTGCCCATGGGGACAGCATTTTAACAAAAAAATAAACGAGAATGGACCTAATGCAGGTGCTACTATCTGCAGCGGTGTTATTTACAGCTGCCTTGTTTTCTGGCCATGTTCCGTCTATGAACTTGTTATCAAAGAATGCTGCAGGTGCATTTTCTAGGCGAGCTCCTGAACATATAACACATGCAGAAAAAGAGCCAGCAGCCAGTAGCAGACTGAAAGGCTGATAGACAGGGGAAAAGGGGTCTGCATCCATCTGTGTGACAATGTTTGACCGTGCTGTCCTGTTATTCCTCTCTCAGGTTGACCCCTGCTATATTGGAACAAGGGAAAAACAGAGAATGGGGTCAGTTTCCTTTCCCATTTATCACAGGGTTTGAGGAGACAGGCTTTGAAATGTCAGGGATTGTTTTAAAGGCTTGGCATTGAGAGAGGAAGAAGAAATGATGGTTGAACTTTTTCTGGGACCTTACATAGAACTATAAAAACAGACATTGTGTTGGCATGTCTGTTCAGAGAGGTCACCAGAACCATGCAGGGGTCACATGAAATCAGTGGATTTATGTTGTTATTATTATCTCAAAAGAAAAATTCTTGCAAACCCCACTGCGAGGGATGTTGGGTCATTGTTGTAGGTAAGGTTGAGGGGGAACACATCAGAAAATGTATTTTAATCATTTTTATTCTGAAAGGGAATCATATTTTGTCTTAGGAAAAAGGGAAGTGGGAAAGAGTCTGCTGCAGATGTGACAACTTTTATACCTGCTGACTGTTTGTAAAGAAGCGCCAAAGAGATTTTTCATATTTCTTCTGGAAAAGGCAGTGTTATGGGAGCAGATTTCATACGAAAAGAGATGCTTTTGATCACAGCGCATGAAAAACAAGTGTCAATTTAGCCATGTTTGGAATTTGCAAATTTACTCCAGAACAAACTCACTGAACTTACTACTTACAGTGGTGCTATTGAAAAGCAAACTTAGCTTAAAACCTGTTATGAGATGTACTTGCAGGAGAAACAAACCTTTGTCTGCAGTATACAGCAAGATTACTGCAATGTAAAAAATATGTCTCATTTGATGTATAGTGCCTTTTATGACATTGACACTGTTTCTGATCAAGATCAATTTGGAAGCTCAAAGAAGTAAAACGCTGATTTTCCCTTAACCCGTTTAAATTACTGACACTAGGATAAGGTGGTGCTCTGTATATGACATTTTATATTTATGTCATTACTGGCATTCTTCTAGAAATAAGTTGAACCTGACCTGTTGATATTCCTGGCAGACGTCAGGTTGGGCCAGTGTGTTGGCCACCTCTGCAAGATGTGGTTTCAGGAGGGGTTTGGAGCAGCCTCCCAATACTGCAGCCAACACCATGAGGGGAGCCCAGGGGTGCGAGGCAGAGGAGGGGGATGTCACATGATCCAGCAGCAGCTTAAGAAAGACGACAGGAGGCACAAAGGTTCCCAGCAGTTTTGCAGCTGCCAGGCACTACAGAGAGAAAATGAGCAATAGCAAAAAAAAATAAATAAATAAACATTATATATTATATATATATATATATATATATATATATATATATATATATATATATATATAAATAAAAAAGAAGGATAAAGGTATCAGGAAATTCTTTTTTAACCTTGTACATATCAAAGATCTACAGAGCATTCCTATATAAAAACAGGTGCATCCCAAGTCCTTGGGTTGTGCTTGACCCATTGAAATGAGAGCAGCAGACTCACATGTAACCAAAATTGCTGACTTAGTGCTAAACAGATGTGTCCTGAAATCTGTCTGGAAAGGACCCACTTTTTTTATTTTTTATTTTTATGTAGAAAACGGATCTGATGAGAAGATTGACTGAATTTAAAATATGTATTAACTTCTACTCAGGAACAAAACCCATGTTAGTGAGAATTTATTATATTTACTTACATTGTAGACTACATCCCTTTCTGAGTCAGTGCAGGCCCTGTACAGTGTGGCCAGGAGAGGTTGGAGATGTTGGGTGCTGTGGTCTTCAGCATGGAGGAGCAGCACAGAGAGCAGTTGGGATGTTCGGACCCGTGTGGCGACCAACCAGTCAGTGACATCGTGCGTGATAGCTGGCACCAGTCTACCAAGGTTTCTAACAACAAGTTCTCGGCAGCCCAGTCCAGGTCGCTCCACTGCAGTAAATAGTTTTTTTTTGTGTATTAACAAACAATTAAAGTAATTTGTTTCTAAATGTCCTCTGACCGATGGCTCACGGTTCTCATGTTTAGTAATTTTTTACATCAGAGAATTCTTCGTACTTAACACAGCAATACAGCAGAGTCACCAGATAAACAGTTGTGCTCATGGGTTTAGGCAGAATTTGTGATTTAATTTTTTTTTTGGGCCATATTTTAGTACTTTTTAGTTGTTGTATTTATTTTCAAACAATTGTGTTTACTCTTTTTCAAAATTATAATGACAACAGAAACTACCCAAATGACCCTGATGAAAAGTTTACATACCCTGGTGATTTTGGCCTGATAAAATGTGCACAAGTGACACAAACGGGTTTGAATGGCTACTTAAGTTAACCATCTTCACCTGTTCCTCATCTGTTTGCTTGTAATCAAGAAGAAGAATTTGCACTCATCAGCCCAGAAGCTGAGCATGGGATGTACTTGGACGTTCCAACATGACAACGATGCAAAGCACAAGGCCAAGTCAACCTGTCATTGGCTACAGCAACATAAAGTGAAGGTTCTGGACTGGCCATCTCAGTCTCCTGACCTCAATATCATCTCTGGGGAGATCTCAAACATGCAGTTATGCAAGACACCCCAAGGATTTACAGGAACTGGAGGCTTTTCGCCAAGAAGATTGGGCAGCTTTACCATTGGAGAAAATAAAGAGCCTCATCCACAACTACCACAAAATACTTCAAGGCAAGCTGTCATTGATGTTAGGTGGCACTGAACTGGGGTAGTTTCTGTTGTCATTATGATTTTAAAAGAGTAAACACAATTGTTTGACAATAAATGTCTTCACCCAACCACTAACTATGAGTGAAAAAAAAGGTTTTAGTTATCATTCATATTATTTAAAAAAATAAATAAATCACAATTTCTGCCAGTATAAACTTATGAGTACAACTGTAGCGTACTACATAAGCAAAGTAACTGGAGTCCTGGTCCAGTCCTGTGGTTCTACATCATCCCCATACACACAAATAATTTAAAGAGGGAAAGTGTATTTTAGTCCCCTCTTCCACTTTTCTTATGAGCACAATAATTAAAAGGGAAGAGAGAACTAAGTGAGCTAAGAAGTAAAGGAAGAAGATAAATCAAGGAAACAAAACAGGACAAGACAAAACAAGCTTTTTTTCTGGTTGTTTCTCTCTGCAGACAGTGACCTCTTCACATTGGGAGGCCCGGCAGATTTACGAGGTAAAAAAAAAAAAAAGATGGAAAGAGCTATCATTTCTTATTGTGTCCCAGTAAAAAGATAAGTTTCATTTTTACTTTTACATAAGTTGTGAAGAAGAATGTAAGAATACATGAATTGTACCTACACACACATATATGCATTTGGCTTTCCTGCATAAGCCCACAGTAGTGAACCTGTTAAAAGTTCATCCACATTCAATGTCCTGAGGCAGACACTCAATCTTCCCAAACCAATTCCTGCACTGTATACAAGCCTGTCAAACTAAGGATAATATCTTCTATTGTACATTGTAATGCGGAGCAGCAATAAAAAGCTGATAATTTACTGCAGCTGCTGCAGCAGCAGGTAAAGTATCTGGATTAATACTATTTAAATCTATTCTTGACTGCAATGACATGGCATTAGTGAGAGCACCTGGAAATTAAAGCTCTGTTGCAACACTGGAATTCGATGTCTTTTCAACCTTAGATTTCACTTCAATTACTGTAATCCTTTTACTCAAAGACTATAAGAGATAATCTTACAGGATGTTAGGAAATGTAAGCATATGTCCAGAGCTTAGGCTGGATCCCTGTACAGTTTATTTTAAAAGTTTGCTTTTGTCCAGACATTTGTCATAGCTTTGTCATAGAATTGCGCATTCACTCAGACTGTAGTTTGTCACTGGGTTGCTTCTCCATCATTTAACTTACTGTAATTACAAAGAACAATTTAAGAACAGTGCTGATAAGTGTTACCTCCTGGTGGATAGAAGGGAGGTGGAGTGAGGAGGAAGTCCATCTTTTCTTTGATATCTTCCTCATTCTCCTTCTCCCACTGGGCACCTATCTGCCTCCATAGATCAGCTGCTAGAAGTCTGTGTGAGGGAGTCAGAAGTGATATATTGTCAGTTTATTTTCATTTATTATTGATGCTATCCTGAGTAACTGTAAAACATATAAAACTAGAAAAACATTTTGCCCACAACTTTTTCAGTTGTATACCTTGACTGTATATGTAGTATGTCCTAGCTTACCTGATTTCTGGAATCTCATCAGTGATACTGCTCAAGAGAAGTGGGATGAGCTTGTGAAAGTAGGAGTATCTATCTCTCAGGTTGAGCAGCCAGTCACCCACAACTACTGTCACAGCTTTTCTTACCTATGCAAAAAGGAGAAAGTGTATCTATCACAATGTAGTAAATTTGTTTTGTAGATTGTTTTTTTTCCAGAGTGCTAACACAACACAACTTCAACTTAGAATTTACCTGTGGAGAGTCATCGAAAAGCCTCTGTGCCATGTGAGAGACTACATCGTTAACATTTTTCCCATTGCCATATTGAATAACTGCTCCTGTGGCCTCAATAATAGACACCCTGACCCTGGAGTGTTGATGAGCCATTGTCTGCATCAGAGGCTTGACCAGACTCTCAGCCTGCATGTGGAAGTGCTCTATAGAAAAAGATAAACACTTTTATTGTTAAGGCAGATCTTGGCATGCCTATTTATTACAGTGTAATAAATAATAGTAAATATTTATTTTGAAAACGAAGCGCTCGTCAGTTGCATTTAGCTGTGCATTATTGCTCCTTTGTGCTGTATTTCCTTCATTTTTGTGCAACTGTACGGTCTCCACTGTCTACCTCTTGTCGTAAGGAGGTCTGTGCGCCGCGAAACCATAGCAACACAATGTCAACAGCAGTAAGAACAATAAAAATGACCAACCTGGCACAGATTTAGCAAATTTTACGGTACATTTGCAGCTTTCTCTTTTTACGTCCGGGAAGGGGTCGACAATGCTTCTTTGTAGTATATTAATCATTTCGTTCAAATATGGCGCCATGTGTTGTCCGCACACCTCAACAGTCAGAGTCAACATTTCCAAAGCAGATAACCGAAGCTCTTCCGCCGGCTCCAGAATGTCTTTCTCCCCAAGCCGCTGTGCCAGACAAGGCATAAGATAAGGTAGCGACTCCTCCGGTTTTGGCACACAACGAATAAATTCAGTTAACATCGTAATAGCCGTTTCTCTGCATCTCTCTAATGGGTCTGACAGACATTTGAGGAGAGGCTTCTGGAGGACAGTGAAAACCTCCTGTAACACACCACTTGAAAGATTTTTATCTATAGTCTCTTTTTTAATTTGCTCAATAGCACGCTTCCGTGTCGCCTTGTTGTCTTCATTTAAGCAGTTTAAATGTCGAGTTAGTCCTCTCAAAACCTCAGAGGAAGCACGCTCCTCTCCTGCCGCCATCGCTGCCGTGTACTTGTTGCTACGACAACCAAGAGCTGCACGACAAACAAACGGCTGCTTTACGGCAGCTTCCTTTCAAAATCTCGAACTTTATTTACAACATTCAGTTTACAGTCTCCCAGAGAAGTGGCCGTTTTGAGTTCACCACCTTATTTTTTTATATAATTTTATTAATGTAAAACTTCTTCTCTACTTACTCGTGAGGAACATTATAAAATTATTCGAATGCTTAGAACACTGACAGTCTACTCCATCTGACTACACTCAAAAACAGATATGCAGAAAGATAACAAAAAAAAAAACATTCCTTAAAAATAACAATACATACGATAAAGAAAACAAAATAAAAAAATTGCCAATCTTTGGACACAAAATATTAAAACACAAGTTAAATTTAATAATCTATTTAACTTCAGGTGGCCCTTCTTCACCAGTTTGAGTTTGACGCCTCTGATTTATCAAACAGAAAAAACACACCCAAGCAATTCTAGTCTTTTTTTTCCTGTTATACGGGCCTACTTGCGCTCGTCCGGGGGGCCTCGGGAGAGCCACTTTGCGGTCGTGAGGATGACAGGTTGACGTCATTGAGACTGACGCAGAGCGAGCAGAGGCAGAGCAGCAGCAGCATCCAGCTAACACAGGATACCTCACCAATCTGCCATCAGCGAGGTGTTTGCGCATTGAGCATCCTCCAAAACAAACGGTAGGGAGAAGACTTGCTGTCTTCTTATGGACAGAACAGCTGGTCTAAAATGGGCACAGACGGGCTTTTTTTTGATGCGGTAGGCGAAGTAATGCACCTTCGTTTGTGATTTGGTTGTCGTTGTAAGTTTAGCAGAGCTAGCCGCATTAGCTTCCTAGTAAATATGCTGTAGAGAAGGTGCATAATTGCATCCTTAGCTCCCAAGATTACACAACTTTTTATTCTTCCATTCTGTTATGCTCTTTGCTTAAATTAAACTACACTTTGCGAATTTCGCGAAGTCATAACTGGATTTCAATTATTTAATATGCAATAACGATCGTGTCATGGATGTGATTTCCCTTTACGGAAGTAGAATAGGGTATCTGAGTCTGCTGCACCTTCACAACTCCCTGGCCTCTTATGGACATATTGTTTTTATAATAACACCAGCACGACCATCATAGCTGGTTGTTACATAATTTACTGTGCTGCAGTACTCTACATTCCACCAACAACACACACCAAGACTAGGCTTTATCTTACATGAATCTGGGTCTTGGAGTGTGTTTCTTCTCTCATTCTCTCTTTTATTATGCAGTGCAATATTACAAACAAAATAAAAAAGCAACAACAGTAGTCTAAATGAGTGATTGCACAAACAGTTGCAATGGTGATAAGACTGGATGTAATATATAGATGCATATGAAGCAAAAACTAAAAATGCAGGACAATCAAGTTTTGTTTAGAGTTTAGTTAAATTCCTTTTTCTTTTGAAAAGTGATAGGCCAAAAAGACGTGCCTTCTCTGCAGTCCATCTACAAAGGCACAGTGTCCAGACTGGCTCACAAGATCCTTAACAATCCCTGTCACATTTTATTTACAGAGTATGTGCTCCTTCCCTCAGGCAGAAGGTACAGAGCTTACAGATGGAAAACTAACCGACTGAAGCTCTCCTTTATTCCTACATCCATTACTCTGCTTAATAAGGAGGCTCGCTGATTTACTTGTTTTTATATTCTGGCACATTCTGATCGGTTCTCAGGGTCAGCCTTTTATTGTTACTTACTTATTTTTTTTATCATGTTACTTACTTATTTTTTATCATGTGTTTTTTTAGGTTTTATTTTTGGAATGTTTTTTGCTTAGAGCCAGTGCAATTATTTATTTGATATATGCGGTATTTGCACAGATTATTGATGGTTACAGTACTGTTGCTGTATGTATGTTGTTGTATGTTGTACATATACGTATGTATTTTTTGTTGTTGGTCGGTGTACTGTATGTTCTGCTGCTGCTGTGGCACTGCGCCTAAGAGAAATTTCCCTTTGGGGACAATAAAGAATATTTGATTTGACTTGATTGATTGATTTTTTTTTTATTGTAATTAGTTCCTTACTGTCCTAATTCTTTTATTTTTTTTGTTTCCTCCAACCATATTTTGTCTGTTACTTTGTTCTACCCCTTTTTTCTTTTACTTCCCTCCTCTCATGATCCACATGTTTTCTCTCACTGCCACAGAGATAAAAGATAAGATGGCCACCTCCTCCTCCACTCTGGAAGAAGATGAGAGTTTGAAGGGCTGTGAAATTTTTGTGCAAAAGCACAACATCCAGCAGATCCTCAAAGAGTGCATTGTGAACCTCTGCATTGCTAAGCCTGAACGTCCTATGAAGTTTCTGCGAGAGCATTTTGAAAAGCTGGAGAAGGTTGGTCATAATTTTCTACGTTGAATTGTACTGATTAAATGTTCATAAATTTGTGTGGATCCTTCTGTTGTTGGGTTGTACTTTTTTATTGCTTGTACCAGCTTTTTCATGGTTGGATTTGTTTGGACTATGTATTGTCTGCGTGTGTGTGAACTGCAAAACTCTGGGCTTATAATACATTTAACTAATGCAAATATAAAATTCTGAAACCTTCTTGTTTAGCAATAGAGAAGAATATGTTGGGGAAATGAAAGGGGACTGACAATTAAAAGTCACTGTTCTTCTTTTCAGCCTGTCAAATCTGTCTGTGAGCACAGAGCAAAGTGACAGATGCTTCACCAACAGTAGGCTCTTTCATCAAATAAGATTCATACAACAGGGACAATTTGTAGGACATTCCCATTAACCAAATAACAGTGTGATTGCAGCTATTCTTTTCTTCATCAATTTAGTTTTTTAGCTTTATTCATGTATCTTCGTAGAAAACACATTAAACAACAAAAACATTGGATTGTTTATAGAGTTTTTTGGCAGTGATCAGACAGTTCTTTATATGGTTGGCTTCATATGGTCTTGCCCATTGTGTTGTACATGTAGCTGAAATGTAAATCACAGTGTTGAAACTTCATATAAAGTTGAGATTAGATAGAATAGTTTAATAAGTTATTTCAGGAGGATTACACAAGACAAAGCTTTTTGAATTTCAATAATTTATCAAATATCTGCTGAACAACCAGGAAAGGTTGCCAACTAAATCTGTCAAGATGTAATGTGTAAATGTGGATGTGAAGGGCTGTGGGCAGCTGCTCATGTTTTATTTAATAAGGGGCATTCAATCACATCACTGACTGAACTGTGTTTTTTGGCATCTAATTTTTACTGCTACTGGCCTCAGCTTGTCCTATGGATGAAAAACATCTTCTTTTTGTCAGTAATCACACAGTTCTTCACATGGTTGGCTCATGAGTAGATCTTGAGATATGTTTGTGCAAACAATGATGTCTACTTACAAATGGGTTCTGAAGGTGAAAGAGATGGCGCTTTAGGGTGGTTTTAAGAATAGGGGCAGCAACTGTTCAGACACCAGATATATCAAGGAACAAGTTCATCACCCTAATGCCTGAAGGCAGTGTTTTATTATGTAGAGATATTGTGGATAAACATGTGAGAGTCATCTGAACAGTAAAAAAAACACATCTCGGGGATAAAAACACAATGAATGCTGTGCCATTGTAAAGACAAACAGTACAGTACATTGTAAGGTGAAGGTCAGACTGTTCGGTTTGTGCTGAGTGAGCCCTGCCATCTGTCTGGAGCAGTCCTCGCAGCACTGTGGTCAAGTAGACGGAGCATCAAAATGAGCACTGAGCAGAGCAGCACTGATAGGACATGGACTGCTGTTGTTACAGGAAAGTGTTATGCTGCAAAGTGGAGAGGCAGTATGAATACTAATGTAGACAACAGATACCATCTCCAACAAAAAACATGCGGGAACAGTTTTGATATTTTTGATTTTGATATTTTCAAGCATTTTGGGAAATAATAAGGATATGCTGTATCAGTAAAGGATCCAAGAAATGCATATCTAAAACTAGACATGATAACTCTCCCATAATATATTGAGGATTGTTGTTATTACACAGCCATATTCATTGTAGTCTCTTGAAGGATTAAATTGTCTACACAGTTTTCTCAGGGTTTCTCCTGTGTGATAATCTTTGTTGTCGAGCCAAAAAAGCAGTGGGACACATTCCCTCTCCTATGCCTAACCCCATTTCATATTGCCTCTGTGTGCTACAGTTTTTGCAGCTTTCCATGCTTCTCTCACAGTATTGCTGTCTTTATTATCCATATGCAGATGTCCTAGCTGTTCTCATATTATTTGCGTGCACACTTAACCATGCAAACTGATCAGTTTGTATTTGACTTTTGTTTGATTATAATAACATGACTGACATTGTGAATGGGGAAATGACAGGCGCCTGGCTCTCTTTTATCTTGTGTATTTATGCATGGTAATGATGCCTTTGATCTCCACAACACTAGGCTTTAAGCTGGTGTTCTCTGTCTGCTTTTTGTGTTGCACAAGAGTAGCTGAAACCTAAATAACAGTGTTGAAATGTCATAAAGTTGAGATAAGATGGAATAGTAGCTTATTTCACAAAGATTAAACAAGACAAGGCTTTTTGAATTTCAGTACTTTATCACATATCTCCCCGTTCACTGATTTGTTCAACAGCCAGGAATGGTTTCCAGCTAAATCTGTCAGGAAGTAATGTGTAAATGTGGCTGAGAAGGGCTATGGGCAGCTGCCACTGCACATGTTTTATTGAATAAAGGGCATTCAGTCACATCACTGACTGAACTGTTTTGGCATCTAATTTTTGCTGCTACTGGCCTCAGCTTGCCGTATGGATGAAGACATCTTCTTTTTGTTAAACACTGTTACCATCTGCTCTGCTCCATAACACAAACAGTTCTACTCAATTTTTTTTAGGATTTTTTTAGAGAATACAAAAAAAATGTGTGAAGCCATTTATTGTCAGACAATTGAGTTTACTCTTTTTAAATCATAATGAAAACAGAAACTACCCAAATGACCCTGAACTCTGGTGATTTTGGCCTGATAACATGCACACAAGTGACACAAACAGGTTTGAATGGCTACTAAAGGTAAACGTCCTCACCTGTGATCTGTTTGTGAAAGGGGGCACTACACGGGATTAAGAACTGGGATATGTAAACTTTTGATAAGGGGTCATTTGGGTAGTTTCTGTTGTCAGTATGATTTAAAAAGAGTAAACACAATTGTTTGACAATAAAAGGCTTTACATAACCACTAACTATGAGTAAAATATTTTTTTTTGTGTTATCATTCATAATCTCTGAAAAATGGCCAAAAGAAATCACAAATTCTGCCAAGGTATATAAACTTATGAGCACAACTGTATCTAGTATTGCATGTTCAGCTTTATTGCAGCCACTTACTGCCAGAACCAAAGTAAATAATACGTTTCCAAAGATCCTGTTGTATTCTTATTGCATATTATTGTAGGATGCTGTATTTGTGTTGATGGGGCTCTAAGCGCTTTTGATGGTGTCACAAGCTTTATTCTGAGCTTTTTGACAATTGATCTTACACATTTATATTTCTAATATTTAAATATTTGATGGGTTTCTTGTACAATATTTTACATATTAAAGATTTTGGTTTGTCCCGAATTAGTTTTTCTTTTGGTCTGTTACAAAGAGTTGAGACATTTTCACATCTTTGGGACAGATTTTTTGAAGAGTTATTATTGTTTTAATTTAGTAATAAATTGATAAACAGTTCGTCTTTTTTTTTAGTTGTTTTTTTTTAGTTTTTTTGCCATATACCTAGTTTATGAGATCCTAAGGCATTCCAGTGAAGACTTAGCTCCATTAACCATGTTTGTGAGTGGCCCTATCACATTGTACTATTGGAGAATTCCTCATCAATCAGCTGCCATTATCCTCTGCTCATGTAAGATGAGATGCCTCTTAGCTGTCACCAGAAGACATCATAACAAATCGAGCCGCCCTTTAACTGCTTGTGATTGACAAATTTACAAAGTGGTGTTTTGTTGTGTCTGATTTCTGCTTTCAGAAGCCACAATGACATCTTTTTTTTTATCTCTTCTGTCTTATTTTACACATGGTTTGTTTGCAGGCAGTTCATAAGTATTCACTCAGCACTGTGCTGCTCTTAGCTGAGTGTTATGTCAAAGTCAGCGAGGAGTGCAAGCAGTGACCCAGACCTAAACCTTCAACTCCTTATCTTACCTCGGGCCCCTTCAGGTTAATCAGACTCCCAACGCCTTACTTCCTGGTGGTCCAACTTTGTCCTTTTCTATCTTCTGAGTCACTCCTGCACTAAAATTGCAACAATAAAGAATAAGTGTACAGAATTATTGAAATGTTAGATGAGTACGAGAGGAAACCTTAAGATTGTTTAAAGCAAAAAAAAGTTACTGTTAGCACTTTATTTCATCTTTAACCTAAGCACAAATGGAGAGCAGAGGCTTGCACTGTTCAAAAACAAAAAATTATGGTAAAATACTGTCAAATGGCAACAGTATACCTGTAAAAAAAACAAGTATATGACAGTAGTAAATACACTGTAGTTACCTTAAACAAGAATAAGTGTACCTGTATTTTGAGTTAATGGCTTTTCTAGTAGAAAATGTCTACCAAAGTTTGAAACCTTGGAAATTACAAAACAACCTTCTTCCTAAGTTCTTGCTTCCAATTGGATAAAAGTGGGGCAGCATAGCAGAAAATGTGTTCTCCATTTGTTGGCAAGCATAGAAACTGGGACGTTCATGTTACTGAGTGAACACTGCACAGTTCAAGCTGCTTGAATATACAGTAGTTGTATAACTCAGTAACTTACTTCTACTTTAGGTCACATTCAGCCATAACTGAGGTGAATATTGTGCTTATAGTAAGTTTGAGTAACACTTTCACTCACCATTTAACTGATTTATTGTTAAATGTCAGTGGGCTAACCTGCGAGGAATAGTCCATAGTATGTGTTTTGTTTCTAAAGCCAGTCGGGGTCAGTACTCCATACCACAGTTGGTGTTGTCTTTTGTGGCACTGTAATGGTGTGGAACACAGTGATGAGTGGACTGTTAGTTCGGCTGGTGGATCAGCTCTGTATGCTTCATTACCAGTGTGTGTGTTAGAGTGTTTCTGCGTGCATGTGGCACAGCCCGTTGTTTCTGGTTCACTTGCATGTTATTTTCACTGGAGGTGGAATGGGAAATTGTCCCCAGACAGGAGCCACGTAAGGTAACAGTTGATTATATTTAAATGTAAAATGGATGTCTGCTTATGTAGTTTGAATTAACAGGATATTTGCTTAAATGGTACCAAGAATTTTAAGTCATCTCTTTCTATCAGATGAAGGTCTGGCCAGTGTGCAGTGTCTTTTCAAATAGCTTCCTTTTACAGTGCTTAGTGTCATGTGACTTCTACCCTCTCTCTCTCTCTGGCATCTAGCCACTGATGATGACGCAGGGAGAAGACAGAAAGTGTGACTCCAAGAGCAATGAAGCCAAAGAACAAACAATAACAAAGTAGGGGATAAAACAGGAGTTGATTTTAAACTTCTTGGTTATGTGTGTGAGCAAAGAGACTGCATTGTAGACTGTAGAGTTTCCATACAAATGTATGCATTGTGCCCCTTGTGTTCAGTCAGTGCTTCTAGAACAGTATTTGTTGTCCTCATTTGATGCACGACCTTCGTGGTGTGAGGGGGGGAGTAGAGCTCAGACAACTGTGTCAGGAACTCAGTGATACGACTGCGTATGATGATGAGGAGTCATAGATGACGTACAAGTACAGTGCAAAGGTTTTAGGCCCTCACTGGATGTGTTCTTTTGGATACGTTATACTACCATAAACAATATAATACATCCCAGTGTCTTTATCTGCATTCAGTAAATTATATGTTAATGCAGATAAAGGTTTAACAAAAATTACAAAAAAGATGAACACAACATTTTACACATCTTATACATAAAAAGTCATGGTACCAGAAGAATTTGCAGCAGTGTATTTGCACTCAAATTTATTAAATGTGTGCAAATCCAGAAATGTTATGTAGTGTTAATCCGATGATCATCTGACTGCAAATGTAAGACTATGAGTCAAATCAAACAAAAAGTATAGCACTAATATGTGACAAATATTATTGATACACTGACTAGATGGTTTAAACAATGATCTTGGGGAATGTTGAGGAGTTGAGTGACACACAACAGCACAGACATTTGATGTCACTTCTGTCATCTTAGTCAGCGCGGCGAAAGACAATCTGTCAACAGGCGTCACAACTGTAGGTGTGTGCTTCATGCACGCACTCACCATGAACTATTCAGGATGCTCACAGTAACCGGTTGTCATAGTGACTGAGGGGAAGCAAGAGGAGGCTGCTCATTGCGCCACCTGATTGTGAGTGTGAGGGAGGGAGAGAAAGAGGGTGACAAACAGAGGCAGAGAGTTGCGCAGGAGCAATGGAGCAAGGCTTTTTGCAGCGATTGGTGTTTTTGTCCTGGTTCTGAAGCTGTTTTGTTTTGAGGACATACAGCTTTTTGAGCTCCCACACGACACTCTCACACGCTGACTGCTCATACGGGATGATGCTACAGACCGTTCACATGTGGGGCAGGTGTCTATGAGAAGGTCAATGTGCAGTCAGTGACTGCATGAACACTTTGCTTGAACGCCTGTGGCTCTGACAGGCTGAGGGACACAGCCGGCCTGGCCAGAGGCCCTCCATGCCATGGTAAATACCAACTTTTACATGTAGTCCTGTTAAGCAATGTATTTTGATCTGTTAGCTGTTAGCAATTTATTGTTGCATGGTTAAATTATTTAACTTGATCATAACAGCAATTGCAATAGTCCTGTTTGTGGTGACCTTTAGTTATATATGACTGGATAGAAAGGACTGTGTTGGGAGCACACTGCTGGTCTTGCTGCCTGCTGAGGATGCAGTGTGTTACCCGATTGCAGTTGGAGCCGCTTTGCATAAGCTGGAGTCCCTCTTTAGCCCCTCTTTACTCTGCAGTGTGCCGAGCATGTGTTTGTGAGGCTGTGCGTGTTAATGCTGCTCGCTGGTTCAACCTTCCCGCATCCCCTCCCGCTGGCTCATTTCCCTAAAGCAGTGACTCTGCTTAAGCAGAATGTACTTTGTATGTTTGCTTAGGTGTGTGATCTGTATTATTACATTTTTTATAGATGGTAACTTTCTGTAAATGGCAGGAGTAAATATCAAAAAGGGAGATTAACTTGTGAATCAAGGAAAGAAAACACCTCAAACGTACAAGTGGGCACATAGTTTTCCAAGATGATTAGTGCCTTCTCAACAACTACCTGGTTTTCAATCCTGCTGCAATAGCTGTTAAGATCAAAACTGAAATCAAGGGCAAAATGCTGAGTAAAGAGGTCCTCTGACTTTTCAGTTTGTTTGAGTGTGCAAGAAGTTGAGCAGTTTGAGAAGTTGGAACTTTCAATTATTCGATTGACTGTCACATAACTCTACTCTCTGCATCTCTGCTCAGTCTTACTCTCCATCTCTGTGCCTGTAGTGGTATGAGGAGAGTGAAGCGACAGCAATTTCTGCTCTTTGCTTGAGGCATTCAGTAATTGACTCCCAGCTGCCCAGCAGAAAAAAGCAGGTTTTCATTTGGCACCATGAAGGCATACCCTGATGTGATCATATGAGAAAAAATGCATATCATTTCTGAGCCACAAAATGTACATATGCAGTGGCACTGTTTATTTATGATTTTACTATAAATGGCACAATTCCATGTCCAGTGTGACAATGTGTAAGAAATTTACTGTAGCTCTCAACAAAACCCTTCTACTGGCTATTGCAATATGATATTAGAAACACTCAAAAACAGATATGGCTTTATAAAAATGAGTTCTGAGATTGTTTATTTTTTTAGGACTCTCTTGGATTTGTCAGATATATTAACCTGCAAAAAGTGACAATCGTAACTAGAACTGGAATAGCGACCAGTTATTTAAGCGATGTCCCTTATTCAGTTTGGAGCCTTTCCTTCTTATTGGTGAGAATGTGATTGGACAAAATTCTTCTTGATTAAAATCCTGATAATAAAGCTTAGATGAAGTTTTATTTTATTTTTCTTCAGTGTCAACTTATCCTGCAATAATAATAGCTGTATGTGCTATTATTGACCAGATCTATAAAGCTGCCTGTTATTATGCTTAAAAGTGAATAAAGGTAAACGTTGTACATAATGTTATTCTGTTCCCCTTGCTTCACACTACTGCTGCATGTAAACAAGCCTACAGTGGTGTTATTGCGTCATTATGCTAATGTCTTAATCAAGGCTCAACTCAATAATTCATCACCTGCAGTCTTCTTATTCATGGAGAGTGCTTGTGTGGTGCCGTATATTTACAGCATGTTCAGGCCTGCAGTTATTAATATTTAATGACCTTCCCATCATCCGGTGGCGGACAAATGTCCCTTCTTTGTAAACTTGAGACTAGGACGAGTTCATGGCATTGCACTGTGTTATTCTGTTACCTGACCTGGTTAGAAGTCCAAATGAGATAAAAAACAACAAACAACTTCTCAGCCCCTTTTCATGTGATTACTTTTGAGGTAAAAATATTATCAAATCTCAGATGATCTTTCCCTAAAGCCAGTGGTTTCATGTGTATTTACAGGAAGAATGCAAGCAGATAATGGCACGACAGAAATCTAACAGCCAGTCGGACTCACATGATGATGAAATTTCTCCCCCGCCACCCAACCCGGTCGTCAAGGCCCGCCGGCGCAGAGGAGGGGTCAGCGCCGAGGTGTACACGGAAGAAGATGCTGTCAGCTACGTGCGCAAGGTCAGTTTCAGAAAGAAGGGTGCAATTGGCACTGAAACTACCTCCTTGTCACTATGCAGGGGAGATAGTGATTACTGCAACGGGCAAAACTGTCCGAAAACACTCACAAATTGGGTCCACTATATTCAGCTCTAAATTTTTATTGTGGAGATAGAGACTAGGGACAGTCACTCACTTTTGGAAATAAATTGAGTAATGAGATAAATATTAGAAAAATATGGGAAGTATGAGGACGGTGCTACAATATCAGACTAAGACTCAGAATAAGACAGACGGTGGTATTTGTGTTTATTTGACAAGAACAAAGCTGCAACTCTGACCACATATTATAACAAATTAAAACTTGGGGCTGATTGCCTCAATATTAATTTGATAAAGAATTGCTGCATAAGAAAATGGAGCAACAAAATAACTAAGAAAGAACAACATGGTGCTGAAAGGCTAAAATAAACTGTATGAAAGGGAGAAATGCAACAAAAGAATAACAAAAGGAGTCTGTTGGGTAAAGTTTTTTTGGCATTGTAAAAATTTAATTTTGTAAAAATGCACTTTTGTAACTTTTTTTTCAAACAATACATACTTGGAAAATCATTCAGATATGTAACCTCAAAGTCATTTTGATGTTTCCCTAACTCAAAAAAACAAGGAAAACACATCTTTAATTGAAACTGTTAGCCATTTCACCAGATACTCCACTAAGTGACTTTATTTTGCACAAAAACCTACTGTATCTTGTCTTGTCAAAAAAACACTTTCAACACATCTAATATGTAGATAGTCTTGTGTGATGTGCATTGCAGTTCTTTTTATCATAATTACACCATGGTGTAAGGGACGGTAAAGAAACCATAGCACATTCAAACACTGTGTTGTAATATCATTACTCTCATTTAGTCATTAACTTGACACAGAATTCATTGCTAGGTAATGACACAACGTCATAAAGCCCACTGTCACCACACTGTAATCCCATGGCCACTGGACCATGAGGTATGTGTGATAAGCACACACACACACACACTCGCCTAACAAAACTTAAAATTATACCTTTTACAACATTTGTCCCATCAAGACAAAATCACAAGATATATGAGATTTATTATGAGAACAGTTTTCCTCTTGCTTTTGATCTACATTGAGATCAAAGAGTCTAGTGTGTTATCTTTCATTATCATCACTTCCATTAGTGACCCTGTTAGAAAATCAAAAGCATTTCGAAGTATTTCATTTTCTAACATTGCAAATATGAGACCAGACATGGCCTGTGTGAATACCATTAATTAATGCAATGGCTAGCAGCAGTTTTTTTGATGTTAGTGACTAGAATTGTCTGACCCTACACCCCACAGTAATCTGTGGACCAAAAAGTAGATGATGGAAGAGAAATTAACCAACCATTAATTAACCGTTTAAGTATATATTAAAAGTTTTAATATTTTGTAGGTCTACTTTCCTACTCTGTCCTATTTTCTGTGTGAAATCATTTCTAGTGATCCCATGGGTAAGTGCTAGATCTTGTCAAGAATGACCCCTTATCCGACATCTCAAACTTTTTCAAACCTGTTGCAACTGCATGTTTTCAGGGCAGGCTCACCTTTTTTTTTCTGCTGGAGTGATTTACTAACTGTCATGTGGTGGTGCTTTCTAAACATGTTGTACATGGTACACAAACATGCTGTGGGTATCTTCATGTGGAGACATTATTCTAGTTTACTTTTTTTTCAACAGACCAAGCACGCACAACCAAGCACTTGCTATCATCAACTTCTCATTTAATAGTAAATCTTTCTTTATTTACTCGTTTGCTCCTTCTCTTATTACACCTGGTTATTAGTGTATTCATAAAAACCCTATAAAAACTTTTTTATAGAACCTTTACTTCTGTCTGTTTGATGCCTTTTTTACATTTCAGTATGAAGAGTTTCAGTTCTTTTCATGAAACCTCAGTACAGACTTCTGTGACTTTGTTGTGGCAGCAGTCATTCCCTTTCCCTAAAACTCACACACACAGACAAACACACACTGCAGTGCACTTGGGACATGGAAACGCATGTTTTATGAATGAGTTCAGCCTCTTGTGAATTTTAAGAGCTGTGTGACATTTTGAGTGTAATCCCTGAACAGATGGGCTTTCCCAAAAATACAGGCACATGTGGAGTATATTCCTTTCAGAGTTTGCCAATACTCTGCTCTTTAATTACTCATTTTAGTCCTCTTTTGAAGTCTAGCTTATAATGTGTGTATGCTAGTTTGTTTCATGTGTCCACCTGCACTGAGCTTAGTAATGTGAGTCCGTATTACTGTAATGGATATTACTACTATGTCTACACAGGTGATCCCTAAGGACTACAAAACCATGACCGCCTTGGCTAAAGCTATTTCCAAGAACGTGCTTTTTGCTCATCTGGATGACAACGAGAGGAGGTATTTTGTGCTTATAATGTCTTTCTTTATGTTTATAATGTTTGTTGTTGTAATGAAGAGGCCATTGTTACAGCTGAGTGCTTTCCCCTTGTGGCCACTGAGTGCCAGTGTTGCCTCTGGCTTCAGAAAGTCTGGGCAGGAAGACAGATGTGGTAGGGCCCAACTGCTGGTGTCTGTGTGTTGTATGAAGAAGGTTACCATGGCAACCTGAAAGCTAGCCATAATTGTGTGGCACATTAAGATTAAAGAGGTGGTGCACATCCGCATTGCTGCCATCATTGTCTGTCCTCCTCGCTTAAACCATCTTTCCTTCATCTTCTTCTCTACATCTGTCCCTGAGATCCAGCAATGGCTGGTCTGGCTTTGTCAAAGACGGGGGTTGTTGTGGGAAAGGCTCTCAGGTGTCTGGTAGTCCCGCCTGCCAGCAGGAATAGTGTTTCATTGGCGGGGAGAATCCATTATGTCTTGTGAGGAGGAAACATCGGAGCTTTCCTGTCGGCTAAAGCCTTTATGGACCAAACCCAAAACACACTCTTTCCAGTCTTTCGTCAGCTGACAATTTACCATGCTCCCTTGGAACAGGCACGCAGGCCTGTGACTGCACATCAGAGCCTCCGTAGCTGTCATTGGAATAGTTGAGAAACCATTTGGGTGGCTGATATGGCAGATTAGACAATAAATATGCCACAATATACCATAAAGATTAGGATCTAATGCAGTCAAAGTAAAAGCTGTGTAAGATTTTGTCTTCAGCCAGCTGCAACCATGCATGTTGTCTTGTTTAACTTTACTGGCTTCAGTTATTAATGCAGCGGATATTGGAATAGGTTGCTGGGGTTTGTGCAGCTTGCAGCAATGATAGGTCAGATACAAGAAAACTTCTAAACGCTTATCTGATTTGCTTTATTTTACATTGATGGATAGCAGTTAATTATGCCTTCTTGTCTTATAGACTGTCTTCTGTTTTTTTCACACAATTTTCATCCATCTATTAACAAAATGCACCAAACAGACACAAAGCACAAAATATGTATGTTTTAAATATGTATTTAACCCCAGCAACCTATTGGGCGGCAGTGGCTAAGTGATAGAGCGGTCATCATTCAACCGGAAGGTAGGCGGTTCGATTCCTGCTCTCCCCACAGTTCATACTGCGTACTTGCCTCCAGTGGTGTTCCAGCTGTAACACTGGTGAATGGAACCCTAATGTAAGTCGCTTTAAAATGAAAGCGTCAACTAAAATGTAACACTGGTGAATGTAAGTCGCTTTGGATAAAAGCGTCTGCTAAATGACTAAATGTAAATGTAATGTATTGCTTTATTGATATTGAGGCAGGCTACATAACTTTCCATACATTACATATGCATACATTTAGTAATGTACAGAAAGTACACTGGGTTGTTTAGTTGTCCAAGAGCTGTCAAATACTGATCCACATTAACAGATGGTGTCTGACTCAAGCAGCCATCATTCTCTCATTGATTCCATTTTCTCTCTTTCCACAAACTGGCTGTTTGTGTTGTTGGTAAAGTATCACACACCCCTGCACATGTTGTTTTTTGGCTTAGAATATAGGCTACATTGACCATTACTGTTGTGGATGTTTATAGACCATGCATTTGCACAGACTTGTCTAACACAATAATTTGAACGTGCAGCTTGAGTAGATAGCAATTTGTTATCTGCAAAGTTTTTATAATTAACAAAATTACTGTTTTTCTTTATAAAGTGTGTGCAAGAACGCCAAGCAGAAGCCAGATTGCTGTGTGTGTGTGTGTGTGTGTGTGTCTCATGGAAACATCTTGTGTGATTAGTCACTCAGCAGTTATGTAAGTTGAACACCACACAATTTGTTCCCCCATTAACACTATATTATTCTATCATCCCCTTTCATGAGTGGGACAGAAAAACAATGAAGGCCTCTTTGTTTCTCTGAGCTCTCTTATAGCTTACTTTCCACTCTCATTACTTTTGTCTTCACTGGTCTCTTTTTTTCCCCTTGGTGTGATTCTTCTATTTTATAACATAAACACACATGCATTAGCAAAAACACACACTGCCAACACTACAAAGAGTGACAGAATTCATTTACCTCAGAAACACACATGCTCATTGGTCCTCATGTCTGTTTGTCAAACACTATTCCCAGTGAGCCCTCTCCGTCTGAGAGCGTGGAGTCTTCGATTAACACACTACTCCATATGTCAAACTTCATGGACAAAAAAGTTTTTGAGCACTTCCAACTGCTGTGTGTGTTTGGGCCTCTCAGCAGATGCAGTACAACAGATACACTTCAGGTATTACACAATTATAGCAACACAATGCCATTTTATTCCCTCCACGATTGATGACTTGGAGAACTGTCACTATTGTGTAAAGATTTCAAACAGTGCATTCAGCTCACCAACCTCGACATTGTAACTGAGTAACAGGGCACATTACCATCTCGTGAAAGCACATATCACAAAAGTATCACAACTTTTCACACACATTTTATAAAGAGATATGAGATACATACTTGTATGTAACAGTCCCGTGGTAGTATAGCACTTCAGTCTTTATTTTCTAAAATGTTGCAGGTGTAGTGATGTAAAGTGTTATTGATATATACAGTGGGGATCGAAAGTTTGGGCACCCCAGGTAAAAAAATATTAATGTGCATAAAGACGCCAAGAAAAGATGGAAAAATCTCCAAAAGGAGACATCCTTATAATAAGTCAAAAAAGTTAGATTTTATTTCCATCATTTACACTTTCAAAATAACAGAAAACAAAAAAATGGGGTCTGCAAAAGTTTGGGCACCCTGCAGAGTTAATACCTTGTACTGCACCCTTTGGCAAGTATCTCAGCTTGTAAACGCTTTTTGTAACTAGCCAAGAGTCTTTCAATTCTTGTTTGAGGTATCTTTGCCCATTCTTCTTACAAAAGTCTTCCAGTTCTTTGAGATTTCTGGGCTGTCTGTCACGCACTGCTCTTTTAAGGTCTATCCATAGATATATTATGTTGAGGTCAGGAGATTGTGAAGGCCATGGGCAAAACCTTTAGTTTATGCCTCTTGATGTAATCCACTGTGGATTTTGAGCTGTGTTTAGGATCATTATCCATTTGTAGAAGCCATCCTCTCTTTAACTTCAGCTTTTTCACAGATGGCATCAAGTTAGCATCCAAAATTTGCTGAAATTTTATTGAATCCATTTTTCCTTCTACTCGTGAAATGTTCCCTGTGCCACTGGCTGCAATACAACCCCAAAACATGATGGAGCCACCCCCATACTTAACAGTTGGACAGAGGTTCTTTTCATTAAATTCTGTGCCCTTTCTTCTCCAAACATACCGTTGCTCATTCCGGCCAAAAAGTTCTATTTTAACCTCATCGGTCCACAGAACTTGTTTCCAAAATGCATCAGGCTTGTCTATATGTTCATTTGCAAACTTCAAACGCTGATTTTTGTGTTGAGGACGTAGAAAAGCTTTTCTTCTGATGACTCTTCCATGAAGTCCATATTTGTACAAGTATCTCTTTAGAGTGGAATAGTGTACCACAACTCCAGTGTCTGCCAGATCTTTCTGGAGGGATCGTGCAGTCAAACGTGGGTTTTGACTTTTCTCACAATCCTGCGAGCCGTTCTGTCTGATATTTTTCTTGGTCTTCCAGATCTTGCTTTAACTTCCACTGTTCCTGATGACTGCCATTTCTTAATTACATTCCGAACAGAGGATATTGGCATCTGAAAACGCTTTGCTATCTTTTTATAGCCTTCTCCTGCTTTGTGAGCGTCAACTATTTTCAGTTTCAGTTTTCTAGACAACTGCTTAGAAGAACCCATGGTGCTGATTGTTGGGGCAAGGTCAGATGAGTCTGGACATTTATAACCTTTGAGATTGACATCACCTGGTCTATCCAGATGATGATTGAGAACAATCCATGACACTGTCAGGTCCTAGCTTGCCAAAGGGGGCAGTACAAGGTATTAACTCTGCAGGGTGCCCAAACTTTTGCAGACCCCATTTTTTTGTTTTCTGTTATTTTGAAAGTGTAAATGATGGAAATAAAATCGAACTTTTTTTGACTTATTATAAGGATGCCTAATCTGTCATTTGCACATTAATACAAATTTTTACCTGGGTTGCCCAAACTTTCGATCCCCACTGTATATTATATTAAAGTTTTTCAAGAAGAGGAGAATGCACTAAATTGTGTCTGTATCGCTTCAAAGGCACGTTTCTAAATTGAAGTCTGAACCCGTGCTGTTGAGTTGCTCCCAGCAGGCCGTTGGGTGGACCTTCCTATTTACTGCCCATTAACTTCCATAATGACCTCATTACTGTATGATTTTTCCCTCGCATAAAAAGCCTCAGAAGATAAGCTGGCAGCAGGTGTTTGATTTCACATTGTGTTAAGCCTGCAACGGTAACACCCAAGTCAGCCTGCAGCCACTTGCCACAATATTGTAACAGTACTGTAGTCGCATCAACTGAAACTATTATCTCATCTTACTATGTAGACTATTCTGTTTAGGTCTTAGCTTTCAGATAATTATTTTCAGAGTTTAAGAGAGGATTCATAGCAGGAAATATCAGAATGTTTTCTTTGACACATTTGGATATTAAGTCTAAGACAAATGTAAAGTTTACACTCAAGGACATTGTTTAAAGTGCATTCAGAATTTTTTTATTTATTTTTTATCGGTTCCTTTAATCACCAGACATTAATCATCTAGATACTGATTCAACACATATTTTATCAGTCTTTCTTATCTGACTTCCTACTGCACTGATATAAAACCAGACGTTTGATAGCAGTGAGACTTGTATGTGTTTATTTTGGCTTGTTTTGTGAGTTATTTGGCACACGTGGATGAATGACCTTAATATGGCCCTCAATGTACAGCTCGGAAATGATCAAACATGACCAATTATATGAGGTCACAATTAGTGGCTGAAGATGAATCTTCTGGAAAAGACATCAGCAGAAGTGCTCATTCCTTTTTTTTTTTTTCCCTTTGATACATAAAAAGGACACACAAATGGACATTTATAAATAATATATGTGCACAAGAAGTGGTCTTGTTTGTCTGAACACATTAGTGTAATGACCTCATTCCATTAAATACTCTCCAGAGAACTGCACAATTGGAGAAACACACCCTCTTTAACTTCATGAAACACACATAGAAAATATACCATTCTCCTTTGGACACTTTTCAAAAGCCCAAAGTAGACTTTTTATTTAGCTTACTACAACATACATCAGACAGTATTTAAAAGTCACATGGAATCTGATATTTTCTATTCAAATCCAGGCTACTCCGTTTGTTGGTTATGGGGTCCTAGTCAAACTCATTTTAGTTCAAGGGCCACATACAGCCCAATTTGATCTGAAGTGGGCTGGACCCACAAAATAATGACATAATAACTTTAAAATAAAAACAACTCCACCTTCTGCCTTTGTTTAGGTTCAAAGAAATACAATTATAATGCAAGTGCTCTCATCAGTTGCATTCTTTGTCAAACAATTTTGTTTAGTCTTTTTAAATCATAATGACAACAGAAACTACCCAAATGACCCTGATCAAAAGTTTACAGTTCTTAAAACTGTGTATTGCCACCTTTTAACATCAATGACAGCTTGAAGTCTTTTGTGGTAGTTGTGGATGAGGCTCTATATTTTCTCAGATGGGGAAGCAGCCCATTTTTCTTGGCCAAAAGTCTCCAGTTCCTGTAATTTCTTGGGGTGTCTTGCATGAACTGTATGTTTGAGATCTCCCCAGAGTGGCTCAATGATATTGAGGTCAGAAGACTGAGATGGCCAGTCCAGAACCTTACTTTATGCTGCTGTAGCCAATTTGTATCCCGGCAGTTGTGGCTAAAATTTTGTTGGTCTACGGGACCTTGGTTTGGTTTTAACAGAATTCCTCAGTTTGAACACTGCTGATTGGCATTATCAATTCCTTGGATATTTTTTTGTATATCTTTTCTGTTTTATACAGTTCATTTACCTTTTCCCTCAGATCCTTTGACAATTCTTTTGCTTTCCCATGACATCAGAATACAGAAACATCAGTGCAGCACTGGATAAAAGATGCAAGGGTCTGTCAGGAGCCCAGAAACTCACTGACCTTTTATACACACACATTGATTACAAGCAAACAGATCACAGGTGAGAATGGTTACCTTTAGTAGCTATTCAAACCTGTTTGTGTCAACTTGTGTTTATGTTATCAGGCCAAACTCACCAGGGTATGTAAACATTTGATCAGGGTCATTTGTGTAGTTTCTGTTGTCTTTATGATTTTATAGAAGAGTAAACACAATTGTTTGACAATAAATGGCTTCACCCAACCACTAACTATGAGTGAAAGAAAAGGTTTTATGTTATCATTCAAATTCTCTGAAAAATTGCCAAATAAAATTACACATTCTGCCAGGGTATGTCAACTTATGAGCACAACTGTACATTTAAACTGCACCAAATTGTATCCAAACTGCATACAGCATCGGAAGCACATTTACATTTATTTAATCCATTCAATTTCCATTAGTTAGGTCCATGTCATCAAATACAATGATTAAATGAAGATATTAATTTAATTCACAATTGCTAAGGTTATGTTCACAACATAAGTGCATCATTTTGTAAATTCATTCAAACAAAACATATCTCTGTCACATTTAATATTTCTGTTTAATAGTCACAGCTTGTGGATCTTACCCTTTGAAAGGTGTTAAATTTTTTTTGGTCTATTCGTGTTGCTCATATTCGCAGTGTTTAAGTAACATCTAGAAGGAGGGCTGTTGTTTTAAATAAAAGCTAATCAATGACAGTTGGAAGAAAAAAAAAGGGTTCGAGGAGATGGTGCTTACTTTATCCTGCCTGTTTTAATCCTCTAATTAACAACTCGAGTAATGAGTTGATGAAGAGACAGATTAGTTGACCCCTGACCCCTAAAACCCTGACCTCTGCACCTACTCCACTGATGTCTGCTGATGGACACGGCCCATCTTTTAGTGTAAAAACCCTGGCATTTGGTTGTGTGTGCATCTATTAAAACAATAATAAATAAGAAGTTAAGGGAGAAACTGTGAGCCTAAATAAACACGGTAGCAGAACAGAGACATTTAACCAGCCCGGGAGAGAACCATCCCGTCTCATGTTGCTGCGGGAGTTTATTTAAGATTGGTGTGAAAGAACAAAACAACAAAGAGGACGCAACCGGAGATAGATGGATACATGTCCTGTTATCATATCGTGTGACTTCCTCAATTAAATGGCCTTATCATAGCCATCACTGTGGATAATGACCTCTGTAGCACACATATAATATGACACGAACTGGCTGTTAGTGCCTGGCAAGTTTATAAATAGAGAATTTAATATATCAAGCACACAAAGCTAGAACTAAACTGCATTCAGCGTTGTTACCAGTAGTTAAAGGGTGTTTTTGCCACACATAAATAATTCTGATATCACTTTATTCAGTCATTACTTATATTAGACACACATTTGTGCCTGTTTCTTACAAAATTAGACATCCCAGACGACTGTGTGGCATGGCCATTACTGCCTTTTGTTTTGTGAGTTCATCAACAGTTCCTCCTGGCACTGCACAGAAGGAACAGGATGCAATGAGAGTAAATTGCAGTGCATTAGTGTTTTCTCATTCATCATGTGTCTTTTCTTGTAGAGAAGAGGAAGCTCCATGTAGTGTGTTTTCCCATCACTGACTGGACTTGTGTGTTCAGGTGGGAGATGTTTGTCTGGCTCTGTGATGATTTGTATTTTATGGTGGGCTATGTAATAACAGCAGTCAAATTAGAGGTTTCCGTTTTGTTTTGTTTATTCTGGTTGTTTGGGTGTGCGTTTTGTTTCCTGTCTCACTTGTCCCCTCGTTGACTTTCTGTGTGTTCTTGTCCCTGTTCTTCCTGTGATCTTGGTGGTCCTCTTCTTCCCCTTTTCAGAATTCATGACTCCCTCTTTTTTGCGCTTCCTGTGTTTCTTCTTCTCTTGCCCACATTCACATCTACATCCAAAGTCACACCCGGGCCCTCCCCCACATTCATGTTTAGCCATCTCTCTCTGTCCCCTGTATGGCTTTGTGCTGTGGCCACAATGCCAGGGGCCAGGCGATGAGGTCATTCTCCACAGGAGAGCTGTAGGCCTGAGTGACTCGTGACCATCCCCTTCACCATCATACAGCAATCCTACTGGCTCACCTCCCCCAATACTGAGCTTTATATTTTAAACATTACTTATATCTGAACCACTTCAGGATATTGTGTCCATATGATGTGATTAATTGGGGAGGATTAAAAAAAGTCTTTGCAGAGAGAATGTGGGATCTTGCAACAGTGCTCTTCAGTTTGTTTTTATAAAGTATAATCTTTCAGGTTCTTTTCAAGATCTGTTGATTTTTTTTTTTTTCAGTTCAAAATATTTTCTTGAATGTACTATTGTAATTTTCAAAACATTTGTTGGTTAGTCTTGTCTTGCCTCATTTAAAGATACATGAAACATGTATTTATAACATACCCGCACTGATTTTTATACCATTGCCATCTTTTTTTCCTCTGAAACTGGTGTGTTTAGTGCTCCTAGAGCCCTTATAAACTTTGCATTCTCTCTTAATTGCACCCCAGAGTCTCCCAAAGAGTTCTCCACCTGTCAATGATTCCAAACTGCCTTTTTTCATTGGCGTAGGTATTCTTGCTCATGCATAAACCATGTTAAGTGAGATTTTGTATGAATGGTTTGTATAAAAAAGCGAACAAACTGTAAAGATCTTATTGGTTTGTTTAGTAGCACAGCTGATTGTGAACAGTGTCACATGGTGTCATATTCAGCCCTCTGATTTCATGGGGATGAAAATGTAGGAGTGTGCATGACAGTGACTTTCTCTTCACTGTCATGCCCTACTGTGAGAAAATCATGTCCCTGCAACCCTTCAGTTGCTTTATAGATCAACCCAGGCCTAAAGTCCAGCCCACACTTGGAGCACCTCACATTAACTGCAGACCAACTAGCACAGAATAGCCTGGGTTGGTCTATTCACAGCCTCCTATTGTATACATCCCGTCCACTTTGTTCTCTGCTACGTTATAGGTTCCAGTGCACAAGCACGGACAAGGACCCAGTTACCCCAGTGTGTTAATTCTCCCATGACCTTCTTATTAGTGTGCTGATTCAGAGTTTCACTGAGTTCTGGAAGAACTTTGCTCCATGATTTGGAGCAAAGTCACACTGGAGTTAGAAAACTATAATTTTATGCACCAGAAAATTCTGCCTGTAAAGTGGCATTTTCCAAACACTGGAATTCACTGTTGTGACAAACATTTTATATTATGACACGGTATGAAAATTGTATTCAGCTTTGCGTTTCATAAACAGGGAGATCAAATGTAAGAATTTAGAGGTTTTAATTATTATGAGTATAGTTTTAGAATTTGTTATCTCTGGGACAGTCCATAAAACTTTTAGCATAACTTTGTTAAATTTTTACTGTTTCCATACTTGGTGCATTTGGAATTGGTAAGATGAGCTGGCATGAGCACATTCCATGGTTTTATACACAAAGTGCCAGCTGGTTCCTTAACACTGTCCAGATCTGCTGGCTGGGTGCCTGATGAAGTTCTGCAAGTGTACAGCTGGGAACTCCTTATGTCAGTCAGACGTCTGGTGTTGAACGCTGAGGTAAGAGGTGTGTTCCCAGAGTGTTGGAGGATAAGGTTTAGACATGCACACAAACATTACATACACATAGGATTGCAATGTGCAGTTGTAGCCTCTAGCACTGGATTCTCTTGTTCAGGTCTCTCCATTTGCTAATCTACTCCTCACTCTTTCCGTTTCTTCAGGCCAGGGGGCATTTTATTTTCCCACTTGTTTTAGATTAAGGAGGCGCCTTCTGAGTGTGCAGGTATAATGTTCTATCCTGTGTAAACACCTCTCCGTTTTAACCCCAACAAAGGACAATTTGTGCCCTGTGCTGCCTCTCAAATGGTGCTCATGTTCTTGTGCTTGTCTTGTGTGAGGGAAAGAGAAGAAAAAGGGAGGGTGTAGGAGAGGAAAAGACATGCCCCTGAGGAGTGCGGTGTGTCTTGTGATGTTTAGCAACGTGTCAGGATACGCAATTGTGAGATTGACTGATAAAGATAATACCGGGGGTGGGAAATATAGGCACAAGCACCAACACTTGTACACAACATTCTTGTTTTATGTTCAGATAATACATTTGTAACTACTCGGAATGCTAGGAAATACAATACGCCTCACCCTTTCTCTGTCTCATTCCAGTGGCAGTCCCTTGTATACACATCAGAGAAGACGAGGATTAGTCTTGTCAACACCTTATTCAGTCCAACCCTTTTTCCCTCTAAGTGGAGGAAGGAGGTTTATTCTTCATAACCAACAAACAACAAACGGGGGCATTGGGAATGTGTCAAAATGCATGACAATGTAGTCTTAAATGACATTATAAAGAAACCAAGTATAAGTAAACAGACTTGATGGCACACCACTATTATCAATACACTTGACAGTGTGATGGGAAAGGTAAAGAAAAAGAAGAGGGAATGGGGAAACAGGAAATGTTTGGGATGTTTTGAGTATGACATCATGGGTGCATTTATGGATTCTCATGTAAGCTTGTAAAATAGTCCTGGGCAAGACTTAATTGAGCCTAAAAGGGTTTATAAGATTCCAAAGGAAAAAATGTGTACTACTAGAAAATGATTATTGTTATTGTTAGAGTCAATCCCTGCTCACTTTTTAGTTTATCACAGACTTTGCAGTTTGATGTCTTTCCTACAACACACTTTTCATTCCAGCTCCTCCTTTTCTTGAAATTCTTATATTAGTTGTCTAGACTAGGGCTGCAACCACTAATCAAATTTATTGATTATAATCAATTATTAAAATAATATTAAAATCAACTAATTTAATAATCAATTAATCGGTATCTGGGGTATTCATAGACTCTGAAACATGCCATGTGCTGAGAGAAGAGGGTTTTATTACAAAGATAGAGCAGTAAATCCACAGAAACAGTAAAAGAGATGTATATATTTTGTGTTTTTTATTAAAATACATCTTTATGTGAATATAATGTTCTATCCACAAGTCCTGTGGCGTACTTGAAGCTTCATTCAGATTCAGATTTAGAATTTTGTTTTTTGTGTAGTATTATCATCAGTTTTAAGCCGGAACAATACAACACCTTAAGTTTTTGTCCACTTGTCTTTGTTTGTCCCCCAGGTCCTTGTGCATTCACACACATGCTTCATTATCCAATTATTGATTAATCAAAAAAAGATTATTGTCATTTGCAGCTCTGGTCTAGACACTTGATTGATCTTCTCTGTTCTCCAGTGAGGGCATGAACCTCTTATGTACTGTACCGGTCAAAGGTGAGGTCCCACAACAGACGCAAAAACACTAATGAAAGTTAAATCCACAGATAAGATATGTTGAACTGAAAGTTTGTATTGTGTTTCTGTATTTGGGTTAACATTTTTTCTTCTCCAGCCCCATTTCTATTGTATATGCCCTCTTGCTACATGCAGTTCCATGTGACTCTGCCTCTCACCCTTAATGCCAACCCTAATGTCTGTGTTCTCCAGGCAGTTGTCACAGTGGCGCAATGAGCCTGTGCACCCCACACAAGATTAACAGAGCTGCCAGCGTTAAGTTGGATTTTACATGTGTGTGTATGTGAGTTTGAAGGTGTGTGTTTGTTTAACCTGGTCTTGTGGTCTTCACCTCAAGGTGCTACTTACCAGTACTATGTCCGTCTCCATGAACCCCTAGTCAAGTGGTTTTCTCTTCTCTCCTATTTCAGTCCTTCCTATTGCCATGACAGTGTGAAGAAAGCACTAGGGCTAAACACTGTGTATAGTGAGGAGGTGATAAAGGCAATTTGCCCTCTCATGAAGTTTGTATTGGCAGCCTAGCAAGGTTCAAGGTGACAGTCAGTTCAGCCTGGCAAACCTGAACTGACTGCACATAGGCTCAGAGGTTTTGCACAGCACAGCTACTGTATGAATTAGTCTTTTTGTCTCATTGCCAGATAGTTTATGTCGCTTGAACAATTATACAATATTGCTCAAGCTTTCATAGATTCTGCAATGTATTGGTTTATTTGACAAGGACTCCTGCTTCTGATTTAGTGACTCTAAAAGACCTACTGGCACAAATATTTATTCAGCTCCAGTTCATGACAGAAATCATCTCAAGGCACTGAACCCAGAAAACCCAACATAACCTCTTTAAGCAATGCTTCTTCTGGGAAACCTTTCACACTGATCAAAATCGGCTTCTGTTTTTCTTTGAGGTAGTTTGAGGTAGTTATTTCAAAAAGCCTGTGTTTGCCTGTGGCATGCATTTCACAAGGATCACCACCTTTGCACAAGTGCTTTGCCGCTGCACTCCACAAATAACGAAAACACACTTGCATAGTTTGAGGCAACAGGATGCATGTTTACATCATAATAAACCCCAGCAGATCCAGGTGTGTGGGTTTTACACAGTGTGCTCCGTTACTTTTTCCTTCTCCTTTGGTTTCCCATGTCCCACATTGTTGACCAGACCTAAGTGGTCATTGCTAAGAGCCATAAACTATAATGTCCACCTATAAACCTCCTGGAGCACCTCTGTACTCTGTCTATTCCCTGTGGGCAAAAACCTTTACATTATACTTATAAATAACTGTCCTGTGAAAGAATAGAGCCCAACCCCATCAGTATTTAGTAAATCTAGTTTTTTTTAAATAATATATTCATATTATTTTGCCAAAACAGCTTGACTTGAGCAGGTGAGGTACACAATAGCATAGTTACTAAATGTAAACTTATTAACCACATACACCTATATTATATAATATTTCTAATTGAACAGTTGTGGTTGGTTTAACTATGCATGTTGTGTTGTGAAATTTCCCATCTGCTACTACTCTACAACCAAGCAGTTCTATTTTACACAGCTTACACTGCTTCTTTTGGACTCCAGGAACCAACGGAGTAGCAAGCAGCAGCTGGCATGGCCCTGTTCCTCACATTTTTTTTGAAGCTCCAGGGAAAGACGGGGCGCGTGCCAAGAGCTTTCATGTCATAAATATCCTCCTCGAATACTTCAGTGCTTTATAATTACAGCTCCTTCATCTCCATTTTTTTTCTCACACACTCTCATACAGCTGCCTATTGTCTGCCGTGTGTGTCAGTCAGTAAGTATATGCTCCTGCTTGTATAGCTTTATGTAATTAGACGGCTTTCATTTGTCCACACAGTGGGGTGGGTTTGTTTTTCCATGCAAGTACATTTGGCTTGTTTTAACTCTGGACATTAAACTGGAAGCCACTTAGAGTGCCTCATAAAAGTGTTTTCCATCGCACTGGGATATACTCATAACCAGTAACACAATGGTCTTGTAAACAATTGCGTTCGGCACTATCATCAGTGAAAACGTCAGTTGTTCGTTCTGTGAATTTACCAAATGTGCTGACAAAACAGAAAGCAACACTGTAGTGTAACAACCTGCTGATATATGGGAAAGTGCTTATTGCATCTCTGCAGCCACGCAAAAGATTGGAATAAAAGGGTCTGTGATGAATGCAGCCTTAAGCCCCCTTGATTTGAATCTTATCTTTTTTTCACGTTATGTATACAGTATGCTTGTATAAACAGGCCACAATGGAATTTGAGGTTCATCCCTTTGCTTTGTCTGTCTGTTGGTGTGGTTTGGTCGGAGTGAATGCCAGACCAACAATAAGTAACTGTCATCACATTTTGATACAATTGCTGTTAAACTATAATCTGTAATCAATCTGTTATTATGAATAAAGAATAAAACAGAAGATGAACACAATTATCAGAAAAGTTACAAAAGCATTCTGTTTGATTCCTCATTTACTATGATAAATAGATGTTTATACAAACCTCCGCTTGCCACTTGTGTTTGTCTGTCTACTCCACCGTTAAACAAACTGTTATTTCAATCTACATCCTAATGCTGTTTATTTTAAAAACATTTTTACACACTTATGAAACAAAGACTATTGTTTATTTGCCAGGAGCAGTTATCTAAATTACTGTTGACTGTGGCAGTGAAAATTAATCCTTGAAGCTTGCCAGCCAAACCATTGGCATAGTGCTGCCAAGCCATGGCACAACACAGAGAGCTGGGAAGTTCCCCAGTGCTCTGCAGTTATTATTGACTTATAACAAAACTTGTTCCACTTAGACAGTACACCGGATGGGTTCTGTATTAAATGCTTGTGTAACTTAATATTTTGCAGCCCATTAATAAAGAAAGAGACATGGCAGCATGCTGCACGGTTCAAGAGCCCCTTTATGTCTATGGCATAAGGTAATGCTGTGCTAGGTAAGTAAAAGTAAAACATCCACTGTTGAAGAAAGTTAACAACACTGATGTCAAGGGAAATAAAGGAGTAGAGACAGTGAGAGAAAATTAACATCCCAAACAAATTGAGATTTGAGATTTTTTGAGATTGATTCCTTTTGATTAAAATGTTTTAGGTTCATCCATTTTCCTTTGATCTTAAAAGAAACAGATTAGGTCAACGTGATGTCATTTGGGCTGAATGCATTGTGAGCTTCATATGAGATCAGAATTACATCAACAATGTGGGGATGAAAGGGAATAAACAAGCTTTTTGGACATGAATGGCTGTGCATTACAAAGTATCACCATCTCAACCATGACAGGAGCTTTGTCTTGAATTTCCCAGGCCCCCACAGTGTCTGCAACGTCTCTGTCTGTCTCTGTCAGAACAGCACATTCTTTGTAAGGAGGGTTTCTTTTGGCTTTCATAAGGTCAGAAAGGCTACAGGTAGCACAGGGACAAGATTAATCACTCCATCTGTAAAAGGCAGGGAGGGGCGATAGACCAAGAGATGGGAGGACAAGGTGGGGAATTAGATGGAAGAAAGGGGTAATTGAGGGGAAGGAGAGAGAAAAAGTGATGGAAAACAGACAAGGAGGAAGTTGGGAATGAAGAAAGGGAAAGAGAGACAGGGAAAGACAGGGGAAGTAATTATCTGCACGAGTGTCTTTGTTGTGCTCAGCGATGCATTCAGGGAGGGATGGAGAGTGGCAGGGCATGCAATAAGAAAGGCGGTCAAGGGTAATTACCTGAACTTCGGTGTCTTAGATGACTGTGTGGCTGGGTCTCAGGTAATGCATCATGATCACTATCATCATCTTCAGCTTTGCTCCTTGTTTCCTGTTTTTCAAAGACAGATGGACTTTAAAGACAAATTTAGACAAAGGAATTTAGCCAAGGCAAATTAAGTCAAGTCTTTATTTTATATTTGACACTGAAGTTCTGTTCTGAAAGCCTTAAGCCTTTCCAAATAGATATGTGTCAACAGGAAGAATAGGAATAGGACCTACTACAAAGACTTTAATTTGAGTAAGTAATGCTGACAACCATGAAATGCAGGAGCTGGGGTGAAGGTGGGCTGTCTCCATAATATAATTACAGAATGCAATATAATTTTAGAGTTTTGTATTTCATCTATTATAATGATGTTAATTTGTAATACTTGCATCCTCTTTACCTGCTGCATAGTAGTTGTATAAATGAATGTGATTTTGTTTCACATGAATATAATGAATTACACAAAAAAATATATTTTTATGCACTAGCAATAATGCTTTTAATTTACTCATCTTGTTGTATATATTAACTACAGCCCTGCAGTATTAAACCACCAGGTCCTTGAATAAAAGCATACCAAGTGCAGGTGGCCCAGATGTGAGCGTTGGAGGCACCCCTGCAGATGTCTGCAGAGGATTGGATCATCACGATCAAAGTGATCTTATTTGCATGTTGTGTGTGAATGCCATTAAAGTACTTTTGGTTTACTTCATTATTGCCAGTTTGCATGCACAATGCCCTGCGCCCATGAGTTCATTATGAATGTGACCCCAAGTGCACTCAGTGCTAACTCTGCGCATGTTTTGCACTTCAAAGGCTAAGTGTGTGTTTTATTTTCTTGACAGATGCGTGAGTTGTGCGTAGACTGTCCTGTTGTACAAGTGAGTCAGTGGCCAGCTGCACTTGGCCCAAATCCACCTTTTTTAAGTCTGCTTTTTATTCAGTGTCACATAAACAAATACCAGCAAGGGCTGTTCCCTACCCAAGCACCTGAACAATCTTCTCAGATGTCTTTCATAACATCTGTTCACCTGCAGATTAGCGCAGCTTGTAGTATTCAACACCCACACATTATTTTGTACAAACTTGTGTGTTTTCATAAGGAATTTATGTTCACACACCAGTCGGCTGTTTTGTGGCTTAAACCTGTCCTACGTCTGGTCTAGTCTTTGATATGTCTGACCCTCTTTTATTGTTTTGTCGATATTTCTCTAAGACGGGTGGTATGCAGCTGATTAGATAGATAAATATACCCTCAAGGTGAGAAATGGGTAGGGAGGAGGAAAGGAAGGATATAGGGTTTTCTCTTGTCCCAACACATCCCCACAGTGGAGCTTTAATCTGAGGAGGCTTCATGCATTTAAACGGCCCGATTAGAAGCAGTCTAACAGGCACTTTCCCTGCCGGGCTGAAACACAAATTAAGTGCTTAGGCTGTCATTTTGTTTGTTTTCTCAGTGACTTTTCTGAAGATGTAGTCAGTGGTAGGGTCTTTGATCATTGTCTGAAACAACATGGCGTCAGGTGTAAGCCTATGTATGTGCTATGTAAAGAAGTGTGTAAAAGGACAGTGTTTTGAGTTGATGATAATGTTCAGCTTCTCTTGCAGTTGTTAATGTAGACTGTGTTAAATCAGTGAGACTAAAGTTCTTAACATACATGCAGCTACTTGTTTTCAGGTTTTGCATACAAGAAAGTAATGCATTGAGTTTTGCTAATGATAAAATTGTTGCTCACATTTATGTTTGCGTGGTGTGTGTGTGGTGTGTCTGTGTGTTGGGGGTCATCCAGAGTTCCCGGCGCTGTCTGTTTGGCTATGCTACCTGCTTGGCAACGAATGATGGCCTTAGATGACTGATATCACAGTAATTAGGCCTGCTCTGGCTTATCCTTTATTCAGCACTTATTGTATGTAACTTAATTAACAAAGCTGCAAGGGGCTGTACTGTAGACAATTTCTATAGCAACTAATGCATAGTTTTTACTACTACTGTCTTTCTTCTTTCTCTTCTAGTGATATATTTGATGCCATGTTCCCTGTCACACACATCGCAGGAGAAACAGTCATCCAGCAAGGTATGTATACATTTTGACATCTGCACAGATTTGTTATAATATTGCACTCTGCTCTATAGTGATAATAGTTATTACATCATTCAAAAAACTAGAAACCACTGAGGGAACACATACTTTAATGCACCCTAATTCCCCAAATTTTTTAAATCAAGCAGGCCATGGATTTAGCGCCAACCCAGCTCTTCTATTTGTAGAAATATAGTCAATCATAATATCCAGAAAAGTGGCACAACTTTAGAACAAGTTAATAGCTATGGGCATAAAATTTACAAAATTGCCGGCATGGTGGTTAGCACTGTTGCCTCACACCAAGAAGCTCTTGGGTCCGACTCCCGGGCCGGACGGGACCTTTCTGTGTGGAGTTTGGAGTTCTCCCTGTACTCCAGCTTCCCCCACCAACATAAAAACAAATAAAAATGCTGCGCGCCCCCTGGTGGTGGCTGCTGACAGTGATTTTTCCCCACAGGGATAATAAAGTCATAATAATAAATAAATATTGTTATCAATTCTAATCCATTAATACATTGAAAGGCTTATCTCCCTCAAGCATTGCAAGTTTACTGTGTCCTTTAATGTACATCCCTGTCCCAGCTTTTTCTTATATTGCATCATTTACACGTTCCCTCGTCCTGCAGCAGATGTCAGGTCTCTTCCTAACTCTCTAACCATGCACTTGTCAAAGTATTCACTCCAGTCATTGCGGGCCTTTGAAGGAACCCAGAGCCAAGCCACACCAGACTGTATTTTTCCAGTGCCCCCCTCCCCCCTTAAAACTCCTATCAAACGGCGACACAGACACGTTAAACCCTACAATATAAACAGTGGGAAAACACATTCTCATAAAGCAATGCACTTTGTTTCAGATAATACTGCATTTACACCTGCACAAAATCACACAGAGACTGCAGTGCATGCTATGCACAAAAACCCACCCGCTCGGGTCACTCCCACATTCTCTAAAGACACAGTCCTTGAGGATATCAGTCCTAATTTGGTGATAATAAGTCTAAGCTAACTTTACCAGCCCCAGGTCTCAGGCTGCCCACTGTTATATACACTGCACTCTACGATATACAGTATGTTCAACGTTGATGTCATTCCTAATGTCTGGACTGCTGTAGAGTTTCAAGAAACCACCCAGTCCTGGGACTCTTCACACAATATTTATACACATCAATTGAGTTATTAATGCAGTGGTTTCAAGGCTTTTTAAACAATAAGCTTTCACCAAAAAAAGAAGAAGCTTGAAGGAACTTATTTGCTTGTTCTTATTTTGCTGTTATAATTCAGATGGGCAAAAATCCTAGTGTGTTTTTAAAAGACCCAAACACTACATGTTTAGATAATATGAAATTATTCTATTTTGCAATAATATTGACAACCCAGGTTTAACACAGCTCTGGATGGTAAAACAGCCCTGTGGATGCTGCCTAAGCTATCTGAATGTAGCCAAGGAGCATCAACAGGCTGCATAGCAATTATCTTGTGTTGAAACATATCCACAAGCCTCTGTGTATGAACATTCTAGTCAAATATTTGCCCGCGCTCTCAGGCGTAGGGGAGCTGGAGTGGTGCAAAACAAAGGCATGAATACGTACGTGATAAAAGACAGGAAGAGCAGAAGAGAGGAAGGACAGAGCGAGAGGGATCTGAAAGAGAGATAGATAAGATGAAAGAGTGAGAGGAGCAGGGCCAGCTGCTGCAGGTTGTGCATGTCTCTGGGGTCTATTCTGGGACAGACCATCAGCAGACAGACAAGGAGCATTTGTGTGACAAATGGAGCACTATGATGAACGAGCACTCCTTACTCAGTATTAATTAGCCGTGTGAACTCCTGTGAACTTTACACACAGGGTGCTCTGATCCTTTCAACTCTTCGGGTAAACACACACAAGAACACCCTCAAACAGAATCTTATTTAAATTATGCCTCACAATATATAATTCAAATGTATAGTTATTGCAGTATCAACAATCACAGTATCAATAGCAGCAGTCCGTCCAACATACTGTCTCATTTTGAATGTGAAAATTATTTGGCCAATCAAATCAACTGGTTCAACCAAATGTAAGTTAGACTAAATCCTTCTTTATTTTTTCTCAGGTGACGAAGGAGACAACTTCTACGTCATTGATCAAGGTGAAGTGGATGTAAGTAGCTTCCATAACATTAGACCACACATTTAGACCAACGCTCTGTTATTTATGCTTTCCAGCCAAGTTAGTTTATAAAAGGCTATAAGTAGGTTCAAACATGCTGTGGGCCAGTTTATTCACCTGTATGATAGGTAAAGATGTGAAAGATTTCTAACTTAGTGCAAAGACTCATGATGAGATACCCTTTCCCTCCAACAATAGATGGGTTGTATGGGTTTGCCCCTATGTTTTGTTCTCTTCAAAGTTCAGTTCCACTCCGATGACAATCTGAAAAGGGCCTAAGGAGTTCAGCTCTCTGTGGAACCAGCCAAACTGAGGACGTCTTTTGTCTTAGCGAGCCTAAAACAGAGCGATAGAGTTAAGTGGAAAGATAAAACAGGAGCTGACAGAAAGTTAAACAGGAAGTGACCTTATCGTTTTACAGAGGCTGGTGCAGAGACGGTAGGTACCAGAGGAGAGAAGCAGTTTTGTAAGCTTAGTCATGCCTACTGATATATAGTCTGCCCACCAGAGCAAACAAAATAAGAAGTGGATAAATACTGGCTGCAGAGATAGAGAAGCAACAGTGATGTCTTGATGAATGTACTGTGCAGCTAATACACTTGGCAGTCTAATTAAGTGTGGCTAAACTTAGATAAAATGACAAATACCTGCTCAACCAATAGAAACAAGGTACTGTCAGGCACAGCAAGATTAGTTGTAGATGAACGGCCTTCATCTCATTATTATACTCTAGTTCACACTCATTAAAATGATCTAAAACATTTGGTGCCCTGTCTATATATCTCCTACCCTCTGCTCATCACACACACAAAGATCGCTCCAACTTTACAGACATCAGCTGCCTCCCAGTCACAGCGCAGGCACTAAACTACTTGAAGCTCAGTGCCGAGGTTATTAAAGTGTGGAGATGTCTCTCATTAGACGTGGGTGTAAATCTGCCGGGATCCCATAAACTGCCTGAAAGCTGACAAGCACTGCCACTGATGTAAACACCCCTCCGTGTCTGCACAAATGTATTTACTTAAAGACATCACTCTATATTTAAACAGCGAAGGCACAGCGAAAACGAATGCTTTTAGTTTGAAAGGCTTGGTGACCTAGTTAAGAAGAAATGGTAGCTAAATGGTATAATGGTAAATCAGTTTATAAAATAACTGTTATTTTGTTCTTCTGTAAAACTAGTAGTGTTATAGTTATGTAAAAGAATGTCATAGTAATGGGATTAAATAAGGATTCACTACACACAAACAGGACAGTGAAGTATAAAGACATAAAACTTACAAAAACACATACCCCTGTTATACAGCGCAACAGTGTGCTTGTGATTTGTTGCTTTTTAATTCTCCCCAGACTTAGGCTGTTCACAGTAGATATTCACACACTAAATCAGCCAAAATAGCATACCTTGTTTAGTTCTCATTTTACAGATTTTTATCATGAGCTTACTGTTAATGTAATGCTAATGAGATGCAGTAGTTATTTCAAAAGTTATTTTGCCCTTACATGACCTTCTGCATGATTCTCTCTAATCCTGCTATAACACGTTTTATGTTTATGGGAATTAAAATACTAAACTGAGTAACAAAATACTCCTCTGATCTTTTCAAGGATGATGTAATTGGGATGGCCTCATCTCTTTGAAGCCATCCCAGTTTAAAGTGCAGGATCCCTGTGGTATAATGGTATAATGTGAGCTTCAGATAATGCCAATTCTGGCAACAACCACCAAAGGAACCAACCCTTCCTCTCCGTCTCTTTCTTTCGGAGTTATTAAGTCAGCGACTTTGTGGATAGTGTGTCAACAGGTGAAATCGTGATGGCCCTAGAGAGGGGCAAATGGGTATCAGTGAGTTATTGTCCCTAGAACTATTGTAGCTGGCCCAAATAGACCCACAGAGGCAACCACAGCTTACCTCCCATCAGTCCAGAATCAAAGGGAAATGGGCTAACAAGACAGGACAGAGGAAATAAAAGGGATGAATGAAGAGGCATGGGGGATAGAGAGCTTTTTAAAGGGTCTTACTTAAGGGCTTAACATAGATCAAATACTTAGAGCAATCCTAGTGAGAAAATCAAACAGCCCGGAAACTGAAGAGGCTCAACAAGAGACTTCAACAAAGTATCTCATAAGACAAAAGAAATGGTCACTGCACTGTTGTTTGAGATCATTCAATTTATTTGCTTTATGTCTTCTTTTTTATCCAGGTGTATGTCAATGGAGAGTGGGTGACCAATATTGGAGAAGGAGGAAGTTTTGGAGAGCTGGCCCTCATCTATGGGACACCAAGAGCTGCTACTGTTAAGGCCAAGACAGATCTTAAACTGTGGGGCATTGATCGAGACAGCTACCGGCGCATCCTTATGGTATGTACACACTGTATTTCCTATAATGGTGCATGCACATTTTTGATTTTCTGTAATAGTAAACAGGCCATTTTATTGCACAATTTGACTTGTCTCTGTCATGTCTTGTTAAATCTCCTTTGTGAGAAAAACATGAAACAAATCACACACCCCAAAAAGATCTGTCACATTAGAAGGCTTTACTTTGAGTTGCTTGTCACATGTTATGCAGGGTGGTAACCATTATTCAGCCCCACGTTAATCTCCTGCTGTCTCTGTCAGAAAATACTACAAAAAACATAATAAAAAATATACTTTAGGGCACTACTTAACTCTTATCATTCATGGTCCTTCACTTACATTTTCTCCCACTCAACCACTTAAGACTCTTTAAATGCTTAATAGCACTAAAGCAACCTCACTACCCCCATCAGTGCATACTCCCATTTTAATGTCGGTCGATCTGTTTCTACACGGAGGGAGGTAAAGAGCGATGGGTGGAGAGAGCTGGTTAGGAGACACAGGGTCAGCTCTAAATACCTCCACACACACTTGCCGCTCCAGGAGCTTATCTCACAGGAATGTCTAAATGTTTAAACTGGAAACACAAGGTGCTCTGCCCTGACTGTCATACTTTTTCACAAATGCACATACGTCTTGGGTGCTGTTAGAATAACACATTACTCAGGGTATTGCTCTTTGGGGGGCTATATAGCTAACAAAATACTTCCTCTAATGCTCTTTACAGCTTATGCCATATATAATATAAGCTTACACAGCTTCTGCTGTGTGCATGTGGTTACTTAGCAGTAAAATTTCTGCCCTATGTCAAATGCCCTGACGTTGGCACTGGCCTGCTCATGTCGTGTCGAGAGCACATAGTTTAAGTGAGGGCACAGCCTGCCCTGGTAACCTTTCATTGTAAGGATTGTTTATCCCCCAGTTTAACTCTCATTCTTTCGTTCCTTCCAGCAGCAGCAGGCAGGGAGACAGGGCGAATTGGAATTCAATTATGTGAAGCTGCATTTAATTATTGCTGACAATGATTTGTAAAGCTGTTTTTATAATGTGTGGTATTCTGGCAGCAGCGCTGGCCAAAATAATGAACAGTCTGTGTGTCTAAGTATATGTGTGTTTCCCCAGTAAAATTATGCAGAGTGCCATAGTCTGCTGCTGGTTACAAGTGTGGAAGGTGCACTGCTGTTCCCGTCATTTCATCACATGAACATTTGTTTCTTCTCTGTCCCACTATGACAATTTATTGAATGACTTGTATTTATTACAACAGTACCAGTTCCAACAGATTTTGCTCACATTTGGCATCAAGCACCTAACAACTGAGCATACCACATTGAGCTTTTGTTAATTTGTTTATCATTCATCTTAACACTACTTGGCACTTTCACTGGCCCTAGGTAACTGGCGCTTATCCCATCCCCATATACTCCTTTGACAACATCCAATCATTCACTCAGGGCATTTTTACTTTAGCTCTATCAGTTCACCTGCATGCTAGTCTTGGACAAGGTTTTTGGGATTTAACAGTGACATTCCCATCTCACAGTGATCCCAGTGCAGTCTAACAATGGCTTTTTGTGTGGTTTGTGCATGGTCATAGTTACGGTGCTACTGTTGGTTCTCCCTAACCACAACGGCTTCCTTCACTAATTATGCCTGCACTGTCAAACGGTCTTAAAGCCAGCTCTTGCATTTGGATGACATGTTAATATAACGATGTGAAGACACTGCAAAAATACATTTGTTATGTAACACCTTTCCGGCCACTATACTTCTCATCTTCTAAAATGTGGATTGGGTAAACATTGTGGGGCTGTCAGTTGTACAATACATCCATTGTTATGTCATATTAGTGTCTAAACATATATCACAGTCAGCCAAGCCATTAACAAAGTGACAGACCGCAGTCAACAAACATAAGCCGAGATGAAGGAAGATGAGAAGAAATAATACCAAAACGCAGCGGGATGTTAGAGGTGTGTGTGTTTCACATTGGCCAGAGATGAAGGTGAGGGAGATGGGGCGTAAGATGCAGTTGGTTTAGTCTGGCTTCGTTCCACACCTCAGACTCTTTGATGATACTACCTCACAGATGAGGAGCAGACAAAGAGGCTGGTTCATCCTTAACCACAAGCGGAGCTGACAGGAGTAGGGGAGTTTCAGGCAAAAAAAAATATTAGGCCCTTCTAAGAAGACAAGAGGCTATCCTAACAAAAGACAGATGCAAACAGAAGGCTATAAAAATAAAAAAAGAAAAGAAAAGAAACAGTAATTCATAGAAATTTTAGAATCTGAAATTGTGCAAGCAGTCATTTTGCAGTGTCACTCACAAAGTATTCCCTAATCCAGCTGCATAAGTCTGACCTGCTGTGTAATGTAATGTTGCTAATGCACAGTAAGCCTTTAAGCCTAGCAAGCCCTATAGGGAGGTAAATGGAAAAGTGTGCATTCAGAGAAGTTGAGTATGCATATGTGTGATTTTGTATTTTATGTCTTAATGAGCATTAACTTTTGTCTCTACAGGAACAGCAGTAAAAACATAAGTGGCAGAACTATAAACAGACTCCACAGCCTGCTCTGTATAGACAAAAAGCCGATCATTTACCCAGGAGGGAGGCAATGCAGGCTAGAATTCCTTTAATCAAGTTGTTTACGATTTTGAGATTGACGTTGGCTCACTTGGGAACATTTTCTCCATTTTTAAGACTAAATGTGAAATTATATGAAATTAGAGGCAGCAGCAGGCACTTAGGCACTAAAGACACCCCAAGCCTGAATATATCATTTCCATATGCAACACACACGGGAGACGAGATTGGTTCTCTCTACTCTTATTTTTCTTTTTATGTTAACGCTGGGAGAGGGGTCCTGTGTAATGAAAAAGAAGACAGGTGCAAATGGGGTCTCTGGGTTGAGACTTGTCATGAGGTACCTGATCGTCCTGACAGAGGAAGAGAGGGGAAAGTCCCCTGCCTAGTGGGTGGGTTGGGCCACACACACAGACACATATGCAGCATGTATTACCACATAGCTTACACACATTTAGGTTGGAATGACCCTGTGAACTCTGTTAATAATAGATTACCCCAGGGCTGCATTTTTAATGTCTGTGTTTTATAGAAATGGGATTTGACAGCGCTTGCATTTGTTGATTAATCTGTGAGTTTGCCTCATTGTGTAACACAATGAGTATTAAGTGATTCAGTTAAACATGGCAAGATACAAGCCTCTGAGTAGCATGCAGTGCTTACTGTAGGACCACCAAGTGTGTAAAATATTTTGAATGAATGTGCACATAGTACTAATGCTTACTTATTATGTATTACATATGTTTAAACCAAGCTAGTGATGCTAATGGATAGTAAAGTATCGCTTTTAACACATGTATATGGTTTGTCAATCACCCTGGCCAGATCTATAAATGTGACTGTTGAATAAAAATTATAATAAATAAAAATTTTAATCCTTGGAACACTTTTTTAAATTAAAAATTAAAATAAAAATTAAAAAGGCAGTATTCTGTCTTGTTTCTAAATGGAAGTCAAAGCGACACGTTTTTCAGAAACAACCCTTGGTGAAAACTTGCTCAGAATCTTCCTTGATAAGTTTAAAAGTTTTTTTTTTAAATTAGAGCACTTAGAGATCAGAATCTTGAAAACCAGTTCTTTTAAAAAGATTAAAATTGCTGCTCTGTTTAACGTATACAACAAAATGGTGAGCATGTTTTTGCCTTATTTAAAACACTAGCTTTGAACACTTCACCTTTGTCCTGATGGTACAGACTCAGATGGTGTGTATTTAGAGTTCCAATGTTGGTGCGCTCAAGAGAAATTACAATACAACTGGATCATTTGAATACTTTAAGGCATATTGAAAGTAAATTTCAATTGTAATTGTATTTATTTTTTCTTCTTGTGTCTTGCAGGGAAGCACACTAAGGAAGAGAAAGATGTATGAAGAGTTCCTTAGCAAGGTCTCAATCCTCGGTAAGTTGGTGCATATGCATGAATTTACTGAAACATGAGTGTGTTTGCACGTGTATACCGCAATTTAAAAACATGAGGTCAAGGGGTTCAGAGTGCAGACAAATCATAGCATATACTGTAGATTAGCCTACATGAACACTGGTCCACGTTGTTTAACCAGGTCAATAGTCTTGTCAAAGCTGTGTGCACACTTCTAATCTCCTCAAACTTTTCATACCAAACCAAGTCACACTTTGCACTGTCACTGTGCGCAGTGGACAACTGAAACAATGGGGCTAAGTTAATCTTCTTTTTCCCTCTGGAATTTGGATAATAGCAACCTATACAGGCCACTCACTTTGTTAGCAGGCTGAATAAGACTTTCAAAACGAGTTGCAATTAGAACTGACATCTCATCCCCTTCCACTTGATGGTTTGTGTGTGGTGTATAGAATAAGGCCGTGCCCCCTGTACAGAGTTATTAGCTGGCTGAGTAAACACATACACTCAATTGAGGTCTTAGGAGAACCCAGTCTCTTTTCATTCTTCTCCAGCTTCTTTCTGACAGCCTTGTTGAGGCCTGTATTCAAAACCCACCTCCCTCTTCATAGTCTCCTCTTCTCCTTCTCTTCATTTCTCTTTCTGACACTCTCCTTCCCTTCTCTTTCTTCCTCAATGAGAGGAGGTTTGGGGCGGGGTGTTTTTGTTTGTCTTTGATTTTTGAGATAGCCACGAAATTGGGTACAAGCCCTTGATGTTGTGTTGGAAAGGGGGGAAAAACAACATGCTCTTTGTCACACATTTAGAAGCTTCATCGTTCAAATAGTGTGTGTGCACTGTGTATGTGCAAGGCAAGTGGGTCCGGCGAAGCGTGAAATGTAGGATCTTCAGCACATTTGTGTATCGAGTTACCTGGCGAGCCGTTAAGGATCACTTCAATAGGACTTGCTGCCTTTAGCAAGCAGCCAGACAGAGGACATCCATCTGGGGCTGGCAGACACTATGGCCCCACCGGAGGGGACACTGGACACCTCCATGCCACCACACTTCACCTTAGTTAATCCTAAGAACATAAAGACACGCTCTTGGATCAGTTACTGAGCACCTCCGGAGACAATACAATGACACAAAGAGATTTTGTATGACTTACTATCGGCTAACACATGTCTTAGTCAAATCAAAATAGTGAAACATGCTTGCACGTAGACAAAGCTAAGGAGAGTGAGGAGACAAGGAGCTTATGTGGGGACTTCTGTGTGGCGATCTGTTATAAATCCCCTTACTATAAATATCAATACCTCAAAAGTTCCTTAAAAGTTCTTGCGGGCTGGAACTTTATGCAGAGTGAAGATGTGTGACCGTCTGTGTTTTTGGTTTCAGTGTGAATACCAACAGCTTCTAGAAATATCTCGGACTAACCACGTCACTGTACATGTGGTTGGGCAGTTGGAAAGACAGCTGTCTCCACAAGCCTTCAAGATCAACAAAAATGAAAGAGATTGCTTGTCGCGCAGATTTTTCCAGATTCCATTTTCAATGATTACTAATCTTCATTCAAGTTAAGTTAAAATCCTCTTGTATATCTGATTTAGCTGTCACCAAATGCCAGAGCCAGTTGTGTGTGGGCTTCCAGATTTAGAGCTTAGTTTCAAGGTGTTCGGCTCCATGCGGCTTCATGAGAGGATGGATGAGGCAGGGTTTGGCCCTGTAATGGTCCTTGATGAATGACTGGATTAGTCTAAGGTGGGAATTACTATTCCCAGCAGCTTACTGGGATGGAGACATTATGTTCATCAATCAAAAACACCAGGCAGCGGGCATATTTGAACATACTGCTCTAATCAGTTGAAATAATATACTAACTTACATTATATTCATTGTTGATTTGTGTTTTCTTATTCAGAGTCTTTGGATAAGTGGGAACGTTTGACTGTGGCCGATGCTTTGGAGCCTGTTCAGTTTGAGGATGGAGAGAAAATTGTGGTGCAAGGAGAACCAGGGGATGACTTCTTCATTATCACAGAGGTGAGGAAAGTGTTGATTTTAAACAAAGCATTCAGTCAAGGCTGCAATCTGCACTGACACAAATTAGCTTACTAACTCTAACTTTAAGCTTGTTTTTTCTAATTACTTTGAGCATTTAAGGGATAACCAACAATCGGTACGTCAACATCAACCCTTGTCTAAGATCTAAACTCTTCCCAGTTTAGCTCCGGCTTCAGACATGCACCACTGTGGGTCTAGACACAGAGCAGGACCCCCTGCCTGCCATTCCAACACACTTTTAATTTACTCAACACTAACACATCGTTCAATGTCAAGTCAAGAGAACAGGGTGAAGGTCAAATCTACTTTTGTTTTGTCCTTCTGCCTTTTTCCCAGACTTGAAGGTTAGTTTATCTTTTCCACTTTGTCATTCTTTCTGTTAGTTTGTTATGACTGTTAATCTAATACCGTTAGTAGTCAGGGCACAATCATTACAACACATAGGAGGTCCTTGTCGCAGCGATGGATTTCCTAAGACGCTGTAGCTTTCAACTGAATGCACTGACATTCATTTCTTTATAGGGAAAAAAAAATTCATGCCTAAAATATTTATAGACCTCCCTGGTGGCTACAGAAATCCCTTGAAAGCCAGTTTGTCTGTTCATAAAAGAAACCCCATCGGGATTTAGGACACAAATATAGCAGTTAGTAATGTATGAGTCATCATCTGAGTTTTACACATGCCCTGGAAGAGAACGTTTTTCTAAGGAGACAGGGGGTGCATAGTGTGACAGATAAGTTTGATGCCTTTATGAAACTTTCATGAAAACAGATTAAAAAAACAATAAGAACGGAGGACACGATTTAATAAGGTCTCAAATAGCATTTTCAACAATTGTATTTAAGGGTTTAGCGTTTGTTAAAGGTGGGTGGAGTTGGTTGAAAAGCAGCATATGCTCCTTTTATTAAGTATTTTTTTTCTTTAGTGCAGGCAATGCATTTAGAATTTTATAATTAACCATTAAAGGGTAGATAGATGCATACATGCAGAGTAAATCCACTTTGCACACACGGAAAGTGTAAATCAGGCCCAAAGAGTTTAACTCATTCATTGATTTTCCTCCTCTTATTCCCATTAAAGGGTTGCAGGTGACTGGGGCCTACCCCAGCTGCTTTGGGCCTTAGGCGGGGTACCCTAACAATGGCCGGTTAGTTGCTGGACTGACACTTAGGGACAGACACTTTCACAATATATGCACGTCTTTGGGCAGTGGGAGGAAGCTGGAGAAAACCCGCTGTAACACAGGGAGGACATGAAGACTCCGAACAGAAAAGCCACTGGCGACTGTCCCGGGGATCAAACCCACAACCTTCTTGCTGTGGGGCAGGAGTGCTAACCATTTTTTTTCTCCTTTCGTCTGTCATTTTCCACTAAATTCTTTCTGTCTGTCTGTCTGTCTGTCAGTCTGTCTCCATGTCATTGAGGAAGCAGGGGCTGACTTTCCCAGAACAGGCTGGACTGTGGTGGAATGTATGTTGCCGACTTTCACATGGGGTCAGGAGACCCAGCCCCCTGGGAGGCATGGGGATGAGTCAATGAGGGCTGGGAGGGATGATGGGAGAAAGTAGGATGAAGCAAATAGTTAAGGAAAGTGAGTTTAACCAACACATCTGATCCTCTCACTTTTTTTTTCTTCCAGTTCAAGTGCTCATCTGCAATTAAGATGTATGCAAGAGGATTAGTCAAAAATGCTAGCCTCTTCCTATTTCTTCTTCTCTCACTTTTTTGCGGTTTTGGTGCATCAGACAAACACAAACCCTAGAAAAACGAATTAAATGCCTCTGATGGGAGGATCAACAAAAGTGAGGTGTAGACACATCACCTTCTTTGCCTGCTGAGAGAAATGGGGCGGTAATGAGAAGTGACATGTTTACATTTTTTTCTTGTACTGTACAAACAAGCCTTTACAGAACTCAGGGGCCTAAAGGCTCAGCCTCACCTTCTTGTCTTGGCTCTTTTCTTCACCCACCCTAATTCTGCTGAAAAGTCTAAAAAAAATTTCTTTCTAAGCATTTTTATTTAAAAACAAAAAGTGATTATTTGTACCAATGCATTTCTAAAAAAAAAGCCAAATTTAACAAGACTTTTCAGAATAAATCTGCAAATATTAATAGGCAGATGCTTATCAATGTACATCATTGTAAAGGTTTGCTTACTATGTCAATTTTGTCACTTTATTATTTTAAAACATTAATATATTTATCTCACATTTGACCTTTGACCCCACACAGCGGTCACTATGCTGAAGGGCCGTTGGAAACCTGCCAAAGTGAAATCTTCTGTGTTTTTGACATTACTTTTCAACTTCTCTGTAACCTGTGATTGGTAAAAACAAAAACTAAAAACCATTTGTTCATGGAGCTGAACACTCAGTTTACAGACTTTAGATCAATGACGTTAATGAATGAAGTCACTTTCTGGCCTTGCTCAAGTGTATGGCCATAAGATAAATGTTACGGATTAACGTGTTTTTTTTAGGTTTCACTATTTTGGGGGTTGTGTTATCTTTGACATGCCCTGTGGATCCCCGAGGCCTTTGCGTATAGCGAGCGATGGGAAAGAAGCTGTTGTCCCTCTGTGTTTTCTATAAGCAATGGCTTTGTGTGTGTGAGTGACAAGGTCCAGACACTGCCGGTGCTGGGTGGCCTTGTGAACAGGCTACTCAGGATATCACCTTACTTTTCTCTCTCTGTGCTTCTTTTTTTTTCTCTTCTGTGCCTGTTGTTGATTTAGCCATTATTCCTTCCTATATCACAGACCATCCAGCCACACTCCACAAACAACTTCTCTTAAGGGACATGCTTTAACATGCAATGTTATATGACTAAATTTGACTTACAGGGATAATATGTTAGTTATCCTCACTTTCCTCATGTTTTCATTCATTCACATTTTCTCTGTCTTCCCTTTGTTGTTCTCTGGTGCGTTAGTTTCTTTTCTTTTTTTTTTTTTTCACAGTCAGCATTGCCCCGTGCAGTGAAGAGGTTTTAAAATGTTTATGTAGGAAATATCTGTGTGTGAGTGCTGCCCCTGGGATGGTACAGTACACGATGGTTATCTGGACCACACCGGATGAGGCCCACTCTCGAAGGCACTACTGTACCTGACAGCGCTGCACTGTTTCACTGTCTTTGTTTGGACATGAAGGGAAAGTTGTAAACCCAAGAGATCTGCTGGAATGCCCATTCCTAACTCATTCTGTCCCCATTCACATCTCTGTATTTCTTTATGAAAATTTAAATTATCACAGACTGATGCAAACTAGGCACTTATCATATCATTAACAAAGTAAATAGTGTGTTACAAGCATCAGTGGTTGCCATTAAATATTGTTTTGGGAAGCAGCTGACACCCTGTCTAGGAAGTGTTTTACACATGATTACTTTTCAAGTGCTTTTTCTCGTCTAGTCACTTAGCATTTAGTATAGGTTTGTACATTTATTCTATTTTATACAATGAGTTTTTGATTTTTAGGAGGCAGAACAAATGGACACAGATCAAAGTACCTCTTAATGCAATTGGATAGATAAGCAACCAATCAGAAATCAGGGGGAAGTACCAAGAGACGCAGAATAAACTGCCCCTGGACCGATGCAATTTGCAAAACATACAACCAATCAGAGAAACAGAGCATTGCATAAAGCCCACGCCAAATCTCACAACCCCTATCGGGACTAAGTGGAAGTAAATGAATGAATGAATGGTTATGATTGGTTTTGGGAATGGGTTTCAGACACACTCTCCCTTTGCTAAGAAAGTGAATGTCCAGCTGGCCAGAATACAGTTTTAACACTGTCAGATTTAAAATAAAATACATTATAAAGCTATTTTAATTGAGGATGTTTGATTTCAATCTTAAATATTTACGTGTTTTTGTGTTCAGAATTATTGGTGTTCATTCATATGGGCAGTGACCAATCACAGTGACTTCTGTAGTCAGCTTAACAGCATGCCTGTCCCAAACACACACTGTACCTTTCCTTCACATTACCACACTATAAACAGTCCTTTTCACTGAAATACAGCTAGTCTGCAGGAAGTAGCTGCAGTTTTTGGGTTCTCATTAAGACTCATTATTTTGACATTGTATTATTGGGTTGGTCAGCAGAAGGAAACGAGAGAGCAAAGAGGGATTAAAATCAGTGAGAAAGAGGGCAGGAAAAAGTCAACCCTGTTTTGTGACATTCTCGGAGACAGGCTGGGAAGCTCCAGTGCTAATCTACTTTTTACCTGTCCACAGTAACTGCCTGATTTTTAATTATTAATTATCACATATAAATAGCCATTGGGTTGTAGGTTGTTGAGGCTTGTTTGCAAAGTATACCTTCATTACAAATTCTTCCTCTGGGCATATTGATTGAAATTCAGATTCTTCTACTTTTTACATGATTCATTCTCAAACCCACACAGCAAAACAACCAGCGGATCACGGCTAACAAGCATGGCCTGGCTGGTCATCAGCTGTTGGACAGAGAGTGTTTTCTCACTGTTTGAGTGTATGTGGGTGTGATGTGGGTGTGTTTTAGCGCATCTGTGACCTTCTCTGCATTACTATCAGTTTGACTGTGTGGAAATGTTGAATTTGTATTTCAGGGTTATTCAGGGACACTACGTTGTATTTTACTGTGGGTCACTTGTGATAAAAGGGAGTTGAGTAGAGGATGACTAGCATTTCCGTAAACACACTCCTGTACAATTATGTGTTTATGTTTATTGCACTCTAGGGAAAATGAAGCAGAACCAATCAAATTTTCTTCCCACACAATGTCGGAATATCTGACTGTGTTGTTATGCGTTTCTGATTTTACAAAACAGGTGTTTGTCTGACGTAAAATGGGCTAAATCCTGTGCACCTGTGTTCTTATGAAGCAAAGGAATTTCTCCTTCGCCTTAATCCTCCTGATGATTTTCAGAGCCTTTTTGAATACCCTCTGACCCCTCCTACCCTTCACTTGTCTCCTCTCCTAATTAACTCTTCTTCTCTCTCTCGACTCTTTTTTGGTTCCAGGGAATCGCCTCAGTTCTGCAGCGTAGGTCTGACAATGAGGAGTATGTGGAAGTCGGACGTCTTGGGCCATCAGACTATTTTGGTGGGTAGCATACAAATTTGACAATACACTCAGAGATAGTCCCTGTTCAGTCCACACATGTGTATTGTAATGTGATCACAAATGGCCAGCTGTAGATCACCATCCTTGTATAACTGCATGCGTTTACAGTGTACTGCCTTTCCATAGTCCTATGTGCAGTAACACTAGGCACCTTTTTTTTTTTTGCCAAATTTGAAGATGGCCACAGTTAAAGCACATTCTTGTATTATCCCTGTAACTTGTGATGTTTCATTTGATGTAATTAAACTGCAGCCATGTACAACTGTCAGTCCATTATCTCTTATTTTCTTGCTCCAGGTGAAATAGCTCTGCTGTTGAACCGTCCCAGGGCGGCCACCGTGGTCGCGCGTGGTCCACTCAAGTGTGTGAAGCTGGACAGGCCTCGGTTCGAGCGTGTGCTGGGGCCATGCTCGGAGATCCTCAAGAGGAACATCCAGCGATACAACAGCTTCATTTCCCTCACAGTGTGACAGGACGGCCCCCACCACGGCGGGCCTCACCAGCAGGGGTGGGCAACATCAGCGTCACTTTAGTTTCACCAGGGTGGGACGGGCTGAGGATGCTGGGGAATTGACGTAGGGTTTACAGTGATCAGCACTCATTTCCCACCTACTTGATTTAAAAAAAAAAAAAAAATTCTGATCTTGTGCACTTTGACTTGACCTGTGCTTTAATGTAGCTTTATGTCATGCAGGAGTGTAAAAGTCATTATGTAAATGTGTCATGCGTACAGTGTGTGGACTGTACATGATGCATGCTTCTATCTAGACTGACAAAGGATGAGGTTTGCACTTTGATGAATGGTAAGGACAGATTCAGGAAATAAAGACGTGTGTTTACGTACAGCTTTTCTTGCTGACTATGGTTTGCCTTTTTTTCACTTCTGTGTGGTGGTGCCATTTTAAGGTCCTGCACTGCACAGTCTAAAAATAGATTTAGATAACATATTACCTGTTTTATTATTTTATTATATGTGTTTTATAAGTATGCTTTCACTGCAGTTATCAGTTTGAGGTTGTGTTCTGCTCTGTCATACAAAAGCTTATTGAAGAAGAACCTCTTTCTATCTCTCAGTTTGCCCTGTTCTGGAGCAGTAGTGTTACCAGCCCTGTTCACATACACACAAAGTAACACAAAACACACACTATATAAGCCTCCAATGACTCAGGACTCTCCAAGATACAAACTTGAGTAGATTTTTTTTTTTAATGCTGATTTTGTTTGATGTTTTCTTGCTAGACTGAAGCATTTACACCACTTTGTAACACTGGGTCCATATTGCAGATTGATTTAGCTGTTTCTATTGTTATTATTCTATTGTATTGTGTTGTTTTTCTTTGATCAGCTGTACTCTGTCAGACGTTGCACAAGTTACCTGACAAAAAAAAATTTCTTTCTGTAGATTGTATGTGTATCTTTCTTTCAACTAAAAAACATTTTGAGCAAATAAAGATAAGCTTGTGAAATCATAAATGGACTTGTAATTATCTTATTTTATTGTGCATTGTTTTTGACTTTATCCCCAATTTTACCACTGCCCCCTCACCATATCTGCCCTTTACCACTCCAGCCTTTACCACTCCATCACTTTTCACATTGAGCCAAATGTCCGTCATCGTTCAGTGTGGCTGTCCGGAAACCTCCTCCCAAGCCATTTTACACAACAGCGGACTAGAGCCTGAACAGCTTTGACACATTCCTCTTAATCTTAATGCCCACTAAATCAAGTAAGGAATGCCCCCCACCCCCCAAACACACTTAAACACCACGTACAACATAGACTTTATTCACATTATCAATGTACGCCCATGGAACTGTAATGAAGAAGAATATTTATTTCCTTTAATAATCAATTGTGACTTGGACAAGATTTTATTAAACCATTACGTGCGTCTTTTGAAAATATTGTTGTGGCTTTAGAGCACAAAACAGTGACCGCTGAACAACCAACCTGGGTGGGCTCATTCAGGACTCAGCTTGATAATGCTGCTAATGGGCGTTAAGGTGAAGTTAAGATGGCACTGTGCCAGTCTGAGGATAAGCGATCTGATCCAAACACATACTTTCACATCATTTTAAAATTAGGTCACACAGTCTTCCATTTGAGTCCCCTTTCAGGTCATCTTTATTTCATCATTTAATATTGAATTCAGTGCAAATCCAATTATTCAGCCCATGGGAGTTTAAGTGACAAATATAGTTCATTTCAACTCTAAAACTTGCCATGTTTTTAAATTGACTTTATTGCTACTGCACCAACTCATGAACACCATAATGAAGTTATGTCAATGTACTTAGCAAAAAGCTAAATCAAGATCTCAGTATTATTAGGAATGCAATGACCAACATAACCAATGATAAAAAAAAAGATCATACGAAAAATGGTAGAACAAAACTGCCCGATACCAACAGAAAGAGATACTAACTGTATTTTAAAGAAAGTATTGGGTTTTTGCTGAGACTAGCCTGAGGTCTATTAATTCAAATAGAGAGATGTGTGAAAGAATGGATCTAGTATGGGAACAGTTTTGTTTTGGCTACTTGGTGCATCCCACCAAATTCCACTTTTTTTTACAGGATGAGACTTCTGGGAGTGATTTGGTTAGTGTGTTGTAACCAGACACAAACAGCAGTGATCTCATGAGAAGAGGTTTTATTTAGTTCTTCATATTTGGATCTGGCACAAAAACTGTAGCCTCGGGATGTAATGTGTGACTCTGACCACATCTTCCTCTGTTTTGTGTTCCCAGAGCTGCCATTTACTCTCATTTTTGTTTAGAAGAGGCTGGCTAGTTAAAATATCTTGACCATTGATTTCCGTTTCCTTCTGCAGGATCAACCTACAGCTGCCTAGGCTAATGACCAGAGCTTTTCATACACAGTCCTTTTCTTCTCCAGATATATTTGGTGTGGGGACCCGACTGACTGCCCTGTTGTGTCTAAGCTGCGAGGGCCGGGGCCATCTCAGCTCTAATCATGACCTCCTGAGATCAGAGGTCAATGTCCAGGCCTGGTCACAGGTGACTAAGCAGTACTTGGGTTGATGGGATTGTAAGGTTAGAGATGGGTAAGGGTCAGGGAGAGAGTGGAAAGTCAAAAAGTGGGTCAGACAATCATCACAAGGTCCAACTCACTAAGCCTTTTGGTCTGTTTAATTGTGAATTCCAACTATAAAAACTTTGAAGACACAGTTTTGATGTAAAGCTGCAAAATATTGAGAATGCATTGAGAATGAACATAATGTTGTTTTGGGATAAATTGGGGAGAATGAAACTGTTATTGTCTTTCTGCTTTAGGTTTCCCAAATATAGAATAGTGAATAGTCTTTTGTGATAATGATTATGGTAATTCGATGATGTGTTTAATATACAGTGCAACCTAATTGTGAGGCATCTATTACTCACTTGGTGGGATCTCTTGAGTGTTGTTGTTCTTTAAAATCACTACTGTTTGCTCTCAGGGGAAAATGGCAGACTGCACTAAAGAATAGAGACCGAGAGCCAAAAAACGAATGTAGGGAGAAGATACCATCTGTTTGCTTTTTCTACTTTTCTTTCCCAAGCTTGTTATCGTTCTCCATTTCCTGCTGGGCAACAAGTAAATAATTCACTGTATACATGTAATAACACTGAAACTAGGCCTCCCTGACTTTTCACAATTTTTGGCACCGCTTTCAAAGTCATTCCCAAAGCGTGGCGGCTTCTGTAACTAGCCTCCAAAAATGACACAAAGACAAATAAACACAGTGCTGATTTTTTTTCTTACTGTAGGAAAGAATGGCTCAGTAGATTTTGGCTCCATTCTGAGGTATTCCATGGCGCACATGACTCCCCTGCCCACGATCTTCCGATCTCAGCACAATCCATCTCTTCACTAGAACTCTGGCTTTGCTCTCTAGGGAGCGAGTGCAGCACTTGTCTGAATTGTTGCTTCTTTTTGTTGCTTCCTACTCTCCGAGGGGCCATTAAGGTATTGAGTGCAGATCATAAAAGTAGTCGAACTCTGAATCACATTAGGATGAGGGAGGAATGCTCACTCCCTGATGGACTGTTTATAAATGGTCCCAGTAGCTCACTGAGATAATGTTAATAGCTGTTTTGATGGTAGGTTTCCTTCAATTTCATGGGATTCCTAAAGATTATTCCTTCAGTCCAAAGCCCTTCTCAGCTCAATGACAAGTTGTCAGCTTGAAAAATATGGACACACTCAGATATCTCCCTGATGTTTGGCAGCTTTCCCAAGAATGAACACAAGCCCAGTCTCTCTAGATAGGACTACGTTTTCTAGGTCTATCTTGACGCCCCAATCACTCAATGCAGGTGTGCAAAGTCACAAGGCAATTGCTGTCAAGTGTGTATCCTTCTTGTCATGCCACTCACTTCTTCCATAGTCCTCTCAGCCCCTCATCAAGGAGTCCTGAGTCGTTTTGAGGTCCCAGCTGGACCCCGAGGCAGGCCTGGGGAGTGGAGTAAACCCCTAAACCCTGCAGGAATGCATGGATTTGACTGAGTGCTGTAACCCAAGAGCACTCTCTCCTATGTTTAAGCCCATAATGGACCCACTTCCTGTTGATAATCAGTTTGTTGTGATCTTCCGTTCGCATCAGGATTTTGACACTTTGTCTAGAGTCCTGGGAGAGCGGCAGGAGGTGGAGGAGGAAAAAGGTGTTATTATGGTTCTGGTCTCCACACCATAATGATAGTATGGCTTGCCCTTAAAGACCCAAAGACCAAATCTAATTTGAGTTTTTGATCCTGCAGCTAACCTCCATGTATGCAATTACTGGCCACTTTGTCACTCTTACAGTCGACTGTGTTGTGTTAAACAAGTGAGTGCCCCGGGGCGTCCCTGTAGACCACTGAATGCCGTGTGTGGTTACTCTGATCTGATTCAGCGATGCAAGTAACACGCTTTCTCTTTTTCTACTGTACATTATCTAGTCAAGGCAGGAATGTCGGAGAAAAAACAAAAGGGAGTCTTTGTAATTCTGTCCTGTCTCCTGCTTTACTGTCTCTAAAACATGACTTACTTTATGCTGGAGCTGGATCTAGTACTGCTTTAATGGCCCACAAAATTAACAACAACAATATAAACACTTGTAATTATTATTTTTAAAAGCAGCTATGGCACTGACTCCAGAGAGTGAGGCTGAGAGTGCACTGTGGCAGGGGGCTTACATGAACCACTGTTAATCGTTACCACGATGCGTGTGAAAACAGCATCACAGTAGGCCCTATAAAGTGGGTAGGGCTTCACTCTTGGAGGTAAAATGCCTTTATGGCTGTGTTAGGTGTGGTTGCTATAGAAATGGAGCTGTGCTGAGGAAAATCTTGAAAACAATTCAAGGCTCTGCTGTGTGTTGTGGCTTACAGACCCTAGGGCAAAGTCATGATAAAGTTTAAATCAGTCAAGTTTAATCTAGTCCTTTCAAACTACTGCAACTTTCACTTCTTTTTCTTTTTTTTATTCATCATATCAGTCCGAGCTATCACACGGACAGCCTGAAATCTCTCCTCAATCTCTGCCACATCATCACTACTACTCTTATTCCCTGCCTCTCGACTTATGGCTAGTGAAAGATACATAGAAAGGAAGAGTAAGTGAAAGCCACACATAATTATAGGCTTAGGAAACCCCTAATGCACTTCTGAGGACAGCTCTGTGTGCCCCTTTTGAGAGTCGAGCCTGTCTCTCACTCATTGTTCACATTTGACTTGTTTTGAGGCAGGATATACTGTGATTACAATAATAAAAATATGAATATTGTCCCACCTGAGGTCATTTTTATCCCCTACATCAGTTTATATATTATATTTCATTTTCATTTTATGGGGTACATTGTGCTAATATATTTCACTAAATTGCAAGCAAAGTCAATGTTGCTTGGTAACCATGGTTAAGCTGGGGACACACTACACATCTTTCAATTCAATAAAACTTTATTAATCCCCAAGAGAAAAATTTGGTTGTTAGATTTCTTCAAATTAGTTGATTCAGACTTAATCTGCCACAGACTGATTAAACAGTCAGTGCAGTCAGAAAGAAGGAGCTCTAGTGGTGTTTGTCCTGCAGCTCACTGATCTCAGCCTTCCACTGGCTGCTCTCTGTTGTCCAAAAGTCCAATGCAGGGGATGGTCCAAGTTGTTCAGTAAACAGTTCTAATGTTGATTTCACAGGCAGTGTCTGGTACAGCTCTTGGTTAATAAACTGTAACTTGATGACATGTGACTCTCTGGGTATGCAACAGGTCTTAGTCCTACTGACAAATGTTCTCTTTAACTGTAACATGCCCTCAATAGCACCATCAGTTGCTCACACACTTTCACAGTCTTTACAGATAGGAAAACACAACTGCGCCTGATGAGAGACCACAGATTACATGATCTAAAGCCATCTGAACACATCAAACTCTTACACAAACATTTGCATAAATTGATTTCAATATTCCCACTACTTCCAGTTGTCTTCTGATTCTATTTCCTGTCTCCCAACCTCTCTTTTTCATTGGCTGTTGGCAACCCGTGTTTGTAGTTGGGTCGGTAATCAGTTCACACAAACCGATTGCGCGAAACATCTGAGGTCAGGTCAGGTCTGTTCAAACATTTGCAATTTGTTTGCAAACTAGCCATGCCAACTGTCCCCATCCAGTGCAGACTAGTGCAGACTTTTCCCAACTGGATGTCATGGGTAAAATCTGGAAAAAAAAAATTTAATCTCAATATATATGTTTAAAGACGTGTGAAATGCTGCGTTGATGGAATGGGTTCTAGAGTACGGGTATGTTGTCTTCAGAGATGGTAACCTTTCCCACCGGATCACAAACTGACTGCTGTTACGGGATCATTTAAACAAAGTAACAGACATCTAAAATGCAAAGTGCACTCTGGCAGTTATAGTGCTCCCTGCATATTACATCATCCTTTTCCATGCAATATCAGTTATTTGACTGGTTTGTTGTAAACCAAGCCCCTTCTTTTCCACACTCCTTTAATGCTTATTATGAGAAGGCTCTCATGTTTGTTTCTTTTATAACGTTTCTTATTCGAGGGCCAGATTCATGTAAGGCAACACTAATCAGCTATTTTCCCATTGGCAGCAATAGAAAACATACATTTGTGCTACTATAATGTCTGCGTACCACATACTGTAGACCTCAGAATTTCCTCCATCCCCTTAGGACTGCAGTGAAACAGGGCCGCTCTGTCTTTCCCCAGTCCGTTCCACACGGGCCAGTCCCTGCTTTGATGTCTCACTGCCAAAATGCTGATTTGTGGGTTAACTAGGTCCTCCTTTCCTCGCCTCTGAACCTACAGAACATGGGGACACAGTGGGAGTTCCCCAACTTTAGCGGGACTGGAAAAGTTAGAGAGGAAGGGGGTATGTTGGGTCAGACCACCGCAGAGCTAGGGGGACCCACAGCATCCCCCCATTCGCCGGTTCCCACTGCTCCCAACACGCTGCACACATGTTGAAAAGGTCAGGTCTTGATAGGCAACAGAGCACCAGCAATTACACTGCTATTTCTCAGTGGCTGGAAGTCCCCAATTTCTTTTTTTATGTTTTTCTTTAGTTCATAGAGAATAAAGAGGCAGTGTTTTAAAAGGGAAGAAAGAGCCGGGACATGGGGAATAGGGAACAGCGTGTAAAGACTTGTGCCAGGATTGCTTCTCGTCAGTCTGTCCATTGGAGGAGTATGTACTGTAGATGAAAGAGTGCAGGTGTGAAGGAACGAATGAGTCTGCATGTTGCATTCCCACATTTAGATTAAGTTATATTTTTACCTGAGCTACACGTGAAACATACCTAAACACACAGGTAAAACCATGCAACTTACAGGTGAACAATCTTTCTCCAGCAATGAGGGCTTTAGACTTTCAGTGTTTAAGCTGTTATATCGCTGTAGCTATAGTCAATTAACATAAAGCTGTGAGTGCTTCAAATAACTTCCTGCAAGTTTATAAACTAGTGATGTCAGAAGCTGGATGTTGTACATAAAACAGCAGAAAATGGGAAATGATGCGCTATTTAAGTTGTTTGAATTGCATCGTTTAATGGGGACTGTTACCTTTCAATAAATATGTACAAAATTTGTGTTGATTTGACGGGTTCTGGCATATCTGTTAAACCAGAGCCAAGCAGGAATTGAACCCGCGTTCCCCTGCATATTTGGCATGCACTCTACCAGCTGAGCTAGCTCCTTCCACCAGAACCACCGCTCTTTGGGTATAAGAGGGGCTTTATCCCTGTTTAATGTCAAGAGGCTATTATTTTAATAGTTTTCAGGCTCTTTTCAGGCATTGAGGTCAAAGGTTAGATACTATTGCATTAATAAAATGAAGTAGAAATAAAATTTGCCCATGGTCCTAAGACAATCAATCTAAAATTGCTTGAAGACAAGAACAGGCCATATTTTGACAGATCTGAAGAGCATACAAAGAGGATGCCATCCCTTAGCAACTGTGCCTCTTTAATGTATGTGCTCCTCCAGCTGCAGTTTGCCCTAAATTCCTTTTGCCACCACCTTGGAGCATTTATGTGTGCCTGAAGTATAACTTTTGATCCCAGAACTTCACTATACAGTAGTGGCTTATGAAATGGCATTTGGGCATTGTGCCCTGTAAATACTCACCTACCTCTCGTGCTTTAAAGGGTAAGGGGTCCAGAGGGGTACGGGGGCCCCACAGAGCACTTCATTCAGTTTGCTGAACATGTACTAGAGATGAAGGCCTGTAAATGACTGCCAGTAATCAAGCCTATAAAAGAGCAGCTGCCAAAAGGATCAGTTTATAGTATGGCGGCTGTACTTTCAGGTGAACAAGCAATGAGGGCTTTAGACCTTCAGCTTGAGTGTGTTTAAGCTGTTTATGTGTAGGTTGCCCTGGATATGCACTCTGCTCTGCAACTTCCAAGTCCAATCCATATCGCTGGAATGTGCATACCTTTGCTCCTGGGAAATTTCACCTGATTCATTTACCAACCATAAAAGTTACCACAGTTTCTAACAGGCCAATTACAAGATAGGGGTACATATCAAATGACACATAGCCCTTAAAGACATCAAGAGACACTAATGGAATCAACTTTGTCATTATATCCGCTGATTAGCTAGTTAGGCCTTTAGTTGTCCTAATTCTAGCCTGAGGAAAAGGGAGGAGATCAGTTGGTTTTCTACAAAGGACCTACTCCTTGTGTCTGTGACTCATACCTGCTCATGATATGGCTGGGTGGTATTTAGAGAGTGACTTTCTTTTTTTCAAGGCAAGCTTAATCTTTCTCAGTCTCTCAGAGGTGCAACAGAATGGGGATGCCCGAGAAGGGAAGCTGACATCATAACCAGTGTGATTATGTCACTCTGGTTTATTGAGTTTCCATTGTCAATTCTTTTATCTTTTTATGGCTGTCTTGGAGAGTCATGGGTAAGATTCTTTGCTTTGGTTACAGGGCCTTGGCACAGTGGCACAGGACCAAGTTTACCTAATGATAACGGGTCTATTGTAACACTTACTCCATTAGTGTACCAGAGATTTACAGATCTTTTGAGTTTTCTGGATGTGACAGAGGTATTGCAGTAGACATTTTCTGTAAATAAAGAAGCTAATCGTAACAAACATATTTTAACGTCATAAGCCGAGAGGATTAAAAAAAAACTCATGTCATGAACATCCTGTCATGTCTTCATTAAAAGAGAACAACTCATATCTTCGGCATTCTTCAACGCTTACATTTTCCAAGCCCTTCACGCTGGGAATTGTGTGTGTGGGTGGAGGGGATACCTCGCTCATGCAACGTCTTCTGTGCTTTGTCTTTATAGCTCAATTTTAACAGTGAGTTTGCGTCTATAAAAAGATTTAATGAGGATATTGTTGGTAGGTACACACAGCTCCGTTGGCAGTAAACATGTTGCCTTATTGTCTACACACAACCACCAGAAGAAGAAAGACTAAATATTTGACGTATTTTCCATAATTATCTAAAAGCACAAACACTCACCTGGCATACAAAAATACACTACTTCCATCTGTGTGGCCAACTCGTTCATGTCTACCTTTGAATCCTCTTTTTTCCATCATAATATAAGGATGACTTGTTCTGTGAGATCCGAACAAGGAAGCTGACCTGCGATGTATCTATGACAACACTACCCCACTGGGGGCAATAATGCAAGTCTTACTCATTTTGCCATCGCATCACAGTTTTATGGATGTAGGTAAGTCATTGGAAAATGAACAACATGTAACAAGAAGATGTCTATGGAGAAAGTGAAAGGTTACTGCCATGATTATTGAGTTAGTCAGTTATTTTTACAAAGAAACAGTAACCTGGGCGATGACACTGGAGTGGTTGGCATTGATTTGCTGTCAAGGTTTCAATTTTAAGGCAAAACAAGATGATTCTGATGACGCTTGGCTTGCTTTGCTGGTTTATATGGATGACACACAGCTCCTCAGTCCATGGTCTCCATTCTTTGTTACCAATCTTTCACTTTTAGGAAAAAAGAAGATGGGTGCAACCATATCCTGCACTTTTAATCTAATTCCAGCTATATTAATACATTATCTTTTATCATTACATTTTTTGCTGATTGCTCCCCAGGTGCTGCATGGTCTTCCCTCTTTCTGTGGTTCTATCCTTTCCAGTCTAAAGGACAAGGTGGAGTTCAGACCACCAGGTTAGAATGACCTATAGGTTCCTGCTGATCGCCACCTCTGGCTGATAATATGTGTAAGCGCTCACTGGGTCTGTCTAAAAGTCTGTGCTCCTCGAGGTATTTCTTGTTTAACGGGCCCCGGGGGTCTCTATACTGAAGACCTCCCAGAGCAGAGCCACACTGCGCACAGCCTCCAGAGACCTCAAGACAAGTCAGGACAGGCCAATTGTTAACTGGTTGTGTCCTGTGGCCTAAAGTCATCTCTCATCTATAGGAGCTACATGCTTATAACTGGACCCAGCGGATGAATTCCAGAAATTTGGACTGGCGAAAATAAAAAAAACATATTTCTCACACATATGTTCATAAATGAATGGGCGTTATTACATCCATAAGTTGAGTTTAAAAGAAGGCTTGGACATTCAAATACACTAAAATACAGTGGAGATTTTCAGTCTTCCAGGACATATTCAAGAAAAGTTAAGCTAAGAACCTACGTCCAGATGCCTTAGTTAAAACCTTTTCTTAAAAAAAAACCTAAATCACAGCTTATGGGTAATAATGATTGTAACAACAAAATACTCCTCAAAACACTGTTTGCATTGTCTTATCTACACTTAGAAATAACATGGACATAAACAAATGGGATATGTTTGAATCATCTTTCCTTATGGTTGACATTGATCTCTTAAATGCAATATATTAGTCTCACGGGGAAACAGTTTTGGGAAAATTTCTTTGGGGTCAGAAAAGTGCATAATGTCGTTTGAATTTGATATATGATGATGATATGTGCAACTACGTATTTGTACAATATTAAAGAAAAGTTTAAAGCAAAAGCATCTGGACTCAGTTTTAAAGGTGAAGACATTTTGTTTCTAATTCCAAGAGACTTTATCAATTCTGAGATCAACTGTAAGAGAGCTGATCTCAGATGAGATTCCTCCTGTTTGCAGTGAGACTAATTGATATCACAATATCAAATTTGTCTACTCTGTTCAAATTTTGTGAATCTTTTGAATCATTGTGGCACATTTGTTCATTGTGGCTGGCACTGATTGCAGCCAAAAACCCTGAATGGGATTCCTCCAGACAGGCACACACAGCCAGGGGTAAGAAGAAAAAAAAAAAGGTGGTGGTGGGGGGCATGATTCTTAAGTCATCTAAGCAGCCAACCAGATCCCCTCACTGAATAGATGCACGGAGAGGCGAGGGGAGGCGCAACGGGCACGGAGCTGCTGCTGCTTGAATATATCCAGTGGCTCTGAAGCGCTCGCTCTCCATTCACACCAGAGCATTCACAGCGGCGCACGACCTGTGACCACTGCTGCCAGGAGGATATCTCACCACGGACAACTTATTCTCTGCTGCTTTTCAAAGGATCGTGCTCTTTTGGATTATATGACAGTAGAGCTGAAAAGGTCGTGCGTAAAAAAAAAAGAAGGGGGAACTGAACTTCAAATCCTCTTTTAATTCGAAGGTGAAGGACAAGTGCAATGCGCGTCCAAACTCTCTTGCGGGATTTGCCCACTTGTCCGAGGAGCTAGAAGCTTAAAGAGGAGAAGCCCGATGTTCATTTGTCCTCTGAGACACCAAGCCGCTTCAGTTTCTTCAGAGTTAGAGACAAGTGCACTGAGGAGCCGTGCCGCGTGAGCCACTAGTGCTCTGACACACCGCTTTCTCTGCCCGAGGGGATGGTTGTGGATCCTCTGGGGCTAGGAGCGACTCTGCGGCTCCTACACACCAGCGCCGTTCTTTTCTTTGCGGTTACATCGAAATTAAAGGGAGATGAGAGCCGCAATTTGTTGTTTCCTTGTGTGGACCACGTACCTGCTGCTGGCCGGCGCTGAGGTAAAGTCCCCTATAGCTCTGAATGTGCAGAGGTTTATTAGCGGAGCAGTGATTGTTCTTATCCAACTCTATTCCCTGTCACACTGTGGCTCGTAGCGTTCGATTTAAAGCCACCCTTTAAATAGAAGACAAAACGAAAAGTCGACACAGTCCGTTTTATTTAAAGATGATGTATTTTTAGAATCTGTGAGAACAACTCGACTCTATTTGTATATATTTTTCAGAAAGGGGGCCGTATTTGAGCTCCAGTTACCATTAGGGCCAGTGACTGCGCGCGTTTGGAGAGCCAACATAGCTCCTGCGCTTGCACAAGTATATATCGCCAAGTTATTTTTGGCTTTTGTGCCAAAGCTGTTTGTAGACCCCTGTTTGCCAACACTGTGCAAACGTTTTGGTAAGCGCTTTCATGGGAACCGCTACGGCAAATTATAAATAGAAAGTGGGCTGCTGCAGGGTCCCACGGTTTGCTCAGTTTGTCGAGGTGGTCGCATCAAGAGACCGCAACAAGTGCAGTGTGGCGTGTGGCCTGTTCACGCGGATACAAGACTCGTCACTGCTCACGACTGGTTATACATTCTCACAAAGATTTTGCAAAATATGATTTATGTAAAAGGTTGTTTAAGTTATTATGATTGCTATTTTGAATTAACTATGGAGCAGCATGGACTTACGTCAACGTGCCAATATGGACTAGAAACTGTTTCAAATGCGAGTTGTTACTGCACGTTTTTCCAAGAAATCTTTCACTGCTTAATGCTCGACACTTGAAAGTCTCTCGTGTGCATCTGTTGACGGTCTCTGTGTGCCGTGAAGTAATTGGCGCGTGGTTGCAGGGTTGTTGACGCACTGATGTTCCTTGTTTACGGACAAACAAGCAGCCATGGGTTTTGCCACTCACCTGACACACATGTCTAACCTCGGTCTGTTGTCTGATCCCCTCCTCCTACACCCCCCACCCCCTGATCTCTTTGAAGGAAGTGCAGTTTCCCCAAGAGCTGATCGACAGACTGGCCAACAGCGAAATCCACAGCATCAGCGACCTCCAGCGGCTACTGAACATTGACTCCGTAGGTAAATTGTGCCTCTTGATACTTTGAACTACACACGACACACTTGTGTACACACGACTGTATTGTGGATGGTCATGTGTGACAATAAATCCTGCACTCAAAGCTCGGTTATAAGATAACAATAACATAATACAAAATATATCTTTTAAAAAAATCTCTCACTGCTTCATTTAACATTATTGATAGAAATTCTGTCAAGGTCTCCTGCATAAGACATGGCCCTGGTATGTCTGGTTCTTTTCCACATTAACAAGAACATCTTTGGGCATATCTGAACTCATTTTCACCCACTGGGAAGAGTTTGAAATGCTTGGAAAGCTTTAAAGACAAGCACTTGACATGTAAAGTGTGTCCTGGAAACCCCAAAGGAATCTGAGCATGATCAAACCACAGCCCTGAGGTGTGTCTGCTGTACCGCAAATAAATACCTGTGCCAGTGAAAGTTATTTATTTATGCATATATTCTCTCAGCTGCTGTTGAAGACTGAGAGGTGGCTTTACAGCAATCAGAAACAGATTTATTCTGAAGCCTTGTAAACAGATACAGTGGTTTGAAAGGTTACTTTTTTTCTCGAGTTAAGTTGTTGGAGGTGCTATAGTGCTGTGGTAGAGGGCCGGTCTGTGTCAGACTGTCTCAGATTAAGTTACAGGGGTGTGCTGGTGGAAGCTGTTTGCATTCACATGAGCTTCTATTTACACAGGCTGTGGCCATTTATCAAATGAGCTCCAAAGATTTGATTTAAAAAATTGTTACGTGAATTTACAGAATCAAATGATGAAGACTACCTTGCACTACACACATTATAACCAGCTGTTATGAGTGGGTTAGTTGCAGTATTATTCGTTTATTAAATCCCCAATCGTACATCACGGTGTTCCCCCAACATTGTGCCGGGCCTAGAATAGATCCTTGTAGTGCCACAAGCATGAGAAGAGGTGTTTAATTGAATTAACATGTCTTTCTTCAAACACAGGAATGTTTTGCGGGGTAACAGTAGTAGGCTGATTATTATTATGAGGACATAAATCTGTCTGAAGGCCAAGTCAGCGGCTCTGGCGAGCCCATTAAAGTGTTTTGACGCCAGCCACAGGGGTATTTCAGAGCTTTTGTTGCGGATGGCCAGGACATTAAAGCTACCAGTATAGAAAACCAGACCAGGTGAAAGAAAGGAGCTAATATAAAGGATTCTGGTTACACTACAAGGCTGTGTTTTGGTGTGTGTGCACTTCGCTTGCTGGGATGACAGATGAGATGACCCTGCTGAAGTGCACAGATGGTTGTCTGGCCCCTGGGGTGCTCCTCTTCTTGCTTTTCGTCTTTCCTCTGGCTGTCTCCTTCTTCATGTGGCCCCCCTGCCCGCCTGCCCGCCTGCTCTTATCTCTCTTAGTGAAGGACTTTGACAGAAAAGGGAACCTGACTCTTGGCATGGGGCAGAGAGGTGGAGGGAGCAAGTGGATTCTGTATTCCGGTTACATTTCCCTTTAAAAGGCGGCAAGTTGTTTTGCAATCTGTTTGTTTCTGTGACATTGGGTGATCCAACTAGGTTGTATGAATAAAGTTTTCTGCCTGCTCTATCCCAATTTCTTTTTGACACATAGATTTGATATATTTTTAGGTCCACTAAAACATGTGTTATATTTCAAAAAGACTTTAGGTTTCTCCACCAAGCCCATTGTGCTCTGATAAGTCAGTGAAACTTCTCTAAAATAAGACTGAACTTGACTCGAAAAGTGGATAGACAAAAAGAGTTCATTTGGATAACTACTGTGTGCGTTAATATTTTGATTGCTGGAACAAAACAGGTGGTGTAAATGGGGGAAACAGAGGTCACTCAGCTTGTCGAGGTAATCATCTGCGAGTCATAAAAGTCTGATTCATGGACACTGTCTCCTTTAAGATTTTATCTTGACTCAGCCCTATGACAGTCCAGACATTGTTTTGCGCCTTAGTCATTTAGATAATACACAGGAGAAAACCTATAAAAAATCCCCTGCTTGAGTCCTTAACTTCATTTTCCTACACCTCGCCGTCTAATCACTGATTGCTATCTTTCCTAATTTTGGCGGCCTTTAGGAAAAACAACAACATAAAGACCCTTTTATGATTCTAAGAAAGAACACCGGAGTCCATAAAGGGCGTCTTTATGCCCTTGTTCCCTTAGTTCTGTCAGCTTTAACACAAACTGTCGTTGGGTGGCCACCAGCATGACAGCCAAAGACAAGACGTAGGTCAGAAGATATGTGGAATACTTCTCTGAGGAAATCCTAGAGTTAAAAGGTTATTGGATATGGAGCAATGAGGCAGCTGCCACTGTACTGGAGACAGTGTAAGTTTGGAGGTGCATGTAAATGTCACACAGAGGAATAGGAGACGTGTGTGAACACTGTCCTTAGATATAGGATATATCTACCCGAAAGACTGATAGCGCGGCCCTCTCCTTCTCTCCTTTGACTGCAGTTAACACTTCCCTTGTGCGGCCTTTCGGTTCTGGTTCACTGGCTCTCTCCTGGCTTCAGGCGACAAAGAATTTTCCCTTAACTCTCACTGAAGTGAATCGAGAGCTCGTAGCCCTGCTCAACCTGAAAAAAAAAGAAAAAAAGCCATATATAAGTAAATAAACTACTGATCTCGAGCGTGTATAGGTAGAGGAAATCCCTTCAGATGACTTTGGTCAGAGCACAAAGGAGCTGCATGAGTGGAATGTGTTTGCTTATGGCCAAGCTCTGTTGTGTGGTGTACTTAGGGTTTTACCATGTTAATATAGAAGTTTGCATAGTTGTGAGTGTGTCTTTATTTTAAGTGTACCGGTCGTGCTGACACATGGGTGGGTATGCTGTAGTGACAGACAGGTAGATCCACCCACTTAGCAAACACTCAGACTCTGCTCTTTGGGTAAGGGCAGTATCCTTAGTGAACAGCCTTTATCGTTTTATTGCAGCTCTGGCACTCTTTTCTGTAATATTCTGGGTGTGGACCAAAACAAGCAGGCTTTATCAGATGACCATGGCTGTGAAAAAGCTGAGCTGGTTGTATTTGACTAAAGTTAGAGAGCTTTAAGAGGATTGCACCGCAGCATGACAAAACATGCACTTTTCCAAGCCATTCAACGATTCATAGTAGGTAAACATTTTGAGCTAAATGAGAGACGCATAACCACTAATTAGGCACAAGGATGATGTTGGCTGAGTACCACCTGCTAAATGACCACTCTAGTCGTTTGTGCGTCTGTAAAAGCTGCCTGTTTTTAATGTGTGCTGACTCACCTGCGTCTGAAGGTTCACCCAAATAAATGAGCGTGACTGACACACAAAGCTTGCAATTATACAGAGGTTTGTGTAAAACTGGCCCTGTGTACTCTGAACTGTTTACCTCAGTTTGTGACATCATCAACAGGCTTTTTCATGGCTAGCCGGTTCACTTCAAGGAATCATAGCATGTGTTACTTACTGCACTGGGGGAAGTTTCTATCCCATTAGCAGTGTGTGACTAACCAAGACACTTTCTGTTGTGGAAAGGGTATATAAAACATCAATAGAGGATCATATGCAGCCTGGTGAGGTCTGGCACACCGCCCACGTTGTCATTTGACACAGTTATACAGCTTTATTGGCCAAACAGGCTGCGTGTGTTTATTGTATTTGTGACATTATTAACATGGCTGCCTTCTGTTTTGACGAGGTACGGGAAACGATGTTATCGAGGAGCCCAGGCATCACAAACATCACCATAACCACCATAAAAACTATACCCGTCAGCATGGTTACTACAATGACCTGAAGAGCTCCCAGCTCCACAGTCGACGCAAAAGGAGCATTGGTAAGTTGAAGGAATTGCTGTGTCATGATAACTACACTGCATACACTAAAACACAGTGACATAATAGCCTTAAAATAGCTCCTCTTCTTAAATATCCTCCGTGTGTATATTTCCAAGAGATGAAACCGATCATTTTGCACTAATTTCAAGCAAGGCTAAACGTTTGTGGCTTCTGTTTAGCTTTGATGCGGATAAAAGCGACTGTAATGAAGACACCCATTCAGTTTTTATAGCTCCCAAACAGCCCCAAGTCGTGTGTATGAGGTTGATGAGGACGTCTGACATAAAGCTTTTTAATTGGCCCAAGGCTTTCACATCTTAGACACGCGTCAGGGGAGAAGTATATCCTTGAGCGTGGAAATTCCAGGCATTCAGAGTTCAAGTTGCAGCCTGTCGCAGCCTCGGCAGTCAGATTTCTCCATAAGTTGCAACGCTGTGTGATATCTGATTGAGGCACGTCGAATAACATGCAGTATGGCTGCCTGTTCATCATCTCTTTCAGCACGACATTACTCATGTGCACTGGATCATACGTGCCTCACAGAGAGCTGTTTTTGACGCTGTAAATACATTATGTACATGATGCTCACATTATCTTTATGGCATCATAGTAAATGACTGTACACTATGAGTCTGACATCTTTCGGTTTGACTGCCTGTTTGAGTGTTAAATCTCAGATGAATGTTTGCCTCCTACCCCTTTTTTACTATAACCAATAGGGTCAAAGGTCATCATTAGATTTCCCACAGGCGAAAATAAAGGTTCTCAAACCTAGTCACGCTGCATTAATCCCACTGAGGGCTTTGAAGAAAAGAGAAGTCTTTTTCTATCTTACTAAGTTGATCTCAAAGCTCCTTAGCTGATATGAGATCAGTGTCTTGTATGGCTTCTTAACAGCCTTGGGAGGTTGGGTGTGATCTGTGGTAAGACCAACATCTCCACATCAAATGAGTCATCAAATAATAATCAGTTTAGGAATGCATGAGGGAGTGGGAAAAAAAGATGGATTATAACAATATCTTTAAACTGTCACAAATAAACTTGCATGTTCACTTGGCTGTGCTGTTGTCCTTGTGTCTTACAGTCGAGGAGGCAGTTCCGGCGGTGTGTAAGACACGCACGGTGATCTACGAGATCCCCAGGAGCCAGGTGGATCCCACGTCTGCCAACTTCCTGATATGGCCGCCCTGTGTGGAGGTGAAACGCTGCACGGGCTGCTGCAACACCAGCAACATGCGCTGCCACCCTTCACGCAAGCACCACCGCACCGTTAAGGTAAACAACCCAGACAGACCTCACACAGACACTTCTAGCACTAGATCGATTATGCACAATCCTAGATTTAAGGATGTTCACCACTGTCCGTCTACAGCAAGTAAGTAAATCACAAGTCTTCCCACACACGTCTTTACTCCCTTCTTCTTACTTACTCACAGTCGTCTGGTGCCAATACAAATCAGCAGCAAAAACAGATGTCTGTACTTTTTATTGTGTAAACGTTTTTGCAGAGCCGACAGAAGTGGTGTGAAAATGAATTTCAAACACCAAAAATAGTAGTAAATATAGACCAATAATAATACACCAATATAGAGTAAATATGCATGGGATTGGACTTTTATGATTGATGGTTTAGACATTACCACATAATACAGAAATGTAATCAAAAACTGCAAAAATAAAATAAAATCATTGAACTGGTCGCCATGGAAACCAAAACACAACCTTACGATACCCAATAGCCACATTATTTCTGGCCATTGGCTTGCAATTAGGCCCCTATCCTTGGAATGAACCCAAATAGTGGCCACTGCCCCTCCGCTGCCCCCTCCCGCCTCTCCTTACATTACAGCCAATCAGCACCCTCTCTCCTCATCACTCTATCCCACATTTGGCACTGGGCCAGTCTCAGCTGTGCCAGCAGGAGAAAGAAGAGGACAGGGGAGGAAGGGATTGTTGGCACCCTCGTCCGGGACATCTGCTGAGGGGGTCGACCCGAGAGGGATACTCCTGCCAGGCAGCTAAAGAGGGACTGAGAGAAACTGTCTCCTGTATCTTGAGAATGTCCAATTGTCACTTGGTACCGTCATGGCGTTTCTTCTTCTCTGTTTGCTTGGCTCAGTTTCTATTTTCAGAAAAGATGAGGCGACAAAGAGGGTAAAAAAAATGGATGTGCTGTTCTTTGTGGCTCATTGGCATTGCTACTTTGAAAACACGTCCGTCTGTTCAGGATCACAGCAGACACTATGGCTGCAGCGAGTCGTATTTTTGCTGTATTTACACTAAAGCCTGCCAGTGGGTGCATGGTTCTGTTTGGAGGTGCAGGGCAACTGGCGGATAAACACAACAGTCTGCTTCCCTTCGTGTCATGTAATGGTAGCCCCAGTGACATTTTGTTAGTTTGGCATTGATTAGTTTTTCTCTCCTTGTTGTTACCTTTTACTGGAACGACAGAAGTGGTCATGTGATCTCAGGGGTTTTATTGGTGCATTTCAAGAGGGTGCTTTCAGGTATAAGTGTAAAGCCATCTCAATGTCCAGGTTATGCGACAGGGCCAGTGACACTGTCTGGACAACATGGGCATTGAAGAGCCCAAAGTTTATAGTTTATAGAAATGCTGACTCATAATGCGGTGAGACATACTGTTATAGAGTACAGGCCTTTGAGGTTGTCTGTCTGAATACAAACTCATCTGTCTGTCTGCGCTCCAGACACACACAGGCAGCCCGCCACCGTCAATGGGACCACTGTCATTTAGGTCGAAGAGGACAGAAAAAGAAGTCCGATGAGACAGTAAAACTTGATTCAACTATTCCTGGAATTTCATCGTTCCATGTGACTCTTCAATGTCCCCCATTATGATCTATGGTCTTGAGATGGACCCTAAGGCGTGCTGGGACGGGGGTTTCAGGGGCTGCTTTTCCATTTGGTTCTAGCCATGGGCCAAGGAGGAAGCTGAGAGGCGTTTTATCTCTGAAAAAGGTCATTTGTTAGGGCTCGATCTGGTCAGACATTCACCAGATTGTGTGGAAGAAACATTGTGCCAAGTTTTTCTGTCTGTCTTCTGAGCAGCAAGGCTGAATAGAGGTTCAGTTTGTGCGTCTGTTTATTAAAACACTAAAAATGTTGCCGCCTGCTCTGACATGGACTTGTTTTCCTTGAGCTGGCCAAGGATGGGAAAAGAACACTTTGGCTGTGTTTCTTTCCATCTCATGCCACTATGCATTTGTCCAAATGCACCTTTATTTATTTATTCTCCTTCTTCTCTTTCTTTCCTCTTTTTATTGCTGCAGACCAAAAAGGAAACAAGTCAGTGCAGGCTCTGTACTGTACAAGCCTGTCCTGTTCAGTGGCAGTGCAATAAAAGGCAACTTTAAGTAGGACTAGCCTAAGGGCGTAGAAGGGGCACATCTCTAAAGCCAATCTCTCTCTTTCTTTTGTTTCTTAGTTGCTTCATGTCTCAGTCTTTGTTTTTATTTAAAGCATCTTTGTGTAGCTGTAGGTTAAGCAGGCTGTTTTTGAGGTTGAAAGAGAAACACAAGTTGGAAAGGGGAAACCAGGTTAGAACAGATGAGAGAGGCCAAAATAGAATACTAGGGAAATCTTTTAATGCATTCAGACGCTCTCATCGCAGCATTCCTTTGGCTCCTCCCCCACCGACCACCCCACCCCCGCTTGCACTTTCAATGACTCCAGATTCACTCCCCTGATCCCAGCATCTCAGCTCTGCGCTTTCCCTTTTCCATCAAAATCATTCTCTGACATTTCTTCTCATTACTTTTAAAAATGTACTTTTTTATCTTTGACGTCTGGCAGAACATTTTCAGGACTTGTGTTTCCAGGGTTAGCCTAACCTAGATATGGCATGAAATTACATCAAGAAAATCCATGACCCAAAACATAACTTTCTTTGTCGTCCAGTGTCTACTTTAAAATATATTCTTGTTCTACTCCATGTGCAAGTTGGATCCAGTGCCCTAGTGTTTGTTCTTCTATTGGGGCTGAGTAAACAGGCCGTGACACTGGCAAAGAACGGAGCTGTCATTTATCCTCTTACTCATTCAGCTATTAAAGCTTCTGCACTACATTTGCAATGTAGGATTATGGCATTGCACAGGTTTGGACTGACGAACGGAAATAATTTCTGCTTGTGTATTATTAAAAGATTTGGTTTAGGACTAGCTTACAAAAAAATAGACAATCCAAATGTCAAAGCATTTGTGAACATGGTAAAACATTTGACCTTAACATAGACAAGATTATTTTAGTTGTTTGCTTAATTTCTGTTTTGGAGTCATAACATTTTTGCCAAGAGAAGCAAAGCATGAAAACTATCTTTTTTCTCTGCCTCTACAAAGGGGCTTTATTCAATCAGTGATTAAATTAAGCCATGATTTGAATTAACAGAGCCCAACAAGAAAGAAGCAGATTTGATTTTGAGGCTCCTCAATGCACATCTGTAGCGACCTTACAAGGAGGTTGTTTACCCTCACTGCCACAGCGCACGCAGGGAACAAGGCAATTTGTGCAGATCGGCAGCGAGAGCAAGACGTAAACTAATGAAGTGTTGATGGCTGCCGGATCAAAGCAGAGGATGACAGAGGCCAGGCGGATATAGCCAGCGCGGAGTGTGCGGGGGTCCAACACATGGCCCTTTCCTCAACCCCGACCACGGGGCTGGGGGACGGGAACCAGTAGCTGCCCCGCCCCCGCCCCGCTGCGGTTTGTGGCGATGAACCTGACTTACTGGGTGTTTCATAAATAAGAAGACAGTGCAATGGTGATACAGTGAGAGTAACTTATGATCGTCTGAGGGGTCCCATGGATTATGTGAAGGAAAAGCGGGTGGTGTTTTGGGGTGGGGGTGGGGGGTTCGATGGGAACGAGGGGCCTCCCTTGTTTGAAGTCCCCTTTTGCAGCTGTGAATTATTTTCCCTTTGATTCTTTAACTTCTCGATGAAGAAGGGTGAGGGAGTTTATGCCTGTGCATCGTGGGGGTTTGCATGGCGGGTCAGAGGGACCATGGGAGCGGCCTGTACGAAACCAGCTGAGTTTGGCTACTGTGAGGCCGGCTGGAATCTATCAGCGCCAGCAGGAAAACTCCACAGCACCCATATTTCAATGATACTTTACTTGGTTCCTGTTTTTCCGTCACTCCTCCTCCAACATTTGGCTCTTACCCTCTGACTTCATCCTTCCCTGCAGTCCCCCTGGAGTCTGATTGTCTGTTTTATGAAATAGCTGTTCACTCCCGCTTTATACGTTCTTCATTTTTCTACAACACCGCCATCTCCCACTCTTTAATTTCACATCTCTGTCAGTCTCTGCAATTTACTGTCAATAACTTTTAGTCTCTCATTATGTTGCCCTTTCTTTTAGGAGCAATCTGTTGTCTAGTAAAGACAAGGTGGGCTTCTTCTTCTTCTCCTCTTCTCTTAATCTCATCTTTTCCTGTGGTTGCCTTTTGCTCTTTTATGTTTCAGAAGAACAATTTTCATCCACATTGCACCTCACTTACCAAAATTCTCTCTAATTTTCCTTCTTTCACTTCTTCATTTCATGAAAGCACACACATGCAGCATATTTGTTTTCACTTCCTCCAACACTGCCCCGGTTCACAAAGACCCCACTCTGAGCACATCCCTGTTGTGTTTTCCTCTGAAGACCTGCGTAAGACTTTCCCTTCCATCATGCTTTCATCATCAGTACTTTGTGTGAAGGGAATTCTCGATAAACCCAACCTAGCATGTCCCAGACCCCCTTTAGTCTCAACACTTCGATATCATTCCAGCGCAGCTCAACGGACTCTTTCTTAAAGAGCGGTTTTCTGGGGAGTTTAGAGGGGTTTGATTTATACAATGAGACCCCCCCCCTCCTTTTCAACATAGCAGGGGGTCTTTCTGGTTTATGTTATATGTGATAAGTCAATAACTCTACATATACATAACTAACAAACTGGTTTGAAATGTCATTGCACAAAACAGGAAGCAAGAACAAAGGAAGACATGTGAGCTTTGAGAAAACTTTGGCTGTTATAGAAAACATACAGTGACAAATGGCAAGTGTGTTATCTGTATAGAAACTCCTGTGGGGAGTGTTTTTGAAAACCCACTGAGTCTAAGGGGCAAGGGACAGACCTACTGCTAGGCCTCTCATCAAGAAGGCCCCTCGCATTTCTCCTTCTGTCATCAGCTGTTTGTTTGGCGCATCGTCTCAAAGTTACAAAGACAGAATTGACCCATTGCTGTAATAAACCATTACTTCAAACATACTTTATATATGACCTCTCACAGCAAACCTAACCTACTGAGCTAACAAACCTTTATATTCTTGTGCATAGCCAGGGGGACAGTGGCTTCTTGGGACATGATGACTCAATGTGCCGCTATTTAAACCATATTGTATCAAACATGCTTTACCTACTTTTCCTCTCCTCCACTCTTTAAAAAAGTAAAGACATGTCCTTGGGTAACAATAAACTTTACATTAGTCTTCTATCTGTCTTTATCTTTCCTGTCAGCATCAGTGTAATAAATGTACTCAATAGGTAACCATCATCGTTAATGTTAATAAGTAGACAGTCTTTTTTCCTCCTCTGTTTGCACCAATACACACACACACACCCACTGGCCCACTACCTTCCTGCCCGGGCCTTTCACCCTCTCTGAGTGTCATGGAGCGATAAGAGCAAACACACCAGCGTTAACCCAGACACTATTGTCATATGTTTGCTCACCGCATACCTCCTCTGCTTGCTTACTCTCGATTCACTCCCGCTCATCTTTCCCTTCCCTCTGCCCATCTAGTCTCGAAATGGAAGTGTTTTGAGGGAACTTTGCAGCTTGGTGACCTCCTCTGTTTTTGAGTCACTGACATGAGGCAGTCCTTGCTGTGCGAATGTAAACATCCAGCTTTGTTTTATCAGAGCAGGATTGGTATGCTCGTTTGTCTGCATGACTAATTTGCCAGTCAGAGCCAGTGTTGGCAGCACGCCACCTCAGGATAGAGCAAAGAAAGACTCTCATCAGTTCTGGCCCTTGGTTCTTTGCGTGTGTGTCGACAAAATGTTTTAGTTCATAACACCAGAGAGCGCTGGGAGATTGTGGGCCAATATCCTTTCTCGTGCAGGGACCAGGATGATAAGTGAGGCAGGGGATATTGTTTCTCCTGGGCCCCAGGGCTCTCAGAGCTAGATAGGAAGGTTACCTACCCTTGACACCAAGATCAGAGAACAGAATGTATGTAGCCACCTGAGTTACATAACAAGATCATCATAACCCCCATGCAACCTCTTCTATTCAGCTTTTATGTAAGCTTAAATCAACATAATACTCAGAGAATTGAGGAGTGAAGGTCAGTTCTGTTGTGTTAAACTGAAAGGTGTTAGCCGTTCCTAGAGAAGAATTCCGACATATCTGTTGTTAGAATAAAAACTCTAGTACATAGATTATAGCATTTGAATGAAATCCCTTGCTGGCACTTATTATAGAGGTATTAGCTGATCCACTGTAGGCCTACAAATCAGAACAAAGCTTGAGAGTCTGTCTGTCTTCCGCCAGGGTTAACCTTCTTCTTTCTATTTTCTCTTACTGCTTAGGTTTACTTTGATGTCTACACTACACACAGCAAGCTTTGAAGAATGCTGTTGTTGCATTTTTCTGAATCAGTTTATGAAAGAGTAATCAGTCACAGCCTTATGCCTCTTGAGAGAAGTGTATTTACAAAGAGTGTGTGTGCATTTTGTTGAGTAATGACGTTGCTAACCTTTCCTCTTTTCTTTCAGGTGGCCAAAGTGGAGTACGTGAAGAGAAGACCCAAACTGAAAGAGGTCTTTGTACGGTTAGAAGACCACCTGGAGTGCGTGTGTACATTGCAACATCATGTTATGGAGCACTCAGAAGCAGAAACAGGTAAATATCATCATTGGATTGGATTATTATTGTATTATAAGTACATTAAATGGCCAGTTAAAGGGGCTAATGACAACTCAAGGAATATTGTCACCATGAACAACACATTAAAGAGCATTGGTACTCTCCGCTGTCTACTGCTAAGGCCGATGGCTGTGTCATACACATACAAACTGTGCTGCGCCTTCTTGCTTTTCACATCTGTCCCTGTGGCTGGCCCTTTGCACAAGATGACGCTCACCTGTAACTCCTCTCAGACAGCTGCACTTGTAAAGTTTTTTTAAGTTAGTTTTTTTGCAAAACGCTTTTGTTTTAGTGTGCGTGTCTGGCATGAATGTTTGTGGAAGGGTCTGATTGTTAAGGGAGGGTGTCCAAAGGCTGCTTGGCATGGCGGCAGGTATTTGATCTGAAGCCATTTGTCTCACACTGAGCAGATAAGTCCTTTGCCACTGCCTGATAAGACATAAGTATTTATTATGTGTCCTATCTTTGCACTCTTCTTTTGTCTTCCGCAGCTCTTTCTGCTTTATAAACCCTGCATCTTACTTTTAACCCCCCTTTTACCTTCCGATCTACCCCTTCCTTTGACTTTGTGTTTTCAGGCCACCGTAGGGTAAAAAGTAAAAGAGGAAAACTAAAAAACTAAAGGCCAGCAAGGACTTATTCGCGACGTAATAAAGTTGCAGTCATTACCCAAAGTCCACTGGAGAGCTGTGAGGGGAACAGGTAGGACTGTAGCACAGTGTCCTTACCTTTGGCACAGCAAACTATGGCCCAATCAGGGCACTGAGAGCACTGTCCAATCACTGTCACCAATCACATCACGGCCACCCAGTGTGAGAAGAGAGGATGAACTAATGCGCACTCTGCAACCCACTGCTGCATGTTGACTTTGTGGCCTGAGCATGCTCACTGCATTGTGCCAGGGTTGGGATTGTCTTAGGTTTTTTGCACCAATTTTGACGTGTCACTGAATACCGCATGCACTATTAAAACCTGCACTTTTGTTTAGCTGCCCTTCACCATGTAGGCATCATCAGTGTTCACCTTGTCTCATAAAAACATTTGATGTAATTGGTTGTGATTAGTGATAGTCTGGTCCGATTAGTGTCTTTAAAATCTTTGATCTGCATGGACAAATTGATGCACAAAACAAATGTGTTTTTTTTGTGCACAATAATGCTAAAATCTTTTTTTTCTTTTTCTCCCACAGAGGACGTGAGGTGAGACCAATCAGAGTGAGGGACTTCGGCATAGGTGCGACCTAAGAAGAGGGGATTCCACCAACGAGAGACCTGGTGTGTTTTCTCCCCTCCCACCATGCCACCTCTGTTTAAAAACATGTAGAGCCAAGAGACTACGAATAGACAACACATAAGAGTCAAGATGATGCCAAAGGTGCTTTTTAAAAAATAAAAACCTATGATGATGACTTCCTCAGTGGTCTACTGCCACCGTTACAGTCAACTGAGCTGGAGGAAGCAGAGAGAGACAAGCTGTGGGCTGAATACACGGGACAAAAGAAAGTCTTGTTGGACATTTTAATGGACTTTATTTGAACGAGACACACAGCAGTGGAAAGAGTTGGTCCAAGAGGAAAAAGTGGGAATCTGTTTCTTGGACCCAGACACTTTGGTGGATAATCTCCAACTGGGCAACATGAAAGTGCACTGCACTGTTATTAAAAGACTTCCACTGAACAAAAGACAGAGGGGAAAGAAAGGAAAAAAAACAAGAGAACAGTAGGAGAAAATGTTTTGTTTTAAAGACTGTCTTTGGAGCTTCATAAATTTCCCGAGTAAAGCAACAGCCTTTACTGGTTTGAGACTGATTGAACTGCTATGTTTGGCTAAATCTAAAAAGGAAGACGCACCGCTACTTACAAACTATTTATATGTGTGGACATGTATATTTTGTCTCTTCCAGTACAAAAGAAAGTGAAACGTAAGACTTTGGAGACATGCATGATTTCTATGTGCTCTACTTCTTTGCAATGTCACAATCTCAATGTCATTTTTATTTTGTCATCTGTGTTTCTTATTATATTACACTAATGAGCAATGAAATGATGTCAGGAGTTGTGAATGGTTTGGATGTGTCCCATTACTTCCAAGGAGCAGATGTCAGTACAGGAAGATGCTTTATTTTTGTTATAAAATATATTATGCTTACTTATAGCTCAAGAGGATTTGTTCTTTTTTGTCGTGGTTTATTGTCTTTATTTAATCCATTGGACAAGATGCACAAATTTGGGAATTTTCATGAGGGAGAAGAGCTTGTCAATACTGTACAGCCATATTCTCATTCTTAATTTCACACTCACATGCACACACAACTTAGTGTAGAATTAAAGTCTATTGAAGTGTTGTCAACCATTCACCCTGCATGTTTGAGAGGAAAGACAGGGTGTGTTCATTCAGTTGATAACAAAGACGGCTGCCCGTTCCACTTTACTGCCATACATGTGGTCCCTGCAGAGAGCAAAGTTCACCTTTACTGAACTCAAAGAGTGAATGAGTGAGCAAAGCATGAATGGGCTTCTTGTTTAGTCAGTCTTAACTCATGTGTTGACAGGAGAACACTTTGAAGGAAATCACACCTATGCAGCCACATACAATAAAGATATACAGACATATGTGTGTGTGTGATCAGGTACAAAGCTGACTTGAACCCATGCCCCATGGAACAAACAATTACTTCCTGCAGTTCCTGTAACAGTGATGAATGTGTAACTGAGCCTTTCCACAAACAGGGAGGTTTTGACGAAGAGGAGAGCTGGAGAATGTGCCACTGTGAGCCAAGCAAAAGTCAAATGGGGGTCTGGCTCTATCGGCTACTGTCTACTACATCGAATCTACTCACAAAGGGAGCCACCTGTGAATGTTCTGTTGACTGGTGCTATATTCAATAGAATGCTGTTTCCATGTGGGCGTAACGTAGTGTTCTCAGTGAAAGAGGGACCACGCTTGGAGCTGTCTGATTAAAGGAAATGCTATTACGCTGTCGCTAAGCCTTTGCAACTTTTCTTCTGGGCCTCCTTTGGATAAAGACAGCAATAATTATAATTTATATATTTATGTTTTTAACAATAAATATATTTCTGCTGAATAAAATGAGTCCTAGTTTATTTTTTGTAGTGAGTGATAAAGATTAGGTCAATAGGATTGATTGGTGGCACTTTTGTACAGTACAGTTTTCCTTTGTAGTTTAGAAGGGGTTGAATAACTAAAAGAATCTTTAAAATAAGCTATATATATATTTTCAATTGTGTACCCCGATTTCTTAAAGACATTTTGTAATTCTTTGTCTTCTGTGGGAATATAATCTGCATGGTGCCAAAAAAATAAAAATTTTAAGCTAATTTTTATCTTATAAAAACTTTCATGAAAATGTCTGAAAAGTTAAACAAAGGAAAACATATCAAACGTGGTCTTATTCTTCTGTGTAAAGATTATATGAGCTCAGCAGAAAGGTGTGTTGGTGCTGGAGAATAAAAGCTGAGTGAGAATAAAAAGCTCTTGATGTGAAGGCACTAGTGTACACAGGAAATGTGAACTTTTCCAGGCTTGCAAAGAAGCAAAAGCTGGGCTTTAGTCCAGGATCCAGGGGCATCAGACGATAGGTGCAGGGGCTTTATTACTTTTCCTCCAGCAGCTTGCCTTAATCCTACCGCTAAAGGACATAAAAGTTCCTCTCCTCTGCACTTCCCGCTGCTAGAGTGGCCTTATTACTTTGGGAGGGAGTCTGATATAGTGATCCAAAACATGAAAGAGAAAAGGGATCACACGCCAGTGGGATGGAGGGATAAAATGAACAAAGTGAAGATAAAAAGGACAGGCATATGTTTGATAGATTTTATTGTTTCTATCTGACATGCATAGCTTCATTCATACGGTGGGAAGGAGAGGTTGAAGAGCATGGCGTGTGCAATATGTCTCTGTTGCACACGCCATGCTGTGAAAAAAACGGAGGCTGCATCAGAGTGGTCCGAGGAGTGAAAGTGCAGTGGGAAGAAAAATAAAGAGAAAAAACGTGGACTCAGGATGTGGGTAATCAGCACCGCAGCCAAAGGGGGCAGACAGGGCACCACTAAGTGGACATGCTTTAATAAACAATGCTTGAGGGGGCGACGTGGGGCAGACAAGGTGTAAAGAGGCTTTTTGAACGGGCTCAGTGTGTGTCAAAGTATGCATGTGAGTGTGAGAGCAGTTATCCTATACAAAGGTCTCCTAGTGTGAAACATGGACCACTGGAATTCTGGGTCTTTGCAGAGGGCAAACTAGGATTTGACTACCCACAATGCATGAGGTCAGAGTTCAAGGTACAGGGGTTATATGGGGGGTGTTTCTGTGTTGAATACATTCAAAACATTTCATTAACTCCCGCTCTTAAACTCACTTTTAGTGTGCACCATGAACAGTTATGAAAAAATAAATACAATATTTTTCAAGCTTGTGACTTAAATTATCTGTGACCTCCAGGTAAACATAGAAGGACATAACAACATGTCTTCTATGTATCACACTATTGATACAATGGTAATACTTAGTTAAGATAAGTTGCTGTTTAGTTGTAAAGAATGCATTAAAAACAATAGACGCACCATTCACAATGAACACCTTACTGTTTTATTGTTTTATTGTTCATAAAACTGGCTAACTAGCTTACTCAAACAACACCAAAATTAATGTAAATGGATGTTTATTATGAGACTTTCAGGTTTGACAAAACACATTTCTAGCTCGATCCACTCACTCTTAACTATTTCCTTCCTGGATGACAGATCTGGTAACCTTTAGTGTTGACTACTAACACATCTCTCTTCCACCTACCTTCCTCCGTTTTCTTTTTCCCTCCATGTCGGTCTGTTATGCTTCTCCTTTTTGCCGCAACCTGTGGCCTCTAGGGTTTTGAGGAAAGGCAGAGATGGCCTTTGAAGATGGCGACAGGCGAGTTTGTCTAGGGCCATAGCCATGAATGCACGCCTTTGTCCAAGTCTCTCTCACGTCTTCATATCCTGCCCCCGCTGCACTTCTCGGCCTCACTGTGGGCCCCCCACCCTCCCAGAAAACTCACTCGGACATGCTCATGCCCTTGCTGGGGGCCTCCGTTGCACAAATGACCCCACTAATTATGTATTTAAGGTATTTGGCTCCTGTGAAAACAGCTTTTGGTTATGGTGGTTGACGGCAGTGTGGTAGAAGTGGGGGGGTGGACATGTAGGGACGTGGGGTGGTCCATGGTCTCATGGCTATCATTACTGCCCAGTATTTTATGTAAACACTGGATTAGGGCTGCAAGGGTTGATGGTGGAGAGGGCAGTTAGTGGTAGTGGTAGGGTTTGGTTCTGCTCGGTTCTGGGCTCTGGTTTTAGCTCTAAGTGGCCGTCCCAAAGAAATACTTATCTCTCCATGAACAGGTTTATAAGCAGCTAAGGGGAAAGTGTTTACTTACAATACATTTTTTTAATGAAAAAGTAGTATTGCTTTATTCATTTTCGTTTTCATTTGTTTTTTTGTTTCTTGTCCCAGTGACACTTCCTACTCGACCTTTGTCACCCACCTCGTTTATCTCAGGTGCTGAAAAAATTAGTTGGGGGTTGAGTTTTCAGCAACCACAGAAATGCATACGTGCGCCCCGTGTACGCACAATTCCCGAGTACATTATTTCTATTAACATTGTATTAAATATGGCTTCCAGTTTTTCACAGCTTCGGATTGGTCAGGCTTTATAGAAGCTGGTTTATAAAGCTGGAAATGATGGAATGCTCTCTCTCTGCCAGTCGCAGAGTCGCCCGTCAAGCCACACGCCACATCCTCCATTATCCTAGTTTACTTTAAGTTTAGAGTGGGGAGACTCAGCTCTTTAGTTTGACTATTCTTTCCTTGGTTGCTGGGCTCGCCATCTCTCACTCTTTGTTATTTGGGAGTACATTTGTGTTAAATAAATTATTGTTTCAATTACTCCTGCCATCCTTTAAGTTCAGTGTCCCTTTCATACCTGATACAGGCGACTGAAATGAGTTTCCTCCGCAGAGTGGCTGGGCGCTCCCTTAGAGATAGGGTGAGGAGCTTGGCCACTCTGGAAGAGCTCAGAGTAGAACAACTGCTCCTCCACATCGAGATGAGCCCGCTGAGGTGGCTCAGACATCTCCCTGGGGAGATGTTGCAGGCATGTCCCACCTTTAGGAGGCTTCGGGGAAGACCTACGACACACTGGAGGGACTATGTCTCTTGGATGGCCAGGTAATGCCTTGGTATTCCACCGGAAGAGCTGGAGGAAGTGTCTAGAGAGAGGGAAGCTCTGCAACCCGCCCTGGAAAAGTGGAAAAAGATGGATGTTTTCAAATGAAAGATATTGTCTGTGTAGGTAAAGCCTTGTTGGATACAAATATATACCAAACCAACGCAGAAAAAAGGGCATGTGCTTCCTTTTAGGGACCTTTATAACCACTCTCCATGCAGGACAATCAATTAGTAAGAAAGAAAGAACAAATGGCATTACGAACATTACTAAAGTGATTCATCACTTTTGAGAGCTTGTGAAATTGTGGAAATGTATTTTTAGGAAACTGGACTTCCTCTCCGTGAAACAGTAGAAAGTGGATATCCCCACTTAATGATCAACTTGCTTCTTTGTTTCAACTCCAAAAGACTAATGTAAACCCAGCAGGCTTTTGTCTTGTCCAGCTGAAGGAGGAGGAGAAAAAAAGAGAGGAAAAAGGAGGTCATTTTGTGTCACGTCCCAACAGGAGCTGGACTTTGAAAAGGGAAATGCAAAAAAGTCAGTGCTGCTGTGTGTAAGCATGCATGCTTTCCGATGGGAGCGCGGCAACGTAGAAAGTTTCCCTTTGAAATAAATCAAAAAGTCTACAATTAGAAAGAAGGAGTGTTTGGTTTGTGGGAAGAGAGGAAGAAAGCATGGAATGTGTCACTGCTATTGAGGAATGAGTGCAAATGTGTGTGTGCGTGGATGATTATACGTGTGAGGTCGGGGAGTAGCCAGGCCCGGCCAACATTCTTGGGCAGCAGTATTATTAACTGTGGTCAAAGCATTATCAGTGTTTGCTTTGATCCAACCACCGTCTGAGGAGTAATGGACTCAACTGAACCCAGTCTCTTTTTTTTCTTTTCAGTATTTCATCTCTTTAGCCAAATGATGATCTTGTGGGCATTTTCTTTGACATCATTATTTCAAACACAAAAAATATGGCTGAGCATAAAAGATGCTCCATTAAGAGATCATATGACGTGAAACATCTTTGAATTTTCGGCTCAAAGTTGTTAAACTGTCTCTGAAGTCGGCCAAACACAGAAGATGTACCATTCCCCGACATCCCATAATTCAAACGTGCGATAAGACCACCTAGTTTTACAAATGACCACAGACTTCTCTCTTATCTTTAAAGCAACACCACCGTCAAGACAGAGGGCACACGGAAAGACTCTGTGGTGACAGAAAGGAAAAAGACTGACATGGCCGATATCTGTGGGAAAGACCAAAAAAGCAGCCACAAACTTTCATGATGAGAGCATTATGAAGACAACAGGGGCTCACACAATTTGTGGCAAGATGCGCCTGATTCTAAACTGAACCACAGACAGGTTTATCAGATAAAAAAAACATCTGACATCCTTTTTCTTTTGTGCTTCTGAGGTTTCTTCTTTTAAGATCAGAAAGACAGAACACAGGTTATCAGCTGTTAGCTCCCAGCAGTGCAACAGATATTCCCAGAGAGCTAAGGTGGAGGGGGAGGCACAGAACAAGAAATAATTAATACACAGTACGCAATAGCGCTTGTTTCTGTAGTCATTCAACCCTTGCCTTTATAATAACATTGCTGTTTAATGTCCAGCTGGCAGTATGGGAGAACCATACTTAAAATGAATTCCTGTAAATAGACTGATAACCTCAGCTTCCCCTTTTTGGTGTGGTAACGTCTTGATTAATGATGCACTTGTCTGTGTTCTTCCAGTTCCATCCACTAACATGTTGCCTCTGTGGGTTTCCGCAGTGGTTGTTTCTCAAAGAAATCCACCCCCCGCGCAAGCATCTTTGAAGTGAGGTGATGCTGAGGGGCAGGAGTCTGGAGTGGAAGCCCATTTGACGGAGTGGCTTCTGGGGGGAAGGTCACGCCAGTGGGGGTGAGGGACGGAGACTGTGAAGGGATCTCTGACAGCCTATTAACAACGGCGGCTCTCAGACTTCACAGCACCCCGTCTGTTCTCTTCAGAGCTCGTCTCAAAAGAGAAATCCTTTTATCCACGCTCCTTCAACCATTTTATGAAGTTTCTCTTGTGGGTGTCCAACCGGCAACTTCTTCATGTCACATGCAGATCCTTATGTCTTGTTTTGTTTGAATTATTTTTGTCAGTGCGTTTGACAAAGAGAGTTTCCAGCAATAGTGCGCTCATCACTTTTTTTTTTTAGATGATGTCATTCCCTGGTTACTCCAATGTTTGAAATTCAGTGGTTTTCTAGTCTGACCTGAATATCTCTGTCATGACTTTCACCAAAGCTAATAACATCAACAGGATAAGTGCTACCAGTGTTGCTGGAAGTCGCCCGCCAGAGTTATTGTTGCACGATGAGAAACAGGCGCAGTGGCGGTCGGGAAACTCGTTGACCTGCATGCCAGCCTGACTGCACCATTTATGAGTTTAATTTAGGTTCACGCCTACCCCCAATTTTTTCCCCACAGTTACCCACCCCTCTCTCTTTTTAACTTGCTTTCCATGAACTAAGCAGCATGCGAACACCTGCTATTTTCAATGACACACTCATTGTCGTGCAGAGCTCGAGGTGTAAATCATTGCAGGCCACACTAGAGTATAAATGACTGACACCTCCAAAGAGCTCGCAGAGAAAGCAGGGCAGAGCAGAACATGTGCTCAGCGTCCAGGAATTCCTCTTTCACTCCCCGTTTTCTTTGTTCAAGCACTTCTCAAAAGCACGCAGCTATCAAACACCAACGAATATCTCTAGCTGTCATTATTTTTTACAAAAACATTTTACAGAAATGGACTTGTCAAGAAAGACAAAGGCATTAATGACATTTAATGTGGCTGGTGTCAGAAGCAGATGGCTGTTTTGGAGCAGGTACTATATGTGCATGTGTTTATGTGTCAAGCCGCACAAGATGTACTCCATGGGACGCTGTGAAGACGTGCTGAGTGGCAGAGGGCCCAGGGGTCTGTGGAGGGAAGTGACTTCTTTAAAGAGCTCAGTAATCCTCACAGTCAGCAGTGTGTGGGGGGAGGGGGGGCAAGTGATAAATCCTGGGAGAGCCTTGTGACTTGAGTCTGTTTTTCTTTACAATTCTCTTACTGTAGCCCTGGAGACACAGACACAGGGGGGGCTCTAGTGAAAGACACAGGGCTTTGTCATTATTCTCTATTTATACTCTGCTAATCAACTCGAGACTGTTTCTTAATTACGCCGCCTTCAGACCCGGAAGACACTGAACACAATCAAAGCAGTGAAAGTGGATTAATTTAAATGAAGCACTTGTGAAAAGGCTCATGTCTTTTAAGCAGTGATGGAGAGCCTAATCTTTGGCTTGGCTTAAGGTATTGGGTCATTATTCTTTAGGTAAAAGAACTTACATTTGCAGACTTGGTGTCCTCTGATATAGAAAAAAAACACATATATAAAAGACCACTGTAATTGTTACTTAGACTGTGTGATATGACTTTAGGCTTTTAGTATAGATAGAATACCAGTGGCTTAGTGAATGTAGATCATTTACATTATACATTAAAAATTAATGAATTGATTTATTTTTTAAACAACCATAATTGTTACTGGGATTGAGCAGCAGCACTTAATGCTGTAATGAAACGGGATTAGGTGTAACTGTGGTTACTTCAGGGTGATAATGCCATCCAGCCATTTTCTGCATTCCTCTTGATCTAATCACTCTATAGCACATTAATTACAAAGTCTCTAATGAGATCAGTAAAAACAGTGGCATATGTCTGAGTGCAGCCGAAGGTCCCATTAAAAAAACAGTCATTAAAAAGTGAATCACCGTCGGTAATGAACCCTCTTTGGTGCAGCAGTTATTGTGTGTTTATTGTTCTGAAAGCCTCCAGGATTCATAGAGGCGAGACATTCGGCGATGATGTCATTTTTTGGTTTACCTGCTTCCCCCGAGGGCAGGAAGTGAAAAAGAGCGTTTAGATGATGTGTAATAGAAAAACAGGAACTTTTGGTAAAATAAACAGAATCCGGGGATTGTAAGCTAAATTCCCTTAAGTGTAAACAGATCTAACAAAGGCTCATTATGGCACAGGGCTTCTGATTAAGCTAAGAATAACACCAGAAGTTCCCAATTAAAGTCAGTTTACAGTGCTTGTGTATACTGTCTCTCCATTTATTTTAACACTTAACATTTATAAAAATATTTAAGGAAACAAATGTGTAACAAAATACTTTGAATGATCACTTATCAATTAGACCCCTATGTATATATAAAAGTAACTTTAACCGGTCATTGTCCAGGGTGTACCCAAAGGGAGGGGGGCCAAAGATGCTAGGATAGGCTCCAGTCACCTGCGCCCACTGACGGGACTGAGCAGGAGAACATGAACAAATGAATGCATAAAAGAAACAAGCCCAGATGTCAGAACAGTCCAAACATTTGAAAACTATAGCTCTGGTTATGTGTCCAGACTTGGTTAAAGTCTCTGAAGATAAAGTTTGATGTAACACCTCAGAATATTATCATCATTATTATTGGGTAAAATGTTGATTTTTCTTTTTAAACCAAAACAAGATCTGATTTTTGTGTAGACCAATATAAAAACATTTCTTTAAATAAATAAATAAAAATACAATAAAGTAACAAATAAGAACAAATGAGTAAATTATAACATGAAATGGAAAAACATTTGTTTAGTAGAAAAGTGAGATTAAGTATTATAGTATTTTATGAATGTATGTTGTCTTTTAAATAATATTGTCCTTACTACGTAGGTTATTATTGTTTGTTAATTTTATTTATTTATTTATACATTTGTGTGTGTGTGTGTGTGTGTGTGTGTGTGTGTGTGTGTGTATGTACATATGAACGTTTGTGTATGTCTTAATGTCTTAAGTCTGTAGTTTCCCTTTTTTCTTTAAAGCTGAATAAAATAAAAATAATAATACAAAAAAAAATTTAAAACAATAATAAAGTTACACATTATTTTTATGTATTATGTAACTCAAAGTTGAAAAATCCTTCTGTAGTATTTTTTCACAATGGTCCACATGGTCCATGAGTCCGACTCCTGGTGACACCTCCAAGTCTGAGCATGATTGCTGACAGTAGCTGAACTAGCTTTATGTAACCGTTAAGTGCTCTTTTGTGTGGTCTTTTAAGACTTAACACTTAACAACACGGTCCAGATTTGTTCGAGTTTAGCAGTCGTGCATATTGACCCTGTCTAATAAGCAACATCACACAGTCCTGCCTAAGCCCACCTCTTCACAATCTTTTCCATTAATAGCCCCTGGGCTTGACTTTGGACATGCCAAGTGTAAACCAATATCTTCCTCTTTTCCGACATTCCCTTAAATTTTAAGGTAAGGAGCTGCTGCTGAAAATGCTTCCTTTTTAATGCTGAGTTTTCATTTCCCCACCACCCATATCAAAGAGCTGGCCTGATTCTGTCGGCACTGTCACTGCTTCAAAGGCTGTGTTTCAGAGTGCGGCTCGATGACGTCCAATGGCAATGTTTCAAATCACCTCTGGTGCAGTAGATATAAAGATAGCATTCATCTATTCACTTGCTTTATGTTTCCACTGTGGCATGGATAACTACCTTACTGTCCCAGGACAACAGGGCCACTGTACACCTTTGTTGCTGCTATGCCAGTGGCAAAAGTGTGCATTTCAGCTCTAAGTTCAGACCCTCAATGCTAACAGCTCGTGTGTATGTGAGAGCCACACAATGACAATGATAGTATTTTTGCAGCAGGGAAACTAATACCTTAACAGGAAAATGTTGGTTTGATCATTTTAGACCAAGAGACAATTTAGGACAAAGGCTTGTCTGTTTGACTAGGCTTTGTATGTAAATGGGTTACGATATGTGAGAGGAAGCAGTGTGAAAATACAGGCTGGCAACCTTTATAAAGACACCATTCAGACAACTCTGATCAATTAGAAATCTCATGGTACTCAATAAACAATGCTGAAAGGTAAGTAATCCAAGTGCATGTAAGTTGTACACATCTATGACGGCATGTGTGTGTGTGTTTGATCTCACTGTAGACTTGCTTCAGTGGAGAGCCACCCCTTTTTGTTGCTTGAGTTGCAGCAGAGTTGATGGAGAAGACAGATAGACAGCAAACACTAGATATGCCCACACTGCTCTCATCTTTCTTCTTCTTTTTTTCTCCCTGTGTTGATCTCTGCCTCGTGATAACAACCAGACATGTGAAATCAAATCCCTTTTAGTTACTGGCAGCAGTGGCAACATTGTGCTCCTTCTTTCTGTCTTGTTTGCAGAGACCAGGAACAAGAGGTCTCAGAAGGCTGTAATCAGGCATAGGAGTCTGGTTGTGGGTGCCAGCCTTAAGTATGGGTGGCATGTGAACTGTGAACAGCTGTGTTAGGCTGTGGTTACTGCAGCAAGGTGGCCTTGTGTGGTCCATGTGCTGAAGAGTCACGGAAGTCTTCTGGTTAACCTCAGAGCTGTTTAACAACAGGGTTCTAGTGCTGATGACTTTATGTTGTGGATGCGACACACTTACAGTCAACAAAACTAACTCTTATTTTTATCAAGTGCCTTTGTCTAGACATTCATTTGTGAGCAATAGCGTTTATATACTGTACATATGCATGCACAATGTTTACTTTGATATTGTAAACAGTCAGAGGTTTTAAGGAAAGAAGGTCATCATTGACTTAAGAGCAGACACAGGCAGAGTGAGATGATATTGTTAAACACCTGCTTGTGTTGTGGGTCATAGTACTATTGAAAAGGGGCTAGTAAAAATGGCCTCACTGACCTGGATTGTCACTCACAAGACTGCTGGCCAGGACAAATAGAAAAGATATTTACCTCCAGGATGGTTGGTTTTGTTTGGCTGTCAGCAGGCGCACACTGACAACACTTTGTACTTTAAACTTTGTGGATGAGGAGGGAATGGGCCGTTGACAAATGCACTATGCTTTTGAGTGAAGAGTGAAATGAAGTGCAAGACTATGTGGACTTGGCAAGATTGAGTATTTCTCTTCTCATTATTATTTCACATGAGCCCGTGTTTTCTCACAGTGTCATGTATTTCGTGGGTGGAAGTTAGAGCTGTAGCTTCCCTCTCTGAAAATAGCACTTGACAACAACATCACAAACATTAGATGCCAAACAGTTCAAGGAAGATACAAGACTTTTACTTATTCCTCTTGAGTGTGACTTTGCGTGATGAGCGATCAAAAGCAAACTTCTGCAGGCCTGCTGGACATACAGAGCAGCCATTGTGTGAGTTCATAGCCCTTCCAGCCAAACTGTCTGTTTTGTGGTGGGGGCTTGTGTGCGGCCAGCTATGCCTTTGTGTCGCTGTAAGAAACAAATCTCTGTGTGACAAGGCCATGCCCAGGAATTCACTGCTGTGAAATCTCAAGCATCAGGGCACACATCACAGCACCACTAGCACTAGCGTTTCTGCTCCTCCCACCACAACCAGCCGCTGACCTCTATAGTGTCTGTCATAATCACAAAAACTCAGCTTTACACAATTTCTGCCATGGACTTCCTTGTTCTCCAGTGTCAGCATTGTGATTCATTTCCCATCACAGTGGAATGCAACCATGACTACAGTTTGTGTTTATTGTCCATTCTACATTTAACTGAGGTGACAAAATGACCACTCCCAAGGTCAGTCCCAAGGAATTTAATGAGTTATAGCTTACTTGTTTTCACCCTATTGATTTATAAATCCAAATCAGCAACTTCCCATAGAATGAGGTCACAGTCTATTGTTTTCTGTCAGAGTCATGATGAGGCTGAACCCTGTTTACTCTTAACAACCCCAGTGTCAGTTCTCTGACCTCTGACCTTTGACTCTTGGGTCATGACACACAACTTCTGCTGGCACAAACAAGGTAACAGTGCTTATGATGTACCATAGAGCCAAAAACTTTAGTATAGAGACAGTGCCAGAAGCATTCATCAAGGTTAACATGGCAGACATTCAAAGAGTCACATCGAACTCAAGAAATTCAACTTTTCTGTTTCTATCGCCTTAATACCCATAGTTTTTTGAGGGATATAATTGACCTGTTATCTGTCTCAAAAGTTTGTTAAATGCTACATTAATCTGCGGACTTCCAGAGAAGACCAGTGTTACAACTGATACAACTGTATTCATTACATCTTTTATGTTAGAGCCAATGGGAGCCAGGCTTCTCAGAGGCACCACACACTTCCACATCAGTTTTCCCATACGTCCCTAATCCCTCACTGCATTCATTTTCACTGACACAATATTTTTTTGATTGGGCTTTTTTTCTCTGACTTTTATATCCTCTTTTGGCAGCTTTACACCTAATTTTCACAAAGGTCATTACTTGCTTTTCATTGTTCAATACGTGCCCTTGAGGAGGATATTTCTGTCTGGCACAACTCCTCTTTTACTCAAATACCCTGGCAGTGCACTGATACCATAGGCATTAAATCATTTATGGCATTTCTGGACCACAACATTTCAATTAAGAATTCAAGGGTTTATAGAGGAAGAATAACCCGCTTCTAAGCATTAAAAATTGAATGTACCATTGTCACATAGCGCAGAGGAAAGTCCTAAGAAGGAAACATCCATTAAAGGAAGTCTGAAGCTACTGCTTTTATATAAAGAGCCCCATTAGACTAGTGCTTTTCAAATATGGTCAATGCTTTAAGAGACTTCAGTTAAAAAGCTGGGGTTGAAGAAAAAGTAGGCGCCATGACACCGCGTCAAAAGACAATTTGTTTGACTTCCTTCAGCTAATTCTGGTGTATGACAAACTACTGTGTTAACGATCCGGTAAATATCATCCACAGCGTACACAAAGAGAACAGAAATGTTTTTACTCCCAAGTCTAAAAGTAGGCACCAAATGTATATTAGTTCATTAGCTGTGCTTTTTAGAAAACACAGTCTCATGCACTTGTGTATTTGTTTTTGGTTTGTATGTGCTTACTTTTCAATCCATACCTTGTAACCATAATTGCCAACTATTTTTTAAATGCAAAATGAACTGCTTTATGCTGTATTTCAAATGAAAGCAAAAAAAAAAAAAAAAAGGAGATACAACAAATATAAGGGATATCCATGCCCTTTCACGTGCACCTTTCACGAGTCCTTCTGCATAAGAGTAAAGTCTAAAGCAAGTTCAGCTGCTTTTACACCGCTCTGGGGAACAGAAGTGAATGGAAATAAATAAATAAACATCAATAAAAAACAATATGACACTGATTCACATCATGTTTAAAAGTAATTACATAAAACTAAGAGCAGTCCTGGGTCCCATTTTTCAGTGTATTGCTAAATATCTTTACCTGAAGGATAGAGTTATTTATTCATTTATTTATTTATTTGTAGCAACTGTCCCCTGTGTCCTAAAATATCTGTCTTCTACAGGTTAAAAGTGAAACAAACCGTCTAACTGCTGACTCTGATGACTTTCTTGGGAAAATGTCTTTGCTGGACTGGCAACATTTGTGATTATGACTTGAGAGGTGGACTCAGGAAAAACAAGAAGAGTGCTGTTTAACTGAGGTTAGCAGGAAGGTTCATAGGTCGACAAATTTAACCAGCGTGACCAACTGAGGTCTGCAGGCTGCATGCTGAGGTTCCTCTCTGGATTTTAGACAGAGCACCTGTTGAGAGCAAAAACTCTAGGACAGTTGCTATTTATTGATATTTTCCAAACATTATCCTCGTACACAGTTTTATCCTCTTTCCTAAACGACTCATAACTGCGCTTCAAGCTTAAACCGTGATTAGATTTTCACTAGCTTTCAGTTTATACAGCAAGTGGTGAGAGTCGCAGGCTTTTAGGGTTTATGCAGGGCAGCTTTTAAAGTACAGGACCACAGGCGTAAAGCTGTCAGCGTGTGGACACGGTCATGGAACACAGCCTCGCCTGTCCCCACAGCAACTTTACAGGAATGTTTAACCCCCCCCGACACCTAAACATATCTGTCCCGTGTATTGGCCTACTTAATATGCAGCCTATCCCCCCACACACACACATTCCAGCAGATAAATCTCCGCTCAGGGTCTTTCTAGAACAAAGACGTTAAGACTTGTTGGAAACGGCGCTGCTTTCATCTTAATACATTTACCTATGTTTGGGGTCTTAAGTCATTCTTAGCCGTATCAGTTTACCCACTGAGGGATATTTGCTCTGGTGATATGAGCTGCGTAATTGCCTATGTGCCTTGTGTATAAGTGAGACAATGTGATATATATTTTTTAAACCTTCTTTGAAGTTTACATGGTGGAAGAGCTCGATAGACAAATTTATGTAATAAGCTCTAATATTTGACAGACTGTATCCTACAAAGCTGAAAAGTACAACCACTGTTATTGTCCTGTTTGGACTCCCGTGAGAATTTACGTTTCTCTCTGTCTGGCTCTGGAGAACACCTTTAGTAGGTAATTGAGTCACAGTGCTCAATAATGCTCTTACGAAAAAAAAACGTCTCTACTTTATAGGCCTCAAAACATTGTGCCAATAAAGAAAAAAAAAAGCAAACTATGGCTTTCAGTGAGATATATAGACGGGGCCTTTCTGAGTGGTGTTTGCATGTTCTCCCTGTGCTCGGGTGGGTTTCCTCAAGGTACTCTGGTTTCCACTACCAACATCAGCACATGCCGGGCGCCCCCTGGTGGTGGCTGCTGACAGGGAATTTCCCCACTGGGATGATAAATAATAAAAACAATTCTTTCATTTTTAATCAACCTGAATGACTTGGGACTGTGATGTGGCTGGTTGAGGTTGTGGGCTAACTCCACAGAGTGCGTCCTGGCTGGAGAACAACATTTAGCTTATTGAGATGTACTGTATTCAACATTGAGGTATAGTCATCTGGTCAGTGTCCATAAAGGTTTTAATAAATATAAAGATAAAGGCATTCACGCCTTAAATTCTGTTTTTATGATGATAAACAGGATACATCAAGAATACAAGGGATGACATAGAGCGAACAGTATTTAAGTTAATGATAATATGTATGGTTAATTACAAGCATTTTCCACAAAATGTCCAACATTTAACATGTGTAAATATGTGTAATTAATATGTAACACATGTAATTATCACAAGCAACTCATGTTTTTCAGATCATTCTTTTTACACTAAGCTATTAAATAAATGTAAACAAAAAAACACACTATGTTAAAGTTAAAAAATATTTAATGTGGCAAATCAGAGAGCTGCATTCTCGTTCTCTAGCCTAATGTGATAACATCTGGAGCTTTTCAGTGAAATTCTAGCATCTTCACATTCTATGAGCTGAGCCGCTCTATCCACATGGACATCTGCCAGAGCCCAAGCATCCAGAAAATTTTGTTTCACTTTGTTTTGTTGCTACTTTCTGTAACCTGTACATAATCACTGTCCTACTTGATACTCACACTTTTAAGTGGATTAAAACACAAGTGGCTTTTCCAGCAGAGGTTTTAGTTTTTGGAGGTGAGTGGCATGGATGTGAAAACACAGGGAGGGGTGAGAAGGTCACATTGAAAGAGGCTGCGAAAAGCGGGAAGGTTAAGTGTGGAGCTAAATCTGCTGATAGACCTTTGTATTGGTGCTTTTACATTCATGTTGCTGCACGTGATTCAAGGAATGCTGGAAGGAATTAGACGATAGGATTGGGGCCTAAACAAAATAAACAATAAACAAACTCTGAACTGGACTCTTGATATTTTCTTATGTCTTACTTATGTATTTTGCCACTGAGTTCAAAAAGTAACAATGTAATGGTTGGCTTGGTGTAATGTGAAATAACACAAGTAAACTCACGGGCTATCACCTATTCTGCAGACCAAACAAGATATGAGCCTGCCTATCTCCTGAACACGGCCACAACAGAGACGTTGTCAAGTAACGGCCACAGCAACCATATCCAAGAGATACAAATGGACTTCGGGACATTATCGGCTTCAGATGAATGATATCACACTTGATAGAAAGAGTCTTGGATTGAGATAAGTGGCAAGGCGTTGAAGAGCACAACAAGCTGTTTGTGTGCTGAGAAGAATTTACAAGAAAGAGAACATTCCTTCACAAAACTTATCTTTACCTGGCAACGTTTTATTGTGATTTTGTGTTTTCTGTTTCTGCAGCAATGCCCGGAGAGAAACCAAGAAGAAAACACAACATGAATCAAATCAATTAGTTGCACACTTGCACGAAAATAGTTATTGATGTGGATGCTTGCAAATGTTTTTCTCATCCAATTTCTTCCCTCATCCTCTTACAACCAATCCTTTTCTTTACTCTCTCTGTTTTATTCCTCCACCCAATGTGCACTCTTCCAAATAATGCAGACAGCATTTCCTGTACGGTGCAACTTTCTGTCTGTCTGCCCAGATTTAAAACGTCTCATGCTGTGCCTTTTATATGTGGAGCACAAATAAACCAATTACAATCCTATTTGTGGTGATATGGATAAACAGTTGGAGATATTAGATACAAAGACACCTGTGTCATCATGGGAAGTGCTGCCTTCAGGCCCCTTTACTTTACAACTTGAATGATGCCTAATAATTGTCGGGATTTTTGGTAGTATGAAGAAATTCCATTAGTCTTCAAATGTCAAAACACTGAGTGGGTATAATATTACCATCTGTAACATCCGCAAGCAGAACAACCCTGTGCACACCCCTTATCCTACTGTTCTCATGCCCCCGCACTCTCCCACACTCCTTTTATCATTTTACCAGGCCGATTACATGATCTTCCTCAATGTTGTTCTTTGCCATCTGTTTTAAATATCCTGGGTCAAAAACCTTTGTTCAGTAAAATAACCCAATGCTACTGATTTAGCCGCCATTCCGCTTTCATTGTTTTTCCGTGTATAAAACACTTTTTTGTCTCTAGAAAAGTGGGAAAAAACAGAGGCCTATCAGAATCTCAGGGACCCCTTGACCTTCTCCAAAAAGTCCAGGACAACACAGGAGGAAAACAGACTCTGGGAGGAATGTCATTACTGTGCAGAAACCTGCTAATGTATCCTAATAGGCTCCAAGATCGTTCTGAGAGCACATGCACTACACAGATGGCCCTGCAGATGCAGACATTAGGTTGAAGCGGACATTTACATAAATTATTGTTTAGCGATGTCTGAGGAGGAAGTTTTAATTGTGTCTGAATCGCTGATTGAATTCAGATGGAAGACTTGTGTAGACGTGTTGTGGGTTCAGCTGTCTGCTCAAAGACACAAACATTTCAGATGCATGCCAAAAGCATTGCTGATAGCAGAAAAGGAGTACTACTATATCTCGACTGAACACATAAAAGTTGAGTCAAGGTACTGCTTTTTAAAACAAAGGGATATACCTGTTGGACAGCCAGTCATGTTGGTACATTACCTAATAAAAGCACCTGGGTTGACCTTTTTTGACCCTAATGTCACACATGTATGCCGATGTTCTGAGCGCACCTCTTCCATGTCTGTTCAGACTGCCTTGTCTGAGACAAGGCTTCTTTCTTATGCCATGTTAAGATAGTGGATAGATGCTCTAATGGTTCATGTATATATTCTGTATTCACTTCTTGTTATGTAATAGCTGGTGCTAGTTCAAAATGAGAAGGTAGTAAGTGTAATTACTTTAGATGAAAGATGCCAAGCACTGGATAGTTAGCTTGCACTGTGCTGCCAAACCCTTGCATTGCCTGAGACCTTTGCTATGCTGATAGGTTTGTAATGTATACTGTGAATTATACACCTTTGTTTACAGTCCTTCATAGTAAATATCCATCCATAAAAAGATGTTCAAATGGACCTGATGGCAAAAAAAACAAACAAACAAAAAAAAAAAACATTTGGTTTACATCAAGGGACTTGGGTAATCAGGAGTGGATTGTGGAGCGATATGGTGCGTGTGATGGAGTAGCAGTGGGCTGTGACCAACACAGGACAAGAAAAATGAGACAAGAAGAGGAGGGTACATGATACGATCAATAAAATCCACAAAACCAAACAAAAGCAATGTTCACGAGTGCATTTAAAAATGTGACACATAATAAAGCTCAACATACAAATAACTAGTTTAATAGGGATTGAATGCAGATGAAAAGTGCAACCAACGATGTCTCAGGTTTAGCTGAGGACACGGCAGGTTAATGTCTCTGCAGCCATGTCTCTGTCAGTCCGATGAGAAGAAGAATTGTTTACATCTGTCAAGATAGCATCAGCAAAACAAATCTGCGGACTCACGCTACTGCCTCAAGCCACTTTTTCAAACTCCCTGGCTACCTTGTTCTCAGTACACCAGTACAAATGTGCCGCTGCAGACATGACATAAGCTGTTCAGTGACTAACATTTGTGCATCACGGTGCAAAAATGAGATGTTTTTCCTAATGACAGAAGCTCAGCAGTCTGTTTGTCCTGCCTAGTGTGTGTCATACACGGTTTACACAATTTCAAAGCGTCAGGTTGTTGCTTCACCTTACATTGTGCCACGCTATAATTTTTATTTTTTATTTTTATCCTGCTTCCACTTGCATTTCGTCATTTTGAGAAGCTGCTTCTCTATCTTTCTGCACATTGTCTCCAGGCTGTGAAACGCCTTTCACACTTTGATTACAGGCAAAATGTTCTGGATCTGAACTGCAGATGAAAGAAACCCAGAGACTGAATGGATGTGTGGGCTTTTCAAGCTTAACTGTTTGGTGATGTTTTTCATATAACTTGGAAATGATCCAGATCTGTCTTCAGACGGGGTTATCTGTCACCATTGTCTTGTGTGTTTTATTTGACATTTCCTCCTGTATGTCCATTGTATACCTCCTCTGCTGTCTCTTTTATCTCACTCTCCCATGTTTCATCCTGTCCAGGTTGTCTTTCCTCGGTCCCATCGACTCCGTATACCACAAACATCATGCAACTGTACGCTCATGTTCTCTTGTGACCTTTTATTGTGTTTTTGAAAATGTGGAGAAAAGAGATTGATTTGACACACTTGTTGACCTGTACAGTACAGACCACTCCTTCTGTTCACTACAGGACATGTTCAATCTGATACTGACTGATACTGGTCAATAATTTTATTTTATTCATATTATGTGCCTGGTGGTAGCCTCTCAGTTTTAAATTAATAATCAAATTGAAATGTTCTGATAGTAAACAGTGCACTTCCTGGTCACAGGGCAACGGTCTAATAAATAAATGAGTCTGACAATACTTTTGACAAACAGGTGGCCTAAGGCTGGTCTCTAATTGGCTTCTCCAAGGACTGTCTCGGGGCGCTAGGAGCTGTGATCATGTCATTACATCCTTTGTGATTGGTTCTTTGTCAATTAGATCAAAAACATGCTGGGCACCCCTGTTGGTGGCTGCCAACAGTGAATTTACCCATGGGGATAATAAAGTGATCATAAAAAAATTATAATAACAGCCCGCCTAGCAACAGCACATACACAAACTCATACATCCAGTGTTGAATCAAAGGCAGACAGTGGAGTGATATGGGGAAATCAGGAAAGTTTGTTTCTTCAAAACTAACACAATACAAGGCGTTAACTTGAAGAGAAGAAGATTCTGAAATGGATTCCTGTTTTTATTACCAGTCGCGGCTGGATCAAATGTAAAATATGGGGGGAAAACACTGATTTGCCCATATATGGCATTTTCAAACTCAAAGAAAGCATGGTGACATTGTGGTTAGCACTCCTGTCTCACATCTTGAAGGCTGAGGGTCCCTGTGCTGTCTGGAATTACCAAAAATCAAGCTCAAATGCATGAAAGACTTGGGATTCCTGGGGTTCAGACTGACAACAAAGAAATGTCCAGACTCAAGCACAGGTGTGTGTACTCTGAGCCTTTGGACAGTTGCCAGGTTCACCCGCCTGGTCCCCCACCTGGGTCTGGATTCCTCGGGTCGGTTTGCGTGCAACAGGGGAATCTGCCTCCTGCAGAACAATAAGCATGCTTCACAGTAGTGGATTTAATGCAGAGCTTTTCTATATGATTACTAATAAACGATAAAGCATTGCGCCTTTGTAATAATTAATTCGAGGGTGTATTTCAGAAATATAGGAACCATAAATAGAAGCCAGTTTAACAGGAGTGCATTTGCATTTGACAAGATTGTGAAAAGACCCAATGCTAAAAGAAGGAGTGGTAAATGTGCTTGGCCCTGTGCCTGAATTCAGAAAAACATCAAATAGCTGTTTCACTGTGATAGGCCTCTGTGTGCTCTCATCACACTAGCAGAGCTGTCAAGGATCCACATCATTGTAAAATCAAACAAAGCACAAGAGGTGCCTAGCAGCCATTTAAAGCTTTGCCCCAACAAGCAGTCCATCTATGCTGCCTGTAACCCCTAACCAATCCCTTCTACGTTTGCTTTTTTAGTTTTTAAAAAGGAGTACATAGTTACTATACACCAAGGGGTGTTGTAAGGCAATACTAAGCTGGGTTTTCCCCGTTTTTCAAGTGCTGCACTGGAACATTAGAGAAACCCAGACAGTTCACCCTGGGAAACAAGAAAAAGGACAGAGCAACAGAAAGGTGCATTGTGAAGGTATTCTTGAGGGAGTTCAGTCTAATAATCCTTCGGCTGGGTGGGTTTATTTTCTAAATAATACATCATGCGGCTGTATATTAATCACAGTCCATGTGTCATACTTTATCCCCAGTGGAAAAACATCAGTGTGGTCACAGAGCTTTTCCACGTCCGGCTCCTATGTCTGAGGACCCCTGCCTCTCCTCCCTGGACCATGTGTACCCATGTACAGTACATAAACACATGCTTACACTATACTGTGTTCTTGAGCTCAAGCAGTAGAGCACAGAAGAGCACATGGACACAGGCAGCGCTGTTCAAAGTGTTACCTAACACAGCTGTGAATGGAGCTTTGTGAGGATGCTCTTAAAGCACACTACTTTGTGATGTGTGTATCTTTATCTTATAGTGTAAAGATTTCTATGTCAGGACTTTGAACAACCTTACATTATTTTGGGGAAATGTCCCAGATTACCAGATAAGTCTACATGATTGTATAGTCTTACAATTTAACTGAATGCACCTTTTTCTAATGCTTTTGTGTTTTTCTTTTGCTCTCTGGGACACCACCTTAGAGAAGTAAAAAGATCTGAGTCTGCTCAAAATGTTTTTTGAAGTTGTTCATTTATTTCCTCCTCAAACATTTTATTAAAAACTCACAGTAGCTATAAGCTATAATTGATTTTATTTTGTGTTTCATTTTGCTGCCACTAAAGCGTGACGCTGCAATAATGAAGCCCCATGACTTTGTTTATTGTAAAGTTATGACGTATGCTTGGCACTGCAGCCAGATATCTCAGCTTGGCCAGGCTTCGGGCTTGCCACAGGCTCCACTGCTGGACAAGAGGCCTGCAATTATAGCACACTTCAAAGATGCCAGTCAGTCAAAGACAGCATTCATGCATTTATTTTGGCAAACCCTCATTCACCCCCCACACCCCTTTTGCCCCTCACCTTTCCACCTCTTGCCCCCCTTGCCCTTCTTCCGTCTTTCTCACCAACCCCTCAAGCTTGTTTAGATGAGCGATTAAGGGAAGAAACAAGTGCAAATGGAGTTTGCTTTGGCTCACATCTGTATTGACACACAGTTAACTGAAATAGCTTTCTGCTTAATTTTCCCCTCACCTAAATATGGACATGGTGAATGTCGGCAAAGATTAGGGGAGGAGTGGGTTTCATGAACCCAAACAGGTAGGCTTTAGTCCTGGGCACACAACTGTCCTGTGGCCTCCTCTCACCCCACTACATTCTGCGTATCCAGAAATAAAACCTACAGAGAAAGCCAAGAAGACATTTTTTTTCTCTTGGGCCTCTGCTCTACGCAAGCTATTAGCTGTTCAATTAATGGTAAATGGTGTGCATGTATATAGTGCTTCTTTGTACCCTTCTCGGGCACCCAAAACTCATTACATTATCCTTCCATTGACTCCATTCACACACATTCACACCTGGGGCAGACAGAGAGTGGGGCTGCAATACACACGGCACTCACAACCTTCTCCGACCACCACCAAACTCACCTCTACAGTTACAAACAGTTATACATCTGCCTATTAACAACGGGCCGGGGACTACAGCTGGAAATTAGCCGTAGAGGCTAAAGCTGCTCTTTTTTTAAAAAAGGGACTGTCCACGTAATAATAAATCAATAAACTAAACTAAACAAACAGTTATACATCTGTGGCAGCTGCAGGCAAGGTGGGTTAAGTGTCTTGCCCAAGGACACAACAACAGTGTGAACCGGAGAGAGCAGGAATCAAACCAGCCAACCTTCTGGCTATAGGACAGCCGCTCAACCACTTAGCCCCTAATTAACAGGATTCTCAAAAGCATTATTTTTAAAACCTCTGTTGTCAATAACAAATTTAGTTACACATTGTCTGTTCTATTTTCCACTGAGAATTCTGTGAAACTTCAAACCAAATTTTGAACAGAGTGGAACAGCTGTTGTATTGTTTCCGTATAATTCTCCTTTTTAGAGGGATATCATAAATGATCAGATTTCAGTGTCCAATACCAACTGCCGGGTGAGAAGGACTGTTGTAAACTGTGATCCTGCTCCACAGTGAGACTCAGGATGGATCCTTTAAGTGCACTTACAGGAGCCAGAGGAAGTCTCAGCTGTGAGGGGCTGTGTGTGTCTGCACGTGTGAAAGCATGTGTTAATTTGCTGATCTGTCTGTTTTTAGGTATCTGTGGGTATCTTAGACACAGAGTGTGTGGAGCAGAGTCTGTAAATGTTTGTTGTTAAAGCACACCAGACACCTCTGCCCCTCAGGAGTATCGCCCCACCATCACACCTCCTGGAATCTGAAACCTGACTCTAAAGTTGGGCAGCCAGGGTAATTAGGGGACCCACCACACTGGCGCTGTTACAGTTTGGCTTGGGTGTCCGATTCACACCAAAGACTGGCCCCAGCCAACACCACACTGGACCGGCCCCCGATTGAACACTGTTATTGGAGTGGGGCCATTTATGGCTCCCATGGGTTCAACTTATCCATCCATCTATACTAACTTTTTAAAAGGCTCTAAAGCTGTGGTGCTAAATCACCTGGCTGTCACACATATCATACACACCTGGCGAGACTTGTAATAACTACAGCAATAACTGTCCACATTGTCCAGAGCAGAGGAGTGGGGCAGACAATGTGGACATATCCCCACCCAGGAGTGGGGCAGGCATTAGTTAGAAAACTAAACTATAACCCATAAAACTCAGCTTGAAGGATTGTTCATTTACTATCATTTATATGTCATTTACAGACACTGCAACACTAAAAGGTCCTTGTGGCAAGCATCAAAGTGTGATCCTTCTATCTTCTATATCTCATTGCCAATTCCTTCCCTGACAACTTGCAGAAAGGTGCAAGTCAAAAATCACTCAGTATGTTGTCATTGTCTTCTCCACACTCTCTGGCTGGCATCCATAAAAGGCTATAGAAAAAGAAGGGGAGAGCGGTGACGGTTGCAACGTGGGGCAGTTGCAACATTGTAATAACTCAAATAAGAAACGAGCTACGGCAATAATATTCATTCAGCACGTTTAGTTTCTGGAAAAAAGCAGCCACATTGGACCATTCTTTCTAATTGCATTTCATTGCAAAACTGTTCGTGTGAGGAAATTATTTTAAACAGCATTGTCTGAGCTACTTACAGGTGTAACTAGCATATGTCAGTGTGTAGTGTGGAATTAATAAAATGAGTATGAAAATAATATAACTAAACCACCTTACCTTGGATTCTACAGACCTCCCAATAATAAAAAAAAAAAAATCAAGATAGAGAAATGCACATGTGTCTTTATTCACTTTTAAAAAAAATACATTTGTTACTTGTTTCTTTAAAATGTGTTTTTTCATCATAGTCTATATATGGTTCATTTAAACTAAGTCCAAATTTTAAGTATAATATTATATGTACACGTGTTACTAAAGTGTGGCTAGATTGCAGATAGATGAGTATTCAAATTTTGTCTTTCTTACACAAACTTTCTTACCGTCCCCGCTGTCCTCTACAGCAAGTTACAGTTGTTATTCTCTCAACAACATGTATCTGATATGAAAAGATTGCAGAAGGTTTGGTTTTCTGCAATAGTCTTCAGGAAAATGGTGATGTTACTTTGTATTCTGTTTTCACCATAACAATCCAAGCCTAAGAATTAGACCTAATCAGACCTTTTCCTCCCCAGCAGTTGACTTTTAACCTCGTCACAATACTGTCATAGGCCAGCCTGCAATTGAAATTGTTCTTTCCACTGGGATGCAGACACTATGAGTCAAATCAGGATACAGCTAACCCAGCTCAATAAAAAAGGTCCCATCTAGGTGGTCTCAAAAAGATTAAGAGAATAAGTCACAAGAGAACATTAGAAAACAAGAGTTTTCTTGGAGGGAGACGGAGTCAACAAAACAAGGAAATAATGGCCTTTGAAGCCTCTGTAAAACTTGCCATAGCAGCCTAGGGGCTTGTGAGGGTTGGTTAAGAATGATCCTGGCATACAATTAGGCCAACAAGGAGAGTAAATAGGGAGGCCCTGTCGTTCATGAGAAGGATGCCTTGGTGCCGAGGCTAAACCAAGGCAGGTCCTAGGTCATAGTGAAAGACCCTGAACTAGGCCTCGGTCTGGAGATGAAAGGTGTTCTGCTGATCTGAGACAAGACTGATATACAGAAATTACAGAGGAGGAGTTAAATATGGGTGGCTAATAATAGACCGGCTGATAAAAGGTAGTGTTCTGTAGGGACGGGGGACAGAAATAGTGAGTTTATAGCTACACTAAAAGCTCAGTGAGCCACAATTAATCAAACAAACACACAACCCACCTTTATGTCTGAGAAATCCACTAAATCCTCCCAACAGCTTTTTGTCACTTTGGTCAGGCTCTGGGCAGTGTCATGAGGTAGACTGCTGGGTGGTAGCTCTCCAGACCCTGTCTGAATTGACCCCCTTCATGACCTTTCTCTAATGTGATAAACATTTCCAATCAATGGAGGAAACAAGGTGGAAGTGGCCGGGGATGTGAACATGACCTCCTGCTTGTCTTCAAAAGACCAGTCATTCTCTGTTTACACCTAATCCTCACTTTGATTCTTTTGATCTGCTGAACTCAAGCTGAGAGTTCAGTTCAGGCACACGGATTAGATTTGTTTTAGTTCCTATTATATTTATGTATTATTTTATTACATGAAATCATAGCATTTATTAACACCAGCTCACACTTAAATAAATAAATACAGTACATTCTAATGATAGGACCAAGCTCTGTGGACACTCACAGCTCCATCAAGTTTTGTATCTAAGAACTAAACCAAATGTCTGATATGTCTGCAAACAACACAGTGTCATGTAATATTTTTAAACATGCAAAATTATTTTAAAGTATGTATCACTTAAATTTAATAGTATCAAAATAATTCAAGAGTGAGTTTAATACAACCTTACAAAGACCGATTGACTTTCTCTGAGGAAAAATATGTCTGTTATTCAAGACAATTTCCTCTATGTCTACATAGGAGTCCTTATTGGCTCAGTTTCAGAACTTCATCCCTGCATGTCAGGACTCATTTACGAGCAGTTTGGAGCCCATTTGGCACACATACAGAAGAAACAATTCTGAACATATCTAAAATATATGTACACATCTATCACTTTACAGTCTATCTCTAAAGGAGGTGAAAGTTAAAGAATGTGTCCACGTTCCACATGGATGACTCTATGCTGTGCACTTACGACCAGGTCTGTTACCCTTTCTGCTCCACTTGTTGACACATTTCAACAATAAGGAAGTCCTACAACAATGTGATGTCAAAACAAATAATAAAAAGTGAATGACTTTTTTTCTTTATAGTCTACCAAAGTGGTTTCTGTGTAATTTTATCCTTGACTACTACAGGGCTTCTGCCTTCAGCCTTCAGCCACCAGACACACTCCGTCTTTAAGGTCACCCTCAGCCAGGTCCCATGGTTCCCTGCAGGAATTCACGGCTAGATGTAACAAAATCTATGTCAAAGCTCTCCTTTTACAGTCGCTTCCTCTTACAGTTTAGGACATGATAAAACAAGACAGGGCAGAAAAAAGGGATAGTGTTTTGGTGTATATGAGGTGGGGGCAGTTGAAAACGCGTGTGTCTCTGGGGGGTGAGAAGGGGAAAGGGGGGTTGTATCACCACAGCCCCTGGGGAGCAGGCAGGGCTGTGGCTGAGACAGGGTAGGGCTCAAGTTTTGTCAGCGAGCATCAATCTCTCGTATCTGTCAGCCCTGTAACTCCCAACCCCTGACCCTGTCCCACCCTCTCATGAAACTGGTCACAGGTCTTCTCAGATGGACAGTGGTTGTTAGAGAAGGTCCAGTCGAGACACAGTGGAGACAATAACTTGGCCCACGATGCAATTCTGTCTTATTGCTTGTTTATCACTTTTCTCGTGTTTACTATTATTATTTCTTCATCAAATCAACTTTGAACAAACAAACTATTTCCTCTCCCTTGCTCTTCAAAGTACAAAGTGTCTTCATCCATCTCTCTTTTAGCAAATGAGCAGTCTGTCAGTGGGTTACCTCTGCAGTGAAGGATGAGGGTGTCTATGAACAAAGAGGCTCACTTGTTCAGTACAGAGTGGGCCAAAAGCCTGAGTCTGGAACCACCAAGTCGAGACAGTGATATGTGTGTGGGATAAAGACACAGTGGGAGCACTAAAAGAAACAGTAGAGTGGATATGACAAACCACTTGTGGCATGGTTGTTTCTTTGCATCTCCCCAAGCTATTAATTCTTGAAAGACCCCGCTTGGCTGCCGTCTTCTCTGCACAGTCAGCGAATATCTGAGATCAAAAATTTACAGAAGGCTACTTACTCTTTTCACTTTTGTCTTTCTATCCAGCCAGACGTTTTGTGGCATTTGAAAGGAGACAGTAACATTTTTCAGGGGGTGGTGTGTAGGAGCACAGGGAGGGCAGGCGGGGGTTACGAGGTGGAGGGCTGGGACGAAGGGTGTGTGATGAGCCACTCCAGCTGTAGCTCCACAAGCTGCTTCCCTTTATCTTTGTCACTTGCTTCCTCACCTCTCCCCCTCCATCACTCACTGTCCTCTTGTCCATCAACATCCAGCAGGTTCCTGATTAAAGAGAATATCTCTTATGTCCACATCACCCCTGTGCTCTTGCTCTCTTCACCTTTTACTCCATCTTCTACTGTCCTCTTCTTCAAATACCTCCTGGGAGAGTTGGCCTGGCTCGCATCCATCTGCTTGACTTTGAATCTCAGGGCCAAGCCTCAGTATGTAGCCGCTGCTCAAACTAAATGCTTTCCCATTGCTTAGATTTGAGAACATGTGTCCTGAAAACAGGTGGGTGTGTTATGATCAAGTATAATTTACATTTAATTCTCTGAAAAAGAAAGAACAGAGAGTACCTTTATTTGGTTTCATCTGGCTTTTATCTCCAGCTTCTTTCTTCTTTAGTAAAATTTCAACCAAAACTCTCCATCAGCTCATCTCTGTGTTTACCATTAAGATCACAGCCATACACCTGGTTAACCCAGCCCTTTGTCTCTACTGACCAATGATCACTTAAATGCTGCTGACACCATTGCTCTTAATCAAAGACTTCAGAATCAAAGCGGTGTGGACCTGTATGATGGTGTGTTTTGATTTCGGCAAAGAGTTTTGAAGCAGGAGGCCCTACCCTTATGCAGGGACTCTCAACCATCATCAAATCATCAGTGGCTGCTTTTAGCTCCATTCACTTGATGGCCTATTGTCACTGCTCCCTTTTCATATGCACCTGGGCAGACTTGCACTGTTTCTGCTGTCTTACCAAAACAAATGAGAGACCTCATTCAGAAGGTCAACTGGGTTTAAGCGTCAATACGGTGGCCTTTTGTCCATGTAAGCAGAAGAGGTTAATGCTACTTCAATGCAACAAACTTATGTACGCTAAGAACAAATGCATATTCAAGCCAGGCTTACAAGACCAAAAAGGTAAAAAAAACATGTAGCAATGGGAAATGCTGACCTGATTACACTGCAGTGGCTGTGGGACACTTCACAGCTGAGTAGTGTAGCCGTGGGCAGCTTTGGGCAAGACATGCTGGCACCATTACTTTGAAAGCAGCCAAGTCCAGTTTTGTCAACTGTGTGAATGTGGCCTAAGACGCCCGTCTGTGTGTCCCTTGGGTGCCTCCTCACCTCTACGACTCTATGGGTGGGGGGAGAGTTCTCCTTCATCACCTCAGTGCAGGGATGGGACCAGTGCCCAGAGCAGCTGTTTCAAGCCAAATCTTCCTCTGGTGGAGCCAGAGAAGTGGGCAGGAGAGCCAGGGCACTCTGAGACCATTAGACGCAGAACTGTTAGCATGTCTGTGTGAAACAGCCATCATTGTGGACTTATACTATGTGTGAAAACCCATAATGCAGCATTTTCACATCTACACATAAACAGCACAGAGTTTTCTATATTTGATTTGGTTCAGTTTGGAAAATTGCTGCTTGGGAATGATAACAACTATAATGGAGACTAGCTGTTTGCCGTCCTGTTGGTCTTTCTGAAAATAGTTCATGAGCGTGAGAGGCATTGAGGAATGGAGACAAGGCCAGTAGATCAGCTTGGTGTCTTTGATGCACCGTTGTTCCTCTGGCCACCCTCTCTTTTCTGTGTAGCCCCGCGGTTTGGCCGTGACTCCACGACCCTCTTCACAGCCCTTCGGTCCAGCCCCACACCGCAGGCGCACTTCTTTAGCCTGTGTCAATATTAGTTTAGGATTATTTCTAGAAGCCCAGAAGGATAAAATCCCCATACAGATTACAGAGCTGACACAACATAATGACGAAGAATCTGAAAGACCATTAATGAATATTTATTATTTGCATAACAAACACAGATGATTTAACTTGGGCTACTGTGGGCAGCTATATTTGGGTGAATACACATGGTGTCCTGGGTAACCTCAGACTAGAAATAGTCTGCAAAGAAGACAGGAGTCACAGTGCTGTGCTATGATCACAGATGAGGATGAAAAGGAAAAGAGGGAAGGTTTCACAAAACACTGACCGTTGAACCGAGGAACATGGAAATGTGGAAATCAAACTGGTTCATAGATTTAAGAAGGATGTTTAAGAGAAATGTGAAATGCCGTGATGATTCCACAGGACGAAGCAACAGATTCTGTCTAGTCTGAAAGGGTCTTTTAATACTTACACAACTTATTACATTTCTAAACTTACAACCATCATGTATCTGCGGGTTTGTTCTATACCTCCTTTATATACTTGTATATACAGTTTATACAGTAATTAGGTTGAAAAAAAATACATTATATATCCGTGGAACTATACGCTCAAAGATGTGATCCATTTGAGATTGTTATGTCGTTTTGAAAGAGCGCTGTGTTGCCTGGTGTTGGGGATTTCCACTCAGCATGCTTTTAAGTCTGGCTTGAGTGTATTTGTGCTTTGCCTATAGAAAAAAATCACAAACGTTTCAATTTAAGCGCCACCCTAATCCAGTTAAGCTCAAGGTGACTTCTATTCCTTATCATTTCATAGTTTTCTTCTCCATTCTTTGTCTCAGGAATACATTGCATGCATGGCTACAAAGCTATGCTTACGTGCTTAAGTGTTGTTCGCACCAATCAAAGGGAAAAAACAGCTCTGTGTTTGTCAAACTAATAAAGAATGAAGCAATTCAGGTAAACGTTTCCAGGTATAGAGCATAACATGTGAAGAATCAGTGTAGGGCGCTCTTCAAGTTCAAAAGTTCAAGTGCCTCATAACACCTGAACTGACTGAACTGCTGAAGTACACACATGGGCACACACACACACACACACACACACACACACACACACACACACACACACACACACACACACACACACACACACACACAGAGTCAGGTCAACTGCAAATGTTCCACTGTGGCGGTACATTTAATTGATGATAAGAATGTGATAAACGTGGTGCACACCTTTGCATGCATTTGCTTTATGGAGATTATTAAACATGCAAGTGACTGCTTTGTTTGATGTTTTTTTTTTTACCCGCTGTTATATGTTAGAACTTTCTTTACAGATATTTCTTGCCACAAATAGGACACACAAGTCTGCTTTTTACAATTGTCTGTAATAATACATTGCTCCTGTTTCCTTACAATATAGCTCTTACAATATAGCTCTAAAAATGTTAGCTTATTTTACAATACAATGCCTGGTTTTAAAATAGAAAATTTACACAATTTATTTTGTGCCGCACAGACAAATGATTATTGTGCTCATAAAAACCTTCTTACTTGTGTTGGGTAGCACCACATTTCATTTTGTAATTCTAATATACAGTGAAAACCGAACAGGGAAAAACTGAGAGAAGAATTATTTCTCTGCAGTTTGTATGTGTGTCCCCACAGCCATTAAATAACTTTGAATGCCCCACTCACCCTTTACCTTCCTTGAGTGGAAAGTCCATAAGACCAAGTTGGAAACTACAACCACAAGCAGTCCACGCACAGGACACTTATTCATGGACTCACATATTTGGGGTGGGGAACAAGAGAGGCAGTGGCAGTAGCAATAAATTGGTACAGACATCTGTCAGAAGCCCCATGAGTCACCCACTGGAAAATGCTCAGCTATCCCAAGCCAGAGTAGATATCCATCAGTAGTGATTGTGGCCGGTGTGAGCTCCTGCAAAAACACAGATATATACACACAATTACAGCCATGCAGACAAAAGAACACATTAACCTGCTCATTGCCTTTGACAAAAAGGAGATTTTTGTGGCATTTATGGTAAGACTTAGTCCAGAGGAGACACAGCACAGCCGGGGGAGCAGAGCGTAACCACCACAGACCCTTTTTAAATAGAGCCAACGTTGCTCATGAGGTCGCCTGACAATATGAGTTCTGACTCAAGCTTCAACCTCAGATCAATCACTTTACTTCTAAACGTGAGCTCAAGCCATCACCTGTAAAAGCTGCCTAAATCTGACAGATGACAAACAAAACGGCCTGCTTTCTCAGACCTTACGTAAAAGTAAAGAAATATCAGCAAAAAGATCTATCGCCTCAAACAGGGGCACGTTTTAGTTTATTCACATTACCTTTGATTAGATTTTACTTATTCATCTGAACTACACAGTATATCTCACTTTGGAGATGTGTACAACACAGTGGGACATAAGGAGTGGCTAGTGAGTTGTTTATACAATGTCTTGACATAAATTATGTTACTGCTTTTACAAACAATATTATATTAGTTAAAAATATCAAATGGAACAAATAAAAATGTGTGGAGAGTTTAAAGGCAAGCAAGTAAATTGGTGGGGCATCTATCTGCCTTTGTGCTGCAATGTTTGGTTCAGAATTCCTCATTGTACAGAATATCTTTTTTTATCTGAAATCATAATTCTTTTGCAATGGCTCCGGACAATGGACATTTGACACCGAAGTAGGAACACAACTACAGTTTGCTCCTTTCTTTTTTTTTTTAATAATCTTTTAACATTTGTGCCCTGGCTTGGCTCATCTTACAGAGCAGTGAACTGCCGTGTTGAGATGGGTGCTGTGTTGGGTGGCCAGGCAAAGTGGCGCTGCACAGATTCCTGGGACGACAGACATTCTGCTGTTGGCAGACGTACTTGCGCCTCACACATGACCTCTTCAAGACCAGCAGGTCAGATCCTGTGATAATTTTGTCCACATAGCTGGCTCATGTGCATGTGTTTGTCCTCTTTTTAAGCTTGAGCGCTACATGTTTATGTGCTGTCTTTTTCTGTTAGAAAGGCCATTTTGGTTTGTGTCTGCATCCAAATAATAAAATATTTGCTTCCAAAGAAAAGTTAATTACTAATGATAATGGAATGTTACTAAATGTGTCTTGATAATATACTATATGGCTTATAGATCATACTCTGTACCTCTCCCAGCCTTTGTGCCACAAACACAGCATGGATCTAAGGTGTGATGTTGCAGTCATGGACCAACCTGTGGTGTGTTAGAAACAACCTTAAGAAGCCCTTGAGTTCCAGTTCAAGATTTGTAACTCAGTGGTGGTTCTCTTGGTTCCATCATTAAGACTGACCTTCATGCTGCACAAATACATTGTGGCTAATAAGTCACAAAAAGTGCCAATAAACAACAATAGTATGATATTGTTCTATGTGGGCCACATCTGCAAAAGATTTAAGATCGCTGTCATCTGAAGAGGTGAGAACGGAAAGAGAGAAAAAAGAGGAAACACTGAACATGAGTGTAAGGTATACACACCTCCAGACATTGTTGTTTTAAGCTTTTTTCATCATCATCAGGAGGAAGACACAACAAAACACTGCACACATCCAACGCAGCACAGTCAGCTCAGACAGTCCCTCCCTACTACTTTTACACTTGTGTGATTCAAAACAGGCATCAACTTGAAGTGAGCTAGAGGTGTCTTTAACTTTTCCACAGCTTCATCTCACATGCCTTTGCCATTTCTGAAAAATATGTGACATTTTGTCGTTTATAGATAAGCTCTCTTCAAAAACACAACATATATACTGTATGTCTTAATCCTTCTTCCTCTTTCTTGACTGGCCCTTTGCAGAGGAACAATGCCTGTCCTATAGATCTACTGGCTATTCAGTTGAGTAATTAGATGGCTCACACACTGCATGGCCTACAGTTTGTCATATACATATGTGCCGATGTGTTGTATGCCTGTGTGTCTTTACAGGAATGGAGACACCAGGACAATTGGCACCAAACTGACGGACCCAACACCTGACTTGCCAGGACACCAGTGACAGTTTGACATGAAAGATGAGGTCAAGAGGAGAACATCAACAGGCATTTATTTATTATTTTTTTCCTTCAGTATGAACAGTCCTAATGAGCACAAGAAAGATGCACCTGCAACATTAAGTTAAGAAACCTACACTTCTTCATGTTGTGTGTATAGTGTGCTCATCCAGCCTCCTTTACTTTCTGATCCTTTTAGGCTTGCAGTTGGGTCATCAGGCCCATCTAATAAGGTTATCAACAACAGCGCTACAATTTATCACACACCTGACCAGAGCTTGTGGCCTGAGTGGGATGCCTTTAAAGAGTCTAGCCTCCAGGATGTCATGCTCTGTTAAAAGTGAATAAACCTGGAATGTCCCCTTCTTAACTTCAGCTGCAGACGTTTATGGCACGTCATCTCACTGAATTCTTTTGACGGTTTACTTGGGTCTGTATTCCTTCAATATGGAGGCTTGCTCATTTCTTCCGTTATGGCTAGAGTAAAAGCTAAAGTGAGATGGCAGAACGTTTACAAAGAGACACTGGGAAAAGAGAACGGGTGTGGTCGAGCCGTCTGACAAACTGGCGTCTAACCCACGGCTGTGCCATACCATCTTCCTCCGGTGTTGTGATGTTTGGTTTTCCAGTCTGCTCCCATTCACATCCTGACTTCCCTTTGGAAACAGAATCATTCAATTTACAGTCGGCTGTTTTGTCAAGAATCCAAGAGGACGATCCAAGTGAAGCCTCAGTGATTTAGAGACAATGTTTTTTTACAAATACAAACACTTTACTTCTTTGATTGTATTTATTTGTTTTACACACAAAAAACACTTACTCCAGCTTTAGTAGGAGCCAAACAGAATTTTGTTACCTCTTGCCACTGCAGCGCATGGAGTTCAGTCCCATCACTGGTTATCTTGCGCCACCTGTAGGTTAAAAATCATAAAGTACGGTGTTATTTAGACCCTGTCTTTAGACACTAACAACATTTAAGACCAGTAAACACGTGATTAAATGGTGCTGGGGTCTTCCTAACCATCCCTTGCATTATAGTTTTACAGCAGGAATATCCCTTTCCTAAAACATTAGCCAGCAGTTAGGAAAGTCTGAAATAAACCTGAATAAACAGAACTACAGTTACACCCTAATAAAACAAGGATTTCTGTAAAACCATCACTTGTCTTTTGAGTCTACCATTCAGTATCATTCCATATGCCTTCACTTTTCACATAATTTGGGATTTGTTTGCTGTGTTAATGACATGAGGGAGGGAAAGACAAGAGAGCATGGAGAAAAGGTCACTGTATGAATGGCCCTATAAATATTTTTACACAGCCACACAGCTAATATTAAAATGTGTTCCTTTGCCATAAATGTGCCGTGTGTTTGGTCTTTGGTGGAGTTGCCTCTTTTAATAGCTCACTAAAAGTGTGTGCTTGGGAAAACTGGGGATCTCTGGGTCTAATTTTATCATTCCTTTTCCTTCACCTAATTGCCCAAAGCTTAAATGTTTAATAAAGCCATCAGTTATGAGGACTCATTGAGGACTTCAGCAGTTTGGCAAAACCAAGGCAGCTTTGAATTGTATTGAATGGTGGGGATTATTCACCAAATAATACTTATATTAGAAGTGAAATCAGTTTTTTGGAAAGAAAATCCAATGTGTGGTTATTTTTCAGTAAAACTATAATTTTACATTTTAAAGCAGCACTACATAGGTCCCCATTACACACTTAAAATACAAATAGCAAGTGCTTATAACACAGGATAACCTATTTGTACAGGTTCCTGTATTAATTTGTTATAATAGTCACACTTTTTTTTTTTTTTTTTTTTTACAATAAAACTTCACTATCAAGCGTCAGGCAGGGACTTAAAGAAAAGGTATTTGTTTTTAATAGTGCAAGTTACTCTGACAGTATCTCAACATTTGAAAAGCCAGCGTGTGACAACTCTGGGTATGTGGAGCTAAACCACATGTGTAACCATTCTGCTGGGACGAGCGACAACATCACGGCTGACTGGGAAGGGTATGGAAGTTGTCTCACCACGCCTGGCGGCAGATGAGCCATCCGCAAGGCCTCTCATGCTGGGAAGACACAGCCGCAGACTGCAATGAAGCCACAGGGAGACACATGGCACTAAAGGGTCTCATCAGCCAACTTAACATGGTACAGTTACACAAAGTAGGTGTTATTTCTGCTCACAGTGCAAGCTTCCTTTTGAGGGTAGAACATTAATCCAATATACATATTTATATATCAGACAGGATTCAATATGACACAACATATGGAAAATTGAGGAAATGATGGAGAGACCGTACCGATGGAAGTGGGAAAGGGGTTTGGGTTAAAAAAACGAGGAGGTGGATGGAGGAAGGGGATGGAAGAAGAACTGCAGGGAAAGAGAATGTTGGTAACTTTCCTACAATCCCACAGAGTTTGGGGACAGCCACGGCTCCATCAATATTTGTCAATGTGTGTGTGTATGTGACCATGCTTGAATGCCCTTGTCTGTGCGTCCTGTGCCACTTTTTCCACTTTGAAAATGATGACGTGCCAACAGAGCTGCCCAGTGAGAGTTACTGCCAGACAGGAGGTGTTAATTCCATTCAGAAATGTAAAGGAAAGACTCAAACCATATGCTGTCATTTTATGTGCAAATTCTCTCCATGTATACAGTTGTGCTCATAAGTTTACATATCCTGGCAGAATTTGTGATTATTTGGCCATTTTTCAATATGACAAAAAACTTTTTTCCACTCATAGTTAGTGGTTGGGTGAAGCCATTTATTGTCAAACAACTGTGTTTACTCTTTTTAAATCATAAAGACAACAGAAACTACCCAAATGACACTGATAAAAAGTTTACATACCCTGGTGATTTTGGCCTGATAACATGCACACAAGTGACACAAACAGGTTTGAATGGCTACTAAAAAGAAACCATTCTAACCTGTGACTTGTTTGCTTGTAATCAGTGTGTGTGTGTGTAAAAGGTCAGTGAGTTTCTGGGCTTCTGACAGACCCTTGCTGCACTGATGTTTCTGTATTCTGAGTCATACGAAAAGCAAAAGAATTGTCAAAAGATATGTGAGAAAAGGCAATTGAACTGTATAAAACAGGAATGCGATATAAAAAGATATCCAAGGAATTGCCTCCGTTGTCTGATGCAGAGGGTGAGAGCTCCTGTTGTCTCTGATGGATGTCAACTTGGCCAACATCCTCCTCTCACCCCCTCCTCGACCGGGTTCAGTGGGCAACCCAGGACAGAGCTGGCCCTCCTGACAAGTTTGTTCAGTCTCTTCCTGTTTCCGGTCTGTGCGGCCTGCCCCCAGCAGACCACAGCGTAGTTATAACAGAGGCTACCACAGAGTCATAAAAAGGACCTCAGTCTCCTCAGAAGGTGGAGGAGACTCTTGCTCTTCTCGTACAGGGCATTGATGTTGTGGGACCAGTCCAGTTTATTGTTCAGGTGAACACCCGGGTACTTGAAACTGTCCACCGTCTCAATATTTGAGCACTGGATGTGCACCGGTGTGTGGGGGGATATCCTTCTCCTGAAGTCGATCACCATCTCCTTCATTGCTGGAGGTGTCCAGGGGTGGAGGGGAGTGGTGTGAAAGTCTGGGGGAGGAGGTGAGGTGGGGTGAAGATGGAGGTGAAGGTGGCTGGGGGAAGGTGCTAGTGTCCTCAGGTCTGGAAAGTTGTGAAGAGAAGGGAGGAAGCGTGGGAGAGGGGTTGAAGAACAGATTAAAACACATCGGCCCAGCGCTGGTTTGTGCTTCTGCTTTGTCCATGACCTGAGATGATCTGGAGGCCTCTCCACACATATCTGACTTGTATTTGAGTTTGTGTTGAACTCTCTTCTGCTCCTGTCTGTTCCCTGATATAAAAGCCCTCTTCTTATGTTCAGCAGGGCTTTAAGCTCAGTGGATTTAAAGTAGTTGCTAAACAAGAAAGAGTTTCAAAGGTAATAAGATGTCTGTAAACAACCTCACGCTCTCCATTCATATTTTCAATTTTATAGGTCTATATTCATGTGAGAAATTTCTGTTTCCCTCCTTCTGTCATAAAAAAAAATGGATTACAAAACTTGCATTAGAATTTTGATAATATATTGTATTATGTTAATGCCATTACATTTTAATTGAATATACACTGTAGAAATATAAATCATCATGAATCATCCAGGAGTCAAGAAAGACTACTGTAGGAGACTCAGATAGACTCTGGGATACTAAAAAAAAACAACATCAAGTAGATTTGAAGAGTTCAGATTAACTTTTGATGTGAAAAAATAAATAATTTCTTCCCTTCAGTTTTATCATAGAGTTTGGATAAAACCTGCTTCTTGAAACAGTCTTAATTCAAAGCCTGTTGTTTACATAAACAGTGGTGTTAAAATTTTGATTTCTTTTTTAGTTCTAGGGTTCAAGTCCAAGTTTCATGCCCAATGTTTTACTTTTTCATGTCACAAGGAACTACCATTACAAACAAAGGAAACAGACTAATAATAAGGTAATTGTGTTCCTGCTTTTTGCCACCTATGCTGCATCCTAACGCTCGCTCTCAGCGGGACAAACAAACCACAATACCTGTTTTTAGATTAGATTTTCTGGTGTTTAAGAACTGTCAACAGGAAAACCTCCTACCAGTCAGCATGTCCACAAATATAGACTGGGAAATTGGGGGGAAATGAGGTAAAGTGAGGTAAACAAGTAGTGCATAGAGGAGGTGTTATTCCGAGGATGGAGAGGCACACCTGGGTGGCTGTGGCTGAGTCAGGTCCTGCTCAAGACTCTCTCTGTTTATGGGTTTTATACTGCAGGTGCAGCTGTCACCACAGGCCAGGGTCATTGAGAGGTCTGGTCAGCTGAAAAGATCACACTCATAAATAATACTGTTTATCAGAAACGTCAACACTATAGTGACATTCTGCATTCTGTGGATGTCTAGAGTTGGAGGAAAACAAAGCAAGTAAAGAGACTTTCTTATTCTTATTATTCATACTTCTTCTGCGGGCTGGTATTTAAGTTAGTGCAAAGCCTATAAAAGCTTGTCACTGGAATAGCATTGTTAGAAATAGAAGCATCTGTTGTTATTCAGGTAAGAGAAGCAAAAATACATCAGGTGAGTTACTATTCAAAGACTTTAATAATACATGTTCTTAATTTATTTGTTGCTTTTGTGATTCACTAGTCGATATTTTTCTGAATTTCTTCCTCAAATATGCACTCTGCCCTGCGACTAACTGGCCACTGTCCAGGGTGTACCCCACCTGAGGCCCAAAGCTGCTGGGATAGGCTCCAGTCACCCGCGACCCCTAATGGGACAAAGCGGTAGAAAATGAATGAATGAATGAATATGCACTCTGATAGCCTGTGTGTTAGCTTAACTTATGGTAAACACACACACCTATTCTGTTTAGTTTCAGTATATAGAATAATTAATATTGTATTTATTTTGCTTTTGATTAAATTTGAGAGTCATTAGTCATTAAAATACATTTAAATAAATAAAAAAACTACGGTAGTCTACAAAAAGGACTACACTTCAGTATGAATCTTTAGATCTTAGTATCTTCCTGAGTTTATTACCGAATACTGTCACTAGATGACGCCTCCGTTCAGCCGTGTAGCACCAAATTTTGGGCCCTGGGTACAAACCATTTTGCTGGGCCCCTGCACCAAATACCATAGTGATACCAATGGGTGGGGTATTGCATTTTTATCAGAAAAACACTTAAAATGTAAACAAAATAAGCCATAGTAGGAAAAAAATACTATGTAAGTCAAGTCAGCAGAAGAAAGGAAATCATACAGGTTTGGAACAACTTGAGAGAGAGTAAAATAGGCACTAACAATCTGTGTTTTTGCGGGTGTCGCAGTGTCACTGGTGATTTTGACAATGAAGGGAAATATACAGTGTTTTCATGTAAACTTCTGACTCTAGGGAGAACTGCAGCAGAAGAGGGGACAAGCTGCGCAGCTGCCTGGAGTGGCAGTGTGTTTAGCTCCCAGCTCCGCCTCTGTCTGCTTCTCACTCCCTGTTATTTACCCAGAAATCTTGTTTGCTCACTATGTAGGGTGTGATACTATAAAGTATTTGTATATTATTCAAATAGAGTACGAACATAAATGTATGCTATTCTACCTGGAGTAGATATTTATGTTAAAACAATGTCAATGCTCGATGATGCATTTAGAGCTCACCTTTCTTTTCAAAAAAACTTTGTGAGCAAATGCTTGCCCTCATTTGCTTTTCTCTCTTTAATCTTCTTTTCTTTTCGTTTTTGAGCCCCTGATTTTCCTTTCTTAAGGAAATTTATGACTCTTCCCCTCTCTTCCTAGTTCATATAACGGCTAACTCCAGCTCCTGCAGCAGAAGCACCTGACCGGCGGGTCGTACCATTTATATTGATTTGAGAGGGGTGGTGGGGCCCTGCACAGCATGAAAATGACTTTTTTATACCAAACCAGTGCCTAACTACAAGTTTAGTTTTGCACAGAAACCTTTTTATTTGTACATAAATGCTATACAAATGTTAGTGCATGTATAGCCTATGTATGTATAGAAAACTGACTTCTAAGCCCCCCCCCCCTTCCCAGTCCAACGCCCCTGCCTCCGTTATTTATATTAGTGAATAGTTGCCTTAAAGCCTATTTTACTGTTAGCAGTGTTAATTGATTTTATGTAATCGACCAGTTTTTTTTATGAACAGGCTATATTTACTTGTATTACCGTTATATTGCAGTATATGCTTTAATTTTGTGAACTATTAAGCCTGTATTCATTAACCGTATCATGTTTCTGCACATATTGCACCAACATTCAGTTCACATAGTGTGCATATAACAAAAAATAGACAAATTCAATAGGTCAGTAACAGTCGAGTGCTGTGCCTGTCACTTCACTGTAAAACTAAACTGTAAAAATTTCCTGCTTAGTTAAAAGAAATGCAACATTTATATAAACTCAATGGCATTTGCAGAGGAGGCTAACAAAGAGGAGGAGTTTTTTTATAAAAAAAGGGAGGTCTTTTTGCAGTTCCCTTCCTTTTTGTTCATTAATGCAGAGGGTGCTTTTCATGTGGAGGTCCTTTTTAGGCAGTGTGTAAGTACAGCTAACCTAATTTTTACAGTAGCCTATTTGTATTTATCTTGACTGGATGTCTTTGATTTGTTCCTGTGATTTGTATTCTTTATAGTTTTTTTTTCCTTCCCGATAAGGTAGATACAGTTTTCTAAGCCTTGCTGGTAAAATAACATCGTAATGGTTGTAGTCAGTATAAAGGAATACGAATTATGTAAGTCTGTTTAGTTTGACTAAAGGCATGCGCGAACCCCGCAAGAACAGAGAAATTTGATCTCATTCCCAGGCCTGTTTTTGGAGAGTTTCTGCAGCTTCTTCCGGCTTTGGGGTGGGTGGATCGAAATTTTTCTGTTTTTTTCTCTCTTGTAATTACTCACAGAGTTTGTGTGAGTGATACTTCTCTCTCGGTCCTTAAGTGCAAACAGCTCTCCCCGCCAACGTTGCCCCTCCCCCTCCTCGGGAACATCATTGCTGTCTACTTTACAGCGACAGACAAAAAAAACTCCTATGTGTTCTGGAAAGCAATACACTACAATAGCAACACAACTAATTTGCATAAACATTGAAAAGCAGCACATGTCAAAGAAAACAAAAGAAAAAGAAAGTTTTGGTATTGGCAATACAGGCCCTGTAGTTACTTGTATCAGATCGATACCAAAATCTTCAGTATAGCCCCACCCCTATTATTATCTGAACAGAACTTTTTCTTGTGGGTGATTTGTGTGATTAGTACATGCAAGGAGGAGTTTCTCCTGAAGTGTTTGTTTTGTCCGATACACTTTGTTCTTGTTCATGCCACCTCGAGAACGTTTTGCGTTTGCACAGTTTGTACCAAGCTTAAGTAAAAGAAAAAAGGCAAATCCCACTACAACCCCATTTATTGCTCAAAAGTTTAGCAACATTAAGCAAGCTTTAGCCTAATAGTACGAGTCAGTCTTGTATGGAAGCCGGTTTCCGCCACTTGAATAAAAAAAATAAGCCCCACAGAAAGTCATAATTCCGAGTTTTAAAGTCATAATTATGAGATTAAAGCTCATAATTCTGAGTTTTAAAGTCATAATTATGAGATCAAATTTCTTTAGGCCAGTTAATACGCAGCTGTCACGTATCCTACCAAAATTATGCAAAATACACTCAGATTTACATTTCACTCACAGCAGCTGAAAATGGACCAATCATTCACTGTGTCACTGCATCGAACAGATGGATGTGTGGATGCAAAATAATTTTCTCCAACTGAACAGAAACAAGACTGAACTAATCATCTTTGGGAACAGAAACAAAGAAAAAGTGTCAGCAGTTACCTCAAGTCTCTTTATCTAAAATCTAAAAATTAGGTTAGAAATCTAGGGGTCATCATGGACTCAGACTTGAATTTCCACAGTCACATTAAGTCAATTACATCATCTGCATTTTATCACCTTAAAAACATTTCCAAAGTCAAAAGGATAATGTATAAACAAGACTTAGAGAGACTTGTCCATGCTTTTATCTCCAGCAGGTTAGATTACTGTGACGACCTGCTCACTGGTCTCTCAAAACGAGGGTTTAAGACAGCTGCAGTTTATTAGTTTTACTGCTAGGGTTCAAACCAAAACAAGGAAGTACAACCACATCTTTCCAGTTTTAAAATCTCCACTCTGGCTTCCTGTTGCTCAGAGAACAGACTTTAAAACAGCACTGCTGGTTTACTAGTCTCTTAATTGTTTAGCACCAGAATATATTTCTGACATGCTAGTTCATAGTAAACGAAGCTGGGAGCTCAACACACTGCCACTCCTCGGCTTTTTATTTAAGCAAAACCCGGAAGCGGCTCGCCCATTCTTGCCTCACATTCTCAGATGGAAATCCGGCCAGCAAGTAACTGGCTGTTACTGCATACACGGCAAAATAGCTGAAACAGCAAAAAACAGATACTGATTAGAAAGAAGCAAAGCGCACAAGAGACCAAAAAAGAACTAAAACGCACATAAATATTGGTGGAGAGTGCCACACCCCTTTTTCAAAATACCTCCTTGTGGTTATGCATGCAAAAGTTTAAGGTTAGTTAGAGCAACAGTTAAACAAATGAGAGTTGTTTTGATAAAGTTCTATTGTTTTAGGGAAACACATGAGACCAGTGTTCTTTATTGGGTTTGATCTAAAGTCCTTTTAGGTCTCAGCTAAAGTTAAATAAGAACTAATAAAGAATTAACCATGTCTAAATCCATCAGAGGCAGATTTATTTGTGTATTTTAAAGAAGCTTTGTTAATATCCACTTATTTAAATTACCTAGCCTTATAAGCATATTCAATTGTAAACACGTAGAATTAGATTTTATTTACATTTATTTACAAACTTAAAAATGGACAAGCGTTGGCCTATATTTAAAATAAATATGGGGACAGATGACATTCACTTAAGGACTGTTGGAACTGGCTTTCGGGACGTACTGGGACTTTTATGAAAAATGCACCCCTATCTGTATAATAACGTTTTTTGGGGATTTTTTTTAAGCTGCAGTTTAATTTTGGTATTTGACAAAAATATTTTTTAATTTTATTTTAAAAACATGTGCAGGATTTGTGAAATAATAAAAGGGCGCTTCTAATTTGTCTCATTTCATTAAAGACATAAAATGAATTGTGAGATCAGAATCATCCCAAGTATTTTGTAAGAATTAAGGCCGGTAGTTAAATCCTTGTTTGCTTTTAATATAACTGTTATTGATGCTGTATTTTTATTATATATTATATATTATGGTTAAGTAATGTCAAAGGGTCAATTTAATTTCATTGATTACTTTATGGAATAGTAGTAATAGTATGTCCCAGAATTGTTTTGTTTTTGGATTTATCTTTATCTCAGATATTGAGAAGTTCTAACAGTTGACCAAAATTTTTTTATCCCTCAGCTGGGGTGTCTGGACATGGACGAGTTTGTTCACAATAAATTAACTGAATGGGGTTTCAGTGAGTTAACAGACAGATTTCAAGGTAAAGTATTAAAGTGGATTATTTGTAAAACATATAATAATAATTTAACATTGGAAGGTTGTTGTTAGTTTTTTAGCCTTTTGAAAATCTTGTAATAATATGAATATTTAAAGCACAGGCCTAAATATATTAAATATATATATATCAACAAATAAATAACATAAAAGATGATGTATCTAATAGATTTTTTCTCTTGATACAGAAGAAGAAATTGACAAAGACAGTCTTTATTGTCTTGAAGACCATGACATTGATCAGTTGATCCCAAAAGCAGGACCAAGAGCTAGATTTAAAAAACGACTGAAAGAGTTAAAGGTACTGTTTCTTGATTTATAAATCTAGATTTATAGTTGCAGTCAGTGCTTTAAATATCACTGTTTTTTGGTCTTGTATTACTTTTATTTACAGAGTCAACAAGTGTGTGAGGAACCAGATGATTTGGGTCAGGTGAGGAAGACTCTTCAGTGTCTTTTGTTTTCTCCTTTCACTCTCAATACAAGCTTATATCAGAACCAAATGTTTATTTTCAGGTTTTGCCGTCCACCAGTAACACCTGCGACAAAGGTAGGATACACAAAGTAAACTAATGACTTGAATGACTTAATTAAAAAAAGTTTTTAATTAATATAATTTATTAATTAAAATGCAAATCATGGTAACACTTTATTTTACACTACACTACACATACTGCAAAAGCAACCAAAGAGTTTTTTAAGGGAAAGAAGTGGAATGTTGTGCAATGGCCAAGTCAATCACCTGACCTGAATCCGATTGAACATGCATTTCACTTGTTGAAGACAAGACTGAAGGGAAAATGCCCCAAGAACAAGCAGGAACTGAAGACAGTTGCAGTAGAGGCCTGGCAGAGCATCACCAGGGATGAAACCCAGCGTCTGGTGATGTCTATTCGTTCCGGGCTTCAGACTGTAATTGACTGCAAAGTATTTGCAACCAAATATTAAAAAGTGAAAGTTTGATTTATGATTGTTAATCTGTCCCATTACTTTTGGTCCCTTAAAAAGTGGGAGGCACATATACAAACTGTTGTAATTCCTACACCGTTCACCTGATTTAGATGTAAATACAAATCAGGTGATACTGAATACTATACTACTAAAAGTCTGCAGTTAAACCACATCTTTTTTGTTTGTGTATAGAGCCAAAAAGATTAGTTCCAATATTTATGGACCTGACTGTACATACCCTAACCCTAGCTACATTATATAAGTACACATAATTCCATTATGTATGTAGTATGTAGTTACATGTTGTTACAGTTTGTTACAAAAGGAGGTAGGTACAATGTCAAGTGTAGTGTAAAATAAAGTCTTACACAAAACCCAAATCTTTATTGCTTCTACGAGGAAAGAGAAAGCTGGACCCACTGCCTGAGACAGGCACTCCTTCAAAAGTTAAACAACAATGTGATCGTAAACCAGGATCTGTCTTAGGTATTATTGTTAATTTTACTATTCTTAATTGAACCATGGAAAAACCATGAGTGTAAATTAAAACTGTGGTGTGTGCTTTTACCCGAACAGATGACCTAATACTGAGTGAGGTGAAAGGCATCATGAAATGTGTCCACGACAGACTGAGCAATCAGAAGAACTCTAAACTTAATGTTTTCCTGAGGTAAGTATTAAGGACAAACCATAATTAATCATAATTATAGCAGTTTTTCATTTTGTCGATTCATTGTATATTAACAGTTAAACGTGTTTTCTTTTGACAGAAATAAAATTTGGGATTTGTGGACAGAAAAGAGAGAGTTGGTTGGGGTCTTTGGTAAAACTGGAGCAGGAAAGAGCTCTTTGATTAATGCTATTATTGGAGAGAAAGATCTGTTGCCCACTGGAATTCTCACAGCCTGTACCACAGTCGTGATTAAAGTGGAGGCTAACAGACAAAGCAAAAAGTATGAGGCTGAGATTGAGTTCATCCCTAAAGAGGTAAAATGAGAGGAAGTTTTGTGAAAAAAATGTAAAGCTTTGTCCATTCTAAACTTCACTGAATGTGTATTTTTAGGAGTGGAAAGATGAGCTGTGGTCTGTGATAAACTTCAATAAAGACACTGCAGATGAGGAAAACGAAGATGCCGATGATAATAATGACAATGATGACAATAAAGAAAAATTGACAGCTCTTTATGGAGATGAATGGGAATCCAGATCCCATGAAAACTTAATGGAGCCCAAATATTTCAAAGAAATCCCCGAATTTCTCCAATCCACAAAAAAGATTCTGCAATGTGAATCGGTGAGTATTAGCAGCTTAAACGTCATTATTATTGTTTAGGCAAAAGGCGCTCTGATTCATTTGACAATATTTAATTCTTTACAGGCCAAGAGCTGTCGGCAAGAATTGTCAAATACACAAGAAGTGGCTCAAAGGAAGGACAGAGGTGTTACTGGCCCATTGTAAAGTCTGTGACAGTGAGAGTGCCAGATAATGCTCTTCTGCAGCACGTCACACTGGTGGATCTTCCTGGAAACGGGGACCGTAATAAGAGCAGGGATCAAATGTGGAGACAGGTACTTTTTATAAAATGTTCTTGATCTTGATTGCACTTGACTGAGGACACTGTTCTTCTTTTAAAATTACAAACACACGTTTTCTAGATTGTTGGCAGTTGCTCAACTGTGTGGATTGTGTCTGAAATGAATCGAGCAGCAGCTGACAGAGATGCTTGGGAGATCTTGGAAACGACATGTGGTCTGATGGGAAATGGTGGTGAATGTCAAAACATTCACTTCATCTGCACCAAGTCTGACACTTTGAGTGGAAATGACAGGTGAGGGTTTTATATTTGTTTACACATATTTTTAATTAAATATTAAAGTGATTATACTAATAAAAAAAGTAATTAGCTTTAAGTGGGCCTACATCATCTAGAGAAAACTGCTTCATAAATCAGGTAAACCCAAACTTTATTTAAAATACACTGAATAACAGAGTTAGATGTCCACAAACATCAAACTGTTTACTACAATGGCGTCTATCATTTACGTGTCATTGAACATGATCTTCTTCTCATGTGGACAGTTTGTACAGGGGATGTTCTCGAACCCTGTATTTGCTTTGGTTTTTACTCCTCGTGCTTTTTTATAGCGCAGCAGCTGATGTGAGTCGTAACATTTTGAAGAACAACATGGAGGCCAAGGACTTAGTGAGGACAGAGTTTAACAAACTTAAAAAAGTTAAGGTGAGCTGACTAGTGTTCGAATGTTGTCTATATAGTCAAATAAATACAGTACTAATGTGTGTTAATGTTAAAATGTATCATTGTTGTTATTAATCTTTTTCAAGATAAAGCCTATCCATTTTTTTTATTGTTTTGTGATACCTGTCCTCCAGAAACATTTCAAAGATGACTGCTTTAAAGTGTTCACAGTGAGCTCCAAAGAATTTCGAACACCAACATATCTACAACCAGATGAAACTGGTGAGTGTTTTTCCCCCTTAAGTATAGCACTTACACTTCCTACACCAGGTGCACAAATAAATCTACTTACTAATTCAAATCTAATTACCTAAGCTCCAATTATCTTCATAATAGTCTTCATATTTACAGAAATACCCAAACTTAAGGATATTCTTCAAAGTCTCAATGACCAGCATGACCAAACTTTAAACTATGTGTCTGGAGCCAATGGGATTCTCTCTGATGAAAGGAGCAAACTGTGGAAATGTGGTAAAAGAAAAGCATTACATGGGAAAGTTAATATAGTAGTGTGTCCTTTACTCTTTGTTGTTTTTAATTTCAGAAACACCCACAAACTGGACAAGTGTGTGCAAAACTAAATAAAAACATAGAACGTGAGCTTCAGAAAGTCCAACAGTCCATGGAAGATGTCTATAAAGAGTTTGAAAATTGCCTGAAAAAGGGTGTTGAGCTCTCGAGGAATTCATGTGAAATGATTTTGAATAAGAAACTAAACCCTGTATGTAACTGTATCAAAATTAATGAAGGTCTTATTTAAAGTTATGATCTTTTTACTCATTTCTTCCTGTTTTTTAGAAAGGAAAACGTCGTAATTTTTACAGAACGCTAAAGTGTGTGGTGCAAAACAATGGCATTCACAAACCAAAAAATAAGTCCGAAATCAACCTCAACATGACATTATCAGCTCATCTGACTGAAAACATTGACGAGGAATTCAGGAAAACCTTTCCGTAAGACATTTACAAGAAAATGAAGACATATTTGCAGTGATATAGTTGATTGCTTTTTAATGATCTATTCCTCTTATAGTTAATTTACTTGTGGACTTGTCTTTTCAGAAATGATGGTGAACAAGGGCCTTTCTATGGAGTCATTCATAAATTTTCTCTTGACATAGACAGTCTGATTAAACAGTTCAGCAATCATGAACTGCAACTGATATTTCTCCAGACAGAGGTAAAATATTGTCAGTACATGGGCAGAAAAAAATGGTTTATTATGTATAAAGCTGATTTGTTAGATGTGTTTTGTTCTATAAGGAAGAAAAAGTTAAGACAAGCCTCTGCAAAATGATCCGTGTTGTCAAGAAGACAATCTACAGCAGTCTGACAGAGACTGTAGCGGAGGAAATGCAAGAGTGTTACAGAAGTAAGACTTTGAGTACTTCCTTAATACCTTTTTATTGTCACAAATATTTTTGTTGTAGAGGATTGTGGGAAAAGATGGGGAGACTCAAGAACTGTTGCTTTAAAATACAACACATAGACCAAATGAACAGAAATCCTGTTCGCCATTGAGAGTTAGTGGATTGGGTTTAAACTTGTCACACAACAGCATCTGCAAGATCAGTGAGTGTCATGTCAGAGGAATCAAAACTGAAAGTCATTTAACCCTAAACATACAACATCCACTGCTCTTCAACACAACTTTATAGAGAATCTCCTTTATACTAACATCAGATGCTCTGAGTAACGCTGCATGAAAGGCACAATAACTAAAACCTGCTTGCTCATCTGTAAATATCTATTAATGACATATAGTATATGAATAATATATTACACTTGCCACTGTCTGTGTCTAAATGTCAGCCCTGCGACTAACTGGCCACTGTCCAGGGTGTACCCCGCCTCAGGCCCAAAGCTGCTGGGATAGGCTCCAGTCACCCGCGACCCCTAACGGGACTAAGCGGTAGTAAATGAATGAATGAATGAATAAATATTACACTTGCATGTATTTATTTTTTATTGCAGAAGCAGCAGCATTCAGAGGCGAAGGCACTTTAAACAACATGAGGCAAACAATTGAAAGACACGTCCATGATGTGAAGGACACAGTGTTTGATCGTGCCAAAGACGTTATGCTTGCTCTACTGACAGAACTGACAGTAAGTCATGTCCAAACACTTGATTCAATCAGGTGGACTTGTAGATCATCCTTTTAAATATATATATTTTTTTATATAAAACAGGAAAATGTTCTTGAGAAATTAAGGGAAACCCTGCTAAATTCAATTGAGCTGTCACTCCAAACAGATGATGAGTTAATCCCAGGTACGAAAAGTGTCATAAAATACAGATATGTAGTCACTGTTACAGTGTCTGTGAAGGTTCTCAGTCATCCAGGTCACCTTGAAGAAAAGGTTAAAGCAAAGGTATCTGGACTATCAGTTTTTAAGGTTAAGACGTTTTGTCTCTTCTCCAAAAGACTTTTATCTCTTTCTTCTTCTAGAGATAAAGCTCAGCTCTCTTACCAGTTGAACTTTGCTTTAACCTTTTCTTCACTGTTACAATGTTATTCAGTTTTTTTTTTTGTTGTTTGTTTGTTTTTTGTTTTTGATTTCAAGATATTACAAATGAGCTTTTATTGGTGAAGAAACGCTACAATGAATTGACGGGCCCAGATGAAAAGCCATTTTCCTGGTTGGTAAATCATTTCACATTAAAAATAGAAAAGATTATGTCTTTGAGAAGGATAGATGCTGGCAAAAACAAATGTTACATAACATTAATTTACATTATTGAATTGTGAATTTAAACTAGGCCTGAACCATTGGATTCACCAAGTTCATCAAGTGGAGAAGTGGGATAAACTACATCCAACAGCACTTCAGCGTCTGACAATTTCTTACATTTAATATTGTTCTTATTTTTTTTCAATAACTCTTTTTAATCTCTTTTAATGGATATGATTGTTGTTGTTTTTTTTTATTAAATCAATAAATGTTTTTAGAAGGTACTGCATGAATTCTCTGTACACAATAAAAAAAAAAAAAATGAGGATGGCTGGCCGGGCTAGCATTTTATTGCATTTTGCTTATTCTGTTTGTGACATTTTTTTCATGAGATTACAAATCTCTTTTACAGAGTCCTGGCCCTTGATTTTAACTTCTTTAATCATGCACTTGCTTCACTTTGAGTGACCTATGTTGTATCTGATCACAGTTGATTTTGGCTACTCTTTACACATCCATGTAAACCACAAAGCTGTACAAGAGAGCTGCACACAAGAGCTTTAGTTCTACTCTTGCTGTGTAAGCCACATGCATTTGTTTTATTAAAAATTGTTTTGCTTGGACATGTTTATTAGTGAACCAAAGAATTTTCCTGACAGTAACTTGTACTGATTTGCTTTAAGTTAAATATTTTTAACAAATCATTTATTTCACTTCTTAAAAATGTTGGCACTTATTAAACACAAAATAGATATTTACTTGCTCAAAAATGAAAAATAATGTAACTTAAAAACAGATTTAAATTGTCAATTCAAACTCAAAATAAATAAAATAATCTCATATCTTCACATTCTAGATAATAGTTAGGTCTATTGTACATACTCCCCAAAATGCTTCAAAATTATAAAAAAATAAAAAAAATGCTGTTCTTGAAAAAGCTTCTTTATGCATTCCTGAGGTACACATAAATAAACTTTAGTTTATAAACTAAAGTGGGATGTAGTTTATCCCACTTTAAAGTAACCGAACGTGTTTAGTGCAATGCCATCACTTGATGCCGGCTAAGAAAAAGAAGTGCTAAATACAACACACAATAGTGCGAGTGTAATAGATTATATGAGAGGTTGAGCATGTTTAACCTACCTACAGCTACAACCAGTGTGAGTCTACAGCTTCAACCAGTGTGAGTGTGTGTCTACAGCTTCAACCAATGTGAGTGTGTGTCTACAGCTTCAACCAGTGTGAGTGAGTGTCTACAGCTTCAACCAGTGTGAGTGTGTGTCTACAGCTTCAACCAGTGTGAGTGTGTGTCTACAGCTTCAACCAATGTGAGTGTGTGTCTACAGCTTCAACCAATGTGAGTGTGTGTCAACAGCTTCAACCAATGTGAGTGTGTGTCTACAGCTTCAACCAATGTGAGTGTGTGTCAACAGCTTCAACCAATGTGAGTGTGTGTCTACAGCTTCAACCAGTGTGAGTGTGTGTCTACAGCTTCAACCAGTGTGAGTGTGTACCTACAGCTTCAACCAGTGTGAGTGTGTGTCTACAGCTTCAACCAGTGTGAGTGTGTGCCTACAGCTTCAACCAGTGTGAGTGTGTGTCTACAGCTTCAACCAGTGTGAGTGTGTGCCTACAGCTTCAACCAGTGTGAGTGTGTGCCTACAGCTTCAACCAGTGTGAGTGTGTGTCTACAGCTTCAACCAGTGTGAGTGTGTGCCTACAGCTTCAACCAGTGTGAGTGTGTGTCTACAGCTTCAACCAGTGTGAGTGTGTGCCTACAGCTTCAACCAATGTGAGTGTGTACCTACAGCTTCAACCAGTGTGAGTGTGTGCCTACAGCTTCAACCAGTGTGAGTGTGTGTCTAAAGCTTCAACCAATGTGAGTGTGTGCCTACAGCTTCAACCAGTGTGAGTGTGTGCCTACAGCTTCAACCAGTGTGAGTGTGTGTCTACAGCTTCAACCAGTGTGAGTGTGTGTCTACAGCTTCAACCAGTGTGAGTGTGTGTCTACAGCTTCAACCAGTGTGAGTGTGTACCTACAGCTTCAACCAGTGTGAGTGTGTGTCTACAGCTTCAACCAGTGTGAGTGTGTGCCTACAGCTTCAACCAGTGTGAGTGTGTGTCTACAGCTTCAACCAGTGTGAGTGTGTGCCTACAGCTTCAACCAGTGTGAGTGTGTGCCTACAGCTTCAACCAGTGTGAGTGTGTGTCTACAGCTTCAACCAGTGTGAGTGTGTGCCTACAGCTTCAACCAGTGTGAGTGTGTGTCTACAGCTTCAACCAGTGTGAGTGTGTGCCTACAGCTTCAACCAATGTGAGTGTGTACCTACAGCTTCAACCAGTGTGAGTGTGTGCCTACAGCTTCAACCAGTGTGAGTGTGTGCCTACAGCTTCAACCAATGTGAGTGTGTACCTACAGCTTCAACCAATGTGAGTGTGTGCCTACAGCTTCAACCAATGTGAGTGTGTACCTACAGCTTCAACCAGTGTGAGTGTGTGCCTACAGCTTCAACCAATGTGAGTGTGTGCCTACAGCTATAACCAGTGTGAGTGTGTACCTACAGCTTCAACCAGTGTGAGTGTGTGTCTACAGCTTCAACCAATGTGAGTGTGTGCCTACAGCTATAACCAATGTGAGTGTGTGTTTACAGCTTCAACCAGTGTGAGTGTGTGTCTACAGCTTCAACCAGTGTGAGTGTGTGCCTACAGCTACATTCAGTGTGAGTGTGTGCCTACAGCTTCAACCAGTGTGAGTGTGTGCCTACAGCTTCAACCAGTGTGAGTGTGTACCTACAGCTACAACCAGTGTGAGTGTGTGCCTACAGCTACATTCAGTGTGAGTGTGTGCCTACAGCTTCAACCAGTGTGAGTGTGTGCCTACAGCTTCAACCAGTGTGAGTGTGTGCCTACAGTTTCAACCAATGTGAGTGTGTGTTTACAGCTTCAACCAGTGTGAGTGTGTGCCTACAATTTCAACCAGTGTGTGCCTACAGCTTCAACCAGTGTGAGTGTGTGCCTACAGCTTCAACCAGTGTGTGCCTACAGCTTCAACCAGTGTGTGCCTACAGCTTCAACCAGTGTGAGTGTGTGTCTACAGCTTCAACCAGTGTGTGCCTACAGCTTCAACCAGTGTGTGCCTACAGCTTCAACCAGTGTGTGCCTACAGCTTCAACCAGTGTGTGCCTACAGTTTCAACCAGTGTTTACGTTTATATGCAGATAGAGAAAAACAAATGATTGTCATAGTCCAATTAGAATTGGAGTTTTAAACTGCATGTAAACACCTTCCCCTGATGGGGGTGAAGTCCGAAATCAGAGTAACACACCTGGATAATGGGGTTTGTTGTTGGATAAGTAATCTTAACACGTTTATGCCGTCCACTCTGCGGACATGTCCACATTTCAGCAAATAATTACTTGGATACGTTTTTGTTAAATAATGTTTTTGAGCTGATCTTGGACTAAGTTGGTAAAGAATGTAATCAACATTTTTTCAGATACTATCTTATGTCCGTTATAGCTTCATATTAACTGGCACTGGTTATAATCTAAATTACTATTATTCTATTCTCTGTTTAATTCTTTAACATTAGATGTTTATTTCATTGTAAGCTCACCATCTATCTTACTCCTTACATATCTCATAATCTGGATCTGACACTGGGGCGCAGGAGGTTGAGCAGGTCATCCAATAACCAGAAGGTTGGCGTTTTGTGGTCGAAGCGTCTTCCTTGGGCAAGAACACACTCACTTACGTGAGTGTGTTTGGTGGTGGTCAGAGACCATAAGCACAGTATGGCTGCCACGTCTCCTTCATTGATTGTATAACCCAGGGCAGCTGTGGCTACAGAGGTAGTTTAACACCACCAGTGTGTGACTGTGGAGTGAATGAATAAAGGCCTGGACTAGAATAACAGAATTAATATTATTACCAGAATCCAGGAGGTAAATATTGGATAATTCACTATTTACCAGAAGTGCAAGGCAGTCTGCTACTGTATAGTTTAATTTTAACCATAAATCTTATCAGCAAATGTCTTAAAATTATAATACTGACACAAACCAATGATGTTCCTTTTGATGACTGATGTCCAGTGAGATGGAAAAAAAGCCTGTGCACTACAGCTTCCAATTATCTTCAAAATAATTTCAGATATTATTAATTGATAGCTTTGATGAAGCTACAACGGACATAAAATAATATTTGAAAGCTGAAAAGGGTGCTACTGCTTACTCTTCATCTTGTCTCGTCTGTGAGCCATGGCTGTCTTGGGTGACACTCCCTCAGATTAATTATGTAGGAGGGGTTATTTTGTTGTGACTGCTGGATTAAGGACCAATCAAAGTCCTGGCATTGATCAGATGATGAAAGAATACTTTTCCATTGGTTTAAAGGTAAAAAATATGTCATGTTCTTTTAAATGAGTGAAGAACTTGAATTGAATTTGAATTTATTGTTGGAAAGCCCCTTGAGATGAAGCAACTTGTTTTCAAGGGGGAAGGAGGAGTTAAAGGAGGCCATTATCCTGAGAACGCAGCCCACGAGCTGGAGTGAAGAGGTCAGATAAGCTACTTCCTCACATCTACTCAGATCGTAGCTGCGCGACTCCCCAACTTTCACACCCGCACTAGATCCTTCAGGGACTCGGATGACAGGTCCGTGGCGCGAACACTTAGTGTAGTCTCCGCGGTAAACTGGTGACGGGAACGCCGTGCGTCTGGAGCGTAAACCTCGTACTACTGTTTAAACTTTAGCTACAACATGTAGAATCCTTTGCGCATGTCCGCATTCTTGATTCTTTCAAGAGAAAGGATTATAAGTTAACAAGAGACCTTTGAAATCAGTTCTAACATGAATAAGAAGCCAGTGTAATGAAGCTAAGTGATTGAACTTTCGACTCTTAGTCAAAATGGCTGATGATGATTTATTAAAAGAGACAAAATGTGACCTACTACACAGATAGATAATGAGCAACACTTCTCTAAAGGACTGATATAAACCAGTTAAAAGTAAAGCATGAATGACAAATTCAGTGACAAATGAATGAATTACTGAAAAAAAATTTAACTCATTGCAAATTCTAAAATGTGGAAAAACCACATGTTGAAAACTCTTGATGCTAAATCAATGAACAAAGGCAAGAGCCTTTGGGGAAGCACATGATTATACACATTAATATATTTCCATTAGATTTGCTTGTGCCCTTTGCCATGCGACAGTATTTGTGTGAGATCAGTGAGTGTCATTCAGAGGAAGTCAAAGTCAAATGAGTCTAAACATGTTCTGTAACTTCTGCTGCTCTTGACCTCACCTTTTTATAAAGAATTCCTCTTCACTTACTTACATTTACATTTACATTTATTCATTTATCTGACGCTTTTATCCAAAGCGACTAACATTGTTCTAATGTAATTACCAGTGTTACACTCACTGGAGGCAAGGTGGGTTAAGTGTCTTGCCCAAGGACACAACGACAGTATGAACTGTGGGGAGAGCGGGAATCGAACCGCCTACCTTCCGGTTGAAAGACGACCACTCTACCCACTGAGCTACTGCCGCCCCTACTTTGGTTTGAAGTTCTGTCTAAGACTTCATAAAATACTCAATAACTAAAACGTTCTTACTCATATGTAAACAACTGTTTTTATAATCATCTGATCTTTGATTGAATGTTTTGTTTCACATGTTCTAGTATCTGATAATAAGCCCTTCTGATTTCTGGACATGGATTTGTTTGTTTACAACAAACTAACTGAATGGGGTTTCAATGAGTGGATAGAAAGATTTCGAGGTAAAGTAAAACTATGTTTTTGCCGTGTTCTTTGATCCTAAAAAGAGGATTATTAGTACTATGTAAATAAATTTTTTATTAAATTCTATATTTACTTGGTTTCCTAATACTAAACAAGAATCTCTACATTGTCCACAATGTCATAATTAATCTGTAAATAGTAGTTATCATGCAATAAGTTATGAAATACATTTCCCAATTCTTCTAAGTGCTAAATGCTTTCTGCCAATATGGTGAGTAGAACTCTGAATAATGTGACGTAGCTCTGTAAGTTCACATGACCACATGCAGATCAGTAGACTATGTAGAGTGTCCGCGTAAAAAAGCTTTATTCACTTTCCTATCAGTATTGTACTAGTACATTATAATCTTTATTCTTTTAAATAAATTAATGGTACAAATTAATGTATCATCAAAAAGTCTTGCAAAATAGGTCATCTTCGTTTGGAAAAATGCAATGAATTTGCAATCAGAAATTCCTTCGGCAATGGACAATGCTAGTGTGACCAGCCTTGAACATTTCTGAGATACAACCTGTCTATGATATAAAAAGCACACACCTGTAAATCTATTTAAGAATGGTGAGTTGAAGTGAATTTTTGCGTTGGTTCAGCGTCAGAGAGCTCTTTGTGAGGCTCATTTGCACTGATTTGGAGAAATGTAAAGTCAGAGCCTAAATGGAGAAGCTAAAGCATTAACAGCCTGTAAAAAGTAGGGTGTCGTCATTTTTTTAAATATTAATTGCAGAAATGGGAAATGCATTTCCTAATATAGCTTTGATAACACAATCAAATGAGTAAATGCTTTTACAAATTGCTATTTTAAAGTATAATTTTATTTAGTACTAATAATCCTATAGTAAAAAAAAAAAAGTGCCACTGACTAAAGTTCTTTTATAACAGAGGAAGAAGTTGACACAGACAGTTTGTACTCTCTTGAAGAACATGAAATCAATCACTTGATTTCAAAAGCAGGACCGAGAGCCAAATTCAAAAAACGACTTCAGGAGTTGAAAGTATTTTTGCTTGTTTTGATTATACTTATTACATTTTGCAGGCTTTTGCATTTTAAACATTGCCTGCTTTAAATGTTTTTGAACTATACAGCTTTGTCCTTAATTGACCTCTTTTACTTAGAGTCAACAATTGTGTGCCAAAGTCCAATGGAATGAACAAATGTTTGAGGAAGCCACCTCAGATTTGGTAATGTACAAACTAGCATCTATTTTACTGCAATACATATCCATATTTGTCATATATCAGTAGCATATGTCCATCTTGACAGGAACATTTTCAAATGTTTATTTTTGTCTTCAGGTTTTACCTTCCACCAGTAACGTATGTGGCAAAGGTAGGATGCACAAAATATATGGAAACCTGTTAAAATGTGTTCTACTACTCAATTATGCATTAATAGTAAATATTTTTTTTAATAAAAGACCAATCTAATGTTTGTGCGTTTTCTGTGAAAAAATAAATTAAATAGCTTTCCCAGGATCAGACATTTGTGAAAATGTTCTTAAAATTCTTTGTTTTCAGCATTACATTGTCAACATGTACAGTGTCTTAAAAGAATGACGTTTGTGCTAAATATTCTTTTTCTGTCCTTTTTACAGACAATGAGATTCTAAAAGATGTAAAAAGTGTCATGACATCTGTCCAGGCAAAACTAAACACTCATGAGCACACAGAGCTCAGTTGTTTCCTCAGGTAAGATTGAAAGTTGAGGTAAAGAATAGGGGAGTTTGCACATAAAAATATTCATTCTCTAACTACCAGGAAGTGCGCCATAATAATGCTCACAAAAACGTGTTAATATGTCCACAATATAATGGCATAAATATGTTTTTTTTTAGAGATAATCTTTTTAATCCAAAAAATGACTATTCAAAGTTTTTTCACACACCATATTGCTTCCACTCAGCAAAGAAATTGACAATTTGTGGATTGACAAGAGGGAGAAGGAAAAAGCAAAAAAAAAAAAAAAAAAAATTATAAGTAAATATTTATATTATTATGAGTATTTTTATGAAATTGCATTAGAGATATCAACAAATTATTATAATGCTATTTCATAAAAATACTCATAATATAAATATTTACTTATAATTGCTTTTTCTTCCAACTTGCGGCGGCCCACCTGGCGCCCCCTGGCGGCCCCCACTTTGATAACCACTGACCTAGGTGTTGTATTTATTTATTTACATTTGGTGTAGTTTTGTCGATGGGTTCAATAACACCGTGCAAAAGGGGGGCCTTGGCCAGAACCTGGTGGAATTTGGGGGGCCTTGTCATGGAAAAGTTTGGGAACCCCTGGGTTAGGAGACGATTTCTTTTCAAATCTAAATATGTTCACTGTTAGCAAGAAAAGTCAAAGTATAATTTGTGTACACCTACAGAAATACCCAAACTCAGAGAATTCCTTCAATTTCTTAATGAACTACATGGCCAAACCTTCAACTGTGTGTGTGGAGCCTATAGGATTCTTTCTCAGATGAAGGAAGCAAGCTGTGGGAAAGTGGTAAATTAAGCTGATCATAAGTCAGTGAATGTATATCACATTCATATTATGTGTCTTGTTTGCTTCAGGCTGAGCAGCAAACAGAAGTGTGTGCAAAACTGAACGAAACCACAAGATGTGAGCTTTTTAACGTCAGAACATCAATGCAAGATGCCTACAGGAGTTTTGATCAATGCCTCACAATAGGTGTAGAAAAGTCCAGACATTTATGTGAAGCAAGCTTAAAGAAAAGACTACAACATGTATGCACAATTAAATTAAATTTCATTCAATAACATATGATAATCTTGCTTTAGAGAACATCTTTGAACATTTTTGAACATTTTTGATTTTGTTGTTTCAGGAATCAGGCAGTGCCTTTCACGCAACTTTAAAGTCTGTGGTGGAGAATAAAGGCATCCACACACCAAAAAATGGGGAAACAATTAACCTCAACTCAACATTGTCCTCATTTCTGACTGAAAGCATTAATGAGGACTTCAGAAAGGCTTTTCCGTAAGTGATTAAAGAGTGATTAAAGATGCATTACCTGAATCCTCTTTCACTCAATGGTTTTTGGCATCCATGAATCCAGTGTCTACCACCTGAGTCCTGCTCCAAACCAGAAGTATCAATGTAGCATGTCTGCTACAGCCTCACATAAAGTGTATTTATGCAGTGTTTTCAGGAATTATTATATTTAATTAAATAAATATAATAATTACATTATTTAACTTTTTGATAATGTGCATATTGAGTGTGCTCTATAGTTTGTTTTTGGTTTTCAAAAACATTTAACAAATGACAAAACCTTGCTGGTTTATGTTTGGATGAACATATAAAAATAATACAAATGTATCTTTATCTTTCAGAAATGATGGGAAATCTGGATACGTCTATAGCGTCATTGATAAATTTTCACTTGGCACAATGTGGCTTACACAGAAGTATAGAGCTCTAGAATTACATCTCATGTTTCTCAAAACAGAGGTAAAAAAAACTGAATGTTAGAACTTATCAAAATATAAAAATACATTTAGCCTCACTCTAATCATTGGAATTTGTGTTAGGCAAACTAATAGTTGATCAAGAAAACATTTTCCCTTTTAAGGAAGAAAAAATGAAGAATCAACTCTATAAAATCATCCGAAACCGTAAGAGAATAATTTACAGTAGTCTGACGCAGACTGTGGAAGAAATAATGCAAGAATGTTACAAAAGTAAGATTTTTATCACATGATTGAGAAAAATAAAAAAGGAAAATTTATTCGTATCCCAGTGAAGACAGCTCATGTGTAAATTTAGAGTAAATGGATGGAATGTGTGTTGCAGAAGCAGCAACATTTACTGGAAAAGGCAGTCTGGAAAACATGAGGCACACTATTGAGAAGCACGTCCAGGATGTAAAGGACACAATGTTTGATCAGGCCAAGGATGCTATGTTAAAGCAGCTGAAACAACTCATGGTTTGTCAACTTTCAAAATTTATCGTTTCTGCAATAAAAATATTGTGTAGCAATTTGTTCAAGGGAAACCCACATGGCAATGAATAATAAGTCATTTTGATGCTGAAACAGGAAGATGTCTTGAAAGTAATTGGGGAAACCCTTCAAAAATCAATTAAGCTGTCATTTTATATGGACAAGTCAATTCCAGGTAAAGTCAAAAAACCTAATGAGTGACTGATGTCGGACAGCATAGATGGTTTAATTTGCTAGAATTTATTCCTTCAGACATTACAGCTGAATTTGAAAAGGTGTCAAAACACTACAATGAACTGATGAGCACAGAAGAAGAGGCTTCATTACTTTTGTAAGCCTTGTTTACTACATTATTTTTGATAAAATGCTGTCTGGCTGTAGTGCACTTACAGTGGCTTCTACAAGATTGATCATTATAATAGATTTAAAAAAATATGACTGCTTTAAAAACATATGCTTTTATTCTAGGTCTGACTCTGAGGAATCTTGATGATTCAAATGCACATGAAACTGCAAGAATAGCCCCTCTTTCACAGACACTCCAATACTGAATCATCTACAACCCTTAGACATCTTGTATAAAGGATCCTTGATTAATCCTGAAAGATATTGTTTCACACAGCATGTTAGCTTATACCCATTGTCTTCACATATTACTAGTTTATAATAATAACTCATTGACCCACTTTTTTCACTTTTCATAATTGCAGTTATATGTAAAAAGTAAGTGCTCCTAATATTAATAAAGTGCCTAGTATGAATGGTTTCTTCCGTTATTTAAATATATCAGTATTGTAAAAAGGTCAGACTCTAAGACATTCATTGAGACAATGGCTTTTCTTTTTGATGCTGAATAAAATACTTAAAAAAGAACAGTTCATGACACTTTGTGATTTGTGTAATACATACAATTGGTAAAGACTGTAGAGTTGGAAGAATACAGTTACAGTTTGTGAAGATCAATTGACTGATGGGAGGATGTCCTAATTCTAGGTTGAGCACAAGAGTGTGGGCCGTGCCTACAGTAGTAATACAACAGCAGCGTATTATCAAAGCTCCCCTGATATAGATCATATTGATGAGTAAAAGTGAATGTCTGGGTCTCAATGGTAACGTCCAGAGGGAAGAGTTTGTGAGATAGAGGTGGGCGATACTCATAGGGTGATACTGCAAAATGTTGTATCAATCCGATACCAAGTAAATACAGGGCAAATATCATCAATACCGATACAGATATTAAAAATGTTTAGCACACATCATAAATTACATTTACTTTCTTGCATAGGGGATATCAAAACTATTCATTTTAGTCTATAACCTATCCACTTGTAGCTTAAAAAATCAATCCTAGTGTTCCTTTCATGGTTAAATTAAACACACACTGACTCTGCGCACTGGAGTTATTTGTTAATCTTAGTTTTCAATAAATAACATTAACAAAGATTCATAAAAATTGTTAACAAATGACACTTTATTTGTAAAGTTTTACCATTTTTTATTTTATTTCATTTTTATAAATTTTTCAACACCAGCAAACTAAACTGAACTTACTGAGACAAACATAAAACATTAATGTGCATTGGTGTGTACAGGGACAAACTTAATGATGCTCTTGATGCTACAATGCTCAACAACTATCGGCCCATATCAAACCTGCCATTTTTAGGGAAAGTCATCGAAAAAGTTGTATATCAGCAACTTAATGACTTTCTATTACTTAACAACTGCTTTGATCCTTTTCAGTCAGGATTCAGGCCCCATGTTACATCTGTATGTAAATGTCTGTGTTCTACCGGCTTGAGGAATGGGGGTGTGTCTGGTCTTGGTTCCTGATTGGCTGATACTAACTAATGTCTGTGTTCCACCTGCAGGAGGAATGGGTGTGTCTGATCACGGATACTGATTGGCTGATACCCTTTATAAGGAGGAAGTTGATGCCGGTTGAGTGACTGCTGCTACGCTCCGTGTTTCTGTCTGGGCTCCGTCTCCTGTTGGCTGCTGTCGATGCCAGGGGCAGCTTAGACGTTTCAGCTCCTTGTTTATTTTCTCCGTTAGTTCTTTTAGGTGATGGGCGCGGTGGTCCTGTTTTAACGGTTTGTTATTTTACTTTAAGGGTTAGGATTGGTTAGGCAGGGACAGGGGAGGCCAGTCGGGTACGACGGTCCAATGGCGGGCTGGCTCGGCTTGTTTCCCTCTTTTGTTCATTTTAGCCGACCCATCACCGCCTTTTTGTTTTCCTTTTAATTCTTCTGTTATATAGACAGTTTGAGCTTTAGTTGTGTATGGCTTTTTGGTTTGTCCCAAATCCTCTGTTTACTTAATAAATTGTGGTTTTGTACTGCCTTACACTTTGTGTGGTTTGAATTTATGTTAGGTTCCCTTGTGGTTAGCGGGGATCGTAACACCCCATCACAGCACTGAGACTGCACTTATCAAAGTCACAAATGACATCCGTATGAACACTGACGCAGGCAAAGTCTCTGTCTTAGTTCTGTTGGACTTGAGTGCTGCGTTTGATACAGTGGACCATGGAATCCTGTCACAAAGATTAGGGGAATGGATAGGTATCACTGGAACTGCCCTTAAATGGTTTCAGTCCTATCTTGAAGACAGGAAGTACTTTGTTTCGGTTGGTAACTGTGTGTCAGACCAAATGGCCCTGACATGTGGGGTTCCACAGGGGTCTATCTTGGGACCTCTATTATTCAATCTCTACATGCTTCCTTTAGGCCAGTTAATACGTAGCTGTGGCGTATCCTACCATAATTATGCAGATGACACTCAGATTTACATTTCACTCACAGCAGGTGAAAATGGACCAATCCATTCACTGTGTCACTGCATCGAACAGATTGACATGTGGATGCAAAATAATTTTCCAACTGAACAGAAACAAGACTGAACTAATCATCTTTGGGCCACAGAAACAAAGAGAAAGTGTCAGCAGCCACCTCGCGTCTCTTTCTCTAAAATCTAAAAATCAGGTTAGAAATCTAGGGGTCATCATGGACTCAGACTTGAATTTCCACAGTCACATTAAGTCAATTACATCATCTGCATTTTATCACCTTAAAAACATTTCCAGAGTCAAAGGGATGATGTCTCAACCAGACTTAGAGAAACTTATCCATGCTTTTATCTCCAGCAGGTTAGATTACTGTAACGGCCTGCTCACTGGTCTTTCAAAACGAGGGTTAAGACAGCTGCAGCTTATTCAGAACGCGGCTGCTCGGGTTCTAACCAAAACCAGGAAGTACAACCACATTACGCCAGTTTTAAAATCTCTGCACTGGCTTCTTGTTGCTCAGAGAATAGACTTTAAAACAGCACTTCTGGTTTACAAGTCTCTAAATGGTTTAGCACCCGAATATATATCTGACATGCTAGTTACTTATGAACCTCCTCGGACTCTGAGAACATCTGGGACAGGCCTTCTGCTCGTGCCCAGAGTTAGAACTAAACAAGGTGAAGCAGCGTTTAAGTTTCATGCAGCAAAAACCTGGAACAGCCTTCCAGATGAAGTAAAACAAGCCTCAACTTTAACAATGTTCAAGGGGAGGTTAAAAACCTTCCTCTTTAGCTCCACCTACACTACAACCTAAAGTGTTTGTTTTTTCTTTTATCTGCACTCTTCTTTTTAAAATGTTTTTAATTTTTTCTTATGTTTCTTAATATAAATCTTGTAAATTGTCTTTTATTCCTGTAAAGCACTTTGAGTTACCCAGTGTATGAATTGTGCTATATAAATAAAATTGCCTTGCCTAATGAACTGCGCATGTGCATCGTCAGGCTTTTGGTGTAAATTGTGGGTTATTCTTTAAATTTATTTAATGTTACAGATTAAATTAATTAACCGACCTTTCTTATCATATACGGTGGCAGAGTGGTTAGCACTCCGGCCTCACAGCAAGAAAGACCTTTCTGTGTGGAGTTTGCATGTTCTCCCTGTGTCTGCGTAGGTTTTCCTCCGGGTACTCTGGTTTCCCCTACCACCAAAAACATGTACAAAATAGGACTACAGATGGAAATTAGCTGTTAAGCTATAATCTGGTACAAGCATCTCTGCTCCGGCTTAATGTACATTGTACGCTGTCCTAAAGAAATAAATTAATTCTCTTCTCTCTCTGATATAAAAGTAATAAAAAGCACAGACCTGTAAATCTATATAAGAATGGTGAGTTGAAGTGATTGTTTTTTTTATTGATTCATCGTCAGAGAGCTCTTTGTGAGGCTCATTTGGACTAATTTACTGAAATGTGAAGTCAGAGGCTAAATGGAGAAGCTAAAGCATTAACAAATTGTGTAAAGTAGGGTTTTCTTATTATTCTTTTTTTAGTATTTTTGTAGATTTGATAACACAATCAAATGAGTAAATGCTTTTACAATTGCTCTTTTTTTTTTACACTCATTTTAATGTAGTTGTGAATAGATGTCTCAATATTTGTTTAAAGTATAATAATTTGATTTAATACTAATAATCCTACATTTAGGGCTGTAGTAAAATAAATGCAATAAATTAAAGTTATTTTATAACAGAGGAAGAGTTGACAAAGACAGTTTGTACTCAGAACATGAAATTAATCACTTGATTTCAAAAGTAGGACCAAGCGCCAAATAAAAAAAACGGCATAAACTTTTTTAAAAGGTATTTTGGCTGAAAATGATAACAAATTTGCGTTCTTTTCTTCAGTAATGTTTGTTTTGATCTTATTACATTTTGGTGTTAAACATCACCTGCTTTGAGCTTCTAGTTGTTGTGGCAGTTCAGATCAGTTGAGGCGATAAGTGAATGTTATCTACATTTAGATAACTCAATGGAGACGCACACTTTCATTCGGGACAAATTAACTGAATGGATGCTCAGCGCTTTAATTCAACACTTTGAAGGTATGTGATTGTGCAAATTTATATTATGTCAGAGATTCTCAAATATTTGTTTCTTCAAGTACTATCAATAGCAATAAAATAAGGACTTGGACAAATGTGCTACATTTAGTATAATAGTAATATTTACACAAAGGACAACTTTATTTCTAAGAAAATTTAAAACATTTTTTCAATTTTGTGTCACTTAAACTTCACTACTCCAGAGTCTTTGTTTTAGACAAAACAAAACAACACTTACTTAAAATATTTTCAAAAGATGGCTCAGCACCAGTAAGTACAGAAACAAAGCTCAAATAGGTGAGAGCCCTTCAACAAAATTCAGTTTAAATAACACTAGTTTATGGGATGGATTATGTTAATCTAACTATAAAGCTGATTTGTAAAGACTTACATGGTATTGGCATGCAAACAAAGGCATATTAGTTTAAAGGCACAGCTGAAACATTGGAACTCATCTTCCTTAGTTGAGAAAAATATCTACCATATAATTACACCTTTTTGATGTTGTGTCAAATAATAATTATATTTCAGCAAGCTACAAAAAAGCCCAAAGATATTTTGATATTGTGTTGTAGTTGTTGTAGAATACAGTCTTTTATATTCAAATAATTTAACCTTCATCAACATTAAAAACATTGATGTTGTTAGCAGCACTGACAGTGATTTACCAAAAATGAATTCCTAAATACATTTAAGTTGACAGGTCAAGGGTTTTCAGTCACCTATTATCCCAGAGAGTGCTGCTTCTTTAGGCTGTCTGAGCGTCTCACTCTCTCCTCTGGAGTCTTTCTGTACCAGCTCCTGTCAAAGTAAACAGCTGCAGTCACAAAAAAGCTGCAATCAATGTTTTGTTTATTTTAGGCATATTTAATTAATCCATCCATCCATCTTCTACCGCTTATCCGGGGCCGGGTCGCGGGGGCAGCAGTCTAAGCAGAGACGCCCAGACTTCCCTCTCCCCAGACACTTCCTCTAGCTCTTCCGGGGGGATACCGAGGCGTTCCCAGGCCAGCCGAGAGACATAGTCCCTCCAGCGTGTCCTAGGTCTTCCCCGGGGTCTCCTCCCGGTGGGACATGCCCGAAACACCTCCCTAGGGAGGCGTCCAGGAGGCATCCGAAACAGATGCCCGAGCCACCTCAGCTGGCTCCTCTCGATGTGGAGGAGCAGCGGTTCTAGAGCTCCTCCCGGTGACCGAGCTCCTCACCTTATCTCTAAGGGGCGCCCGCCACCCTGCGGAGAAAGCCCATTTCGGCGCTTGTATCCGGGATCTTGTTCTTTCGGTCATGACCCAAAGCTCATGACCATAGGTGAGAGTAAGGCGTAGATTGACCGGTAAATCGAGAGCTTTGCCTTACAGCTCAGCTCCTTCTTCACCACGACAGACCGTTACATCGACCGCATCACTGCAGAAGCTGCACCGATCCGTCTGTCAATCTCACGTTCCCTCCTTCCCTCACTCGTGAACAAGACCCCAAGATACTTGAACTCCTCCACTTGAGGCAGGATCTCTCCACCAACCTGAAGGGGACAAGCCACCCTTTTCCGACTGAGAACCATGGTCTCAGACTTGGAGGTGCTGATCCTCATCCCAGCCGCTTCACACTCGGCTGCAAACCGTCCCAGTGCACGCTGAAGGTCCTGGCTTGATGGAGCCAACAGGACAACATCATCTGCAAAAAGCAGAGAGAGATCCTGTGGTCCCCAAACCAGACTCCCTCCGGCCCCTGGCTGCGCCTAGAAATCCTGTCCATAAAGATAATGAACAGGACCGGTGACAAAGGGCAGCCCTGCCGGAGTCCAACATGCACTGGGAACAGGTCTGACTTACTGCCGGCAATGCGAACCAAGCTCCTGCTCCGGTCGTACAGGGACCGGACAGCCCTTAGCAAAGGGCCCCGGACCCCATACTCCCAGAGCACCCCACAGGGCGCCACGAGGACACAGTCGAATGCCTTCTCCAGATCCACAAAACACATGTGGACTGGTTGGGCAAACTCCCATAAACCCTCCAGCACCCTGGAGAGGGTATAGAGCTGGTCCAGTGTTCCACGACCAGGGCGAAAACCGCATTGTTCCTCCTGAATCCGAGGTTCAACTATCGGTCGCATTCTCCTCTCAGTACCCTGGCATAGACTTTCCCGGGAGGCTGAGAGTGTGATCCCTCTGTAGTTGGAACACACCCTCCGGTCCCCCTTCTTGAAAAGAGGACCACCACCCGGTCTGCCAGTCCAGAGGTACTGTCCCCGACCGCCACGCAATGTTGCAGAGGCGTGTCAACAGCAAGACAGCCCTACAACATCCAGAGACTTGAGGTACTCGGGCGTATCTCATCCACCCCCGGTGCCTTGCCACCGAGGAGCTTCCCAACTACCTCAGTGACTTCAGCCTGGGTGATGGACGAGTCCACCTCCGAGCCCTCGGCCTCTGCTTCCTCAGTGGAAGGCGTGGCGGTGGGGTTGAGGAGATCCTCGAAGTATTCCTTCCACCGTCCAACAATATCCCCAGTTGAAGTCAGCAGGTTCCCACCTCTACTGTAAACAGTCTTGGCAGGGCACTGCTTCCCCCTCCTGAGGCGCCGGATGGTTTGCCAGAATTTCTTCGAGGCCGACCGATAGTCTTTCTCCATGGCCTCACGAACTCCTCCCAGACCCGAGTTTTAGCCTCCACGACCACCGGGCTGCAGTCCGCTTGGCCTGCGGTACCTATCAGCTGCCTCAGGAGTCCCACGGGCCAACCAGGCTCGGTAGGTCTCCTTCTTCAGCTTGACGGCATCCCTTACTTCCGGTGTCCACCACCGGGTTCGGAGGTTACCGCCACGACAGGCACCGGAGACTTTACGGCCACAGCTTCGGTGGCCGCATCGACAATGGAGGTGGAGAACATGGTCCACTCGGACTCAATGTCTCCAACCTCCTCGGGATCTGGTCGAAGCTCTGCGGAGGTGGGAGTTAAAGGTCTTTCTGACAGGGGCTCTGCCAACGTTCCCAACAGACCCTCACAGTGCGTTTGGGCCTGCCGAGTCTGTCCAGCTTTCTCCCCGCCATCGGATCCAACTCACCACCAGGTGGTGATCAGTTGACAGCTCCGCCCCTCTCTTCACCCGAGTGTCCAAGACATATGGCGGAGGTCAGATGAAACAACTACAAAGTCGATCATCGATCTCCGACCTAGGGTGTCCTGGTGCCACGTGCACTGATGGACACCCTTATGCTTGAACATGGTGTTCGTTATGGACAAACTGTTGCTAGCACAGAAGTCCAATAACAGAACACCACTCGGGTTCAGATCAGGGGCCGTTCCTCCCAATCACGCCCCTCCAGGTGTCACTGTCGCTGCCCACGTGAGCGTTGAAGTCCCCAGTAGAAGCAGCGGAGTCCCCAGTCGGAGCACTTTCCAGCACCCCTCCCAGAGACTCCAAGAAGGCCGGGTACTCTGCACTGCCATTTGGCCCGTAAACACAAACAACAGTGAGAGACCTATCCCGACCCGAAGGCGCAGGGAAGCGACCCTCGTTCACCGGGTGAACTCCAACACATGGCGGCTAAGCTGGGGGCTATGAGCAAGCCCACACCAGCCCGCCGCCTCTCACCGCAGGCAACTCCAGAGTAGTGGAGAGTCCAGCTCTCTCGAGGATTTGGGTTCCAGAGCCCGAGCTGTGCGTGGAGGTGAGCCCGACTATCTCTAGTCGGTATCTCTCAACCTCCCGCACAAGCTCAGGCTCCTTCCCCGCCAGCGGTGACATTCCATGTCCCTAGCGCCAGATTCCGTGTCCGGGATTGGGTCGTCGAGGCCTCCGCCGGCTGCCACCCAATCCACTTTGCACCGGCCCCTTACGGTTCCTCCCGCAGGTGGTGGGCCCACGGAGGTCGGCCCCACGTCGCTCCTTCGGGCTGAGCCGGCCGGGCCCCGTGGGGAAAGACCCGGCCACCAGGCGCTCGCATGCGAGCCCCAACCCCGGCCTGGCTCAGGGTGGGGCCCGGCTGCGCCATACCGAGGCGGCGTCACGGTCCTTGATTTTTTTGTCTTCATAAAGGGTTCTGAACCACTCTTTGTCTGGCCCGTCACCTAGGACCTGTTTGCCTTGGGAGACCCTACCAGGGGCATATAGCCCCTGACAACATAGCTCCTAGGATCATTCGGGCACTCAAACCCCTCCACCACGATAAGGTTGCGGTTCAAGGAGGGGCTAATATTTAATTAATATGTAATCAAAATGATAGTAAAGGAGGACATGAAGGTAGTTGATCTGAGAGAAAAGGATGCAGGGGATAGCGCTAAATGGAGGCAGATGATTTGCTGTGGTGACCTCTAAAGGGAACAGCCTAAAGGAAAAAAAGAATTAAGATGTAATCAATGCTCTAATAATGTGTTTTGGGTTTAATTTGCTTAGGGATAGCTGAAATATTTGAGGTGCTGTGTGGGACATTATTCAGAATATCTTTTCACACACCACTTTTTGATTTATATCACTTCTTGACTTTTACACACCATTTCTTCACAAATAATTATTTTTAATTATTATTCACCTCTTACACAAACTACTTAACACTGAAAAATAAATGTCAGTGGTTCATACTGTTTCACTAGTGTAAATGCATTTGACTGTGTGTGTGTAAAAGAAGAACAGTGAAACAGGAAGGGAACTCAGTAAAACAAGAAGGGAGTTCAGTGGAAGCTAAGAGGGAAAAATATAAAATGTCACATAAGCCTGTAAGTTGTTGATTTATGTTGAAACAAAATTAATGCAAGTAAAGGTTGATTAATAAAAAGCAGGACTCTCAAGTTTTGATCTGAGTTTGGAGTGAGATTTTAAGCCGCTGACAGATACCCTGACCGCTTTGCATGTTTTTTCAACAAAAGATCACCATGAGACCAGGAGACAGAGGCCACAGTGGAACCAGAGGAGACAGAGGCCACAGTGGAACCAGAGGAGACAGAGGTCACGGTGAGACCAGAGGAGACAGAGGCCACAGTGGAACCAGAGGAGACAGAGGTCACGGTGAGACCAGAGGAGACAGAGGTCACAGTGAGACCAGAGGAGACAGAGGTCACAGTGGGACAAGAGGAGACAGAGGTCACAGTGGGACCAGAGGAGACAGAGGCCACAGTGGAACCAGAGGAGACAGAGGTCACGGTGAGACCAGAGGAGACAGAGGCCACAGTGGAACCAGAGGAGACAGAGGTCACGATGTGACCAGAGGAGACAGAGGCCACGGTGAAACTAGAGGAGACAGAGGCCACAGTGGGACAAGAGGAGACAGAGGTCACAGTGGGACCAGAGGAGACAGAGGCCACGGTGAAACCAGAGGAGACAGAGGCCACAGTGGGACCAGAGGAGACAGAGGTCACAGTGGGACCAGAGGAGACAGAGGCCACAGTGAGACCAGAGGAGACAGAGGTCACAGTGGGACCAGAGGAGACAGAGGTCACGATGTGACCAGAGGAGACAGAGGCCACGGTGAAACTAGAGGAGACAGAGGCCACAGTGGGACAAGAGGAGACAGAGGCCACGGTGAAACCAGAGGAGACAGAGGCCACAGTGGGACCAGAGGAGACAGAGGTCACGGTGAGACCAGAGGAGACAGAGGTCACAGTGAGACCAGAGGAGACAGAGGTCACAGTGGGACAAGAGGAGACAGAGGTCACAGTGGGACCAGAGGAGACAGAGGCCACAGTGGAACCAGAGGAGACAGAGGTCACGGTGAGACCAGAGGAGACAGAGGCCACAGTGGAACCAGAGGAGACAGAGGCCACGATGTGACCAGAGGAGACAGAGGCCACGGTGAAACTAGAGGAGACAGAGGCCACAGTGGGACAAGAGGAGACAGAGGTCACAGTGGGACCAGAGGAGACAGAGGCCACGGTGAAACCAGAGGAGACAGAGGCCACAGTGGGACCAGAGGAGACAGAGGTCACAGTGGGACCAGAGGAGACAGAGGCCACAGTGAGACCAGAGGAGACAGAGGTCACAGTGGGACCAGAGGAGACAGAGGTCACAGTGAGACCAGAGGAGACAGAGGTCACAGTTGGACCAGAGGAGACAGAGGTCACAGTGGGACCAGAGGAGTGGGTCAATGATACAATGGTACAATGATGTAGCTAGATTTACACAATTATAGTTCTTGGTAAATGTAGGACAAAGAATATGTTGTATTCCAGATTAACCAAACATGAGTAAAGGACTTTTTGACTGTTCTGTTTGAAAGCACTCTCCGTATAAATTAAGCACAGTTTTGCATTGCTCTCAAACGACGCAGCGATCTGTTGAGGACTCAGAGTTACTCAGTTTTACCCTCAAAATATATATATATATATATAGTCTTACTTACTCTCTGACACTTGCTTCAAGTTTGGTTACCAGAATTACAAATACACTGTGTGTATTTCACCAGCTACTGGATCTTAAGTTAATGTTAATGAGTTAATAAGAAGAAACATAATAGTTCTGTGTTGTATTAAAAATGCACGTGACACATTGTTTACATTGGTTTTTACTTAAAACATCTGTTGTTGATTATGATGCTAGAGTACATTCTGTGATTGTGTAGTATTACTATTTAAGTTTACATCTAAAGAAAGGGAGTGTGCTGATAAGAGTATTGTCATGTAGAAGGTACACCACTAGATGGCGCCCGGAGGATAAAAGGACCTGAAGTATAAACGCGGAAGGTCCTTTTCATTTAAAAACAGAGTTGCATTGGTTTTAGTCCATTAACGCGGAACAGACAGAGTGTAAGTACAGCTAATATAATATTAACAGTAGGTCTATTTGTGTCTTTGATTTGCTTGTGTGTCATTTTTGTCTTTTGCTTTTTGCTGATAATGAAAGTAAAGGTAAGATTGTGAAGTCCTCTTTAAATATTTATTTATTTTTATTTATCTATTTTTTCAAAAATAAATAAATTAAAAAAATCCATAAATGTACGAACATTTTATGAGGACAGTTAGAGTGGGTTTGATCACTGATATCACAGTGCGTTTGAGTCGGACATATTTCAAAGATTAGCTCGCACCTGTCGTACTGCAAAGAGCTGAAAGAAGTTTTTGAAAGTACAGAAGTTACAAAAAACAAAACTGTGCGTCATCAATTCACCAGCTTCACCAGTGACTTCATTTGATGCCTAAATGTAGTAGTAATATAGTACGCAATAGTTTTACTGCTAGGGTTCAAGCCAAAACAAGAAAGTACAACCACATCTTTCCAGTTTTAAAATCTCCGCTCTGGCTTCCTGTTGCTCAGAGAACAGACTTTAAAACAGCACTGCTGGTTTACTAGTCTCTTAATTGTTTAGCACCAGAATATATTTCTGACATGCTAGTTCATAGTAAACGAAGCTGGGAGCTCAACACACTGCCACTCCTCGGCTTTTTTTTAAGCAAAACCCGGAAGCGGCTCGCCCATTCTTAGTGGCTTGCCCATTCTTGCCTCACATTCTTCGAAAACGGCTGTTGCTATAAAGCCGCAAAGCTCCTGCACGTCTTGTAAACAGTGAAGCGGAAACCCGGCCAGCAAGTAAATGGCTGTTACTGCAAACACGGCAAAATAGCTGAAACAGCAAAAAACAGATACTGATTAGCAGCGGCGTAGCACCAAGTTTTGGGCCCTGGGTACAAACCATCTTGCTGGGCCCCCGTACCAAATACCATAGTGATACCAATGTATATGTATGTTTAGAAGGGCCCCCCCTCCGCCTCGGGCCCTGGGTACTCAGTACCCTTTTTCCCCCCAGTTCCACGCCCCTGCTGATTAGAAAGAAGCAAAGCGCACAAGAGACCAAAAAAGAACTAAAACGCACATAAATATTGGTGGAGAGTGCAACACCCCTTTTTCAAAATACCTCCTTGTGGTTATGCATGCAAAAGTTTAAGGTTAGCTCGCACCTGCAAAGAGCAGAAAGAGTTTTTTAAAGTACAGAAGTTACAAAAAACAATACTGTGCATCATTCAGTAGCTCGTTGAGTGACTTCAGTTGATGCCTGAATGGGTATTTTTTAATAGTTTACAGTTAGAGCAACAGTTAAACAAATGAGAGTTGTTTTGATAAAGTTCTACTGTTTTAGGGAAGCACATGAGACCAGTGTTCTTTATTGGGTTTGATCTAAAGTCCTTTTAGGTCTCAGCTAAAGTTAAATAAGAACTAATAAAGAATTAACCAGGTCTAAATCCATCAGAGGCAGATGTTTTTGTGTATTTTAAAGTAGCTTTGTTAATATACACTTATTTAAATTACCTAGCCTTATAAGCATATTCAATTGTAAACACGTAGAATTAGATTTTATTTACAAACTGAAAAATGGACAAACGTTAGCCTTTACTTAAAATAAATATGGGGACAGATGACATTCACTTAAAGACTGTTGGAGTTGGCTTTTGGGACGTACTGGGACTTTTATGAAAAATGCACCCGTATTTGTATTATTAGTTTTTTGGGAATTAGTTTTAAACCTGCAGTTTAATTTTGGTATTTGACAAAAATATATTGTAATTTTTGTGTGAAGCATTTGTGAAATAATAAAAGGGCGCTTCTAATTTGTCTCATTTCATAAAAAACATAAATGAATCGTTACATCCTTAGTATTTCTTAAGGATAGAGGGCAGGAGTTAAATCCTTGTTTGGTTTTAATATAACTGTTATTGATGCTGTATTTTATTATATATTATATATTATGATTAAGTATTGTCAAAGGGTCAATTTCATTTCATTGATTACTTAATGGAATAGTGGTGATAGTATGTCCCAGAATTGTTTCGTTTTTGATTTATTTTCATCTCAGATATTGAGAAGTTGACCACACTTTTTTATCCCTCAGGTGTGTCTGGACATGGACGAGTTTGTTCGCAATAAATTAACTGAATGGGGTTTCAGTGAGTTAACAGACAGATTTCAAGGTAAAGTATTAAAGTGGATTATTTGTGAAACACATAATAATAATTTAACATTGGAAGGTCGTTGTTAGTTTTTTAGCCTTTTGAAAATATTGTAATAATATGAATATTTAAAGCACAGGCCTAAATATATTTATTTAACAAATAAATAACATAAAAAATGATGTATCTAACAGATTTTTCTTTTTTGATACAGAAGAAGAAATTGACACGGACAGTCTTTATTGTCTTGAAGACCATGACATTGATCATCAGTTGATTCAAAAAGTAGGACCAAGAGCTAGATTTAAAAAACGACTGAAAGAGTTAAAGGTACTGTTTCTTGATTTATAAATCTAGATTTATAGTTGCAGTCAGTGCTTTAAATATCACTGTTTTTTGGTCTTGTATTACTTTTATTTACAGAGTCAACAAGTGTGTGAGGAACCAGATGATTTGAGTCAGGTGAGGAAGACTCTTCAGTGTCTTTTGTTTTCTCTTTTCACTCTCAATACAAGCTTATATCAGAACCAAATGTTTATTTTCAGGTTTTGCCGTCCACCAGTAACACCTGCGACAAAGGTAGGATACACAAAGTAAACTAATGACTTGTATAAGTCATTATACAAAAAAGGTTTTAATAAATATAATTTATTGATGAAAATGCAAATCTTGGTAACACTTTATTTTACACTACACTTGATATATTGTGTTTTCCTCATTAAGTACAATGTAACAAACTGTAATAACATACATACCCTAACCCTTCCTACATTATATAAGTACACATAATTCCATTATGTATGTAGTATGTAGTTACATGTTGTTACAAAAGGAGGTAGATACAATGTCAAGTGTAGTGTAAAATAAAGTCTTACCCAAATCTTTATTGCTCCTACGAGGAAAGAGAAAGCTGGACCCATTGCCTGAGACAGGCACTCCTTCAAAAGTTAAACGACAATGTGATCGTAAACCAGGATCTGTCAGAGGTATTATTGTTAATTTTACTATTCTTAATTGAACCATGGAAAAACCATGAGTGTAAATTAAAACTGTGGTGTGTGCTTTTACCCGAACAGATGACCTAATACTGAGTGATGTGAAAGGCATCATGACATGTGTCCACGACAGACTGAGCAATCAGATGAACTCTAAACTTAATGTTTTCCTGAGGTAAGTTTAAAGGACAAACCATAATTAATCATAAATATAGCAGTTTTTCATTTTCTCGAGTCATTGTGTATTAACAGTTAAACGTGTTTTCTTTTCACAGAAAAACTTTTTTGTTATTGGAGACAGAAAAGAGAGAGTTGGTTGGGGTCTTTGGTAAAACTGGAGCAGGAAAGAGCTCTTTGATTAATGCTATCATTGGAGAGAAAGATCTGTTGCCCACTGGAAGTCTCACAGCCTGTACTACAGTCGTGATTAAAGTGGAGGCTAACAGACAAAGCAAAAAGTATGAGGCAGAGATTGAGTTCATCCCTAAAGAGGTAAAATGAGAGGGACGTTTTGTGAAAAAAATGTAAAGCTTTGTCCATTCTAAACTTCACTGAATGTGTATTTTTAGGAGTGGAAAGATGAGCTGTGGTCTGTGATAAACCTCTATAAAGACACTGCAGATGAGGAAAACGAAGATGCCGATGACAATGATAATAATGACAATGATGACAATAAAGAAAAGTTGACAGCTCTTTATGGAGATGAATGGGAATCCAGATCCCATGATAACTTAATGGAGCCCAAATATTTCCGAGAAATCCTTGAATTTCTCCAATCCACAAAAAAGATTCTGCAATGTGAATCGGTGAGTATTAGCAGCTTAAACGTCATTATTATTGTTTAGGCAAAAGGCGCTCCGATTCATTTGATAATATTTATTTCTTTACAGGCCAAAGAGCTGTCGGCAAGAATTGTCAAATACACAAGAAGTGGCTCAAAGGAAGGACAGAGGTGTTACTGGCCCATTGTAAAGTCTGTGACAGTGAGAGTGCCAGATAATGCTCTTCTGCAGCACGTCACACTGGTGGATCTTCCTGGAAACGGGGACCGTAATAAGAGCAGGGATCAAATGTGGAGACAGGTACTTTTTATAAAATGTATAAGATCTTGATTGCACTTGACTGAGGACACTGTTCTTCTTTTAAAATTACAAATACATGTTTTTTAGATTGTTGGCAGTTGCTCAACTGTGTGGATTGTGTCTGAAATTAATCGAGCAGCAGCTGACAGAGATACTTGGGAGATCTTGGAAACGACATGTGGTCTGATGGGAAATGGTGGTGAATGTCAAAACATTCACTTCATCTGCACCAAGTCTGACACTTTGAGTGGAAATGACAGGTGAGGGTTTTATATTTGTTTACACATATTTTTAATTAAATATTAAAGTGATTATACTAATAAAAAAGTAATTAGCTTTAAGTGGGCCTACATCATCTAGAGAAAACTGCACTGAATAACAGAGTTAGATGTCCACAAACTTTAAACTGTTTACTACAATGGCGTCTATCATTTACGTGTCATTGAACATGATCTTCTTCTCATGTGGACAGTTTGTACAGGGGATGTTCTCGAACCCTGTATTTGCTTTGGTTTTTACTCCTCGTGCTTTTTATAGCGCAGCATCTGATGTGAGACGTAACATTTTGAAGAAAAACATGGAGGCCAAGGACTTAGTGAGGACAGAGTTTAACAAACTTAAAAAAGTTAAGGTGAGCTGACTAATGTTCGAATGTTGTCTATATAGTCAAATAAATACAGTACTAATGTGTGTTAATGTTAAAATGTATCATTGTTGTTATTAATCTTTTTCAAGATAAAGCCTATCCATTTTTTTTTATTGTTTTGTGATACCTGTCCTCCAGAAACATTTCAAAGATAACTGCTTTAAAGTGTTCACAGTGAGCTGCAAAGAATTTCGAACACCAACATATCTACAACCAGATGAAACTGGTGAGTGTTTTTCCCCCTTAAGTATAGCACTTACACTTCCTACACCAGGTGCACAAATAAATCTACTTACTAATTCAAATCTAATTACCTAAGCTCCAATTATCTTCATAATAGTCTTCATATTTACAGAAATACCCAAACTTAAGGATATTCTTCAAAGTCTCAATGACCAGCATGACCAAACTTTAAACTATGTGTCTGGAGCCAATGGGATTCTCTCTTTAATGAAAGGAGCAGTGGTGGTAAAAGAAGAGCATTACATGGGATATAAAATTACAGATGAAAGTTATTAGTGTGACCTTAACTCTTTGTTGTTTTTGGTTTCAGAAACACCCACAAACTGAACAAGTGTGTGCAAACCTAAATAAAAACCTAGAACGTGAGCTTCAGAAAGTCCAACAGTCCATGGAAGATGTCTATAAAGAGTTTGAAAATTCCCTAAAAAAGGGTGTTAAGCTCTCGAGGAATTCATGTGAAATGATTTTGAAAAAGAAACTATACCCTGTATGTACAACTGTATTAACGTTCAACGTTTTTATTTGAATTTAAAATCTTTTTATTCATTTCTTTTTGTCTTTTAGAGAGAAAGTGGTCGTAGTTTTCACAAAAAGCTAAAGTGTGTGGTGCAAAACAATGGCATTCACAAAATAAAAAATAAGCCCGAAATCAACCTCAACATGACATTATCAGCTCATCTGACTGAAAACATTGACGAGAAATTCAGGAAAACCTTTCCGTAAGACATTTACAAGAAAATCAAGACATATTTGCAGTGACATAGTTGATTGCTTTTTAATTATCTATTCCTCTTATAGTTAATTTACTTGTCGACTTGTCTTTTCAGAAATGATGGTAAACATGGACCTGTCTATGGAGTCATTCATAAATTTTCTCTTGACATCGAAAGTTTGATTAAACAGTTCAGCAATCATAAACTGAAACTGATATTTCTCCAGACAGAGGTAAAATATTGTCAGTACATGGGCAGAAAGAAAAATGGTTTATTATGTATAAAGCTGATTTGTTAGATGTGTTTTGTTCTATAAGGAAAAAAAAGTTAAGACAAGCCTCTGCAAAATGATCCGTGTTGTCAAGAAGACAATCTACAGCAGTCTGACAGAGACTGTAGCGGAGGAAATGCAAGAGTGTTACAGAAGTAAGACTTTGAGTACTTTAATACCTTTTTATTGTCACAAATATTTTTGTTGTAGAGGATTGTGGACAAAGATGGGGAGACTCAAGAACTGTTTCTTTAAAATACAACACACAGACCAAATGAACAGAAATCCTTTTCACCTTTAAGAGTTTGGGAATTGGGTTTAAACTTGGGCAACACAACAGCATCTGCAAGATCAGTGAGTGTCATGTCAGAGGAATCAAAACTGAAAGTCATTTGACCCTAAACCTGTTCTACAACATCCACTGCTCTTGAACACAACTTTATAGAGAATCTTCTTTATACTAACAGGCTCAATAACTAAAACCTGCTTGCTCATTTGTAAATATCAATTGTTATTAATAACACTTACATGTATTTATTTTTTATTGCAGAAGCAGCAACATTTACTGGAAAAGGCAGTCTGGAAAAAATGAGGCACACTATTGAGAAGCACGTCCATGATGTGAAGGACACAATGTTTGATCAGGCCAAGGATGCTATGTTAAAGCAGCTGAAACAACTCATGGTTTGTCAACTTTCAAAATTTATCTTTTCTGCAATAAAAATATTGTGTAGCAATTTGTTCAAGGGAAACCCACATGGCAATGAATAATAAGTCATTTTGATGCTGAAACAGGAAGATGTCTTGAAAGTAATTGGGGAAACCCTTCAAAAATCAATTAAGCTGACATTTTATATGGACAAGTCAATTCCAGGTAAAGTCAAAAAACCTAATGAGTGATTGATGTTGGACAGCATAGATGGTTTAATTTGCTAGAATTTATTCCTTCAGACATTACAGCTGAATTTGAAAAGGTGTCAAAACACTACAATGAACTGATGAGCACAGAAGAAGAGGCTTCATTACTTTTGTAAGCCTTGTTTACTACATTATTTTTGATAAAATGCTGTCTGGCTGTATTGCATTTACAGTGGCTTCTACAAGATTGATCATTATAGATAAAAAAAATATGACTGCTTTAAAAACATATGCTTTTATTCTAGGTCTGACTCTGAGGAATCTTGATGATTCAAATGCACATGAAACTGCAAGAATAGCCCCTCTTTCACAGACACTCCAATACTGAATCATCTACAACCCTTAGACATCTTGTATAAAGGATCCTTGATTATTCCTGCATGTTAGCTTATTCCCATTGTCCTTACATATTACAAGTTTATAATAGTAACTCTTTGTTTTCCTTTTTTCACTTTTCATACTTGCAGTTTTATGTAAAACGTAAGTGCTTCTATAATATTAATAATGTGCCTAGTATGAATTGTTTCTTCTGTTCTTTAAATATATTAATATTGTGAAAAGGTCAGACTCTAAACATTCTTTGAGACAATGGCTCTTCTTTTTGAAGCTGAATACGGCAGTAGCTCAGTGGGTAGAGCGGCCGTCCTTCGATCCGGCGGGTGGCCGGTTCGATCCCCGCTCGAAAAACATCCCAAAAACATCATAACATCCCACTCTCCCCACAGTTCATACTGTCATGTCCTTGGGCAAGACACTTAACCTAGATTGCCTCCAGTGATGTTCTGTAACACTGGTGAATAGCTTAATCTGTGTAAAGCACTTTGAGTGCCTACTACAGTAGGTGGAAAAGTGCTATATAAAAAAAAATAAAAATGAATGAATGAAATTAAACTGTACTGACTTTGGGGCGGCAGTAGCTCAGTTGGTAGAGTGGTCGTCTTTCAACCGGAAGGTAGGCGGTTCGATTCCCACTCTACCCATAGTTCATACTGTCGTTGTGTCCTTGGGCAAGACACTTAACCCACCTTGCCTCCAGTGACTGTAACACTGCTAATTACATTAGAACAATGTAAGTCGCTTTGGATAAAATAAATAAAAATAAATGTAAATGTAAATGTAAAAATATTTGTAAAAGAACAATTCATGACACTTTGTGATTTGTGTGATACATACAATTGGTAAAGACTGTAGAGTTGGAAGAATAAAGTTACAGTTTGTGAAGATCTATTCACTGATGGGAGGATGTCCTTTGTAATTCTAGGTTAAGCACAAGAGTGTGGGCCGTGCCTACAGTAGTAAGACAACAGCAGCGTATTATCAAAGCTCCCCTGATATAGATCATATTGATGAGTAAAAGTGCTTGTCTGGGTCTCAATGGTAACGTCCAGAGGGAAGAGTTTGTGAAACTCGAATTGTAGGCTACATATATCTTTTCTTTAGCTTGCTGCTAATGATGGCTACTTTCTGAACAGCTGTCTCTACCTTCATTTCATCTGCTCAGTCTAGCTGTTGTGGCAGTTTAGGTACCCCAAGAGTCTATAGCAACACCTTTAGCATTTGCCTGCACTTGCTGTGCATAGGGCAGTGCCTGTGGTGTTTGGCATAAATGCAAATCGAGAATGGAGGTACAAACAAAACTACCTCTCTTCCCTATTAAGGTTTCTATGTAAGGTGTTAAGTCTCGCAGATAGGAAGCTATAGAACATCCATAGCGTAGTTTTAAGGACCAAAGTTTTAGATTTACTTTTAGATAACTTAATGGAGACACACTTTCATTCGGGACAAATTAACTGAATGGATGCTCAGCGCTTTAATTCAACACTTTGAAGGTATGTGATTCTGCAAATCTTTATTAGGTCAGAGATTCTCAAACGTTTACCGAGGAAAATATTTATACTATCTATAGCAATAAAAATAACTTGGACTATTAATCTACATGTAGAATAATTGTAATATACACAAAGGACAACTATATTTCTATGAGAATATAATGATTTGATCTATTTTGCTTCCCTTAAACATTTATCAAGTGAATATATAAGATGTGCAGATGTCATGTTAAAAAAATCCAGGCTAACACTTAATATGGCCAGTGTATCAAAAGTATTATCTGTACCACAGTTTGAGAACCACTGACCCAGATCACAGCACAGTATATGTAATATTTTATATGTAATATATAATGCACAAAAATAGGAATCACCTTTTTATTTCAGATGAACATATAACCACTGAAACCTTTTTAAGTCTTGACAATTGAGACCAACTGAAGGTCTTGATTCCAAAATGTGGACCAAGAGTCAAATTCAGAAAGAGACTAAAAGAATACAAAGAGGTGACTTGATTTTGTACTTGAGATGTGCTTATTTAAAAGTCTATTGTACAATCTGTTACTATTTCAATTTGTGAGACTGGAATGATGAAAATAAGAAATGTGTCTTTCATAAAGAGCCTGAATAACAAACTTACTGAAGAAATGATGGACACTAATACAAACACAATGTCAGACCAAGAGGATTCCACTGAAATGGTTTGTGAACATTTAATGCAGATTAAATAAATGATGACATCTTAATTTGTTACATCTGAAGGTATAATACAAGGTTACCACTTATGTTATACATATATCTAATTATACCAAGTCTAGTTAAATATAATGTTAATGCGATATTTGAGTACATTTTTTTGTTTCCATTAACTAAAATCATAATGAACTCACGTTGACAGGTGAACAGTTGCATTGCTCGACAGGAAACACAGTCTATTCCAAGGGTAGAGCAGTGGAATGCAACAGGTCCTGTTTGTGGCAATGACATGGTAATATAGCACATTGTCTGACCATATAATTCATTTCTTTCTAAAAGTGTTTGTCATTACAGAGCAATGAGACGTTTTTTCCTGAAGCACCTGTAACTCAAGAACAAGGCATACTAGCCATTAATCTCTTTATTCTGCGTCATCAACTAACTGCACATACAGAGGCTGACCTAATGGCTTCGCTAAATGTTCTTATTCCCAACTTTACTGATGCATCCAAACATGTCTTTAATAAGAAAAGTGTAAACATAAGAGAGAATAATGAAGCAGGAAACTTTTTCTTGTTTACCCCCCTGAAAGATCTGCTTAAAGACACCCTTGAGAGTCACGGCACTACATTGCTTCCAAAAACAGTCAACCATGCAAATGTAATTAATGATGTTATGGACGGACAACTGTACCAGAATCTTATTAAAAAAAAAGGACTGGCAGCTGATGACATTACTCTGTTGTGGAACTGTGATGGCGTACCTGTTAATAAAACCTCCATTTGGCCCCTCCAGTTTACCATCAATGAACTTCCCTACCAAATCAGAAAGCAAAATGTACTAGTTGCAGGTCTTTGGTGTGGCTCGGGAGACCCTGAGATGAAAACATTTCTTAAGCCTTTTATAGATGAATGTTGTGAGTTAGCCAAAAACCCACTTAAATGGATAGACAGAAATGGCACCGTTCACTACTCCAGAGTCTTTGTTTTAGTTTGCTCTTCGGATGCAGTGGCAAGACCATTACTCCGAAACTGTAAACAGTACAATGGTGAATTTGGCTGTGACTGGTGTTTGCACCAGGGCACAATGATCAAGAAACAAAGGGGATATATAAGATCGTACACATATGATGAAGAGAAGCAAAGGACAAGATCCAAGGAAATGTTCAGAGATAATGCAATGTGTGCTGAGAAGTCAAAGCAAGCAGTGAACGGAGTCAAAGGATTGAATGTTCTTTTTTGGCTTCCAGTCTTTGACATTGTGGATGGATTTGTTCCTGAGTACTTGCACGCAGTTCTTCTTGGTGTGTCCAAACAGCTTGTCTACCTATGGTTTGAGCCAGAGAACTCTTCCCAGTCTTGGTATTTAGGTAACAAAGTGGATGAAATTGATACGCGCCTTCTCAGCCTAAAACCTTATTTAAAAATAACCAGATCTCCGCTCTCACTGAAGTATAGGGCCTCTTGGAAAGCAGCTGATTGGCAAACATTCCTTTTATTCTATGCTATTAATGTCTTACAGCCATTCCTGTCACCTTTATTTCTTGAACATTTTCTCCTACTGTCATGTAGTGCCCACATGCTTCTGCAGACCTCAATAACCCAAGATGATCTTGGCATAGCCCATGACTATCTGGTGTGTTTTGTTAAAAACATGGAAGTACTTTATGGTGAAGAAAACGTAACTTTCAACTGCCACCAGTTAATCCATTTACGTGACAGCGTACTGAACTGGGGACCTCTTTGGGCTATATCTGCTTTCAGTTTTGAAAAAAATAATAAGAACTTACAGGCTCTGCTCAGAAGTGTAGACTGCAATCCAAAAAACTTTACTGAGAGGTTTTGTATCTGGCAACACATACCCAGACATCTCAGTTCTAAAGTCTTTGGTGATTCAGACTTTAGTCGTTTATTAAACCCAGTCTCATCAGTAACTTATAGCAGTGTCTCTTACACTCCTCTTGGCAATGTCTGCCATCTGGATCTCGATGATCCCATTATTTTAGCACTAAGGGATCTCTCCAAATGCAACGTTTTGCCAAAACAGTCAAAAGCTTATGAGAGCTTCACTAATGGGCAAACCGTTTACCACTGTGCAAATAGTAAAGAGTCTGACAAAACAAAATGCATCATCAAACTTAAAAATGGATGCTATGGAGAAATACATTTCTTTCTAGCTAACTGTATGTGCACTTCCAACTGTTTGTGCACCAACTCTCCAGTCATTGTGGTTAAAATATTTGAGGCCCGTCCTGTTGTACTGTTCAAAGAACTTTACACAACCAAATCAGCAAAGACTATTTTTGTTGAAGGAAAAAGAACAGAACAGGTTAAAGCCTTATTTAAACATGACATAAAGTGTGAATGTGTGTATGTGAATGGCTTTATTGTGCCCATACCAAACACACATGAGAGATTCTAGCCTCTAACTTCCAGTCTTTTGGTTTTACTGTAAACTTTGGAGAATTATTCTTGTGCTATTTTTACTGTCTTCACCAGAATCTAAAGATCAACAGTTATTGTGTCTGTGTGTGAAAGATGCATACTACTTTTAGGGCAAAATACCACAGCATCAGTAATAAAGGAGAATAAAAATCATGTGAAATATGTGGAGATTTCATCATGAAAAAAGTTAGCTATCATTGTGTATGTTTGTTAATATATGGCGATGCTGTCAAATTTATTTTATTGTTATGGAGTTTAAAGGTTTATATGTAATCTGTTAAATTTCTTAAACTGAACTTACTGAGACAAACATAAAACATTAATGTGCATTGGTATGTACAGGGACAAACTTAATTAATGTATGATTGATATGTTTGAAATAAATGACTTAAAACTGTCTCATCAACTGTCTTTTAGAAAACATTTTAAAACATTGAAGTTCAATACTGTAGATGGGGATATAAATAAATCCTTTTATTTTTGTGACTTACAGTATCAGCATAAGCACCAGTAAGTACAGAAAGAAAGCTCAAATAGGTGAGAGCCCTTCAACAAAATTCATTTTAAATAACACTAGATTATGGGATGGATAATGTTAATCTAACTATAAAGCTGATTTGTAAAGACTTACATGATATTGGTATGCAAACAACAGCATATTAGTTCAAAGGCACAGCTGAAACATTTGAACTCATCTTTCTTAGTTGTTGTAGATGTTTTGATATTGTGTGGTTATTTAATTCAAAAACTGCACCAACAGGCAGGGTTCACCCTGGACACTGGCCAGTTAGTTGCAGGGCTGACATTTAGAGACAGACAACCATTCACTCGAGACACTTCAGAGTTGCCAATTAACCTGTACATGCATGTGATTGGATGGTGGGAGGAAGCCGGAGTACCCGGAGAGAACCTATGGTAACACATGGAGGACATGCAGACTCCTCACAGAAAGACCAGAGTCGACCGAGTATGTTTGAGTCAGCCGGGTTTTGAACTCACAACCTTCTTGCTGTGAGGCAGGAGTGCTAACCTTTCTGCCACGTGCACCCCTTTACATCATTTCTTCACAAATAATTATTTTAACTATTATTAACCTCTTACACAAACTACTTAACACTGAAAAATAAATTTCAGTTGTTCATACTGTTTGACTAGTGTGAAAAAGAAGAACAGTGAAACAGGAAGGGAACTCAGTAAAACAAGAAGGGAGTTCAGTGGAAGCTAAGAGGGAAAAATATAAAATGTCACATAAGCCTGTAAAGTTGTTAATTTATAATGAAATAAAATGAATGCAAGTTAAGGTTGATTAATAAAAAGCAGGGCTCTCAAGTTTTGATCTGAGTTTGGAGTGATATTTTAAGCCGCTCACAGATACCCTGACCGCTTTGTATGTTTTTTTCAATTGAACATCAGACTAATTTGATTTATTTGTTTATTTGTTGAATAAAGTTACAAGAAACGCAGAACAGAAACTGTCTAAACTTAGACACTTTAACAACAGAAAGTGTTAGTTTATAAGTACATGCCAAAAGATCACCATGAGACAGACACAGTGGGACCAGAGGAGACAGAGGCCACAGTGAGACCAGAGGAGACATAGGTCACAGTGGGACCAGAGGAGACAGAGGTCACGATGAGACCAGAGGAGACAGAGGCCACAGTGAGACCAGAGGAGACAGAGGCCACAGTGAGACCAGAGGAGACAGAGGCCACAGTGAGACCAGAGGAGACAGAGGGACCAGAGGAGACAGAGGTCACGGTGAGACCAGAGGAGACAGAGGCCACGGTGAGACCAGAGGAGACAGAGGGACCAGAGGAGACAGAGGTCACAGTGAGACCAGAGGAGACAGTGGGACCAGAGGAGACAGAGGCCACGGTGAGACCAGAGGAGACAGAGGTCACAGTGAGACCAGAGGAGACAGAGGTCACAGTGAGACCAGAGGAGACAGAGGCCACAGTGAGTCCAGAGGAGACAGAGGTCACGGTGAGTCCAGAGGAGACAGAGGTCACGGTGGGACCAGAGGAGACAGAGGTCACGGTGGGACCAGAGGAGACAGGGGCCACGGTGAGACCAGAGGAGACAGAGGCCACGGTGAGTCCAGAGGAGACAGAGGCCACGGTGAGACCAGAGGAGACAGAGGTCACAGTGAGACCAGAGGAGACAGTGGGACCAGAGGAGACAGAGGCCACGGTGAGACCAGAGGAGACAGAGGTCACAGTGAGACCAGAGGAGACAGAGGCCACGGTGAGACCAGAGAAGACAGAGGCCACGGTGAGACCAGAGGAGACAGAGGTCACGATGAGACCAGAGGAGACAGAGGTCACAGTGAGACCAGAGGAGACAGAGATCACAGTGAGACCAGAGGAGACAGAGGCCACAGTGAGACCAGGGGAGACAGAGGTCACAGTGAGACCAGGAAAGACAGAGGTCACGGTGAGTCCAGAGGAGACAGAGGCCACAGTGAGACCAGAGGAGACAGAGGCTACAGTGAGACCAGAGGAGACAGAGGCCACAGTGAGATCAGAGGAGACAGAGGCCACAGTGAGACCAGGGGAGACAGAGGTCACAGTGAGTCCAGAGAAGACAGAGGTCAATGATACAATGGTACAATGATGTAGCTAGATTTATACAATTATAGTTCTTGGTAAATGTAGGACAAAGAATATGTTGTATTCCAGATTAACCAAACATGAGTAAAGGACTTTTTGACTGTTCTGTTTGAAAGCACTCTCCGTATAATTTAAGCACAGTTTTGCATTGCTCTCAATCGGCGCAGCGATGTGTCGAGGTCTCAGAGTTACTCGGTTTTACCCTCAAAATGTTACGCACAACTTACGGAGTGCACATGATTACCTTGTACTTCACTTCAGTGGGCTCCACTGTAGAGATGGGATTTACAGCTCTTTAAAGAAAGCCGGATCTTGTGGATCAGTTCCTTTCAAAGAGCCGTTCAAAAGACTGGCTCATTTGTCAAATTACATTTTTATTAAATGAAACATAGTCCCATGTTATGATTTATCTGCTGACTGCAGTACAACATTGTAGGTGTATTTCTATTCTATAAATGCAGCCTATTACCACTATCACATTGTGATTTTTATATACAGGGATATGTGGTGTAATATTTTATGTTATGTGTTTTAAACTATGTAGACCCAGTTAGTTATTCATTTAAACATATTAATATAAAAGACAAAACCTAATGTCAGACACACACACACAGAAAGGACCAGATAAAGACGCAGGTGTCTGTCATCGGAGGAGACAGAGCCAGGCAGGAATAGCTCAAGGCCAGACAGAAATGACATCAGGCCCAGAGCCTTGCACAATGATATCAGAAAGAGTTATTACTTTACTGATAGTATCAAAACTGTATAAAAGCTTATGTCTACTGTTCAAAGACCAGTAGAGCTGGGTAAAGTCTTCTCGGGTCATTATTGTGTTGGCTGTGACAATAAAGACTCTATGGCATGGAAATCTGGTGTTGCGTTCACAACTTATTCCACACAATAGTGCCAAAGACTGAGGGGTCAGTTTTGACACTACAGACACATACTGTATTCATCACTCTTTAGACTTCTACTTCGTGTGTGGTCCGCAGACCTGCGGGCTCCACTAGTTGTTACCTCTCTGGCGCCAGTCAGCCCTCTGAGACAGATCAGAGCCTCCCCAGGGGAGGCCCTTGCACCTCAGGGAAGGCTGTGGCATCCAGGAACTCCTGGATAGTGGTTGTGCCGCATCGACTCTGGCGGTGTTTGCAGCGGCCATCACAACGGGCCATGAGGACTTTGGATGCTTCTTAGCACGTAGTGACCCTCTGGTTTAAGCGTTTAGGTTGGCACTGTCCTTCATCAAGAGCAGGGGGGACGTGTGCGCCTTAAGGGTTCATCTAAGATTTTCACCTCGTCCTATCGGTCCAGGAGGCTAGGCTATTTGTGTTCTTTCGGGGCAAGGGGGCACAGGACCCTGTTGTTGACCCAATGTCTGGAGCAATGGATTTAAGGGGTGGCCTACGAGGCTCAAGGCCACCATCCCCCGGCCGTGGTCAGGGTGCATTCGACTCTAGGGGTTGCCATGTTGGTAGGGGCGTCTCTATGAAAGATACACACGTGGATAAAATTGTTGGTACCCTTTGGTCAATGAAAGAAAAACTTACAATGGTCACAGAAAAAACTTTATTCTGACAAAAGTAATAATAAATAAAAATTCTATGAATGTCAACCAATGAAAGTCAGACATTGCTTTTCAACCATGCTTCAACGGAATTATTTTAAATAATAAACTCATGGAACAGGCCTAGACAAAATCGTTGGTACCCCTAACTTAATATTTTGTTGCACAACCTTTTGAGGCTATCACTGCAATCAGACGACTCCTGTAACTGTCAATGAGACTTCTGCACCTCTCAGCAGGTATTTTGGCCCACTCCTCATGAGCAAACAGCTCCAGTTGTTTCCGGTTTGAAGGGTGTCTTTTCCAGACGGCATGTTTCAGCTCCTTCCAAAGATGCTCAATAGGATTGAGGTCAGGGCTCATAGAAGGCCACTTTAGAATAGTCCAATGTTTTCCTCTTAACCATTCTTGGGTGTTTTTACTGTGTTTTGGGTCATTGTCCTGTTGCAAGACCCATGACCTACTGAGACCAAGCTGTCTGACACTGGCCAGCACATTTCTCTCTAGAATCCCTTGATAGTCTTCAGATTTCATTGTACCCTGCACAGATTCAAGACACCCTGTGCCAGATGCAGCAAAGCAGCCCCAGAACATAACAGAACCTCCTCCATGTTTGACAGTAGGGACAGTGTTCTTTTCTTGATATGCTTCATTTTTCCGTCTGTGAACATAGAGCTGATGTGCCTTGGCAAAAGGTTCCATTTTTGTCTCATCTGTCGATAGGACATTCTCCCAGAAGCTTTGTGGCTTGTTGTAATGTAGACATTCTCCCTTACTATAGTGCATAAGGGGTATGTATGTATGGTATTTGTTTTTAACAAAACACACACACATAATGAGGATGTAATGGTTTATTGAAGTGGTTGTAGGGGCAGTGACCAGCCATGCTTACCTGGGTTCAGAGGCAAAATGGAGGCTGAAAACCTTTGCCTCCATTTTGAATGGGTGGAAGGAACCATTGATTAATTGGAGGGGTATTTGGCTTTGGGTTATATTGGGCATTTGTTGTTGTTCGTATAATGAGTTGCTTATTGGTTGTTTTAGTTGGGGGTTTTTGTGCATACTTTAAAGCTGTCTTTTGTTGGGGGTTTAATGATGTTTACACTGTAAATATGTATAGTTACTTTATGGTGTTTCCCTTAAGTTGGTTTAGTCCTTCTTTGTGTTTGGTATTTTAAGTCAGGGTGTTTGCATTTGCTGGTTGTTGTGTGTGTGGGCAGAGAAATAAAGATAAAGCCATGTTTTTATAAATCTGAGTCCGCCTCCATCCATATTTGAGTGCCTACGCCGGCCATGTTGACACTTGTCAACATGTAGTTTGGCATATTCCAGTCTAGCTTTTTTATGATTTGTTTTCAACAATGGTGTCCTCCTTGGTCTCCCATGTAGTCCACTTTGGCTCAAACAACGGATGGTGCGATCTGACACTGATGTTCATTGAGCATGGAGTTCACCTTGGATGTCTTTAGAAGTCTTTCTGGGCTCTTTTGTTACCATTCGGATTATCCGTCTCTTTGATTTGTCATCAATTTTCCTCCTGCGGCCACGTCCAGGGAGGTTGGCTACAGTCCCATGGATCTTAAATTTCTGAATAATATGTGCAACTGTAGTCACAGGAACATCTAGCTGCTTGGAGATGGTCTTATAGCCTTTACCTTTATCATGCTTGTCTAAAATTTTCTTTCTATTCTCCTGCGACAACTCTTTCCTTCGCTTCCTCTGGTCCATGTTGAGTGTGATACACACCATGTCACCAGACAACTACCTGAAGCCCTATAAATAGGCCCACTGACTGATTACAAGATTGTACACACCTGTGATGGTAATTAGTGCACACACCTTGAATTAACATGTCCATTTGGTCACATTATTAACAGTCTTTTCTAGGGGTACCATCAATTTTGTCTAGGCCTGTTCCATGAGTTTATTTTTTAAAATAATTCCTTTGAAGCATGGTTGAAAAGCAATGTCTGACTTTCATTAGTTAACATTCATAGAACTTTTATTAGGCCCGAGCCGGTGATGACCGGGAGGGCCTATTATTTTTGCTCGGAATTTTTTTTTTTTTTCTTCCGACCAAATGATCCTAAATTTGACCCAGTGAACATGCACGAAAAGTCATTTTTATTGGTCCCAGACTTCAAGCTCGCGAAAATTTATGTATTTGAAGTCGCGAAAAAAATGAAAAATGACTCAGTGGCGAAGTCAAAATACATTGGGCCTATGGAAAGTGAAAGTAACTTTTTTCCAATGTAGAAAAATGAAACTTGGTACATCCATAGGACATCTCAGGGCAAACAGAAAAGTCAATGACAGTCACACCCTAAACTTAACAGGAAGTCCGCCATGTGGGGTGAAAGCAGCGGCCACTAAAATCGCACCTTGCGCAGAAAGATGCAAATCATTGTGTTTTAATCTAAATGGCCCCAAATTTGGTGAGTATCATCTAGACACGTGTGCCAACCAAAGTTGTAACTTTGTTTTGATATCTTATCGGGTATGGGTGTGGCAAGCCTGTAACGAGGTGGCCATTTTTGTGAAAATAAACGTCTCTTAACTCTCAAACGCCTTCTCAGATCGAGTTGGACCCAAAAGGCGTTTGTGCACATTCATGACCTGAACAAAAAATATGTAAATAAATGGGTTATCTTTAGAAATGGCTCTCCAGCGCCCCTACAAACTTATAATGGACCCAAGAATTTAGTTTGTCATAGAGACATAAAATTTTGTACACACATCTCTTATGTCATGTGACGAGCATAAAAGCCAATGACAACCACCCCTATCTATAAATGTGTTGCCATAGCAACGTCCCAAAAATGTGAAAAAGTCAATGGGAAGTGAAATTTTTAGTTTGTTGTAGGCAAATAAAACTTGGTACACACATCCACCATGAGCTTATGAACAAAAAGCCAATGGGGACCACACCCTATCACACACAGGAAGGCGGCCATTTTGAATTGAAAATGTGAACCGACTTAAAATACACCTCTTTTTTAAAAGTACACAGAAAAAAGCTGCTTCATTCCACAGACACCAAACTTGGGCAAAATGAGCTAAACACATGTATGTAAAAGAGACAAGTGTTTTTCTAGACTTTTTTGCTCGAGTTATATTTTTAGGCCCGAGCCGGTGATGGCGGGAGGGCCTATTGTTTTTGCTCGGATTTTTTTTTTTTTTTTTATCTTTCTTGTCGACCTATGATCCTAAATTTGACCCAGTGAACATGCACGAAAAGTCATTATATTGGTCCCAGACTTCAAGCTCGGCGAAAAATTTATGTATTTGAAGTCGCCGAAAAAAATCGAAAAATGACTCAGTGGCGACCCTACAAAATCAAAATACATTGGGCCTATGGAAAGTGAAAGTAACTTTTTCCAACGTAGAAAAATGAAACTTGGTATATCCATAGGACATCTCAGGGCAAACAGAAAAGTCAATGACAGTCACACCCTAAACTTAACAGGAAGTCCGCCATGTGGGGTGAAACGCTGCGGCCACTAAAATCGCACTTGCGCAGAAAGATGCAAATCATTGTGTTTTAATCTAAATGGCCCCAAATTTGGTGAGTATCATCTAGACACGTGTGCCAACCAAAGTTGTGACTTTGTTGTTGATATCTTATCGGGTATGGGTGTGGCAAGCCTGTAACGAGGTGGCCATTTTTGTGAAAATAAAGCGTCTCTTAACTCTCAAACGCCTTCTCGGATCGAGTTGGACCCAAAAAGGCGTTTGTGCACATTCATGACCTGAACACAAAAATATGTAAATAAAAGGGTTATCTTTAGAAATGGCTCTCCAGCGCCCCTACAAACTTATAATGGACCCAAGAATTTAGTTTGTCATAGAGACATAAAATTTTGTACACACATCTCTTATGTCATGACGAGCATAAAAGCCAATGACAACCACCCCTATCTATAAATGTGTTGCCATAGCAACGTCCCAAAAATGTGAAAAAGTCAATGGGAAGTGAAATTTTTAGTTTGTTGTAGGCAAATAAAACTTGGTACACACATCCACCATGGGCTTATGAACAAAAAAGCCAATGGGGACCACACCCTATCACACACAGGAAGGCGGCCATTTTGAATTGAAAATGTGAACCGACTTAAAATACACCTCTTTTTAAAAGTACACAGAAAAAGCTGCTTCATTCCACAGACACCAAACTTGGGCAAAATGAGCTAAACACATGTATGTAAATGAGACAAGTGTTTTCTAGACTTTTTGCTCGAGTTATATTTTTTTATTATAATTCGGTATATATTTTTTTATTATAATTTTTCTGTAAAATGATCCTCAATTTAACCCAGTAAACGAACAACTAAAAGTCATTTTTATTGGTCCCAGACTTCAAGCCTGGCAAAAATTTATGTATTTGAAGTCGCTGAAAAAAATACGAAAAATGACTCAGTGGCGACCCCTACAAAAGTCAAAATACATTGGGCCTATGGAAAGTGAAAGTAACTTTTTTCCAACGTAGAAAAATGAAACTTGGTATATCCATAGGACACCTCAGGGCAAACAGAAAAGTCAATGACAGTCACACCTAAACTTAACAGGAAGTCCGCCATGTGGGGTGAAAGCGCGCCACTAAATTCGCACCTTGCGCAGAAAGATGCAAATCATTGTGTTTTAATCTAAATGGCCCCAAATTTGGTGAGTATCATCTAGACATGTGCCAACCAAAGTTGTGACTTTGTTGTTGATATCTTATCGGGTATGGGTGTGGCAAGCCTGTAACGAGGTGGCCATTTTTGTGAAAATAAACGTCTCTTAACTCTCAAACGCCTTCTCGGATCGAGTTGGACCCAAAGGCGTTTGTGCACATTCATGACCTGAACACAAAAATATGTAAATAAAAGGGTTATCTTTAGAAATGGCTCTCCAGCGCCCCTACAAACTTATAATGGGACCCAAGAATTTAGTTTGTCATAGAGACATAAAATTTGGTACACACATCTCTTATGTCATGACGAGCATAAAGCCAATGACAACCACCCCCTATCTATAAATGTGTTGCCATAGCAACGTCCCAAATATTTGGAAAAAGTCAATGGGAAGTGAAAATTTTAGTTTGTCGTAGGCAAATGAAACTTGGTAACATCCAGCATGGGCTTATGAACAAAAAGCCAATGGGGACCACACCCTATCACACACGGGAAGGCGGCCATTTTGAATTGAAAATGTGAACCGACTTAAAATACACCTCTTTTTAAAAGAACTCAGAAAATAGCTGCTTCATTCCACAGACACCAAACTTGGGCAAAATGAGCTAAACACATGTATGTAAAATAGACAAGCGTTTTTCTAGACTTTTTTGCTCGAGTTATATTTTATTTTATTATAATTTGGTATATATTTTTTTTATTATAATTTTTCTGCAAAATGATCCTCAATTTGACCCAGTAAACGTGCAACTAAAAGTAATTTTTATTGGTCCCAGACTTCAAGCTCGGCAAAAATGTATGTATTTGAAGTCCCCGAGAAAAAAATATGAAAAATGACTCAGTGGCGACCCCTAGAAAAGTCAAAATAATTGGTTCTATGGAAAATGAAAGTAAATTTTTCCAATGTAGAAATACAAAACTTGGTACATCCATAGGACACCTTAGGGCAAACAGAAAAGTTTATTACAGCCATACCGTAAACTCAACAGAAAATCTACTATGTTGGGTGGAATACATGACCACCTAAATCGTACACTTTGTGCTAAAGGCTTTTCATCTAAACAGCTCCAAATTTGCTTTAAAGCACGACATGCAATCCTCCGAATATATGTGTCCCATGTCTCAAGGGAGGCGAGGGCCTTTATCGCCGCTTGCGGCTTTAATTTTTTATTATAATTCGGTATATATTTAGGCCCGAGCCGGTGATGGCCGGGAGGGCCTATTGTTTTTGCTCGGATTTTTTTTTTTATCTTTCTTTTCCACCTATGATCCTAAATTTGACCCAGTGAACATGCACGAAAAGTCATTTTTATTGGTCCCAGCCTTCAAGCCCAGCGAAAAATTTATGTATTTGAAGTCGCCGAAAAAAAATTACGAAAAATGACTCAGTGGCGACCCCTACAAAATCAAAATACATTGGGCCTATGGAAAGTGAAAGTAACTTTTTTCCAACGTAGAAAAATGAAACTTGGTACATCCATAGGACGCCTCAGGGCAAACAGAAAAGTCAATGACAGTCACACCCTAAACTTAACAGGAAGTCCGCCATGTGGGGTGAAACGCGCGCCACTAAAATCGCACCTTGCGCAGAAAGATGCAAATCATTGTGTTTTAATCTAAATGGCCCCAAATTTGGTGAGTATCATCTAGACACGTGTGCCAACCAAAGTTGTAACTTTGTTGTTGATATCTTATCGGGTATGGGTGTGGCAAGCCTGTAACGAGGTGGCCATTTTGTGAAAATAAAACGTCTCTTAACTCTCAAGCGGCTTCTCGGATCGAGTTGGACCCAAAAGCCGTTTGTGCACATTCATGACCTGAACACAAAAATATGTAAATAAAAGGGTTATCTTTAGAAATGGCTCTCCAGCGCCCCTACAAACTTATAATGGGACCCAAGAATTTAGTTTGTCATAGAGACATAAAATTTGGTACACATCTCTTATGTCATGACGAGCATAAAAGCCAATGACAACCACCCCTATCTATAAATGTGTTGCCATAGCAACGTCCCAAAAATGTGAAAAAGTCAATGGGAAGTGAAATTTTTAGTTTGTTGTAGGCAAATAAAACTTGGTACACACATCCACCATGGGCTTATGAACAAAAAGCCAATGGGGACCACACCCTATCACACATAGGAAGGCGGCCATTTTGAATTGAAAATGTGAACCGACTTAAAATACACCTCTTTTTTAAAAGTACACAGAAAAAAGCTGCTTCATTCCACAGACACCAAACTTGGGCAAAATGAGCTAAACACATGTATGTAAATGAGACAAGTGTTTTTCTAGACTTTTTGCTCGAGTTATATTTTTTTATTATAATTCGGTATATATTTTTTATTATAATTTTTCTGTAAAATGATCCTCAATTTAACCCAGTAAACGAACAACTAAAAGTCATTTTTATTGGTCCCAGACTTCAAGCCTGGCAAAAAATTTATGTATTTGAAGTCGCCGAAAAAATACGAAAAATGACTCAGTGGCGACCCTACAAAATCAAAATACATTGGGCCTATGGAAAGTGAAAGTAACTTTTTCCAACGTAGAAAAATGAAACTTGGTATATCCATAGGACACCTCAGGGCAAACAGAAAAGTCAATGACAGTCACACCTAAACTTAACAGGAAGTCCGCCATGTGGGGTGAAAGCGCGACCACTAAAATCGCACCCCTTGCGCAGAAAGATGCAAATCATTGTGTTTTAATCTAAATGGCCCCAAATTTGGTGAGTATCATCTAGACACGTGTGCCAACCAAAGTTGTGACTTTGTTGTTGATATCTTATCGGGTATGGGTGTGGCAAGCCTGTAACGAGGTGGCCATTTTTGTGAAAATAAAACGTCTCTTAACTCTCAAACGGCTTCTCGGATCGAGTTGGACCCAAAAGCCGTTTGTGCACATTCCTGACCTGAACACAAAGATATGTAAATAAAAGGGTTATCTTTAGAAATGGCTCTCCAGCGCCCCTACAAACTTATAATGGGAACCAAGAATTTAGTTTGTCATAGAGACATGAAATTTGGTACACACATCTCTTATGTCATGACAAGCATAAAGCCAATGACAATCACCATCTATCTATAAATGTGTTGCCATAGCAACGTCCCAAATATGTCAAAAAAGTCAATGGGAAGTGAAAATTTTAGTTTGTTGTAGGCAAATGAAACTTGGTACACACATCCAGTATGGGCTTATGAACAAAAAAGCCAATGGGGACCACACCCTATTCACTGCGGGAAGGCGGCCATTTTGAATTGAAAATGTGAACAGACTTAAATACACCTCTTTTAAAAAGAACACAGAAAATCTAAACAGCTCCAAATTTGGTGAGTATCATCTAGACACGTGTGCAAAAAAAAGTTATCAATTTGTTTTTTGATACATTTGTGGCTGAGGTCGTAATGAGTCTGTGAAGAGGCAACTATTGGGAAATAAATGCCATTTCCCAATTGCCAGGATCCTTCCTTTAGATGAGGTCCCTCCAGAGCCACGGCTAGAGTCTTAGAAAACTCCTCAGAATCCTTTGGAACTTGTAAACTTGTACTTTTAGACAAGTAATATTTACATTTAGGTTTTTAAACAGGGGTGCAGCGATTCCTGAGTCATCTCAAATATCCAGCCAGTACTTTGTTTTTCTTGCCTTAGCCTAAGCATAATCTATTATTTTCAAAAGTTCAGACAGCTCCCAGGAAAACCAGGGATTGTGGAGACCTTTAACTCTAAATTACAAGGTGGTGTAGCAGGCCCCAGCAGTAGCACAGGCCCGGTTATTTGACATTACCGTGAAGTTTATGCTTTAAGGCCGCGAAATGCAATCCTCCAGTGCATGTATCCCAGCGGTATGAAGGGAGGCGAGGGCCTTTATCGCCGCTGCGGCTTTAATTAGGCCCGAGCCGGTGATGGGGAGGGCCTATTGTTTTTGCTCGGATTTTTTTTTTTTTTTTTTTTTTTTTTATCTTTCTTGTCGACCTATGATCCTAAATTTGACCCAGTGAACATGCAAAAGTCATTATATTGGTCCCAGACTTCAAGCTCAGCGAAAAATTTATGTATTTGAAGTCGCGAAAAAAATACGAAAAATGACTCAGTGGCGACCCTACAAAATCAAAATACATTGGGCCTATGGAAAGTGAAAGTAACTTTTTCCAACGTAGAAAAATGAAACTTGGTATATCCATAGGACACCTCAGGGAACAAACAGAAAAGTCAATGACAGTCACACCCTAAACTTAACAGGAAGTCCGCCATGTGGGGTGAAAGCACGCGCCACTAAAATCGCACCTTGCGCAGAAAGATGCAAATCATTGTGTTTTAATCTAAATGGCCCCAAATTTGGTGAGTATCATCTAGACACGTGTGCCAACCAAAGTTGTGACTTTGTTGTTGATATCTTATCGGGTATGGGTGTGGCAAGCCTGTAACGAGGTGGCCATTTTTGTGAAAATAAAGCGTCTCTTAACTCTCAAAGCGCCTTCTCGGATCGAGTTGGACCCAAAAAGGCGTTTGTGCACATTCATGACCTGAACACAAAAATATGTAAATAAAGGGTTATCTTTAGAAATGGCTCTCCAGCGCCCCTACAAACTTATAATGGACCCAAGAATTTAGTTTGTCATAGAGACATAAAATTTGTACACACATCTCTTATGTCATGGCAGCATAAAAGCCAATGACAACCACCCCTATCTATAAATGTGTTGCCATAGCAACGTCCCAAAAATGTGAAAAAGTCAATGGGAAGTGAAATTTTTAGTTTGTTGTAGGCAAATAAAACTTGGTACACACATCCACCATGGGCTTATGAACAAAAAAGCCAATGGGGACCACACCCTATCACACACAGGAAGGCGGCCATTTTGAATTGAAAATTTGTGAACGACTTAGAATACACCTCTTTTTAAAAACAACAGAAAAATAGCTGCTTCATTCCACAGACACCAAACTTGGGCAAAATGAGCTAAACACATGTATGTAAATGAGACAAGTGTTTTTCTAGACTTTTTGCTCGAGTTATATTTTTTTATTATAATTCGGTATATATTTTTTATTATAATTTTTCTGCAAAATGATCCTCAATTTGACCCAGTAAACCAACAACTAAAAGTCATTTTTATTGGTCCCAGACTTCAAGCCGGAAAAATTTATGTATTTGAAGTCCCGAAAAAAAAAAATGAAAAATGACTCAGTGGCGACCCTAGAAAAGTCAAAATACATTGGGCCTATGGAAAGTGAAAGTAACTTTTTCCAACGTAGAAAAATGAAACTTAGTACATCATAGGACACCTCAGGGCAAACAGAAAAGTCAATGACAGCCACACCTAAACTAAACAGGAAGTCCGCCATGTGGGGTGAAACGCATGGCCACTAAATCACGCACTTTGCGCAGAAAGATGCAAATCATTGTGTTTTAATCTAAATGGCCCCAAATTTGGTGAGTATCATCTAGACACGTGTGCCAACCAAATTTGTGACTTTGTTGTTGATATCTTATCGGGTATGGGTGTAGCAAGCCTGTAACGAGGTGGCCATTTTGTGAAAATAAAAGCGTCTCTTAACTCTCAAACGCCTTCTCGGATCGAGTTGGAACCAAAAAGGCGTTTGTGCACATTCATGACCTGAACACAAAGATATGTAAATAAAAGGGTTATCTTTAGAAATGGCTCTCCAGCGCCCCTACAAACTTATAATGGGACCCAAGAATTTAGTTTGTCATAGACACATAAAATTTGGTACACACATCTCTTATGTCATGACGAGCATAAAAGCCAATGACAACCACCCCTATCTATAAATGTGTTGCCATAGCAACGTCCCAAATATGTGAAAAAGTCAATGGGAAGTGAAATTTTTAGTTTGTTGTAGGCAAATGAAACTTGGTACACATATCCACCATGGGCTTATGAACAAAAAGCCAATGGGGACCACACCCTGTCACACACGGAAGGCGGCCATTTTGAATTGAAAATTTGGTGAACCGACTTAGAATACACCTCTTTTAAAAAAACAACAGAAAATAGCTGCTTCATTCCACAGACACCAAACTTGGGCAAAATGAGCTAAACACATGTATGTAAATGAGACAAGTGTTTTTCTAGACTTTTTGCTCGAGTTATATTTTTTATTATAATTTATATATTTTTCATTATAATTTTTGCAAAATGATTCTCAATTTGACCCAGTAAACCAACAACTAAAGTCATTTTATTGGTCCCAGACTTCAAGCCCGGCGAAAAATTTATGTATTTGAAGTCCCGAAAAAAAAATGAAAAATGACTCAGTGGCCCCTAGAAAAGTCAAAATACATTGGGCCTATGGAAAGTGAAAGTAACTTTTTCCAACGTAGAAAAATGAAACTTAGTACATCAATAGGACACCTCAGGGCAAACAGAAAAGTCTATGACAGCCACACCTAAACTAAACAGGAAGTCCGCCATGTAGGGTGAAACGCATGGCCACTAAAATCGCACCCCTTGCGCAAAAGATGCAAATCCATTGTGTTTTAATTTAAATGGCCCCAAATTTGGTGAGTATCATCTAGACACGTGTGCCAACCAAATTTGTGACTTTGTGTTGATATCTTATCGGGTATGGGTGTGGCAAGCCTGTAACGAGGTGGCCATTTTTGTGAAAATAAAATGTCTCTTAACTCTCAAACGCCTTCTCGGATCAAGTCGGACCCAAAAAGGCGTTTGTGCACATTCATGACCTGAACACAAAGATATGTAAATAAAGGGTTATCTTTAGAAATGGCTCTCCAGCGCCCCTACAAACTTATAATGGGACCCAAGAATTTAGTTTGTCATAGAGACATGGAATTTGGTACACACATCTCCTTATGTCATGAGGAGCATAAAAGCCAATGACAACCACCCCTATCTATAAATGTGTTGCCATAGCAACGTCCCAAATATGTGGAAAAAGTCAAAATGGGAAGTGAAAATTTTAGTTTGTCGTAGGCAAATGAAACTTGGTACACACATCCAGTATGGGCTTATGAACAAAAAGCCAAAGGGACCACACCTATCACACACGGAAGGCGGCCATTTTAATTGAAGATGTGAACCGACTTAGAATACAACCTCTCTTTTAAAAAACAGAAAATAGCTGCTTCATTCCACAGACACCAAACTTGGGCAAAATGAGCTAAACACATGTATGTAAAATAGACAGGCGTTTTCTTGTCGTTTTTGCTCGAGTTATATTTTATTTTATTATAATTTGGTATATATTTTTATTATAATTTTTCTGAAAAATGATTTTCAATTTGACCCAGTAAGCGTGCAACTAAAGTCATTTTATTGGTCCCAGACTTCAAGCCCGGCAAAAATGTATGTATTTGAAGTCCCGAAAAAAATAGGAAAAATGACTCAGTGGCGACCCTAGAAAAGTCAAAATAATTGGTTCTATGGAAAATGAAAGTAAATTTTTCCAATGTAGAAATACAAAACTTGGTACATCCATAGGACACCTTAGGGCAAACAGAAAAGTTTATTACAGCCATACCGTAAACTCAACAGAAAATCTATGTTGGGTGGAATACATGACCACCTAAATCGTACACTTTGTGCTAAAGGGTTTTCATCTAAACAGCTCCAAATTTGCTTTAAAGCACGACATGCAATCCTCCGAATATATGTGTCCCGCGTCTCAAGGGAGGCGAGGGCCTTTTTATCGGCTATGGTTTAATTTTTTTTTATCTTTCTTGTCGACCTATGATCCTAAATTTGACCCAGTGAACATGCACGAAAAGTCATTTTTATTGGTCCCAGACTTTAAGCTCGGCGAAAAATTTATATATTTGAAGTCGCCGAAAAAAAATTACAAAAAATGACTCAGTGGCGACCCCTACAAAATCAAAATACATTGGGCCTATGGAAAGTGAAAGTAAGTTTTTCCCAACAAAGAAAAATGAAACTTGGTATATCCATAGGACACCTCAGAACAAACAGAAAAGTCAATGACAGTCACACCCTAAACTCAACAGGAAGTCTGCCATGTGGGGTGAAACGCGCAGCCACTAAAATCGCACCCCTTGCGTAGAAAGATGCAAATCATTGTGTTTTAATCTAAATGGCCCAAAATTTGGTGAGTATCATCTAGACACGTGTGCCAACCAAAGTTGTGACTTTGTTGTTGATATCTTATCGGGTATAGGTGTGGCAAGCCTGTAACGAGGTGGCCATTTTTGTGAAAATAAAATGTCTCTTAACTCTCAAGCGCCTTCTCAGATCGAGTTGGACCCAAAAGGCGTTTGTGCACATTCATGACCTGAACATAAAAAATATGTAAATAAAGGGTTATCTTTAGAAATGGCTCTCAAGCGCCCCTACAAACTTATAATGGGACCCAAGAATTTAGTTTGTCATAGAGACATAAAATTTGGTACACACATCTCTTATGTCATGACGAGCATAAAAGCCAATGACAACCACCCCTATCTATAAATGTGTTGCCATAACGTCCCAAAAATGTGAAAAAGTCAATGGGAAGTGAAATTTTTAGTTTGTTGTAGGCAAATGAAACTTGGTACACACATCCACCATGGGCTTATGAACAAAAAAGCCAATGGGGACCACACCCTATCACACACAGGAAGGCGGCCATTTTGAATTGAAAATGTGAACCGACTTAAAATACACCTCTTTTTTAAAAGTACACAGAAAAAGCTGCTTCATTCCACAGACACCAAACTTGGGCAAAATGAGCTAAACACATGTATGTAAAATAGACAGGCGTTTTTCTAGACTTTTTTGCTCGTGTTATATTTTATTTTATTATAATTTGGTATAATTTTTTTTTATTATAATTTTTCAGCAAAATGATCCTCAATTTGACCCAGTAAACGTGCAACTAAAAGTCATTTTATTGGTCCCAGACTTCAAGCCCGGCAAAAATTTATGTATTTGAAGTCCCGAAAAAAATACAAAAATGACTCAGTGGCGACCCCTAGAAAAGTCAAAATACATTGGCCTATGGAAAATGAAAGTAATTTTTCCAATGTAGAAAAATGAAACTTGGTACATCCATAGGACACCTCAGGGCAAACAGAAAAGTTTATTACAGCCATACCGTAAACTCAACAGGAAATCTACTATGTTGGGTGGAATGCGTGACCACCTAAATCGCACCCCTTGTGTCTAAAGGCTTTTCATCTAAACTGCTCCAAATTTGGTGAGTATCATCTAGACACATGTGCCAAAAAAGTTATCAATTAGTTTTTTGATACATTTGTGGCTGTGGTTGTAATGAGTCTGTGAAGAGGCAGCCATTTCTTTGGGAAATAAATGCCATTTCCCAATTGCCAGGATCCTTCCTTTAGAGGAGGCCCCTCCAGAGCCAAGGCTACAGTCTTAGAAAACTCTTCAGAATCCTTTGGATCTTGTAAACTTGTACTTTTAGACAAGTAATATTTACATTTTGCCTTTTAAAACAGAGGGGTGCAGCGATTCCTGAGTCATCTCAAATCTCCAGCCAGTACTTTGTTTTTCTCGCCTTAGCCCAAGCATAATCTATTATTTTCAAAGGTTCAGACAGCTCCCAGGAAAACCAGGGATTGTGGAGACCTTTAACTCTAAATTACAAGGTGGTGTAGCAGGCCCCAGCAGTAGCACAGGCCCGGTTATTTGACATTACCGTGAAGTTTACGCTTTAAAGCACGAAATGCAATCCTCCGAGTGCATGTGTCCCCGCTCTCAAAGGCGAGGGCCTATCGCCGCTGCGGCTTTAATTAGGCGAGCCGGTGATGGCCGGGAGGGCCTATTGTTTTGCTCGGATTTTTTTTTTTTTCTTTATTGTGACCAAATGATCCTAAATTTGACCCAGTGAACATGCACAAAAAGTCATTATATTGGTCCCAGACTTCAAGCTCGGCAAAAATTTATGTATTTGAAGTCCCGAAAAAAATACGAAAAATGACTCAGTGGCGACCCCTACAAAATCAAAATACATTGGGCCTATGGAAAGTGAAAGTAACTTTTTTCCAACGTAGAAAAATGAAACTTGGTATATCCATAGGACACCTCAGAACAAACAGAAAAGTCAATGACAGTCACACCTAAACTTAACAGGAAGTCCGCCATGTGGGGTGAAAGCAGCCACTAAAATCGCACCCCTTGCGCAGAAAGATGCAAATCATTGTGTTTTAATCTAAATGGCCCCAAATTTGGTGAGTATCATCTAGACACGTGTGCCAACCAAAGTTGTGACTTTGTTGTTGATATCTTATCGGGTATGGGTGTGGCAAGCCTGTAACGAGGTGGCCATTTTTGTGAAAATAAAGCGTCTCTTAACTCTCAAACGCCTTCTCGGATCGAGTTGGACCCAAAAAGGCGTTTGTGCACATTCATGACCTGAACACAAAAATATGTAAATAAAAGGGTTATCTTTAGAAATGGCTCTCCAGCGCCCCTACAAACTTATAATGGGACCCAAGAATTTAGTTTGTCATAGAGACATAAAATTTGGTACACACATCTCTTATGTCATGACGAGCATAAAAGCCAATGACAACCACCCCTATCTATAAATGTGTTGCCATATAGCGTCCCAAATATTTGGAAAAAGTCAATGGGAAGTGAAAATTTTAGTTTCGTAGGCAAATGAAACTTGGTACACACATCCAGCATGGGCTTATGAACAAAAAGCCAATGGGGACCACACCCTATCACACACACGGGAAGGCGGCCATTTTGAATTGAAAATGTGAACCGACTTAAAATACACCTCTTTTTAAAAGAACTCAGAAAATAGCTGCTTCATTCCACAGACACCAAACTTGGGCAAAATGAGCTAAACACATGTATGTAAAATAGACAAGCGTTTTTCTAGACTTTTTGCTCGAGTTATATTTTATTTTATTATAATTTGGTATATTTTTTTATTATAATTTTTCTGCAAAATGATCCTCAATTTGACCCAGTAAGCGTGCAACTAAAAGTCATTTTATTGGTCCCAGACTTCAAGCTCGCGAAAAATTTATGTATTTGAAGTCCCGAAAAAAATATGAAAAATGACTCAGTGGCGACCCTACAAAAGTCAAAATACATTGGGCCTATGGAAAGTGAAAGTAACTTTTTCCAACGTAGAAAAATGAAACTTGGTACATCCATAGGACACCTCAGGGCGAACAGAAAAATGTATTACAGCCATATCGTAAACTCAACAGGAAATCTACTATGTTGGGTGTATGCGTGACCACCTAAATTGCACCCCTTGTGTCTAAAGGCTTTTCATCTAAACAGCTCCAAATTTGGTGAGTATCATCTAGACACGTGTGCAAAAAAAAGTTATCAATTTGTTTTTGATAGATTTGTGGCTGTGGTCGTAATGAGTCTGTGAAGAGGCAACTATTGGGAAATAAATGCCATTTCCCAATTGCCAGGATCCTTCTCAACAGAAAATGTTGGGTGGAATACATGACCACCTAAATCGTACACTTTGTGCTAAAGGGTTTTCATCTAAACAGCTCCAAATTTGCTTTAAAGCACGACATGCAATCCTCCGAATATATGTGTCCCAGCGGTCTCAAGGGAGGCGAGGGCCTTTATCGCCGCTTGCGGCTTTAATTAGGCCGAGCCGGTGATGGCCGGGAGGGCCTATTGTTTTGCTCGGATTTTTTTTTTTTTTTTTTTTATCTTTATTGTGACCAAATGATCCTAAATTTGACCCAGTGAACATGCACAAAAGTCATTATATTGGTCCCAGACTTCAAGCTCGGCAAAATGGTATGTATTTGAAGTCGCGAAAAAAATACGAAAAATGACTCAGTGGCGACCCTACAAAATCAAAATACATTGGGCCTATGGAAAGTGAAAGTAACTTTTTCCAACGTAGAAAAATGAAACTTGGTATATCCATAGGACACCTCAGAACAAACAGAAAAGTCAATGACAGTCACACCCTAAACTTAACAGGAAGTCCGCCATGTGGGGTGAAAGCGCGGCCACTAAAATCGCACCTTGCGCAGAAAGATGCAAATCATTGTGTTTTAATCTAAATGGCCCCAAATTTGGTGAGTATCATCTAGACACGTGTGCCAACCAAAGTTGTGACTTTGTTGTTGATATCTTATCGGGTATGGGTGTGGCAAGCCTGTGAGGTGGCCATTTTGTGAAAATAAAGCGTCTCTTAACTCTCAAAGCCTTCTCGGATCGAGTTGGACCCAAAAAGGCGTTTGTGCACATTCATGACCTGAACACAAAAATATGTAAATAAAAGGGTTATCTTTAGAAATGGCTCTCCAGCGCCCCTACAAACTTATAATGGACCCAAGAATTTAGTTTGTCATAGAGACATAAAATTTTGTACACACATCTCTTATGTCATGACGAGCATAAAAGCCAATGACAACCACCCCTATCTATAAATGTGTTGCCATAGCAACGTCCCAAAAATGTGAAAAAGTCAATGGGAAGTGAAATTTTTAGTTTGTTGTAGGCAAATAAAACTTGGTACACACATCCACCATGGGCTTATGAACAAAAAGCCAATGGGGACCACACCCTATCACACAGGAAGGCGGCCATTTTGAATTGAAAATGTGAACCGACTTAAAATACACCTCTTTTTAAAAGTACACAGAAAAAGCTGCTTCATTCCACAGACACCAAACTTGGGCAAAATGAGCTAAACACATGTATGTAAATGAGACAAGTGTTTTTCTAGACTTTTTGCTCGAGTTATATTTTTTTATTATAATTCGGTATATATTTTTATTATAATTTTTCTGCAAAATGATCCTCAATTTAACCCAGTAAACGAACAACTAAAAGTCATTTTATTGGTCCCAGACTTCAAGCCTGGCAAAAATTTATGTATTTGAAGTCGCCGAAAAAAATACGAAAAATGACTCAGTGGCGACCCTACAAAAGTCAAAATACATTGGGCCTATGGAAAGTGAAAGTAACTTTTTCCAACGTAGAAAAATGAAACTTGGTATATCCATAGGACACCTCAGGGCAAACAGAAAAGTCAATGACAGTCACACCCTAAACTTAACAGGAAGTCCGCCATGTGGGGTGAAAGCGCGGCCACTAAAATCGCACCTTGCGCGAAAGATGCAAATCATTGTGTTTTAATCTAAATGGCCCCAAATTTGGTGAGTATCATCTAGACACGTGTGCCAACCAAAGTTGTGACTTTGTTGTTGATATCTTATCGGGTATGGGTGTGGCAAGCCTGTAACGAGGTGGCCATTTTTGTGAAAATAAAGCGTCTCTTAACTCTCAAGCGCCTTCTCGGATCGAGTTGGACCCAAAAGGCGTTTGTGCACATTCATGACCTGAACACAAAAATATGTAAATAAAAGGGTTATCTTTAGAAATGGCTCTCCAGCGCCCCTACAAACTTATAATGGACCCAAGAATTTAGTTTGTCATAGAGACATAAAATTTGTACACACATCTCTTATGTCATGACGAGCATAAAAGCCAATGACAACCACCCCTATCTATAAATGTGTTGCCATAGCAACGTCCCAAAAAATGTGAAAAAAGTCAATGGGAAGTGAAATTTTAGTTTGTTGTAGGCAAATAAAACTTGGTACACACATCCACCATGGGCTTATGAACAAAAAGCCAATGGGGACCACACCCTATCACACACAGGAAGGCGGCCATTTTGAATTGAAAATGTGAACCGACTTAAAATACACCTCTTTTAAAAGTACACAGAAAAAAGCTGCTTCATTCCACGGACACCAAACTTGGGCAAAATGAGCTAAACACATGTATGTAAAAGAGACAAGTGTTTTTCTAGACTTTTTGCTCGAGTTATATTTTATTATAATTGGTATATATTTTTATTATAATTTTTCTGCAAAATGATCCTCAATTTGACCCAGTAAGCGTGCAACTAAAAGTCATTTTATTGGTCCCAGACTTCAAGCTCGTGAAAAATTTATGTATTTGAAGTCCCGAAAAAAAATATGAAAAATGACTCAGTGGCGACCCTACAAAAGTCAAAATACATTGGGCCTATGGAAAGTGAAGTAACTTTTTCCAACGTAGAAAAATGAAACTTGGTACATCCATAGGACACCTCAGGGCAAACAGAAAAATGTATTACAGCCATACCGTAAACTCAACAGAAATCTACTATGTTGGGTGTATGCGTGACCACCTAAATTGCACCCCTTGTGTCTAAAGGCTTTTCATCTAAACAGCTCCAAATTTGGTGAGTATCATCTAGACACGTGTGCAAAAGTTATCAATTTGTTTTTGATAGATTTGTGGCTGTGGTCGTAATGAGTCTGTGAAGAGGCAACTATTGGGAAATAAATGCCATTTCCCAATTGCCAGGATCCTTCTCAACAGAAAATGTTGGGTGGAATACATGACCACCTAAATCGTACACTTTGTGCTAAAGGGTTTTCATCTAAACAGCTCCAAATTTGCTTTAAAGCACGACATGCAATCCTCCGAATATATGTGTCCCAGCTGGTCTCAAGGCGAGGGCCTTTATCGCCGCTTGCGGCTTTAATTAGGCCCGAGCCGGTGATGGGGGAGGGCCTATTGTTTTGCTCGGATTTTTTTTTTTTTTTTTTTTTTTATTTTTCTTCCGACCCAATGATCCTAAATTTGACCCAGTGAACATGCACGAAAAGTCATTTTATTGGTCCCAGACTTCAAGCTCGGCGAAAAATTTATGTATTTGAAGTCGCCGAAAAAAATACGAAAAATGACTCAGTGGCGACCCTACAAAATAAAAATACATTGGGCCTATGGAAAGTGAAAGTAACTTTTTCCAACATAGAAAAATGAAACTTGGTATATCCATAGGACACCTCAGGGCAAACAGAAAAGTCAATGACAGTCACACACTAAACTTAACAGGAAGTCCGCCATGTGGGGTGAAAGGCGCGGCCACTAAATTTCGCACCCTTGCAGAAAGATGCAAATCATTGTGTTTTAATCTAAATGGCCCCAAATTTGGTGAGTATCATCTAGACATGTGCCAACCAAAGTTGTGACTTTGTTGTTGATATCTTATCGGGTATGGGTGTGGCAAGCCTGAGGTGGCCATTTTGTGAAAATAAAACGTCTCTTAACTCTCAAACGCCTTCTCGGATCGAGTTGGACCCAAAAAGGCGTTTGTGCACATTCATGACCTGAACACAAAAATATGTAAATAAAAGGGTTATCTTTAGAAATGGCTCTCCAGCGCCCCTACAAACTTATAATGGACCCAAGAATTTAGTTTGTCATAGAGACATAAAATTTTGTACACACATCTCTTATGTCATGACGAGCATAAAAGCCAATGCAAACCACCCCCTATCTATAAATGTGTTGCCATAGCAACGTCCCAAAAATGTGAAAAAGTCAATGGGAAGTGAAATTTTTAGTTTGTTGTAGGCAAATAAAACTTGGTACACACATCCACCATGGGCTTATGAACAAAAAAGCCAATGGGGACCACACCCTATCACACACAGGAAGGCGGCCATTTTGAATTGAAAATGTGAACCGACTTAAAATACACCTCTTTTAAAAGTACACAGAAAAAGCTGCTTCATTCCACAGACACCAAACTTGGGCAAAATGAGCTAAACACATGTATGTAAAGAGACAAGTGTTTTTCTAGACTTTTTTGCTCGAGTTATATATTTTTTTATTATAATTCGGTATATATACTTTTATTATAATTTTTCTGCAAAATGATCCTCAATTTAACCCAGTAAACGAACAACTAAAAGTCATTTTATTGGTCCCAGACTTCAAGCCCGGCAAAAATTTATGTATTTGAAGTCCCCGAAAAAAAAAATCCGAAAAATGACTCAGTGGCGGCCCCTAGAAAAGTCAAAATACATAGGGCCTATGGAAAGTGAAAGTAACTTTTTTCCAACATAGAAAAATGAAACTTGGTATATCCATAGGACACCTCAGGGCAAACAGAAAAGTCAATGACAGTCACACACTAAACTTAACAGGAAGTCCGCCATGTGGGGTGAAATGCGCGGCCACTAAATTCGCACCCCTTGCGCAGAAAGATGCAAATCATTGTGTTTTAATCTAAATGGCCCCAAATTTGGTGAGTATCATCTAGACACATGTGCCAACCAAAGTTGTGACTTTGTTGTTGATATCTTATCGGGTATGGGTGTGGCAAGCCTGTAACGAGGTGGCTATTTTGTGAAAATAAAGGTCTCTTAACTCTCAAACGCCTTCTCGGATCGAGTTGGACCCAAAAGGCGTTTGTGCACATTCATGACCTGAATAAAAAATATGTAAATAAAAGGGTTATCTTTAGAAATGGCTCTCCAGCGCCCCCTACAAACTTATAATGGGAACCAAGAATTTAGTTTGTCATAGAGACATGAAAATTGGTACACACATCTCTTATGTCATGACGAGCATAAAAGCCAATGACAACCACCCCTATCTATAAATGTGTTGCCATAGCAACGTCCCAAATATTTGGAAAAAGTCAATGGGAAGTGAAAATTTTAGTTTGTCGTAGGCAAATGAAACTTGGTACACACATCCAGCATGGGCTTATGAACAAAAAGCCAATGGAGACCACACCCTATCACACACGGAAGGCGGCCATTTTGAATTGAAAATGTGAACCGACTTAAAATACACCTCTTTTTAAAGAACTCAGAAAATAGCTGCTTCATTCCACAGACACCAAACTTGGGCAAAATGAGCTAAACACATGTATGTAAAACAGACAAGCGTTTTTCTAGACTTTTTGCTCGAGTTATATTTTATTTTATTATAATTTGGTATATTTTTTTATTATAATTTTTCTGCAAAATGATCCTCAATTTGACCCAGTAAACGTGCAACTAAAAGTCATTTTATTGGTCCCAGACTTCAAGCTCGCGAAAAATTTATGTATTTGAAGTCGCGAAAAAAATATGAAAAATGACTCAGTGGCGACCCCTACAAAAGTCAAAATACATTGGGCCTATGGAAAGTGAAAGTAACTTTTTTCCAACGTAGAAAAATGAAACTTGGTACATCCATAGGACACCTCAGGGCGAACAGAAAATGTATTACAGCCATATAAACTCAACAGGAAATCTACTATGTTGGGTGTATGCGTGACCACCTAAATTGCACCCCTTGTGTCTAAAGGCATAAGGCTAAATTTGGAGCTGTTTCATCTAAACAGCTCCAAATTTGGTGAGTATCATCTAGACACGTGTGCAAAAAAAAGTTATCAATTTGTTTTTTGATAGATTTGTGGCTGTGGTCGTAATGAGTCTGTGAAGAGGCAACTATTGGGAAATAAATGCCATTTCCCAATTGCCAGGATCCTTCTCAACAGAAAATGTTGGGTGGAATACATGACCACCTAAATCGTACACTTTGTGCTAAAGGGTTTTCATCTAAACGGCTCCAAATTTGCTTTAAAGCACGACATGCAATCCTCCGAATATATGTGTCCCCGCGTCTCAAGGAGGCGAGGGCCTTTATCGCCGCTTGCGGCTTTAATTATTATAATTTTTCTGCAAAATGATCCTCAATTTGACCCAGTAAACGTGCAACTAAAAGTCATTTTTATTGGTCCCAGACTTCAAGCTCGTGAAAAATTTATGTATTTGAAGTCGCGAAAAAAATATGAAAAATGACTCAGTGGCGACCCTACAAAAGTCAAAATACATTGGGCCTATGGAAAGTGAAAGTAACTTTTTCCAACGTAGAAAAATGAAACTTGGTACATCCATAGGACACCTCAGGGCGAACAGAAAAATGTATTACAGCCGTAAACTCAACAGGAAATCTACTATGTTGGGTGTATGCGTGACCACCTAAATTGCACCCCTTGTGTCTAAAGGCTTTTCATCTAAACAGCTCCAAATTTGGTGAGTATCATCTAGACACGTGTGCAAAAAAAGTTATCAATTTGTTTTTGATAGATTTGTGGCTGTGGTCGTAATGAGTCTGTGAAGAGGCAACTATTGGGAAATAAATGCCATTTCCCAATTGCCAGGATCCTTCTCAACAGAAAATGTTGGGTGGAATACATGACCACCTAAATCGTACACTTTGTGCTAAAGGGTTTTCATCTGAACAGCTCCAAATTTGCTTTAAAGCACGACATGCAATCCTCCGAATATATGTGTCCCCGCGGTCTCAAGGGAGGCGAGGGCCTTTATCGCCGCTATGCGGCTTTAATTAGGCCGAGCCGGTGATGACCGGAGGGCCTATTGTTTTTGCTCGGATTTTTTTTTTTTTTTGTTCTCTTTCTTTTTCTGCAAAATGATCCTAAATTTGACCCAGTGAACATGCACGAAAAGTCATTTTTATTGGTCCAAGACTTCAGGCTCAGCGAAAAATTTATGTATTTGAAGTCCCCGAAAAAAAATTCCAAAAAATGACTCAGTGGCGACCCCTAGAAAAGTCAAAATACATTGGGCCTATGGAAAGTGAAAGTAACTTTTTTCCAACGTAGAAAAATGAAACTTGGTACATCCATAGGACACCTCAGGCCAAACAGAAAAGTCAATGACAGCCACACCCTAAACTTAACAGGAAGTCCGCCATGTGGGGTGAAACGCATGGCCACTAAAATCTCACCCCTTGCGCAAAAAGATGCAAATCATTGTGTTTTAATCTAAATGGCCCCAAATTTGGTGAGTATCATCTAGACACGTGTGCCAACCAAAGTTGTGACTTTGTTGTTGATATCTTATCGGGTATGGGTGTGGCAAGCCTGTAACTAAGTGGCCATTTTTGTGAAAATAAAACGTCTCTTAACTCTCAAACGCCTTCTCGGATCGAGTTGGACCCAAAAAGGCGTTTGTGCACATTCATGACCTGAACACAAAAATATGTAAATAAAAGGGTTATCTTTAGAAATGGCCCTCCAGCGCCCCCTACAAACTTATAATGGGACCCAAGAATTTAGTTTGTCATAGAGACATGAAATTTGGTACACACATCTCTTATGTCATGATGAGCATAAAAGCCAATGACAACCACCCCCTATCTCTAAATGTGTTGCCATAGCAACGTCCCAAATATGTGGAAAAAGTCAATGGGAAGTGAAAATTTTAGTTTGTCGTAGGCAAATGAAACTTGGTACACACATCCACCATGGGCTTATGAACAAAAAAGCCAATGGGGACCACATCCTATCACACACGGGAAGGCGGCCATTTTGAATTGAAAATGTGAACCGACTTAAAATACACCTCTTTTTTAAAAGTACTGTTATAAGAATTTTATTCTTATAATTGTGTATATTGTTTATAGTTAGTTGGTGCTCATAGTTCTCTACAGGTCATGTCAAATCATGTTATGTCCTCCATGTTATTCCAAGCATGGTGTAGACATAACTAAAGACATGGCTTGCCGGAGGACTTCTGCACCTGGAGCCTGGAGCTGGGGCCTTGAGGGGAGGGTGAATGCAAGATACACCTCCCACTGAGAGCCCCCACGGCAGTGATATAAAATGTAATGTTTTGCTTACCTCTGTAAGCAAAACGCACTATGTACCTTTGATATATCTGTGTACTTTGCTTCTCCTTGCAAGGAATAAAACCTGGCCTTTCGCTTTTTATAATATAATCTGTCTCCGTGTCTCTCTGGATAATATAAGGATAAAGAATTCTTTTGGACATATAGAATTCTTATAACAGTACACAGAGAATAGCTGCTTCATTCCACAGACACCAAACTTGGGCAAAATGAGCTAAACACATGTATGTAAAATAGACAGGTGTTTTTCTTGACGTTTTTGCTCGAGTTATATATTTTTTTATTATAATTTGGTATATTTTTTTTTAGTATAATTTTTCTGTAAAATGATCCTCAATTTGACCCAGTAAACGTGCAACTAAAAGTAAATTTTATTGGTCCCAGACTTCAAGCCCGGCGAAAAATTTATGTATTTGAAGTCGCCGAAAAAAAAATAAGAAAAATGACTCAGTGGCGACCCCTACAAAAGTCAAAATACATTGGGCCTATGGAAAGTGAAAGTAACTTTTTTCCAACTTAGAAAAATGAAACTTGGTACATCCATAGGACACCTCAGGGCAAACAAAAAAGTCAATGACAGCCACACCCTAAACTCAACAGGAAGTCCGCCATGTGGGGTGAAACGCATGGCCACTAAAATTGCACCCCTTGCTCAAGAAGATGCAAATCATTGTGTTTTAATCTAAATGGCCCCAAATTTGGTGAGTATCATCTAGACACGTGTGCCAACCAAAGTTGTGACTTTGTTGTTGATATCTTATCGGGTATGGGTGGCAAGCCTGTAACGAGGTGGCCATTTTTGTGAAAATAAAATGTCTTAACTCTCAAACGCCTTCTCGGATCGAGTTGGACCCAAAAAGCCGTTTGTTCACATTCATGACCTGAACACAAAAATATGTAAATAAAAGGGTTATCTTTAGAAATGGCTCTCCAGCGCCCCCTACAAACTTATAATGGACCCAATAATTTAGTTTGTCATAGAGACATGAAATTTGGTACACACATCTCTTAAGTCATGACGAGCATAAAAGCCAATGACAACCACCCCCTATCTATAAATGTGTTGCCATAGCAACGTCCCAAATATGTGGAAAAAGTCAATGGGAAGTGAAAATTTTAGTTTGTCGTAGGCAAATGAAACTTGGTACACACATCCAGCATGGGCTTATGAACAAAAAAGCCAATGGGGACCACACCCTATCACACACGGGAAGGCGGCCATTTTGAATTGAAAATGTGATCCGACTTAGAATACACCTCTTTTTAAAAACAACAAAAATAGCTGCTTCATTCCACAGACACCAAACTTGGGCAAAATGAGCTAAACACATGTATGTAAAATAGACAGGTGTTTTTCTAAACTTTTTTGCTCGAGTTATATTTTTTTTTATTATAATTCGGTATATATTTTTTATTAAATTTTTTTTGCAAAATGATCCTAAATTTGACCCAGTAAACGTGCAACTAAAAGTCATTTTTATTGGTCCCAGACTTCAAGCCCGGTGAAAAATTTATGTATTTGAAGTCCCCGAAAAGAATATACGAAAAATGACTCAGTGGCGACCCCTAGAAAAGTCAAAATACATTGGGCCTATGGAAAATGAAAGTAAATTTTTCCAATGTAGAAATACAAAACTTGGTACATCTATAGGACACCTCAGGGCAAACAGAAAAGTTTATTACAGCCATACCGTAAACTCAACAGGAAATCTACCATGTTGGGTGGAATGCGTGACCACCTAAATCGCACTCCTTGTGTCTAAAGGCTTTTCATCTAAACAGCTCCAAATTTGGTGATTATCATCTAGACACGTGTGCCAAAAAAGTTATCAATTAGTTTTTTGATACATTTGTGGCTGTGGTCGTAATGAGTCTGTGAAGAGGCAGCCATTTCTTTGGGAAATAAATGCCATTTCCCAATTGCCAGGATCCTTCCTTTAGAGGAGGCCCCTCCAGAGCCAAGGCTAGAGTCTTTGAAAACTCCTCAGAATCCTTTGGAACTTGTAAACTTGTACTTTTAGACAAGTTATATTTACATTTTGCCTTTTTAAACAGGGGGGTGCAGCGATTCCTGAGTCATCTCAAATCTCCAGCCAGTACTTTGTTTTTCTCGCCTTAGCCCAAGCATAATCTATTATTTTCGAAGGTTCAGACAGCTCCCAGGAAAACCAGGGATTGTGGAGACCTTTAACTCTAAATTACAAGGTGGTGTAGCAGGCCCAAGCAGTAGCACAGGTCCGGTTATTTGACATTACCGTGAAGTATACGCTTTAAAGGACGAAAGGCAATCCTCCGAGTGCATGTGTCTCCGCGGTCTCAAGGGAGGCGAGGGCCTTTATCGCCGCTTGCGGCTTTAATTTATTATTACTTTTGTCAGAATAAAGTTTTTCTTTGACCATTGTGAGTTTTTCTTTCATTGACCAAAGGGTACCAACAATTTTGTCCACGTGTGTATATGCTTAGTTGCATCTTGGTCCTCCGTGTCCACGTTTTTGCGGTCTTATCTCATGGATGTGTCTGCGGGCTCTGTCACTCATTCACTGATGAATGGAGGCCAGAGTCTTGTCACCTAGGCCAGCGCACATTGCAGATGTGTGTCATTACCTCGGCTGATGTCGTGTGTAGGACCGCCGCGGGTGGTGTTTCTTGCTGCGGGTTGTGTGCAGCTGTGTTGGGGCCCGTATGCTCTTGGGAGAGGCGGTCCATCCCCCGACCATAGACACTGGGGTCTTGGGGCTTGATCATTGTGCCAGAATGCTCTTGGGAGAGGCGGTCCTGGGCACGGCTTGGTTAGGCCCACAGGTGACGGCATCGGCAATTGTTTGGGAACCTGTCCATTGATCTCCTACTGTAGGTAACCACTAGCAAAGCCTGTAGGTGGGCAGAGCACAGATGAAGTAGAAATTATAGTTACCTGATGTAACTTTAGGTTAGGCGCCGCCCAAGTGGCTGCCTGTTGCAGCAGCTCCCGCTAAGTTTGTAATATTTGTCTTTATTTTTAGTGTTCTGGTACTTTATATTCTTTTCTTTTGTTGTGTATGTGTGAGCAACTACAAACTGCACAATGGACATCAACAAAATCACAGAGCTTGCTCTACTTTTCCTGTTTCTCTGGACTTTGTTTACGGGTGCGTTTGGAAACTCTGCTCACAACAGTGGTCCTATTGTTTACACCAGGGACCAGCTGTTAGCATTCCGCAACACAGCGATGATACGGCAGGAAAAACCGGACATTCCTCGCGAGCTAAGAAGCAGACGATGGGGAAACCGTGTTGGAGTGTAGCATCATGCTGTTCACGGAGTCATGGCTAACTTCGCTAACACCGGATTCGACTGTGGCTTTGGAGGGATTTGAACTACTGCGCGCGGACAGAACGACGGAGAGCGGTAAGAGAAAGGGAGGAGGTCTGGCAGTTTTTGTGAATAATAGATGGTGTAAATCTGGTCACATCACTATTAAAGAACAGATCTGCTGTAAGGACATTGAGATGTTAGCTGTTAGCATAAGGCCGTACTATCTGCCCAGGGAATTCTCGCATGTTATTGCAATAGCTGCGTATATTCCCCCCTCTGCTGACGGTGAATTGGCATGCGGTGTCCTGCATTCTGCGGTAAACAGACTGTTAACACAGAGCCCAAATGCCCTTCTCATCATCTCTGGAGATTTCAATCATGCCCCTCCATCCTCCACGCTGCCCACATTCACCCAGTATGTTTCATGCCACACCAGAGACAATAAAACACTGGACTTATTATATACAAATCTAAAGGAGGCTTACACCTCGACACCCTCCCCTTGGGAAGATCGGATCGCAACCTGGTTCATCTCCAACCTGTGTACAAACCCCTTGTATGCAGGCAACCAGCTGTCTCCCGCACAGTGAGGAAATGGTCTGATGAGTCCAGTGAGGCTCTGAAGGACTGTTTCGAAACAACTTTGTGGGAGGAATTGTGTAATCCTCATGGGGAGGATATTGACAATCTAACAGACTGCATTACGGACTACATCAATTTCTGTGTGGAGAATGCTGTACCTTCCAGGACTGTACGGTGTTTTTCCAATAACAAACCATGGATCAACCCTGACATAAAGACTCTTCTTAAGGAGAAGAAGAGGGTTTTTAAATCAGGAAACAAGGAAGAGCTGAAAAATGTCCAGAGAGAACTAAGAAAGAAGATCAGGGAAGGAAAAGCATGCTACAGGAGGAAGATGGAGGTTCAGCTGCAGCAGAACAACGTCAGTGGTGTGTGGAAGGGGCTAAAAACCATCACTGGTCATAAGGAGACCAGCTCTCAGACTGAGGGTGACCAGAGGTGGGTGAATGATCTAAACCTATTCTTTAACAGATTTGATCAGCCACTCTCCCTGCCCCCATCCAGTCCCTCTGCTGCAACCCCCCATCCCGGCCGACACAGCAGGCTGCTCCAGCCCCACCTCTCTCTGCACGGCTATCAGCTCACAGCCTACCCACATCACACCTAACTCCCCGCTCTACAAATTCCTCCAGCCCCACTCCATCCAATACACACTGCCCCTTACAGAAGCCCAGGTGAGAATGGAGCTCCGGAAGATCAAAGTGAGGAAGGCTGCAGGTCCAGACGGCATCAGCTCCAGACTCCTTAAGACCTGTGCAGACCAGCTGTGCGGCATACTGCTGTACATGTTTGACCTGAGCCTGAAGCTGGGAAAGGTGCCACAGCTATGGAAAACATCCTGCGTGGTACCTGTACCAAAGACGTCGCGACCAAAAGACCTTGGGGACTACAGACCGGTAGCGCTGACCTCACATCTGATGAAAACATTGGAGAGGCTGGTGCTAACCCATCTGCGACCTTTGGTGAGCCCATCAATGGATCCACTTCAGTTTGCCTACCAACCTGGTATTGGAGTGGAAGACCCTGTCATCTTCCTCCGGAATCGGGCTCTTTCTCACCTGGAGAAGGCTGGGAGCACGGTGAGAGTCATGTTTTTTGACTTCTCCAGTGCCTTTAACACCATCCAACCTGCGCTTCTGAGGGATAAGATGGTGGACATGGGAGTGGACCATCATCTGTGTGCTTGGATACTGGACTACCTCACAGACCGACCACAGTATGTGAAAACTCGAGACTGTGAGTCTGACATGATTGTCTGCAACACTGGAGCCCCGCAGGGAACGGTTCTGGCCCCGTTTCTAATCACCACCTACACTGCAGACTTCAGGTTCAGCTCAGCAACCTGTCACCTACAGAAGTTCTCTGACGACTCTGCCATCGTTGGTCTGATCACAGATGATGATGACAGGGAGTACAGAGAACTGATCCAGAACTTTGTGGATTGGTGCCAACGGAGCTGCCTCCAGTTAAATGCGGGGAAAACCAAAGAACTGGTGGTGGATTTCCGTAGGCGCAAACAAACTATGTTACCACCAGTGAACATTCAGGGAAGGGACATTGTGAGAGTAGAATCTTACAAATACCTGGGTGTTCATCTGAACAACAAACTGGACTGGTCGGACAACACTGCTGCGATCTACAAGAAAGGGCAGAGCAGACTCTTTCTGCTGAGGAGACTGAGGTCTTTTGGTGTGCAGGAGAGCTACTGATGACCTTTTTTGACTCTGTGGTTGCCTCAGCCATATTCTATGGTGTGGTATTCTGGTGCAGCAGCATCTCTAGTGCAGAAAGGAAGAGACTGGACAAGCTGATCAGGAGGGCCAGCTCAGTACTGGGGATTCCTCTGGATACTGTGCAGGAGGTGGGAGAGGAGGATGGTAGCAAAACTGTCATCATTGCTGGAGAACGACTCTCACCCCCTGTATGAAACGGTTTCAGCTCTGAGCAGCTCCTTCAGTGACAGACTGTTACATCCGAAGTGTCTGAAGGAGCGATACAGACGCTCGTTTCTCCCTGCTGCTATTAGACTTTATAATCAGAGCTGCTCCCAGTGAACGAGTCACCATGATACTCACTGCTGCTATTTTTTCACTGCAATAATATGTGCAATTTGTTGTTGTTTTTTAGTGCAATCACTATACTGTAATACTTGATATACTTTTTTGTTTTTGTATATGCTGTATATATAGGTATATATACATAGTATGTATACATATTATATATCATGCTGTATATTATGTATATTATTTATGTTTGTAACATACTGTAAGAATTGCTGCTGTAACATAGAAATATCCCCATTGTGGGACGAATAAAGTATTATCTTATCTTATCTTAACTACAGTTCTACGAGTGTGTACGTAGGTGGGCTACCCACCTACTCTCAGGCTCAGCAGAACTGCTTACCGCTTTTTATTGCAGAAGCAGCAGCATTGAGCGGCAAAGGCAGTTAAGAAAACATGAGGCAAACAATTGAAAGACACGTCCATGATGTGAAGGACACAGTGTTTGATCGTGCCAAAGACGTTTTGCTTGCTCTGCTGACAGAACTGACAGTAAGTTACTTATGTCCAAACACTTAATTCAATCAGGTAGACTTGTAGATGATCCTTTAAGTATATCGTTTTTATAAAACAGGAACATGTTCTTGAAAAAGGGAAACCTTGAAAAAGGGAAACCCGAAAAAAGGGAAACCCTGAAAAAGGGAAACCAAATAGATGCTGAGTCAATCCCAGGTACAAAAAGTGTTATAAAATACAGATATGTACTGTAGTCATTGATGTTATGCAGTGTTTTTCTTTTTTCTTTTTTTTTTAAGATGTTACAACTGAGCTTTATTGGTGAAGAAACAATTCAATGATTTGACAGATCCAGATGAACCCTTGTTGGTAAATAATTGTACATTAAAAAACATTAACCTGAATGATTGAATTGTGAATTTAAACTAGGCTTGAATCAATTGGATATAATTGTTAGTTTTTGAATCAAATAGATAAATGTTTTTAGGAGTGCTACAATGAAAATACAATACTCTAAAAACATGTTTAAATAAATCTACTTAGAGAAATAGCGATAAATGATCAGTTTATATAGCAATTGTTTAGCCTGGCCAGCCAGACCCATTCACTTTCTTAACATAGTGAAGTGAAGAATCTTTTTTATAAGAGACAGTAAATAGACACAAAACGGGGGAGCGGGGGAGAGGTAGTGACATTGGGCAAAAAACCCTATTGATCCCGGGTCACCTGAGTATGTGGTATGTGCACAACCAGGTGACCCACGGGGCCTCCCTGCATTTAGAGGTAGTTTGATCTGCAGCCATTTGTTCTTTCCCCAGAACTCAAAGTACAGCATAAATTCTTTGTACACAATAAAAAAAGATTAGAATGACTGGCCATGCAAGCATTTTTTTTTTTGCTTTTGCTGTTTGTGAAATAGTTTTTGTTATTTTATTTAACCCTTATTTATCCAGGAAAGTCCCACTGAGATTACAAATCTCATTTACAGGGGAGTCCTGGCCCTTGGTTTTTAACTTCTTAAAGCATGCACTTATTTTTCTGTTTCACTTTAAGTGACCTATGTTGTATCTGATCACAGTTGATTTTGTTGGCTACTCTTTACACATCCATGTAAACCACAAAGCTGTACGAGAGCTGCACACAAGAGCTTTTGTTCCACACTAAATAAATCTCTTGCTTTTCTAAACCAAAAACATTTGTTTTATTAAAAAGCCTTTAACTCAGTTGGCTTGCTTGGACATTTTTATTAGTGAATCAAAGAATTTTCCTGACAATTTCCCTGACACTTGCTTCAAGTTTGGTTACCAGCATTACAAATACACTGTGTGTATTTCACCAGCTACACTGGATCTTAAGTTAATGTTAATGAGTTAATAAGAAGAAACATAATAGTTCTGTGTTGTATTAAAAATGCACTTGACACATTGTTTACATTGGTTTTTACTTGAAACATCTGTTGTTGATTATGATGCTAGAGTACAGTCTGTGATTGTGTAGTATTACTATTCAAGTTTACATCTAAAGAAAGGGAATGTGCTGATAAAAGTATTGTCATATAGAAGGTACACCACTAGATGGCGCCCGGAAGCTTAAAGAACCTGAAGTATTATGTTAAACAAAAGCGGAAGGTCCTTTTCATTTAAAAACAGAGTTGCATTGGTTTTAGTCCATTAACGCGGAACAGGCAGAGTGTAAGTACAGCTAATATAATATTAACAGTAGGTCTATTTGTGTCTTTGATTTGCTTGTGTGTCATTTTTGTCTTTTGCTTTTTGCTGATAATGAAAGTAAAGGTAAGATTGTGAGGCCCTCTTTAGTTATTTATTTATTTTTTTTTTTAATAAATAAATAAAAAAATCCATAAATGTACGAACATTTCATGAGGCCAGTTAGAGTGGGTTTGATCACTGATATCCTCACGGCTGTGATCCACTGTTGGTCTGATTTGGACTCTGCAGCAGTGTTGGTTATCTTACTTTAAAAAAGTAATACGTTACAGTTACATATTACTTCTCCCAAAAAGTAATTGAGTTAGTAACTCAGTTACCACATTGTAAAAGTAATTAGTTACTCAGAAAAGTAACTGTGAAGTTATTTTTTTATGTTCTATAACATCTTTAATATCAAAGATGTTTAAATTAACTGATTGAAGAATAAAAACACTATATACAGTATTTTAGAAAATTAAAATTCAAGTGGAAAATTAAGACACACAAATGTAAACTTGGGTAAAAAGAAACAAATGAAGATGGCCATTAAGTAGTGCAAATCTCCTACCTATAAATTATTGCACAACAACACAATTATTAAAACACAATCCAACTCTCTCTGTAGATTAAAATGTTGTTCATATTCAGTGAAAATGAACAATACATTCATCTATACTAAAATACTCCTCTCATTTAACAACTAAACCAGTGGTTGTAACGTAGGAGGAGAAGCAAACAAGTGTCGTGTTAGCATGTATTGATGTGAGGGGCTTCATAGGATTTGAGTTGCTTGAGGCAGACGTGGATAAAGTCTTTTTTTCCTGGACATAGCATGTTACAGAAACATTCTTGCCTCTAATTTCAATTAACGAGAAGTAGTGCTGGTACTTCCAGTTCGAGAACGCTACCTTTGACCTTTCCAGGATTGTTGCCATTGTCGCTGACGCTGTCTAGAGCGCGCAGTGAGACCGCGTGAGCAGGGCACCGCCCACTCAGCCAATCATCATCGCATTTGCAACCGTTTCATCATCCTCCCCCCCGCTCTCTCCAGCAGCAGCTGATGTGTAGTCACAGCATGATACCTCGCACTTTATTCAACCAAATTGTAGTAACGCGACACTTTACATTCTCAGTAACGATAACAGCGTTGCAACAATGGGAAAAGTAATTAGATTAATCCGTTACTGAAGAATAAACTCCGTTAGTAACGCCGTTACTTCCAACACTGGTCTGCAGTAAATGCTCCAATTACGTCTCTATTGAGCTTTTGTGATACTGCAGTCACCTCTTGGACAAGTGCTGCAACTAGTCGCGCGTTTACGCTATAACCAAGTTAATAGGTTTGTACTCTGGACAGTAGATTCTATAAAGAGACACAAATAAGCCAAAAACCAAGTCAACAGCTCAAACAACCGTATCACAGTGCGTTTGAGTCGGACCTATTTCAAAGGTTAGCTCGCACCTGTCATACTGCAACAAATGAGACTTGTTTTGATAAAGTTCTACTGTTTTAGGGAAACACATGAGACCAGCGTTCATTATTGGGTTTGATCTAGATATCAGCTAAAGTTAAATAAGAACTAAGAAATCAATTAACCAGGTGTAAATCCATCAGAAGATTTATTGCAGATTTTAAGGAAGCTGTGTTAATATCCACTTATTAGCCTATATTTAAAATAAATATGGGGACAGATGGCATTCACTTAAGGACTATTGGAGCTGGCTTTTGGGACGTACTGGGACTTTTATGAAAAATACACCACTATTTGTATTAAAACGTTTTTTGGGGTTTAGTTTTAAAATTGCAGTTTAATTTTGGTATTTGACAAAAATATATTGTAATATTTGTGTGAAACATTTGTGAAATAATAAAAGGCCACTTCTAATTTGTCTCATTTCATAAAAGATATAAATTTAATTGTGAGATCAGAATCATGAATAAGTTGAGTGAATCGTTACATCCTTAGTATTTCTTAAGGATAGAGGGCAGGAGTTAAATCCTTGTTTGGTTTTAATAAAACTGTTATTGATGCTGTATTTTTATTATATATTATATAGTATATTATGTTTAAGTATTGTCAAAGGGTCAATTTAATTTCATTGATTACTTTATGGAAAAGTGGTGATAGTATGTCCCAGAATTGTTTTGTTTTTGATTTATTTTCATCTCAGATATTGAGAAGTTCTAACAGTTGACCAAACTTTTTTTATCCCTCAGTTGGTGTGTCTGGACATGGACGAGTTTGTTCGCAATAAATTAACTGAATGGGGTTTCAGTGAGTTAACAGACAGATTTCAAGGTAAAGTATTAAAGTGGATTATTTGTAAAACACATAATAATAATTTAACATTGGAAGGTACTTGTGAGTTTTTTAGTCTTTTGAAAAAACTTGTAATTATATATATATTTAAAGCACAGGCATAAATATATTTATTTAACAAATAAATAACATAAAAGATGACGTATCTAATAGATTTTTTTCTTTTTTTGATACAGAAGAAGAAATTAACAAGGACAGTCTTTATTGTCTTGAAGACCATGACATTGATCGGTTGATCCCAAAAGTAGGACCGGGAGCTAGATTTAAAAAACGACTGAAAGAGTTAAAGGTACTGTTTCTTGATTTATAAATCTAGATTTTTTTGTTGCAGTCAGTGCTTTAAATATCACTGTTTTTTGGTCTTGTATTACTTTTATTTACAGAGTCAACAAGTGTGTGAGGAACCAGATGATTTGGGTCAGGTGAGGAAGACTCTTCAGTGTCTTTTGTTTTCTCCTTTCACTCTCAATACAAGCTTATATAAGAACCAAATGTTTATTTTCAGGTTTTGCCGTCCACCAGTAACACCTGCGACAAAGGTACACAAAGTAAACTAATGACTTGTATAAGAAATGTTCAAAAAAGTATTTATTAAATATAATTTATTAATGAAAGTGCAGATTTTGGTAACACTTTATTTTACACTACACTTGATACATTGTGTTTTCCTCATTAAGTACAATGTAACAAACTGTAATAACATACATACCCTAACCCTTCCTACATTATATAAGTACAAGTATGTATGTAGTATGTAGTTACATGTTGTTACAGTTTGTTACAAAAGGAGGTAGGTACAATGTCAAGTGTAGTGTAAAATAAAGTCTTACCCAAATCTTTATTGCTCCTACGAGGAAAGAGAAAGCTGGACCCACTGCCTGAGACAGGCACTCCTTCAAAAGTTAAACGACAATGTGATCGTAAACCAGGATCTGTCTTAGGTATTATTGTTAATTTTACTATTCTTAATTGAACCATGGAAAATCCATGAGTGTAAATTAAAACTGTGGTGTGTGCTTTTACCTGAACAGATGACCTAATACTGAGTGATGTGAAAGGCATCATGACATGTGTCCACGACAGACTGAGCAATCAGAAGAACTCTAAACTTAATGTTTTCCTGAGGTAAGTATTAAGGACAAACCATAATTAATCATAATAGCAGTTTTTCATTTTCTCGAGTCATTGTGTATTAACAGTTAAACGCGTTTGTTTTTGACAGAAATAAAATTTGGGATTTGGAGACAGAAAAGAGAGAGTTGGTTGGGGTCTTTGGTAAAACTGGAGCAGGAAAGAGCTCTTTGATTAATGCTATCATTGGAGAGAAAGATCTGTTGCCCACTGGAAGTCTCACAGCCTGTACCACAGTCGTGATTAAAGTGGAGGCTAACAGACAAAGCAAAAAGTATGAGGCAGAGATTGAGTTCATCCCTAAAGAGGTAAAATGAGAGGGACGTTTTGTGAAAAAAATGTAAAGCTTTGTCCATTCTAAACTTCACTGAATGTGTATTTTTAGGAGTGGAAAGATGAGCTGTGGTCTGTGATAAACCTCTATAAAGACACTGCAGATGAGAAAAACGAAGATGCCGATGACAATGATAATAATGACAATGATGACAATAAAGAAAAGTTGACAGCTCTTTATGGAGATGAATGGGAATCCAGATCCCATGATAACTTAATGGAGCCCAAATATTTCAAAGAAATCCCCGAATTTCTCCAATCCACAAAAAAGATTCTGCAATGTGAATCGGTGAGTATTAGCAGCTTAAACGTCATTATTATTGTTTAGGCAAAAGGCGCTCTGATTCATTTGACAATATTTAATTCTTTACAGGCCAAAGAGCTGTCAGCAAGAATTGTCAAATACACAAGAAGTGGCTCAAAGGAAGGACAGAGGTGTTACTGGCCCATTGTAAAGTCTGTGACAGTGAGAGTGCCAGATAATGCTCTTCTGCAGCACGTCACACTGGTGGATCTTCCTGGAAACGGGGACCGTAATAAGAGCAGGGATCAAATGTGGAGACAGGTACTTTTTATAAAATGTATAAGATCTTGATTGCACTTGACTGAGGACACGGTTCTTCTTTTAAAATTACAAACACACGTTTTCTAGATTGTTGGCAGTTGCTCAACTGTGTGGATTGTGTCTGAAATGAATCGAGCAGCAGCTGACAGAGATGCTTGGGAGATCTTGGAAAAGACATGTGGTCAGATGGGAAATGGTGGTGAATGTCAAAACATTCACTTCATCTGCACCAAGTCTGACAATTTGAGTGGAAATGACAGGTAAGGGTTTTATGTTTGTTTACACATATTTTTAATAGGGTAAGAGTATACTTTAAAAACCGATACAACCATATCGTTTTGACGCCAAAACAAACGTAAAGAAATTAGCCAAAAGTGGATTTGCATCATCTACAGAAAACCGCTTCATAAACCAGGTAAACCCAACCTTTAATCAAAATACACTGAATAAAACTGTTTGATGTCCACAAACATCAAACTGTTTACTACAATGGCCTCTATCATTTACATGTCATTGACCATGATCTCCTTCTCATGTGGACAGTTTGTACAGGGGATATTCTCTAAACGTCTTTCTATATTTTCTGTATTAAGTTTTTGTTATAAAATAATAATAATTGTTTTTTGCTGTTTATTTACTTCTGGGTGTTTTTTTAGCCCAGCAGCTGATGTGAGTCGTAACATTTTGAAGAACAACATGGATGCCGAGGCCTTAGTGAGGACAGAGTTTAAAAAACTTAAAAAAGTTAAGGTGAGTTGACTAATGTTAAAATGTTGTCTATATAGTCAAATAAACACAATACTAATATGTGTAAATGTTTTTTTACACACTGTCCCAGCAACTTTAATTTGTTTAAGTATTGTTTTTGCATTACGTATTCAAATAAAAAAATAATAAAACGTATTAGTTTGTATTCCCAGATTTGTTCCACATGATGTTGTTCTTAAGATAAAGTCTTATTTTAACAGTTTTAACTGTTTTGTGATGCATGTCCTCCAGAAACATTTTGGAGATGACTGCTTTAAAGTGTTCACAGTGAGCTCCAAAGAATTTTTAAAACCAAAACATCTAAAACAAGATGAAACTGGTGAGTAAAGTGTTTTATCTGCCAAAGTATAACATTTCTACTCCAGGTGCAAAAACTATTAGTGATTTTTAGTGCTTTCAAAATAATCTAATAAGTTAATTTATAAGTTCTTCAGTTTTTTAGTAATCAGTAAAATGTGCACGTTTACAGAAATACCCAAACTTAAGCAATTTCTTCAAAGTCTCAATGACCAGCATGACCAAACTTTAAACTATGTGTCTGGAGCCTATGGGATTCTCTCTCTGATGAAAGGAGCAAACTGTGGAAATGTGGTAAAAGAAAAGCATTACATGGGATATAAAATTACAGATAAACGTTAACAGTGTGTCCTTTACTCTTTGTTGTTTTTGGTTTCAGAGACACCAGCAAACTAAACAAGTGTGTGCAAACCTAAATAAAAACCTAGAACGTGAGCTTCAGAAAGTCCAACAGTCCATGGAAGATGTCTATAAAGAGTTTGAAAATTGCCTGAATAAGGGTGTTGAACGCTCGAGGATTTCATGCATAGACAGTTTGAAAAAGAAACTATACCCTGTATGTACAACTGTATTAACGTTCAACATTTTTATTTGAAGTTAATATCTTTTTATTCATTTCTTTTTGTCTTTTAGAGAGAAAGTGGTTGTAGTTTTCACAGAAAGCTAAAGTGTGTGGTGCAAAACAATGGCATTCACAAACCAAAAAATAAGCCCGAAATCAACCTCAACATGACATTATCAGCTCATCTGACTGAAAACATTGACGAGGAATTCAGGAAAACCTTTCCGTAAGACATTTACAAGAAAATCAAGACATATTTGCAGTGACATAGTTGATTGCCTTTTAATTACCTATTCCTCTTATAGTTAATCTACTTGTCGACTTGTCTTTTCAGAAATGATGGTAAACAAGGACCTTTCTATGGGGTCATTCATAAATTGTCTCTTGACGTCGAAAGTTTGATTAAACAGTTCAGCAATCATGAACTGCAACTGATATTTCTCCAGACAGAGGTAAACTATTGTCAGTACATGGGCAGAAAGAAAAATGGTTTATTATGTATAAAGCTGATTTGTTAGATGTGTTTTGTTCTATAAGGAAGAAAAAGTTAAGACAAGCCTCTGCAAAATGATCTGTGTTGTCAAGAAGACAATCTACACCAGTCTGACAGAGACTGTAGCAGAGGAAATGCAAGAGTGTTACAGAAGTAAGACTTTGAGAACTTCTTTAATACTTTTTTACTGTCACAAATATTTTTGTTGTAGAGCAGAGATGGGGAGACTCAACACCTGTTGCTTTAAAATACAACCCATAGACCAGGGGTGCCCTCGGAGGGCCAAAACGGAAATGTATTAGTGGGATGTAGGCCATGTAACTAAATGAACTACTCCGCTCCATTTTGTTCTGACAAGGTGGCGCCTAATTAGAGCCCTGGAAACTTAACCTGTTTGACCCAAACTTATGCAGTTCAACCCTGTCCTTTTTAAAATCAGACTCGTTGTGGACCTTATAAAGTGTGGAAAAGTGCAACATGTGCAAACCTACCTGAATTGTCTTATTTTTTTAAGACCCTCTTAATCTTTGAAGTTAATGTGAACACCATGAATGAAAGGCACCAGGTTGTTTCTGGGATATATAAACCCAATGGCTCCTCTTTAATGTAATAGGCCATTACCAATGGTTAAGTATGCTCAACCATTATTGCAGATTAAATCATCAGGCAATTTCAGTTACTAAACATGACAACCATTGGAATGCCAAATCAAACCCCTTGGCAGGTCAATTTTGGCCCCCGGGCCCCACTTTGAGCACCCCTAACAAAGGCCAAATGAAAAGAAATCCTGTTCACCATTGAGAGTTAGGGAAACTTGTCACAAAACAGCATCTGCAAGATCAGTGAGTGTCATGTCAGAGGAATCAAAACTGAAAGTCATTTGACCCTAAACCTGTTCTACAACATCCACTGCTCTTGAACACAACTTTATAGAGAATCTCTTTTATACTTTTTATATTTTAACATTTGGTTTGATGCTCTGAGTAACGCTGCATGAAAGGCTAAATAACTAAAACCTGCTTGCTCATTTGTAAATATCTATTGTTATTAATGACATATAGTTTATGTGTATTACATTACACTTGCATCTATTTATTTTTTATTGCAGAAGCAGAATCATTCAGTGGCAAAGGCTCTTTAAACAACATGAGGCAAACAATTGAAAGACACGTCCATGATGTGAAGGACACAGTGTTTGATCGTGCCAAAGACGTTATGCTTGCTCTGCTGACAGAACTGACAGTAAGTTACTTATGTCCAAACACTTCATTCAATCAGGTGGACTTGTAGATCATTGTTTTAAATATTTGTTTTTTATATAAAACAGGAAAATGTTCTTGAGAAATTAAGGCAAACCCTGCAAAATTCAATTGAGCTGTCACTCCAAACAGATGATGAGTCAATCCCAGGTATGAATAAAATACAGATATGTACTGGTGTCATTGATGTTATGCAGTGTTTTTTCTTTCTTTTTTTAAGATATTACAACTGAGCTTTCATTGGTGAAGAAACACTTCAAAGATTTTATCAGACCCAGATGAACCTTTGTTGGTAAATAATTTTACAATAAAACAGAAAAAGTTATTTCTATGAGAGGAATAGACGCTGGCTGAAACAAAAGTTGTTCAATAACATTAACCTGAATGCTTGAATTGTGAATTTAAACTAGGCTTGAACCATTGGATTCACCAAGTTCATCAAGTGGAGAATCAATTATGAGCTTGGACTGAAGTGGGATAAACTACATCCAACAACACTGCAGCTTCTGACAATTCTTTTCATTTAAGATTGTTCTTATTTTTCTGAAATAACTTTTTAATCCTTTTAATGGATATAATTGTTAGTTTTTTAATCAAATAAATAAATGTTTTTAGGAGTGCTACAAAAATACAATACAAACATACTAAAAACATGTTTAAATACATCTACTTAGAAAAATAGAGATAAATTATCAGTTTTTATAGCAATTGTTTAGCCTGGCCAGCCAGACCCATTCACTTTCTTAACATAGTGAAGTGAAGAATCTTTTTTATAAGAGACAGTAAATAGACACAAAACGGGGGGGGGGTCACCTGATCCCGGGTCACCTGAGTATGTGGTATGTGCACAACCAGGTGACCCACGGAGCCTCCTGCATTTAGAGATAGTTTAATCTGCATCCATTTGTTCTTTCCTCAGAACTCAAGGTACTGCATAAAATCTTTGTACATAATAAAAAAAACATTAGGATGGCTGGCCAGGCTAGCATTTTCCACACTAAATAAATCTCTTGCTTTGTAAGCCAAAAGCCTTTGTTTTATTAAAAACCCTTTAACTCAATTGGTTTGCTTGGACATTTTTATTAGTGAATCAAAGAAATTCCCTGAAAATTTTCCTGACACTTGCTTCAAGTTTAATATATTGTTTGGTTATCGGAATTACAAATACACTGTGTGTACAATTACGTTCTATTTTTGAGGATTATTATTATTATTGAACAATGCTCTCGGGCAATCCAAATTGTTAAAAAAAACCTCAAACCTGAATATTTAAGGAAGTTAAAGTGAGGTTTTGGCTTTCTTAGGAGAATATCTATGTGTGCACAATTATTGGACAATTATTTGTGTGCAGAATTATTATACAACTAAAAATAAAATGGAGTCCAACAGTTTCTTGATATGTTGACAATCAACTTTTTGTGCAGCAGCAACCACAGCCTCCCAGACACTGATCAGAGAGCTGTACTGTTTTCCTTCACCTTAAATCTTCTGTGTAAGAAGGGCCCACAAGTTCTCAGTAGGGTTTAGGTCCTGGTGAGGAAGGGGGCCATGTTATAATTTTTTCATCTTTAAGGCATTTATTGGCTAGCCACTCAGTGGAATACTTTGATGCATGCAATAGAGCATTGTCTGCATAAAAATCATGGTCTTTTGAGGTGGTCATTCCTGTACCATGTTTGGAGAAAGTGTCAGTAGGTTTGGGAGTTGATTTTGAGTCCATGTTCAACCCGAAAAGGTCCAACTAGCTCCTCTTTAATAATACCAGCCCATACCAGTACCCCACCTCCACCTTGTTGGTGTCTGAATCAAAATGGAGCTTTGTGCCCATCACTGATCCAGCCACGTGCCCATCCATCTGGTCCATCACTCTCATTTCATCAGTTCACAAAACCTTTGAAAAATCTGTCTTTAGATATTTCTTGGTCCATTCTTGACGCTTTAACTTATGCTTGTTCAGAGGTGGTCGAGTTTCAGCCTTTCTTACCTTGGCCATGTCTCTGAGAACTGAACACCATGTACTTCTGGGCAGACCTGGTAGTTTGCAGTTGTGGAATATGACAACAGTGGATGATAATGGGTTTCTGGTAGCTTCACGTTTGATTTTTCTCAAATCTTTGGCGGTTAATTTGCTTCTTTTCTTCTCAAAACTTTTATTTGCAACAAAATATTTGATGGTTCTGTGATCACGCCCCAATTATTTAGCAATTTCAAGAGTGCTGCATCCCTCTGAAAGACTTTCAACAATTTTTTACTTTTCAGAGTCAGTTAAATCTATAAATAAAAGAAGCTGCCTAAAAATTATGCCCACCTTGATATAGGGTGTTGATCTCCCTCATTACACATATTTACATTATCTGAGATGCTTAAGACCAATAAACATTCAAGTCTATAAAGCTTGGAGTTAGAAAATATGCAACAGTGGCAAAGTGGTTAGCACGCCTGCCTCACAGCAAGAAGGTCCTGGGTTCTATTCCCATCCAGGGCAGGACCTTTCTGTGTGGAGTTTGCATGTTCTCCTGTGTTCATGGAAGGTTTCCTCCGGGTACTCCGGTTTCCCCTACCACTAAAAACATGTACAATATAGGACTACAGATGGAAATTAGCTGTTAAGCTATAATCTGGTACAAGCATCTCTGCTCCGGCTTAATGTAGACTGTACGCTGTCCTAAAGAAATAAACAAATCTAATAATAAAAACAATTATGGTCAAAATACTCACTTGCCTAATAATTGTGCAATTTCTTTCTTGTAATTTCTTTCACTTTAAAAAATGTATAGTCTGTCATGTGTCAGATGTTGACACTTATTAAACACGCAAAACATGTTTACTTGTTCAAAAGTGAAAAATAATGTAAGTGAAAAACGTGTGGAACTAGAAAATTTGAATAAATAAAAAAATCTCACATACTAGATAATAGGACTAAGATCTATCCCCCCAAATCCTTCAAAATTATAAAAACAAATGTTCTTAAAAAAGGTTCTTTATGCTTTCCATGTAGTGCAGTGCAACAAAGCCATCACTTGTGTTGCTTAGGATTTATGTGCCTAAGTATTACTCTGCCAGCTCATGGTAATGAGCAACACTTCTTTATAGAATTAATGTGAATCTGTTAAAAGTAAACCATTACACATTCAGTGACAAAATATTGCTGAAAGAAAATTAAAGTCATTGCAAATTCTGACGTGTGAAATACCACATGTTAAAAACTCTTGACGCTAAATCAATGAACAAAGGCAAGAGCCTTTGGGGAAACATATTTTAATAAATTTTCATTAGATTTGCTTGTGCCCTTTGCCATGCAACAGTATTTGTGTGAGATCAGTGAGTGTCATTCAGAGGAAGTCAAAGTCAAATGAGTCTAAACATGTTCTGTAACTTTGGCTGCTCTTGACCTCACCTTTATATAGAAAATTCCTTTTTTACTTACTTTGGTTTGAAGGTCTGTGTAATGACTTCATGAAATGCTCAATAACTAAAACTTTCTTGCTCATATGTAAATAACTTTTTATAATCATCTGATTTTTTAATTTATGTTTTGTTTTACATGTTCTAGTATCTGATAATAAGCCCTTCTAATTTCTGGACATGGATTTGTTTGTTTACAACAAATTAACTGAATGGGGTTTCAATGAGTGGATAGAAAGATTTCGAGGTAAAGTATATGTTTTAGCCGTGTTTTTTAATTCTATAGAAAGACAATTATTAATACTATGTAAATTCAAATATTTATTAAATTATATTTTTTTACTTGGTCGCCTAATACTAAACAAGAATCTCTACATCTGTCCACAATGTCATAATTAATCTGTAAATACATTAATAAAGCATTTTCTTATCATAAAGTTATAAAATCCATTTTCCAATTTACTAGTTTTACAACCCTGGTATAGATACCCCCAGATACCGGTAATCTCCTTTTTTTTTTTAAAAGGAGGATGTTCTCTTTCTTACGGAAGCTTATTGCATTCACTTAGATAAAAAAAGTTTCTGTTTTCACGAGAAAAGTTTCTGTTTTCACGAGAAAAGTTTCTGTTTTCATAAATTAAAATTATTCCTGTTTCTGTTTTTACGAGAAGAGTTTCTGTTTTCACGAGTAAAATAAATCCTGTTTTTACACCTGAACAAATGCAGAGTCTTGAGATGTCTTCGCAAAGTTGACAAACTAATTATTAAACCGTGTATAGAACTTAGAGACTGCAAAATCTCCCAATGCCGTAAGCCTAATCTAAAATAAAAATGGATTAAATTTAATATGCGAGACATAATACAGGTAGGCTAAAAGACAGCGTATGGGAAATGGGAGCAAATTGATGGCGTGATCAACATGATAACTATTGTCATAATAAAAATACTTATTTTACACTAAAGACTTGCCACTGGCTCGTGACTCTGGACTTGGCTGAATATGAACATCTCGTGACTCATGTAACACCGTGAGTTTTGACTCAACACAGACTCAAAAACTGTCTCAAACTTGCGTTTCGTGTCAACTTTGCTAATTTGATTGAACGCGAAAGCGTCCACCATCAGTGTACGTTGTTTATCCCTGCTCCCCGGGGGAAACCGAGCAGAGCTGTCGCTGCTGAGGAGACAGTGTATCACAGGCTGCGGCCAACCAGACCAACCCAGTGACAGTACACACGGATTAAAAGACTAGCGCTTTCACGGAGGATATACAGTAATAATTGTTCAGAGTCAAATTACAATAAAAGGAGATCCTCAGAAAAGTCCAGTAGGACGCTACTGGACTGTTTGTGTTTAGATGTCTTCTTTAGATTCTTTGCTTTGTGAGAATATTTGTTATTAATATCATTTATAAACATTTTAAAATCTCTAAAATGAATTAATATAATACTGTAATTGTAAATAATAAGACAAATCTTTTGTTTTGCCTAAGATGACCAGAGAAACTGGGTGCCAGCCTGAACCAGTTGCTGCAGGTGTGCAGGCAAACGTGAAGCCTATCGGGAAAAGAAAAGGTGAGTTTGAATACTGTGAAGCTTTTTTATGTTTAGTTTAGTTTATTTATTTTTCATGCACCATGTATAAAAACATTAATCTCAAAAGAAAAGTTATGCTTTGTACCAGATTTAGAACATCAGACTGTCCAGGAGCTGTTTCCATTGTTTGATGGTTTGAAATGAAAAGGCTGATTGTGCAAAGGCAGAGCATCTTTTAGGGATTGTGCAGTTTTTGTGAGTTGTGGACCGAGATGTTTGGGTCTTATCATATACTCAAGATAACAAATCACTTGTTAAACTCTTGTTTTTGCAGCCACCCAGGCCAGAAGACACTTGGAGCTGCCTTTCCCAGTGTCCCGGGACTAGCTCTTCACCAATAATGAGGAAAAGGTGTGAGGTGTCACTGATGACTCCAGCTAACATCCAGATGGAAGTGAGAGCACCATGAACTGTACAAGGTAATGCGTTTAGTCTCATTCTTCTTTTTTTTTTTTACTGTTATAGCGCTATTATTTGTTTTAAATACTCTAACAAGGTGTGTGATAATCTATCATTTTATTGTCATTAAAATGGTCTAATTTAAGAAATAAAATCATGTTTATATGTTTATTTTATTTTCAGAACCTGGTTACTGTTCCTGCATCACTTCACTGTTGAAGATACTTCATCCTTCAAGTTTGTTACTGTCTATCTATCAGTCTCTGAAAACTGTAATTAGTTCTAAAGTTTCTGAGACTTAGCTTTACTTTGCTGACCACATTTAGACTAATGTAAACACTAATACACTGTTGAACACACTCAAGATTCTTAAAAATTTTGGAACAGCTCATGAAGTTATGATCAGCCTGTGTAAGTCTGGCTCTTGTATTTCACCATCTTCGCTCCAATAAGTGCAACTGACAGTGACTTTCAAACACAAAGTAAAAAGCTTCTGTCCTGACTGTGCAGGATTTACAAAGTTTTGGACCTGCCTTGAAATGATGTATGAGAATTTACTATGACATTTATTTTTTATTTAAATTAAGTGTGTATATATAAAATATATATAATATTATATCAATATAAAATGCTTACTGTAAGAACAATCTCTAAAGAATATTCAAATTATGTAAAGGCAGTTTGAGAAAAGGGTGTTATTTAGACATTCTTTTGTAAATGTTTGTTGATTCATGTTAATTTTGAGTTTTATAGACGATTTTATAATGCATGTTTTTAAACAATAGTTTTGTGTGTAACTTCAGGTATAACTGTTTCTTCATATTTCAATGTTGTATTTATTTTTTATATACCAACTATATTTATAAATCCAGTATTGGAATCCTCTGTAAGGACAGCACAAGGAGGTATGACCTGTACCTGCTGGCCCTAGGCAGCAGACAAGTGTCTATAACCGCTGAAAGAGCTGGTGCACATGTACAGTACGTGTAAATGGATGGTAAAAAATGTACTTATTTATAAAAACATTGCTCTCTTCTTCCTGGAACTAACCTTTTTAACCACATCTCACCAAAAAGCTGAACACTACATTACAAGCGATAGAGCCTATAACAGGGGTTTAGTGCTACTGCCTCAAAGCCTGGATGGACTGTTATGCAGCCAACTCACCAACCTGTCACACCTGTGCATTACCTACAACATGAGAAACAATGTTTATTACTTTGTTGTGATGTAAATATTTTATTTGGTTAGAGTGTGCATATTACTTATTCAATTAACTAGACTTGACACTGGTGTTATTTCATCGCTATACCTTGAGTATCTCTATAACACATTCTCTCCCAGGACCAGTGAGCTACAGGTGCACCTGTTCAGCCTAGTTTTTTTAACAGTTGTAGAGGGAGACTTCAAATCACTGTTTTGTGTAATTATTAACACTAAATCAAACCAAAATCAAAGTAAATGCATAGGTTTGCAATTTCTGAAAGTTTGTTAGCATTTGCATAGCATTAGCCTAAATTAGACAATGCTAACGTTTTATCACTGGCCACATTCTTTCTTGTGCTGCAAGATTTCGCTCTTTAATTTCGGGAGTTGTTGAGACCGCGGTTTGAGCCGGCGGCACAAATTGATAAGGCTCTAGGCCTGTATGCACAGAAAAATCCTCCACTTTGAAGGACCCCTCCGTAGCAAAGCTACTGGCGTCCCTCCAGTCTCTATCTTTGCGAGTTTGACAGAGGCTGTCAATCAATCCGTCACTGCGGGCCTCAGGTGCACGCCCCCGCTGAGCTCCGCCATCGGTTCGTCCCCTCTATCTCTGCTGCGCTCTGCCTACTTTTCCAGCATTTTTCAAATTTTGTGAGTGGGTGAAGTTAGGCTCTGACCAGGGGTTTAGTTACACTTTACCTTTCCTCACCGTGAGGCATGGGCGTAGGTTTGGTCTCAGCTTTGGTGGGGACACCCCCAAACCCCCGATAGGATTCACACAGAAACTGACACAACTTAAGGAAGACAAACCCTCCTTTCACACCTTTTCTGTTTTTAATCAGCCAAATGAACATGTGTAGGGTTCAAATGAACGCAAATTGCGTGAGCTAATTACTCACGTTGTTTGGTCAAATATGCGACAAACGAGTCAATACTTAACCTATGACAGAATAAAGAAGTTGACAGACAAATGTACAACTCACCACATTAGACGTCCTCACTTCCCTCTGAGTCTTTTTATTCCTGACATGAAAACTGTCCAGTCCTGGTTCAGTTCTGGATTCATTCTCTGATTATCAAAGCAGCCGGGACTAGAGGATGAAGGGCTGTGTTCAGCTTTGACACTGACACGGAGCTGAGGAGCTGTATTTTCTGATTAAAATAAACGTTCCCTCTCCGTCCATAACGTCAGTGAATCTTCATTATGTTTTGCCAAGGCTCAACCTTTAAATTTTAGTCGTTTCTAACGCATTATCAGGCTACGCTAAACATGTTGAAATTTCCCGCTGCTCTGTCCGTAACCATAACAACTTGTGGACCCGCGCGTGTAGACGTAGCTGTCCTAGAAGTGCCTGTTCAAAAATATGTTTTTTATTTATACAATCTATGGTTTTACACAATGCGCTTGTAACTATGAATAATGTCTTGCGGTCCAGATCGCGGTCCGCCTTTTGAAGACCCCTGGGGTAGTGCACTTGTTCAAAGGCATCTCAGATTGTAATACATTCAGAAACCAATAGTGCTAGTAATAAAAAAAAAAAACTTAGATTTTCAAGTAAAATCCAAAGCTCAGCTGGTATCGAAACTTCGGGAAATGAGTATCGTATCGTTTCAGATATTTCAGTATCAATAATTATCGAAATATCGATATTATGTGCAACGTCAGGCTTTCGGTGTAAATTGGGGGTTATTCTTTAAATTTATTTAATGTTACAGATTAATGTAATAATGCTAGTGTGACCAGCCTTGAGCAATTCTGAGATAAAACTGACCTGTCTTATCATAACCCTTATTTATTCAAGGAAGTCCCACTGAGATTACAAATGTCTTTTACAGGGGAGTCCTGGCCCTTGGTTTTAACTTCTTTATTCATGCAAAGAAATTCCCTGACAATTTTCCTGACAGTTGCTTCAAGTTTAATATATTGTTTGGTTACCGGAATTACAAATACACTGTGTGTACAATTAAGTTCTATTTTTGAGGATTATTATTATTATTGAACAATGCTCTCGGGCAATCCAAATTGTTAAAAAAAATTCAAACCTAAATATTTAAGGAAGATAAAGTGAGTTTTCGGCTTTTTTAGGAGAATATCTATGTGTGCACAAACACCGTCAGTTTCTTGATCTGTTGACAATCAAGTTTTTCTGCAACAGCAACCACAGCCTCCCAGACACTGATCAGAGAGCTGTACTGTTTTCCTTCACAGTAAATCTCCTGTTTAAGAAGGGCACACAAGTTCTCAGTAGGGTTTAGGTCCTGGCTGAGGAAGGGGTGTTATAATTTCTTCATCTTTAAGGCATTTATTGGCTAGCCACTCGGTTGAATACTTTAATGCATGCAATAGAGCATTGTCTGCATAAAAATCATGGTCTTATTGAAATATGCAGACTTTTTCCTGTACCATGTTTGAAGAAAGTGTCAGTAGGTTTGGGAGTTGATTTTGAGTCCATGTTCAACCCGAAAAAGGTCCAACTAGCTCCTCTTTAATAATACCAGCCCATACGAGTACCCTACCTCCACCTTGTTTGCGTCTGAGTCGAAGTGGAGGTTTGTGCCTATCACTGATCCAGGCACAGGCCCATCCATCTGGTCCATCAAGAGTCACTCACATCTCATGTGCCTAAGTATTACTGTGCCAGCTCGTGGTAATGAGCAACACCTCTTTATAGGATTAATGTGAACCTGTTAAAAGTAAACCATTACACATTCAGTGACAAATAAAATTTTGCTGAAAGAAAATTAAACTCATCGCAAATTCTAACATGTGAAATACCACATGGGGAAACACATTTTAATATATTTCCATTTGATTTGCTTGTGCCCTTTTCTGTGCAACAGTATTTGTGTGAGATCAGTGAGTTTCCTCATTCAGAGGAAGTCAAAGTCAAATGAGCCTCAACATGTTCTGTAACATCTGCTCTCTTCCTGTTCACTTACTTTGGTTTGAAGGTCTGTGTAATGCTCTTGCTCATATGTAAATAATTAATTTTTATAATCATCTGATTTTTTATTCTGATTTCTGGACATGGGTTTGTTTACAACAAATGCGGTTTCAATGAGTGGATAGAAAGATTTTGAGATAAAGTATATGTTTCTGCCGTGTTTTTTGATTCTATAGAAAGACAATTATTAGTACTATGTAAATAAAAATACAAACCCAATTCCCAAAAAGTTGGGACATTGTACATATTGTGAATACAACATACAACATAGGTAACATATCAAATGTTGAAAGTGAGACATTTTGAAAAGTCATGCCAGATATTGGCTCATTTTGGATTTCATGAGAGCTAGACATTCCAAAAAGTTGGGACAAGTAGCAATAAGCCAAAAAAGTTAAATGTACATATAAGGAATAGCTGGAGGACCAATTTGCAACTTATTAGGTCAATTAACAACATGCTTAGGAATAAAAAGAGCCTCTCATAAAAGTGTCTCTCAGAAGTCAAGATGGGCATTCCCCATGCTGCGGTGAAAAATAGTGAAGCAATATCAGAAAGGAGTTTCTCAGAGAAAAATATCATCCAAAGATTCAGAGAATCTGGAACAATCTCTGTGCGTAAGGGTCAAGGCCGGAAAACCATACTGGATGCCCGTGATCTTCGGGCCCTTATACGGCACTGCATCACAAACAGGAATGCTACTGTAATGGAAATCACAACATGGGCTCAGGAATACTTCCAGAAAACATTGTCGGTGAACACAATCCATCATGCCGTTGCCAGCTAAAACTCTATAGGTCAAAAAACAAGCCATATCTAAACATGATCCAGAAGCATAGACCTTTTTATCTGGGTCAAGGCAAATTTGAAATGGAATATGGCAAAGTAGAAAACTGTTCTGTGGTCAGACAAATCAAAATTTTAGGTTATTTTTGGAAAACTGGGACGCCATGTCATCCGGACTAAAGAGGACAAGGACAACCCAAGTTTACATCAGCGCTCAGTTCAGAAGCCTGCATCTCTGATGGGATGGAGTTGCATGAGTGCGTGTGGCATGAACAGCTTACACATCTGGAAAGGTACCATCAATGCTGAAAGGAATATATCCTTGTTCTAGAACAACATATGCTCCCATCCAGACGTCATCTCTGTCAGGGAAGACACAAGTAACACTTTTTTTGCAATGTTTAACTAGACTTTTGAACGTTTGCTGTGGTCAGTCTTCAAAGATGAATGTAATGAACTGCGCATGTGCATCGTCAGGCTTTCGGTGTAAATTGTGGGTTATTCTTTAAATTTATTTAATGTTACAGATTAAATTAATTAACCGACCTTTCTTATCATATACGGTGGCAGAGTGGTTAGCACTCCGGCCTCACAGCAAGAAAGACCTTTCTGTGTGGAGTTTGCATGTTCTCCCTGTGTCTGCGTAGGTTTTCCTCCGGGTACTCTGGTTTCCCCTACCACCAAAAACATGTACAAAATAGAACTACCGATGGAAATTAAGCTATAATCTGGTACAAGCATCTCTGCTCCGGCTCAATGTACATTGTACGCTGTACTAAAGAAATAAATTAATTCTCTTCTCTCTCTGATATAAAAGTAATAAAAAGCACAGACCTGTAAATCTATATAAGAATCGTGAGTTGAAGTGATTTTGTTTTTATTGATTTATCGTCAGAGAGCTCTTTGTGAGGCTCATTTGGACTAATTTACTGAAATGTGAAGTCAGAGGCTAAATGGAGAAGCTAAAGCATTAACAAATTGTGTAAAGTAGGGTTTTCTTATTATTCTTTTTTTAGTATTATTGTAGATTTGATAACACAATCAAATGAGTAAATGCTTTTACAATTGCTCTTTTTATTTACACTTATTTAAATGTAGTTGTAAATAGATGTCTCAATACTTGTTTAAAGTATAATCATTTTATTTAAAACTAATAATCCTAAATTAATCAATAAATTAAAGTTATTTTATAACAGAGGAAGAGTAGACAAAGGCAGTTTGTACTCCCTGTTAGAACATGAAATTAATCACTTGATTTCAAAAGTAGGACCGAGCGCCAAATAAATAAAACGGCACTTAAACTTCACTACTCCAGAGTCTTTGTTTTAGACAAAACAAAACAACACTTACTTAAAATATTTTCAAAAGACGGCTCAGCACCAGTAAGTACAGAAAAAAATCTCAAATAGGTGAGAGCCATTCAACAAAATTAATTTTACACTAGTTTATGGGATGGATTATGTTAATCTAACTATAAAGCTGATTTGTAAAGACTTACATGGTATTGGCATGCAAACAAAGGCATATTAGTTTAAAGGCACAGCTGAAACATTGGAACTCATCTTCCTTAGTTGAGAAAATATCTACTGTATAATTACACCTTTTTGATGTGTCAAATAATAATTATATTTCAGCAAGCTACAAAAAAGCCCAAAGATATTTTGACATTGTGTTGTAGTTGTTGTAGAATACAGTCATTTAAATTCAAATAATTTATACTTCACCAACATTAAAAACATTGATGTTGTTAGCAGCACTGACAGTGATTTACCAAAAATGAATACCTAAATACATTTAAGTTGACAGGTCAGGGGTTTTCAGTCACCTATTATCCCAGAGAGTGCTGCTTCTTTAGGCTGTCTGAGCGTCTCACTCTCTCCTCTGGAGTCTTTCTGTACCAGCTCCTGTCAAGGTAAACAGCTGCAGTCACAAAAAGACAATTCAATTCTCTCCAGCTGCAGTGCCCGACAGATTTATTGGAAACATGTTATCAAGGAATCAAGCTGCAATCAATGTTTTCTTTATTTGAAGCATATTTAATTAGTATGTAATTAATGTTCTAATAACATATTATGTGCAGCCACATTTTGCACAGGCTTAACTGAAATAACCAGGTTAAAAAAAAAGAAAAGAAAAGTGGAAGATAAGATTACCCCTGGCGGTTCAGCGGGCCCGAGGCAGGTGAATTTTGGCCTTGGCTTGGTTTCAATACTCTGGAAAGTAATATATAGTATTATTATATAGTGTAATATATAGTGTATAGTTTAACTACAATATTATTGTTCATTTTCAATCATGAGCTTACCTGTTAGTAGTGGGGCTCTTTGGCTTCAGTTGTATCTTCCTATTCTGAGCAGGAGACCCACTTGCCCTACAACATCCACAAAACAATGCACTTACACAATACCATCTAAAAGCAGAGATATCATTGCAGTGCTGTGAGCATATAGACTTGTTTTTACCTCTTTTTTCTGTCTAGAGACCTCTGTGTGGCAGCAGAGAGAACCACTTTTTCTTTAGGGGACTTTGGTTTCTCCTTAAGGGTCAAAGAAATGCACACAAAGTGCAAACACATGCACTTTAAATAAAACATTTTCACTTTCTTCAGAAAGCAGTAACAATGTGGCCGTTCTTTGCATTACCATGTCTCGAAGCTTCCTCTCTAAGCGGAGCTCCCTGTCTTGTTGCAACAAAGCTAGTCGTTGTGGTAGAGGCATTTGGAAGAAGATGTCATGGATGTCATAAAGTGCTGCACGCAACTGAGCAACAAAAGATATGCACAAATGAATACAGTGAAAGAGAGACCTCTGCTGTTGACACACTGTACATGCACATACCTGGGCTCTAACTCTCTCTTGCAGAGAAAGGTCTTGTGTTGAGGAAGTGACTCTCTTTTGTGGGACTTCAGTTTGGAGTGAACGTATGAACTCTTGTGTGTCCTTACATAAATGCATACACAACATAAAATACACCCAGTAAATCTTTAACATGTGGATTTCATTTTGGAATGATTGTTTTGTTTGTAACAAGTATTAGTCTTACCAGAATTGTTTGGCGCAGATGTTTGACCTTTTCTATTTTGAGCAGACTCCGAGTCAGAAAGCCACGTGTTATAGCACTAATACGACAGAAGGCTCTTTGCTGTTCTGATGTCATGACCTAGTGACAATAACATGCAGGAGGATAACTATAAACATGAGAAACAATAAAGTGATATTGTGAAAACAATTAGCTAGACCCACCTGACTGAGCCGTGCCTGGGGTTTGCTACCAGTCCAGATGGGTCCCCACATGTAAATAGGTGACTGAATAGAGGGAGAGGACACATTGGAGCTCACAGGACTAGGAAAACCTGAAAAACATGGAAAATTGTGGAAAAAACACGTTGAGCACCCCATAGTAAATCCTGTAGTAATCAGGCTTCTTAAACTAATACCTATGCTGTGCCCGGGTGTTCGCTCAGATGGAGTATGTGCAGGGCTTAGTCTGGGGCAGGTTGGGCTAATGATCGGACAGTTGTCACTGACCAATTTGTGATTCCACCCACTGGCATCGGCACTCAGAGGCCGCCTGGATACAAGCCCCTTCAGCTTCCTTTCTGCCTGTTCATGTTCCTTAACATATATACACATATATACATTAGTGCACAAGAAACAAACCTATTAAGTGTATGTGATGAGCATTTAAACAAGCTCACCAGGACGAGGCGCTGTTGTGCTCTATCTTGCTCAGCCAACAGCTGTGACATCTGCATAGCATGCTCGTCCTCCAGATGTCTTTGCATGTCCTCCAAAGCCTGTGCCTGCCTCTGAGCACCCTCTTTTCCTGAGCACAAACATACAGAATCACTAACATATAGTCTTCTTATCCTTTCCTAGTGAGTAACAGAAGAATAGGCTTAAGTGTAACAGTAAGGACTCACCTGACTTACTGGTCTGTGCTTCTACCCTATTTCTACGTGCATTTAGTGTTAATTTACTATTGTTCAAGCATTGAGGCTCATTAGGCTCCATCCTGAGTTTGGTCTGGGACGAGTCAGGAGTCACACAAGGCCTCAGCATGGATTGTGGAGGATTCTCTATGTTATAGGACTGGTTTATGGAGTCTGTAGGGAGCCGCCGATTTGGGCCGAGCCATGTTACACCAGCCATGAAACGTGGAACCCTTTCTTGACTGCGGTCTATATGCTTAGCTGCCGAATGGCCAGTTTGTTGGTGGTTATCTAGAGTGTGGCATCGTCGACGAAATTGCGTAGACACACAGTCAAAGTGTCCACTTGGGCTGGACCCTGAATTGCTTGCAGGACTGCAGATCTCCTCTACTGGGCTGGTACTCCAATTAATGGATCCACAATCAACACCTCTATTAACACTGTCCCTATATTCATTCCCCAGTGAACCCCTGTGATGAGAGGACTTTGCAGATCCCTCCCAGTCTGCCACACTTTCACCTGATCTTCCTGGGCTTCGAGGAATAAGATCGGCTGGCTCTATTGGGAAGGAAATGTGGATGTTTCCCGTAGAAACCGGACGTCGACGCCTTTTATTTGCACCTGTTGCAGGGGAGAAATCTGAAAAATCATCTGTATCTGGATGGCAGATTTGCTGGTTAAGAAAGCCAGGGGAGAGAGAGCCAGACTGTGGAAGACTGGAGTCACATAGTGGTTGGTGCTGTATCTGGATTTTAGGTTGTCCAACAGGACTGTGGTGCAAACTAAATCCAAACTCTATGCTAGAGTCCCTCGTAGGGTTGCAGCCTTTACTGTTAGTGTCAGGCCCACTGTCAGGTGAGGGGGTCTGGCAGACTGTATGAAGAACTTTCTGCTCCTGTTTCACGTACTCCCTGGACTTTTTGAGAAGACTATCCAAACTAAAGTCCTCTTCCTCCTCGTCATCATCTTCCTCTTCACTTTTCTCCTCTGTCCTCATCTTCTCTTCATCCACTGCCTTGTAGCAATCAATAAGGCAAGTCTCAGAAAAGGGGGCAGCAGGCAGATCATTACTTTGAAGCCCACTCCCTGAATCTTTGGAAAGTCCAGGTGAGTCAGTGACTAACGTGTATTCACCAGCTGTCACACTCGGGGCTTTTCCAACCTCTCCAGATGTTTGTATCTACATATAAAAAGATTAAAACACAATATTATTAAAAGGTGTAAACATGACACACAAAGTCAATATTCAATTAAAGCCTGGTAGCTTTTATGTCCAAAGTATAATCATGAATGTATAGTTCAGGAAAAGAGCACATTTCAAGAGGGACAGTGTAAAGTTAGCCGGTCAGTACTTAAACCAAAGCATGTCACTTTCAGTTTGAGTGATATATGACATTCAACTCCATTTCTTATAAGAGAAAATATAAAAATGAAGCTGTTTATAATAAAGTAATACTTAAGCAGTATAATAGTTTGTATAATACAGCTTTATTTATTTACCTATTAATTTGGCCATTGAATGATCTTAATTATAAAACAAGCTCCTACTATTATAAATGTAATGCCACTGTAAAAATCCAAATCGATTTTTTGTTTACCACTTTTTGAAAAATACAACATTAACCTGAGCCTTGTCCAGTAGGTCTTGAACCCGAGCTAAAAGTCTGTTCCTCTGCTGGTTCTGCCTTTCCACCTCCAGCTGCACTGCTTGTCGTCTGTAGTTACACATCATATGGCGTTGCTCAGCAGTGAGCTGAAAAACAAAGTTATGTAAGCCCAAGCAGCTATAACTTATACCAATATGCAGATATACAGAGTTAGACAAGTCATCTGTTTTAGTTGTGTAACAGACAGTGGTGGCCAAAATTATTAGAACACTTTAACTACAGATTCATCATTATACTCAACATATAGAATAGAGCCGTCATAAGGAGATTCAGATCAGTTCCCACCAAAAACAAGCTTGGCCTATTCTACTATTGACTACTGTCAATGTCACACAATCATGTTCCTTCAGTGAAGAAGCCAGGGGTTAACATTAGTGTTGTTTTTTTATTTATTTATTTATCCTTTATTTAACCAGGAGAAGCCCATTGAGATTAAAAATCTCTTTTGCAAGGGAGACCTGGCCAAGATAGGCAGCTGAATTACATTACATCATTACATACATACATACAAAGACACACAAAGAAAATCTCAATTAAAAACATTGACACGTGAGAGAGTCCAATTCAAAACATCTCATTTTTAACTTAAAAGCACTCAAAGGAATCAATTTACTAAGTTTTAAGTTGTTCTGCAGCAAATTCCATGTAAAGGGAGCAGAATAAACAAAGGCCTTTTTACCCAGCTCAGTACTGACATGTGGGACAGAAAACAAGACAACAGCCTGTGTTGTAAGTATGTTCACTTTATCTTGTTAAGTAATTTGTTGTGCTCAGAGCATGCCCTCATGAATATTATGAAATCAGGTTTTGGAGGTATTTTCAAATCTGTCTGTTTCTTATAATTTTGGCCACCACTGTATTTAAATTCTAAAAACTAGCATCTGAGCCCATAGCTCATTTTTCCAGCTGGCAACATGTTCCTGTTCATTTTAGAAATGAACTGCTGATCTATTTTGGACTATCTGGGCACACAAAACACTCTCACAAAGAGTATATGTACTGAAGTCCTGGGAGATTTTAGTTAACATCTTGTAAATTTTGTCTCAAATAAATCAAATGTATTATAGTGAATATACATGACCATACATTTGTGGATAGCCACAGAAGAATACCTTAAACAGCTATGTAGGCCTTCTAGGGAAAACATTTAGAATTAATATCAAAGTGACAACTTGTTACTTTTAATGTAATTTTTTTATGTGTCTATAGAGAATAAAAGGGGAAAGGGAAGTCTGGGTGTCTCTGCTTAGACTGCTGCCCTGTGACCCGGCCCCGAAAAAAAAACAGAAGAAAATGAAAATAGAGAATAAATGTTATACACGGTGAAACCACTGTGGTATAATATTTTCCTCACCAGTGGTGAAAGAATAGCTCTTCCATGGAACAGGATAACAGATTGTGTCTTCAGGGAACACAGTGGCTCGCATGTGGACTTCTTAAATTTCCCCTCCTCCTGCAGAAAGGCCAGACTCCGGAGGCAAAACTCCTCATAGCTCTCCATCTCAGCACACCAACACATCCACCCTCTGAACCGGAAACATACACCATGCAGTCTTGTAATAGAGCTGTCAAATGAAATTGACAATAAAGAATTAAATCAACGTTGTCAAGTCAAGTGAAAGAAGACTTTCCTGGGTGAGGTCTGCAGTAAAAATGTACTTCTATAATGAAGAGGAAGAGCAGGACAAATTATCCACAACAAAAGATGGTCTGTGTGCCTTTAGTTGTTTTATCACACTCATCACATTCCTGCAATGCCTTTCTAGCAGACCTTGCTGGTGAATGACTTCCATTTCCCTGCCTCACTCAATCCTGTTACTAATCAATAGCCTTTTTTTTCTAATTCTGAAAATGACCGTCAGCACATGGTCCTAATTGCACAAATCCTTTGGTCAACAGTCTATACACAGCTCTTTAAAGAAAGACAGAATGCGAATGGGGTAGTAGCCTAAATATATCACTTAACTCAACTGTTATTAGCATCATTGCCAATCAAGGTACCTGGTTCAAACAGTACAATATTTAGACTTGAATGCAAATGCACAACGATGCTGCCAACTGAACCTAGCGTGGTGATCCAAAGCCGCCCAATTACAGCGACCTGGCTGGGTTAACAGTGATTTCTGCAATGAGAACACATCCATCGTGACAACACAGAATGGGAATTGCTTTGCCTATTGAATCGGCTAGCTATAAGAGCAACCTTAACATGGAGCGTTACAAAGGTTTGGTCAAAAAAATATTATTTTAGGGGGATATATTTTGAAGCTAGAAGCACGCTGTAGTGGGCTACAGATGTTAATGCCACTTCATTCACACACACGTGTCTGCCATTTCTTACCTTTACTGCGAAGAAACGTGGCTTAACAGCTGCTCTTTTTCTCCTCAAATGTCAAAAATACGAACGTTCATTTTAACGGGAAAAAGTGGCGAGTATAACATAAACCATGGGTTTCCTTTGACGAGCAGGATTTGTTCATCTTTGTAGTCTTCCGGGGGCCAACAGCGCCTCCTAGCAACAGTATCCCAGGCGGCATTCCATTATCGTATGATAAGGTAGGTTTATAATGACCCTAAAGGGTGTTATTCCAATTTAAAAGTATTGTTTGATTTGAGCTACTGTGCAAATTTAAATTTAGTATAGGGGTTTAAATTTAATGATATAATGGACAAAGAAATGTGCAATAATAGCTTTATTGTGTTAGTTATATAGTCATAACAATTTAATATTTAAATGTTGAATAGTACCATAAATAGTCCAGTAAACATTGTGGTTCTGTGGTTTTCACAACTCTTCCTTTGAATGCACAGATGAACCTGAGTGTGTAGGTCTGGCAATGCGCACATTCTCCTTGTTTTCATGAAGCAGAGCATCAATGTCACTTTCCAAAAATGTGGAGTCCTGTTGCACAAATAAATTTAGATTTTCCTTTATAAAAATATATATATAAAATTTAAAATTATATATAAATATATATATAAATTACAGATCATAGCTATATGTTTACAATATACTCATACCATACCTGAATGGTGTGGAGCTTTACCCCTACGCAAGCTGTGGACTGCTCATAACACAGAACTACATCCAGTTTCTTTGGATCTTTCTTTAACAAAGTTTCATAGAACTGATCCTGATGAACACCTAGATTTACAATAAATAAATACAATGTAAACATGGAAAAATGGACATATACAGTGCAATCATTGTCAAAGTCTTACCTAACAGGTGCTTGCAGGAGGATCTTTTGTCTTCAGCCAGTTTCTCACACGCTGCACCTCGGATAAGCTTTTTAATTTCCCCCTTTCTGCTTTTGGACGGGCAATCCTGCAATGCTTTCTCAATCTCTGATGGAAATAGTGCCACAGACATTATTAAGAAAAAGATTGTTTAAGTAATGGTAAATTTTATTAATTATGTAAAAATTTTAATTTTAAACAAATTTAAAGTTTACTTTGTCCTATAGCTAGAAATGTCCAAATATTTGAATTAAGCATACCTTTTGCTGTTGTTAGACAACTCTCACAATAAAGTTCTGTAAAAAATACAGAAGGTTAACAAATAACTACAACAAAACATGGACCACAACAGAAAAACATGCACAAGTAGCCTTCAATAAGGTTTTAAGTGTACTTACTCTGCTCTGTGTCTTTAGGTTGCACAATAGAGATGTAGACCACACAAATTAAAAACATTAAGAGTTTCATGGTTTACAGATTAACTGAACAAAACACACTTCCTGAGTAAAATGAGAACAGTCCCTCTGAAGCAAACAGTGCTCATCCACACTATCTTTATCAATGTTGTAGTCACGTGATCTCGGAGACAAAAGGATTACATTACCATAACACCACTGGCATGGAAGTCCAGTTTTTCAGGTTTGTCTTGACAATTTAACAATTATTATCCGGCTGTTTGTGTGGTTTCTTAAAATGAATTTAAAATAATTACTTATTAATGCACCCATCGGCCAAATAAGGTCTATAATTTATAGATTTAATGACCACATACTGTATACCTTAATGAATGGTTAGTACAGTACAGTACAGTCTACAGAGGATGTGTATTGAACAATGTTCTTTCTTGATGTTTATGTTTGAATTAAAATTTTAATTAAAAGTTTCTAAATTTTATTTTTTATTTAAAAATGTATTTAATTTAAATTGAAGTTGAATAATTAGCCAAATGTCACAGATATAAATAGACAAAACTATGTAAAAAAAAAATAAATAAATAAAAACAGACACACATGGTTGTAATTGTCTCAAGCTCCACTTGGTGGCGTTTTGATATATGCTGACAGCGTTTTGACATACGCCATATATGGACATTTTCACCTTATAAGGACTGAGGCTAATGGATAGGGCTAATGACGTTGGGGTTGGAACGGAAAATGTGACCGTGTGCGGGAAAGGCGAACGTTAGCGTGAGTAAGGTCCACTTCGAATTTAGAGTTTGGCCTGCATCTTCCTACATTACAGACCGCACAAAATCAACGATAATGGCATTGGTTTGGGATTGGCCTACCTACTAGATGAAGTTCAACTGTAACCACTCGCCGGCGTTTAATGTGATAACAGGGTTTACATGTGAGTAGTCTCAACTTATACACGTATGATAGTTGCAAAGTCAGTACAACCTTCATGGTTTGGTTTCCTTAAACATTTTTGTAGTTGACTGGCCTGCAGTCACTTAAGTTAGCTAAGTTAGTTTGCAACCTAAGTTAGCTTAACAGCTAACAAATCCCATAAGGTTAATGCAAGAAGACGTAATGGCTGTTCAATTTTTAACTGCAACTACAATTGCAACCATTAAACTTATTTTAACACGTTGTTTGACTACTCTACATAATTATTCAAATTGTTATGCCAGTGCAGTGCCTACACATACATAGCACGTAGGCTACATTAGCATTAGTCTGTACTAAGTAGCTACAGCTTAATAGTGAATGGACGAATAGACTACAGTGGACTACTGTTATATTTAAAGGCTATGCGGCTGTGTTAAAAACAAACTATGGACCTTATGGTACACCGGGTCTGTGTGTATGCCATTATTTACTCTGACCCAAAGTTCTGTTCCATGCATGTAATGTAAGGCTTCTCTGAACTGTCCAGCAGATGGCGCTTTGCATTGTGTAACTTGTTGATGACTTTTGTTGAGCATTGGTTTTGTTAAAAAGCTGTTATACGCTGTTTGTTTATTTCATTCAATAAACAGAGGAAATACAAACATAGTAAGAAATTACATATTATAATGTATGATCCGATCCTATTTCTTTGAATTGGGGGCGCATAATCTAAACTTAAAATGTCTGACAATCCACATGAAATGCTGTCCAGCTTTCATCAACTCAAACAACACAAAATACACTTTAGCAATTTGAATTTCTGAACAATATTATTAATATCCATCAGAAACACTGACCAATCCTCATGGCTTCCCACAAGTCATATTATACATGTAACATAATCTGATTTTATATTATTTGTCTCTACAAATTCTGTTTTTTTTGCTTTTGTGTTTTGTAAAATTTATTCAGGCTCAAAAGAATAGGATCTGAGCAATCTGATTATTGGGATCGGCTCAGACTTTAAAAATATTTGTTTATTAAATTGGCAGGCAAGTCTAATAAATTATGTTGTTTCCATGTTAAGCTTAAGATTTTTTAATGACTTATTCCTCTTTCATGTAAGATTTGTTCCATGGTTTGTTCTGAATACTTTTCCAATATTTAGTTTTGAACCATTATTGCTATATTCAGGTTAAAGAAAAAATGGAAACAATGCACACAAGAAGAAAAAATCATTAAAATTATAATATGTAAGGTTTTAAAGGCATGTGTACCTTGTCACCAGAACATATTAAAATTTTATACTGTAATGTGTTTTCACAAGGCACATATTAAAGGTCCACAGCAAAGTGACTCCTACCAGGCTTCTAGCTCTCTCCCTGTTCTGTATTTTAGCAGTGAACCATTCATTTATTTTTGTACATTTTTTTAAGTTGTTAAATGGATACGTTTGAAAATATTTATTTTAAGAAGAATTCACAGTTTTGTACATATGTCCAAAGTCAATGAGTAATCGTGTAAAATGATCGCGATTTCAGTAATGACCAAATTGTTTCTTAAACTTCTTTTGGGTGCAGTGGACGTTATGGATGAACCAATTCTTAATACAAAAAATGTAGAAACTGGGTTCATAATTCTATACTCGCCGTCACAACAATGTTTTTAACGCACGTTTAACAAGAATGCTTTTGTTGTTGTAAGTAGCCCACAAAGTATTTAAATACCCCACATGGTATCCTTTGAGACCACCCCAGGGTTCACTCGCTGTCAGGTACAATAATAGTGGGATTCCTGTCGGTGCCTGGGGCCAGCAGAGGTCCAGTGAATGGCGTTGCAACAGAGCTGTCCTCCAATAGATTTGAAGTGTGCGCCCTGGCCGACAATAGAGGGCCTGGGAGCTGTGGGAGTGGGAGGAACAGCTCGACAGCGATCCTTCTGGCTTTGTTACACTCGGGAAGCCATTTTGGATATCTTGCTTGTTGTGGACCTAGCATAACACTCAGTTACGACTTGCAAACTTTGCGGCTATTTCAGGAGAACCACATTACATCGGACTATTTCCCACTGAAAGATATAACATTTGCGTTTGTGTGCGTCGGGATGATTTTTGAACTTTACGCATCCGACGTGCTGTATGGATGTTCCGCTGGATTACGGTCCTAAAGAATAATAATATACATGGACTATAACCACGCGGGCAAGTGTTAATATTACTCAAAATATTAATTCTACAGGTTAGGTTGGATGCAATTTTGTGAACGTTATATTTGTTTAGCTTATTACTGTTTTGTAGTGAACGCAATCAGGCCTTAATTTTTACACTAGTCCTCCTTTATGTGAGCGAGTATTAGACATTGACGCTAATATTTGGGCATTTTTAGTGTCTAGTAAGTGTTTTGTTTATGGTAAATACCGAATATTATTACAAGTGTAAATGGTACGTCATTGCACAAGCCTGTTTGTCACTGACCCCTCACAGCGTTGAAAACATGACATCTAAATATAGCTTTAGGCAATATGAGAGTGTCTTGACCGGACACTATGTGCAGTTAAAACTACATAACTAAAGTAAATGTGTTTTTAAATGCTGCTTGATACTCGGTAGACTACAAATACAAGTTGGGTCGCAGGTGTTTTGCGTAAAAGAGCATGCAAAACACACCTAAGAGAAACTATGTTGTGGGAAATGTGTCACTCTGTAGCATATTCAGTGTAGGTGTGTTCTTGTGAGTTTTGTCTGAGCTCAAGCTTTGTGATCCAGTGTTTGCAGTAGAAAAAAATGTATTTGATCTTCATGGGATACCAGGAACTTTACATTTTACGCTGGTTTATGCAGCCATGATGTATTGTAAAAGGTTGTTCTGAAAATCTGGAAATCCCACATTTTGACTCAGCAGACAAGTCAAAACGCTAATCCTGTCTGATTTTAAGTACTCTCATTGGCTTTCAGATATTAGTTTCTATTTATCCCTCTTGTTTTCGCTCTGTGGCTGGAATGGATTTGAATAAGATTACCGTTTTAGATATAAGTGGGGGATTTGAGAAAGAGCCATCTGTTTCTGTGCCCGTGTGTACCTGCATTCAAAGTCCGATAATTAATTGACAAAGGAAGGTTTTGGCTACAGTGGTAAGTTGCACCATCAGCAGCTCACTCTAACCTACATGCAGTATCCACATGTGCTGTATTTACATAAACAGGTTTGACTCAGAGACAGGCCAGTAGTTTCCCGCCTATTGCCCAAAACTCTGCCCCTCCCCTTGCTACGTTTAGGTGGTTTCATAACACTGCCTTTTCTGTGTGTGGAGCTTACCCATGTAGCGAGTGTCGGAGTATTTGTTCTGAGTCCGGTGTAGGAGTCAAAGGAGAGGATTGTTGTGTCTTTGCGCTGCCTGTACCAGCTGTTACTGACAGTTGACGTCTACTTGTTTACCAGAGGACAAGTTATTCATTGCAGTTTTCCTGGCTTTGGTCCGTCACCAACAGCCAGAGCCAACATGCAGCAAGAGGTCGGCATGTCTCAGAATCAGAATTACAGTAGTGTTGTTGTCTGTCTCGTGAATAGGAATGTGCAGTTGCTCTCATTCGGGCCTCCATCTCCAGCACTTATTGGTTATTAGGCGTTAGTGTGGCAGTTACTGGTGCTTGCGTTTTCTTGGAAGTAGCCCAGTGGTTTGTGCTAGAGCTGGTTTAGGGAGCAGCAGGAAATAATCAGGATGTAGTGTATTGATGATGTATTACAGTTTTATAGAGAAACAGAGCGTGAGCTTTTAGTTGAACTAATCTGGTTGCATGGTAAAATGGAAATGGTGGACAGAATAAAGGAGCGTTGTTAATGTTGTTTTGTAGATTGTTCTTGTCCCATCCGTTTCTAAAGAGTCCTGTCCTTTGCATCCCGACTCTTACAGTCTAAACAAAGAAGAATGAACATGGATTTTTCCCAACTGCACATATACACGCCACCAATGTGTGCTCCAGAGAACACCGGCTATACCTACGCTCTCAGGTGAGAATACGCTGTGCAGTGCTGCATTGCACACTTGAGTTTTGGCCTGTTCACTTAAAGCATTATATTCATGTTTCCATCCTGGTGGGTTTCTGCTAGAGGATTGCCAATTGAAGATAATGTAATAGAAGTTCACGAGACACAGATTTAATCTCAATTAGAATAAAACAATCAGCATTCACAGAGGCCTGTGTAATCTATCATATTTCAGTGGCTTTCTTTCACAACCTGTTATTTTTGTCAAACAGGGGTTTCCTTTTTTTCACTACAAATATCCAGTCTTTGTGGTTTGTGTGACTAAGCCTCATGGCTCTTTGTTTATATCCGTAATGTGGAGTTTGCAAAGGGTAAAAACTGAGTTGTGTTGAGAATATACAGCAAGCCTTAGTCAACCCAACCACGCTCTTAAGTAAAAAGCTTAAAATGAAATGGTAACTCCAATAGCATTCTCACATTCTTGTTGTGCATTGTTGCTCATATTGTGGGTGTGTTTAATACACTGGAAGAATGTTCTCTTCTGTAGAGAAATGACCCATCCCTGCTTTAAGCTCTGCCCCTGTTTACTTTATTACCTTCAACCTGAGGAACTGAACAAGTTATTTTACTTTAGAAGCAAAGACTGCCCTTTTCTCAAGTTAATGTAGTGTTAAAATGGGTTTGAACAAACACCCCTTATTAAATGAGACCAAGAGACTTTATCAATTCTGAGATCAACTGATTCCAGTTGATCTCAAACACAAGAAGTCAAACACCTTCACCTTAAACTAAGTCCCGATACCTTTTCTTCAATTTATTGATAAATTTGTTAATGTTTGTTTTATGCCTCATTCTTGTCACAGGTTATGTGATTGTCATTGGGGTATAGTAGGAATACAAGCTAAAGCATGGAAAATAGCTGAAAGAATTTGTGAAAGTAACTAGTTTTTTGAGTTTCACTGTGGACTACGAAAAGTGAAGGCTTGAGTCTGGCAGGTTGTCTGAAAAGCTGTAACAAGTTAATCGTGTTTCTGTTACTTTAGTCAGCTGAGAGGCTATTAATGAATCATCCTGATCCCTGGATTACACTAAATAGTTTGCCCTTCTTAGATAACTAATGGCTCTAATTCTGATATAAATTTAAATGTTAAATTATAAAATTTTAAACTATCCACACCAGACTGTGTACAGACTTGAGGGTTGTCAGTATGTGTCTATGCCTGCTGTGAAAATGAGAAATGAATGGCTCAGGCCAGGTGACAAAAATACAGATTAAGCTCTGGTGACTGTGGAGGCCATTTGAGTAAAGTGAACTCTAGTCATGTTCAAGAAACCAGTCTAAGATGATTTGAGCTTTGTGACATGATCCTGCTGGAAATAGCCATCAGAAGATTGGTACACTGGGTCATAAAGGACATGGTAAGCAACAATACTCAGGTAGCTGTGGTGTTTTAAACGATGCTCAATTGGTACCAAGGGGCCCAATGTGTGCCAAGAAAATATTCCCCACACCATTACACCACCAGCCTGAACCGTTAAGACAAGGCATCCCGCCTTGGATCCATGCTGTCCTGTTCTTTACGCCAAAATCTGACCCTACCATCTGAATGTCGCAGCAGAAATCAAGACTCAGACCAGGCAACATTTTTCCAATCTTCTATAAGTCCAGTTTTGGTGAGTCTGTGTGAATTGTTGCCTCTGTTCGCTGTTCTTAGCTGACAGGAGCGGCACCTGGTGTGGTCTTCTGCTGCTGTAGCCCATCTGCTTCAGGGTTCAACGTGTTGTGCGTTCAAAGATGATATTCTGCAGACCTTAGTTGTAACGAGTGGTTATTTGAATTACTGTTGCCTTTTTATCATCTCTAAACAGTCTGTCCGTTCTCCTCTGACATCAACAAGGCATTTTCATCCACACAACTGCTCCTCACTGGATATTTTCTATTTTTCTAACCATTCTCTATATAAACTAGAGATTGCTGTGCGTGAAAATCCCAGTAGATCAGCAGTTTATTTTAATACTCAGACCAGTCCATCTGGCACCAACAACCATTCCACGTTCAACGACACCTAAATCCCCTTTCTTCCTGAAGATCAGTTTTACCTACAGCAAGTTGACTTGACCACATCTAGATGCCTAAATGCATTGAGTTGCTGCTATGTGGTTGGCTGATTAGCATTTTGTGTTACCAAGCAATTGAACAGCCTACCTAAAAAAAAAAAAAAGGTTCCAGTGAGTGACCCTAATATCCACATCGCAAAGGATGACTTACAATAACGTTACTCTGTTAACACAAATTAATGACTTTGTAAGGATAAAGCCTACCTTTTAGTCGACTAGTTAGTTGCTTTCAACTTTCAAATAAAAGTTACTTTTAACAATAATTAATGAGAGTAAGTCAGAAAGCAGCTGTGCTGTAATACATTTGCAGTGTTTTGTGTGTGTGGCAGCTGCTGTTCAGGCTCTTGCAGTTGTCTTGACATCTGGTTTGAGTATATATTTGTGCGCAGCTGCACACTACTTTCTCATAAAGTACCAAACTGTCATCAGTAGCTATATTTAAGAGTTACCTGTTATCCATGTGAGGATCATTACAAGAAACATGATTAGAACCATTCTTTAAAAATCTAATGAAGAGGGTACCATTTTAATATTTGCTTTACATGTAGAACTATCGTGTAGAGCTGTCTCCGTATTAACCACAGCAACATGAAGCAGTACTCTATAGTGCTATAATGTGGAAAGAGAGGGGCAGAAGAGGGTGTCGTTTGTAGGCAGGACATAATTCTGTCAACCCAAAGTTACTCTGGAAATTTGGCATAACTTTTTGGTGTCTTTTTTCAGACTAGTTTGTGTTTTGGTGGAGCATAAACACATTCTTCACTTTGTATCAGTTTAAAGAAACAGAAAAACAAAATGAGCAGTGTTCTGTTCAGTTTTGGTTCCTAAACTTATTTTACAGAGATTCACGTAGCCTAAACGGAAATAAATAGTGCACTATAATTTTATATATGTAAATTTTCTCACCACCATCATTACTTACTGGAATAACTGTAGCTTTGATGCCTTAGGGTTATACATAAATGTTTGTCTGTAAAATAAGAATACAAAATCTGTACAACACTAATGTAAAGATGAAACATATGCATGGTTATAAAGAGTTTTGAATACACACTTTGAGGTCTATGATATTGGAGCACCTGCTTGCATACACTTTGCAAAGTAGCACTAGGTCCATTTAGTGGCAACAGTTACTAGAAACAAAAACTAGATGTTCTGTTGTTTGTTGAAATTAAATTGTTTTGGTTTTATTTTGTTAAGTGCATTGTGTTCATAGTAGTCTGGCATTGTCCTCAGAGTGTGGGAAGAGTATTATGTAACAAAAGAGTCCACCAAGGTGTCAAAGTCAGAAGTGACTTCTTCCTACTGTAGATCCATCTCATCACTGTGTCATCTTTACTCGGGTAGCACTGTGTCCATCTCTATTTTTATCAGTGATGTGGGCCGAGTGGGAGAAAGAATCACACGGATCAAGTTGGAAATATAGAATGTATAAAAAAAACACTTAATATTGAGTTAGATCATGCTATTCTAAGTTCCATGTTGTCAGTGGTTTGAGGTTATTAGTGCTTTCCTGTAATAGAATAATAAGTTCACTTGGGGTAGGAGCCAAGTAGAACAAAAGATTACATACAATTTGCCTTGAGTCTATAGAAAAACAAGTCTTTGAACGTCCCAAGCAGGCACTGACACCTCAGTGCAAATGCTTTAAAACTAAATCTAAATGGGCACTTGAAACGTCTCACCAAGTGTAAAGCTAAATATTTAGGAAATATGCAAATGATGAGCATGACGGAAAGCTGCCCCTCCTGCCCCATTTTGTACTGCCCCAGCCAAGGTCTCAGTAGTCCTAAGTCTTGCTGGTGTGATGAGGTACCAGTGTGTAAAAGAACTCTCATTGGCAATTAACCAGCCATGTTTGGCTCTCGGCAAACTTTGCAAACAGCATTTCAAGGGGCGTACCTTGTCATGCTGCTCATTTGAATATTTACCCCAAAATTTTTTATTATTGTTTATATCCTTTATTTACCTAGATGATATCCTTATTGAGATTAAAAATCTATTTTGCAAGAGTGACCTGGCCAAGACGACAGCATTACATAAGGTTTCTGACAAGTTAAGACATTATTAGCAAATACACAAAAAATAATATTTACAATATAGTTCATTTGTGCAAGTTTAAAAAAACAATTACATTTACTAAGCTCATTGATTTCACGCTTCTTTAGTATAGATTTAATTTCTCCTAAAGTAACAACTTCAGATAGATTTAAGATAAATAGATAATAAGGATAAAAGATATGTATTTAGCCTTACTTTCATCAAGACAATAAAAAGTTGGGGCGTTGGGGGGCACAGCACCCCTCTAAGATAATGATAGGGGAAACACAGCTTGGTCTTGGCCATGTGTTCGGAGTAGAGCCATTTGTAGCAGGAGGCAGGTACAGAAAAAGAATATAATTGGCTCTGAGTGTGACAGAGTAATCCTCAGGATTTAGAGCCAGTGTGGAGGCAAGACCTCTACATGCACTTTACACATGTATGCAAATGTTGTCTCTACATAGTTGAACTTTTATTATACTTGCGTATTTGACTTTTGTGTGTTGGTATCACAGCACCAACAGCTCTTGTTTATATAGCCCCACCCAAGTGCCTATCAGGAAGTTTGTTCTCTGTCCTTCAATTGCATATTAGTGATCCGCTATGTAGTAATATTTTGCCTGGAGAAAAGAAAAATTGTCTTGACCCAGAATGCCCTGATGAACAAATGCTATACACATTGAAGTCTATTAGTAATCCAACCAAGCAGCTCTCTGCTGTGTTGTATTCACAACTCCTGTTTTTGTTAGTCGTTGCAGATTATTGGCCCTGACTTGTCCTCACTTTGCCAAATGGGTGTGGCAATGTGAGTCATCACTTTTTACATGGTAAACTACTTAACAGCATACATAGTGTTTCTGCTTTCTGAACAGGAGTAAGTAGAGCAGAATTATAATTTTTTGCATGCATGTTTTTTTTTTTTTTTTGGGACAAATTGTCCACATGGACTTTCAGAGAAAATGTATGCCTATTCTTTTGTCTATTAGTATCTCCCTTGTGTGTGATTCACTTCCTCTTTAGTGTTTGGCTTTGTTGCTTCACTATAATATTAAAGTTAAAATTTTGTATTCTACCCGTAACCTTATTTCTTACTATACGTTCTTGTTTCTTCTAGCTCAAGTTACTCAACTGCAGCCTTAGAATTTGAGAAAGAGCACCAGATTGCCCCTGTGTACGAGTCACCCAGGATGTCCCGACGAAGTCTGCGTCTAAAGAACGGTGCCAGTCACCTTGGTAACGACAGCTTGGTTGATTACTCTTATAGCCAAAGCAGTAGCAGCTACACCAGCACCAGGAAGGAGACGCGGTAAGACTACACAAGGCTGCACATGTGCACAATAATGAATTGCATATTGCCCTTTTATTTTGAATTTAAATGTACTTCCCTAATACAACTTCTTCCCTTTTTTTTTTTGTAGAACATCGCGGAGCAAAAAGCAACAGTCCAGTTCCCGTTCATTATCACTGAGCCAAATTGCTACACCAAGGGTAACTCTTTCTTTCTCGGCAGCAAGTACCCCAATAAAAAACAGCAGTGATGTCCAGGAAACCAACACTGCATTTGATGCCTCTCTACACGCCTCTGCTCTGGATGAGTCTCAATTGAGACAACGTAATATCTCCACAGTCAGAACTACTACTACCACTGTGGATGGAAACCTGGGTAAGTGTTGCCACAAATATCTATTTATCCATCTGCATCTCAAACAAATTAGATATATCTTGCTATTCCACTGCTAATTAGCCAAAGCGTATTATCAATAGTACTTTTATTTCCTGACTTTTTCAGAGAGGGCTTCTGGCTTGGACAACAGTTCGAATTTTAATGGCAGATGCAGTGCCAATGCATCAACATCTCAGACAGCCTTTGGCAATGGCTACATCTGTAAAGACTGTGCAGTGCACTCCCAGAGAGTGGCGATGCTTACTACACAGACCTCATCATCATCATCTCATGTGCAAGAAGCTTCCACAGATGTCCTTTCTTCCTCATCTTCACCTTTCGCCAGTATATACTCCAGAGACAGAAGTCGGAGAAACAAGATTGGTGAGACATTTGAAATGCTGACACAATGCCACATTTGACCGTTCAAAATGTGAAAGGATGTACCTGGCCAATTGGCTTCACAGTGTGTGGTGTTAAAAGTGTAATTGTTAATGGGTTCTCTCCCTAGGTATCCTACGGTCTATGTCTAACACCTGTATGAGCTACGGCAAACAGACCATGGCATCCACAGTGTCTTTAATTACACTGTTCTTCAACAGTGTGCTATGGCTTGGTTCAAAAGCAAAAAGTCAACCAGGAAAAGGTATACAACAGGTTTTTGTAGTCTTCATATTTTGCCCATCTTAGTTTTTCCTGCTTTACCTTTACCCTGCGGCTCATCCTTAATCTTTAGTCTGTCTCTGTTCATTTCCTTCCTTGTGATCTCTTGACATTTCTGCCTGAATCATGCTGTCCTTATCAGAATGTGAATACCTTCTTCTTTATGTTCCTCTTGTTCTGTTCCCTCATTTAAGTGCAGTTATTTCATATATATACCAATTGGCTTTTGCTAATGAGTGTATGGGACCATTGTGTCTCCAGGTGTCCTTTCATCATTCTCAAGTTCAATAAGGCAGGCATTGTCATCCAGTTTGTCCCAACTGTGGTTGATACAGCAATCTGCCCTCAACAGAGTGATGGGATACAGGGGAAATGGCTTTGAAGAACAAGGTATCTGATGTTGCTGCACAAGTCACTGGGCAGAGCTCCAGAGCACTTTTCATATTTTCATGTAGACAACTGCTCTATAGTAGAATGTTTAGATATTTATATTAGGGGTTTCTTATAATTGCATTTCTGGTTTAAAATATTAACATATTATTTCCTCTTTGCGATAATGCATCATTTATGGCAAAACAGTCATTTGCTTTTTTTCTCATTAAATCTTCATCTCTCTAAAATGTAACCAATGCAACAGTTTTTTTTTAATGGTTTTTGATATTTGTGTGTGTATGTTGCAGCTCACACAAGTTTCTGTGGCAGCATGAATGTAAAAGGTCTGGTGACTGAAGATGCATCACATCTTAAACTGAATGGTTCCTTATGTAAGCAAATGAACACATGGCACTTTAACATGTACAATTATAAATGAGGGGTCCATGATTGACACAAAGTTGTGAATTGTTCACAATATGGATGTCCTGTGTCAGAGAAATAGAGCAAGTGTGTGTGTGTGTGTGTATGGCGTTAACTAATCAGCAGCCCGTTGCTCATTCGGAACCTGAGATGTTTTACTTTGTCTAAGCACTTTTAATGTTTTCTTTTAGATAAATGTTGCTATACATTTACTACTAATGTTGTGTACAGTTTATATATTTGCCTTTTTTAAAATTTAAACTAGCTACTTCACTTGGCAAAGTTCTATGTTTGAATAATAATATTGAGTACTTTCAGTGATGATTAATAATAGTAGGGGTGTGTCAGTAGAGACGCAGCTGTGAAAGCGTTAGGGTGTGACAAGGAGTGTTGTGACACATAATTGCTGCATGCCGTCTCAAACAATGTACAGCAGATTGTGAAAGTTTGTTGGTAGGGCAATACTTTCTATTGTTTTTGTTATTATGATCAATGCATATTTTCTGGTGTTTATTTAGATTTTTCTTTTTTTTTTTTTCTTGTATCAATAATCTTAATGCATGTATTTGCTTTGTGTTCTTTTTGCTTTTGGCATAAACAGGTGATGACTGTAAAGGAAAGCAGTATTCAGAGACACACACCGTCCTGCACACGCAGTGCTCCAGGCGCAAAAGCCTGGTGGGGGCACTGTGGAGCCTCCTTGCTTTTGCAGGTTAACCGTCTTTCTTTATTTAGTTTACTGCAGATATGCTTATGTAGGTGTCTATGCTGCAGTTTAAATATATTTTTGTATTTCACTACGTTCTTTGTCTTTTAGGCTACTGCCTCCTTCAGCCAGGCTACTGTGTGGTGGGAGCAGCCCAAGCATTAGCCTCAGGGCTTGGGACAGTAACACAGAGAATGCTCTCACTGCTCTGGGTACTCATAGCTGCTCCAGGTTTGTGACGCTTTTGCGCTAATTTTTTCTTTAAACGTGTTATTTATCTGTTTTTGTGACTTTTGTTGTATTTTACAGTTAAGGCTGGAAAAGGCCTTTTGTGGTTCCTCGTATGTGGATGGTACAAGCTGGTCTCTCTCATGTCTCTCCTGAATGTATTCTTTCTAACTAGGTATGGTCTTGTTCATATTGCACACAAGAATACACATGAAAGTTGGAACACAAGTCACACTTATTGAAAACAAATGCAAAACAATACAAAGAAATAATTTCACCATCTACTTGTGTATGACTCTCTAAACTTTTGTTTTCGCTCTAGCCTTCCCAAACTCTGGAAGCTCCTGCTGCTTCTATTGCCCTTTTTACTCCTCCTTGGTGAGTTAAAAAAAAAAGTCTGCAGAAGTCACATGTCACACATAAAAATGTGCTTGTTGTAGCAGTCCTAACCAGCCCACATCCCCAGAGTATGTTGCAAATCCTGTACCAAATTCAGGTCAGGCCTTCTAGGTTTTAACTGCTCTGTAATTCAGTGGCCTTTTGAAACACACAGCACATTTAGTTCTTGAAATTCACTCTATAAAATATGCTTTATTTTTTTAACACTTTTTCCCTGTTTTATTTTTCAGCCTTATGGTTATGGGGTCCGTCCACTGCAGCTCTTCTTGCCTATCTCCCAGCCATAAACCTAACAGACTGGCGTCCAGCTTCTCCATTCACTTTGGTGTCTAATGTAATGCCAGCCTTTGATCCAGTTCCTGCCTCTGTTCCTGTCCCAGCACCAGAGACTCCAGTCGAGCAGACCTTAGCCACATCAGCATCACATGCACCAGTAAGTGACAAAAATAATCACTGAGCAACATACTACATGATGGTTTTAAACTACATTATTAGACCTACTCATCACTAAAGTCTACATCACCTCCTTGGATTTCCTCAGTCAGTTCTTCCTCCAGTGGCTTTGTCCAGTGTGGATTTAGAGCGTTTGGCGCATGTGGAGAGACAACTAGCCCTGTTGTTGGAGCGGATTAACCAGGGGGATGTAAAGCAGGAGCAGCAGCGTGGAGACATTTTGGTTCTGTACAACAGTCTGAAGGAGCAACTCCACACCCGGACTGACAGGGAGAGCCTGGGACTGTGGGTGTCCTCTTTGCTGGAGCAAAGACTTGGTGTGCTGCAAGGAGAGCTTGAGAAGGACAATACAGAACGGGCTGAGGTAGGGACACATGCTTAAAACTATAAAAGGGTTTAGCAGTAAATTACATAAATATTTCATATACCTTTTTTCTCTATCCAGACTGCAGAGCAACATAAACAGCAGCAAGAGAGTCAGACAGCACAACTGACTGAATTAGAACTGCTGCTAAAAGCTTTGGCTGCTAAAACTGAGGTACAACATAATTACAGCTTCATAATAATCAAAAGTAAAAAAATAAATAAAATACAGACTTGTTACTAGTAACCCATAATATAAATTATAACATCTATTGAATATTGCAAACCTACAAATAACTATGGAAAAAATGCAGTAGAGCATGTCTTCACAAGCACAGACAAACATCACTGAATAAGGGTTAGTTTTACGGCTCTGTGCAGAGAAGTGGTGATGCTTTACCATTTATCTTAAAACTACTAATTCCATTGCAATGTGATTTAAATTTAACTTGCTATGAACTGAACCAAGTGTCTGAATATGTGTGTCATTTTGTTGTAGGAGGTTCAACAGAAGCAACAGCACTATGACTATGAAAGGACTGAAAAGGAAAGAAAGGCTTCAGATACAGCTCCTGTCAGGTAACATTGAAGAGACTTATGTAAACACTTTCCTGTGTTTGCACATTCCTAGTAATTCTTTGAAAATGGTATGGGCTCATGTGGTTTGGCTTTTTCTCAGTGTGGGTGTACAGCAGGAGGATCATGATGCTCTCCTAGCAGAAGTGAAGAGACTGGAGTTAGAGCTGGGTAAAATCAGAGCTGATCTGCAGGGTGTTCTGGGATGCAAAGGAAAGTGTGAGCAGCTGGACACTCTGCAAGAAACTGTAAGTGAATAGACATTGAATGCTTTGTATTTGCTGTACTGAGGGATTATGTAAAAACATTACTTCTTTTCTCCCTCACAGCTATCCGCCCAGCTATCTGCCCAAGTATCCTCACAGGTTTCCTCTGAAGTGTCTGCCCAGGTGCGCAAAGAGCTGCAGACCCTGTTCTTTGGAAGTGGTAATAATCAAGGTGAGGTGCCAGAATCTCTGATCGACTGGCTGTCCCAACATTACGTCAGCACCCCAGACCTAAAAACAACGCTGGCTGAATTGGAGCTGAGCATCCTCAGAAATGTTTCCCTACAGCTGGAACTTAGCCAAGCCCAGACTCTGGGTGAGGTCCAGGCCCAAAGACAGAACATTGTTCAAACAATAACCGGCAGTGTCCAGCACACTGCTTCTGCTGAGGGACTCACAGAAGAGGTACGTACCCTGTCAAGGTACTATGGATTGCATTGTAAATGTTCTTTTAAATGTTTATTTGACATTGAACTTTTGTATTGTGTTTGTGGCCCTACAGCATGTTAAACTGATTGTTGAGAATGCTTTGAAGCTGTTCTCTCAAGATCGAACAGGCCTTGTGGACTATGCCTTGGAGTCTGGAGGTTAGTAGTAGCTTCAAGTTGAGGCCTGCATAATGCTTTTATGCAAGGCAGTAGTTAACCCTATAGAGTACATTCCCAGGATTAGCAATGTAACAAAATGATGTGCTTTTCTTTCCCTGTGTTACATAATACAAATGCAGGCATTAGCCATGCTGGAGGACATCAGGGTATTAGAAGCAAAAGCACATGACTCCCTTGAGACTCCATGAAGCCTCTTAATAAACAACATGTTAACCTAGCTGGTAGTCTCTTAAAAAGTCTCTAGTCTCTTAAAATATGCTCAATGCCCACTTTTAGTGTTGACAGTATTACTGCAGTAAATGCTTGCAAATGTTTTAAAGCCAAAATACATAAATTATTAAACATATATACTATAATAATACTATAATAAAAAGAAAACCAAAGGGAAAGGACAAAGAGTTATGGGTAGATGTCAAGTTAAGGATAATTATTAACTGGCTCTAGGGATAAAAACAAAGCCGACGTTAAAATGCCTTATTGTATTTACAGAACTATCTCACAAAACTGTTATGTAATTCAATATAAACTTTTAAATATAAACTTCATTTGTTTATGGCATTTCAGGAGGCAGTATCCTAAGTACCCGCTGCTCTGAGACTTATGAGACTAAGACTGCCCTCATGAGCTTGTTTGGCCTGCCTCTCTGGTACTTCTCCCAGTCTCCTCGTGTTGTCATCCAGGTAAGCGCTAGTAGAGCTCGATTAGCAATGCAACATTGAAATAAAAGATAAAAAGGTTTATTATAAAAACATTTGACTGGTGTATGAATGTAGAATCTTAAAATGTGTATTTTCCTTCTCTCAGCCTGATGTGTACCCAGGTAACTGCTGGGCATTCAAAGGTTCTCAGGGCTACCTGGTCATTCGGCTATCTATGAGGATTCTGCCAACATCTTTCTGTGTTGAACACATTCCCAAGACATTGTCTCCAACTGGAAATATCACCAGCGCACCACGCAACTTTACGGTCCATGTAAGTAAAATGGAAACTAACAGAAATTCTTTCAAGCAGACAATTGAGATTAAAACATGTTTTTAATTTGTGTGTCAAGGGTTTAGATGACGAGTACCAAGATGAAGGGACACTACTAGGGCACTACATCTACCAGGAAGATGGAGAGTCACTGCAAACCTTCACTGTCAATGTAACCACTCATCTTTTTAACTGAACTAATGATATTGCTCTATTTAGCATGTATTGAATATTTCCTATTGTCTTTCAGGAGCAGAATGATAAGGCCTTCCAGATTATTGAGGTGCGTGTGCTGTCTAACTGGGGTCATCCAGATTACACTTGCCTCTACCGTTTCAGAGTCCATGGAGAACCAAGGTCTCAATGAACCAAGCACTGACATGAACGCTTTTTAATGAGACGTATCATTATTTGTACATAGCTCTTGCCAACCTTTTAAATATGGAGGGACTCTTTCGTATATATTTGGACATTTTTATGCAACAGATGAATAAAACGACCCAGACTGCATTAAGTGCGTGTTTTGTACAAAGAAAGAAGAGTCTATATAAGGACTATGGAGAATCACAGATAGGAAATGAACCTGAAGAAGCTGTCCATTTTTCTTTCTAAAACAGCCCTTGCATTGAAACAATCAGTGAGAGTTTGAGGCTCACTGACTCAACAAATCCACCTATTGCCACTCTGTTCCTACGGCTAAGTGGACACATGTAAGAGGGGAAAAGTGTCATTATTGCTCACATTCTTTTCTTTCTTTCTGTTTTTACCTCTGTACATTTTGATTTACTAGGGTCTAACAGATTTTCAGGATGAAAGCCACTACACCTTTGCCTGTAACACTACTTGGGCATGCTACTTTATTACTTGTGTTGTTTTGTCTAAACTCATTATTACATGGAATGTTTTAGACACCTGATACACTTTGCTTGATCTACATGCTGCCTATGGAAATTGTTTTCCAAAATGAAGACTTTCTTTATCCACAGAAACGCTATTTAACCACTAACCTAAACTCTAAATGAGAGTATTTGGATGTTGCTTTCTTATTTATATTGTGCAGCAATGTACACGTATTTATAAAAATTATGGAAGGTTGTAAAAATTATTTTGGCATGTAACTTGCTTAATTGTACATCAACCTGCATCATGGATTTAAAAAGTGGTCTCTAGAGAGTCCAGTGCCTGGATCTCAAAATATAAATCATTGTTCAACAGTCAAGATAATATCTACTAAAGTGTAAAGTAAAGTGTATGTTTTTGCTTTTGCTTGTTTTGAAGGGAATTCAAAGATGATGGTCTTTCAGCTCTATTATAAACACCCTCACATGGCTCTTTCATTTCTGAAACTCTTAGAAATGTCATCTGTGTATTTTATTGTTGATATTGAGTCCATTTTATCAGTGTTCTCTTTCATCACCATTGTTTTTTTTTATTTGAATTCACTCATGTTTTGCATTTATTGTTATGTGTTTATGTCAAAGGATTCACTGTAAAAACAATTGTTCGGCACTAGTCTTCACAATGTTAAAGAAATCAGTGTGTCTAGTCATTCATTTTCAAACTTAATGTTATGTACAAAGTGTTCACAATCTTATATTTATTAACAAGTTAATTAGTGACTGCAAAATATGAGTTACTGCATTGTATATTTTGTCAAAAGCTGTTTGGTGTATTTTGGAACCATCTTGGACTTTTTTAAGATAAAAATGGCTATTTTTCTTTAGTCTTGAGATGACTTACCTGCTTTGGAATATATTCCAATAAAGATTTTATTAGAATTTGTGGGGTTTTTTTCTGAGGAAAAGGGAACATATTAAAATTCTGTTATTGATTCATAAAATGAAGTGATTAGCCAAGATAGAGGCCCTCAGTTGATAAAAATCTGTTGCCACCAGTGGTGAAAAGGGGAATTGCATATTTTCCAGAAACACCCAGCAGAGAAGCATGGGTTTAAAATGTTTGTTTTACTATTGTAATTGTTTCTTACAATAGCCTATCGTTCCTCCCGCTTCGTTTCTTTTCAGTTTTCTCGAATTCAGTTTTCTCGAAAAAGCAAAAGGCCATTTTCATTCCAAATTGTCCTCTGGAAATAAATTAGGTTGTTAGCTTGGAAAAACAACAGGAATCTCGTTACAACGAAAAATTTAAGTCGTTATCTCGAGAAAACTAACAAAATTAGGTCAACAACGGGAGAAAACAAAAAGTCAAGGATCACACTGCACACCGGAAGTGAAGGTAGACCATTTCCTTAGCAACAACCGAGTCCTTGGAAACCAAATGGAACTACGCTAAAATGAATGTCAGGAAATCCCATTTGCAACAAGTAGGCGAAGGTATGACTAAGGTAAACTAGGGTTTTCTAAATGTTTTTTCGGGCATTTGTATACTGAAGGTCTTCATTTTTTTTGTCAGTTTTAGAGTGTGAAGCAGATAAGCCCCGTCCTCTCAGTGCAGTATGGGCGGATTGTAGCCCAGGAAGCAGTCAGGTGTCCCGAGATAGTGTCGAGACACACACACCTGCCTATGGACGCTCCACTGTCAAGGTCATTTAGCTCAGTTTAATGTGGCATAGAAATGAATACCAAAACGAATTGTCTATTGGGCAATAAAAGTGAAAAATCAGAAAGTACAAGGCACTACAATGTGAAATGGTGTAGAGTTTGTGTATCTGTATCCTTAACATGTTATACTTTTTCAGGTAAATGGTAGTGGTGATTCTTCCAGAGTTTTGACCTCTCCTGTTTGTTTTCCTGTTCTTGAGGACTACTCAGTATCAGGCAAACTTCACACTTTGAGCCAGCAGCACCTCCTTGCTGAGATTACACCACTTCAAGAGCTCTATGGACGTAAGACTCAACATTTTCCCTGTCCTACTGCTGAGATTCATTACATTTCTCCCTGCTATATTTATATGTGTGTTTTTTTTTTAGATCCTGCCACTCATTTCTTAGAAAAGAGTGTTTTTCCTGTTTTACTACCTGGACTGGATGCTTTACAAAAAGAAGCTGCAAAACAGGGCTGTTTTAAGGTCAGTTTAAAAAATGATACATTCATGAAGGCCACAAAGGTAAATAAAGATACTATTCAGTGCTAAAGCTATTGGTAACTGAATCATTTGATTGAATGTGTTATGCATGATTTCCATTCACCATTATTTCCCACTGTGTACCACTAGAACCATATGAAAGTGATTGTAACTCTGTTTAAAGAACCCTCTGCCTTAAATGTACTGGGGCATTTTTATGTGTGTGTAGCAAGAGCCAGATATGACCCACAGGTCTTGAGTTTAGATGTGGCTCTGTGTAAGATTTCGCAGTGTTTATGTTTTACATTATTAAACACATTGCATTGTCTTACAGTGGAAAATAACAGCATTTAATCCATGTGACTTCTTGACTGAGTGGCTCTACAAGTAAGAGCCCTGCCACAAGTACAACAATATGTATCTATTTTCATTCAATTGTGTCTGTGTGAGCCTATGTGTCATGTATGTAAGTTTCCAATCTTGCATTTATCTCAGCCATAACCTCCGCCGTCAAGGACAGAACCCAGTAAACTGCGGTGACATCCCATTTGTGAAGGAATGGCTCAGCATGCAGTGAGTGCTTCATATGTAATATACTGTATACGACATATGAATCACACTGTCTAATAATCTAAATCATCTTCCTGATTTGTCTCTTTTCAACTCCAGTCCCAGGCCTCCAGTACCTCTGTTTTTACGACTAAGTCAGGCCAAGGCAGCACTAATCATCCAGGCTTTCTGGAGAGGATACAAGGTAGTTAAAGTCAAAGTCTACTTTATTGTCAATTCTGCCACATGTGCAGTACAGAGAATTAAAATTGCATTAAGGGAAAAAACAATATACGTATAGTGCAATGTAAAAAAATAAAATAAAAACAGCAAGTAAAGGCATGTAAGTATAAACTAATAAAAAATAAAACATCAAATACAAAAGATAAATACAACATAAGGCACATAAATAGACCAAACTAAAGTCAAATTATGACTAAGGTGCAGAAAGAGAGAATTTAAAGTACCGACATTGCCAGGATATGTCAGTAGTAAAAACCATGGAAATGACACTCCAAAAATGAACATGATAAAGAATAAAGAATTGTTAATAAACCCCACACTTCTTCACATATCTGCACCATGTTGAGCCTATTATCTTGTGTTAATGTTGGCATGCTCCCTCCCTGCTGTGTGTGCATCAGGCAACAGCAGTCTTGTTGTATAATCCCATCCTTGTGAAAGCCACTCTTTCACAGGGACTGAAATTTCATTCAGGAGCTTGATTATGTCATCAGTAATGTCAGGCTTAAATCCCTCCATGCTGTCATGCTCTAAAGTCCTATGATATAAATAAACATTTATTCAATGAGCAAAACTGCAGCTTTTTTCAGCCATAATATTTTCTTCAGAGCAGGGGCTGGGCTTTTCTTGGTCTAATTCTTCTTTTTGTTGAAAATTTTCTTTTTAGTTTTGGTTCAGATTTGGATTACCACCAGGGGGCAACACTTACACAGAAATAAAAATGTCTGAGGGGGGCAGCACTGAGCCAGCAGCCAGTCAACGCTCACTGCTTACCTTGAACTGAAAGATTTTCTTGAGGTCCCCTTCGGTAAGGATTAAGGGATGCAATTTGAGAGAGACAAAGTAAAAAACAGGGAAGGTCCAGTTCAGCAGAATATTCACAGATATGGAATAAGGTAAAAGATAATTAATGGAGGCTTTTGTAATCAAGAAGAATACATAACATGCCCGAAGCTTTGGGAGGCCACTGAACTCACTATAAAAAGTTTTAGAAATTGCTTCTTTAAAAAACAGAGGGTCATGACTTATTCAGTATGCAGAGGGCAAAGATATTTTGGGTAAAGGACATTGATGTGTCGTTGACGCAGTTCATAGACAAGGCACTGTGGCCAGCATAATGCAATTGTACAGACAGTAAGCTGGGAAGTGTAAATGCACCTTTTAAAAAGAACGGACACAGTTAGAGCTTGACATGGGAAGCTGAAGTTTGCAGTTTCTGTGACAAACACAGATCCCAAAGTCAGATGAATCAAACAATGTGTCACTTATTTAAATAAGTTCTAACCAACACTGAATCTGTTCATGCTAAATCATGTTAATTTAAATATGTCCAAAACACCGGAAAAATACAATTAGATGCCAGTTGCCAAGTCAGTATGTATGCACATATATCTCTGTGATTCCCAAGATTTTCTTGATTACCACCTGAGGACATTGTTTAACCCTAACAATGAGGTAAAGAAAGCAGGGTAAAGTTTGCCTCAATAGTAAATGTTCCTATCACCAACATAAAGTGCTTTCTCTAGCCCGCACATACTGCACCCCTCACTCTCACACTCTGCCGTTATATAACCCACCTGACGCAGCGCTGACTGCAGAGGGGCTGAGCATCAAACAGACCCAGCGCTGTAAGAAACAGAGGAGGGTATTTTTGTTGATTGCACTCTCTCATTTCATCATTTCCTTTTTATTCTCCATTATTAATTTGTTTCATAGGGAAAGGTGCAGCAGTGGAAAATAGCTTGAGCGTAAGCACATACATTAAATAAATTTAAACTTTGCACTGTGTGCCTTAGTCTGACTCTAATCACTTCATTCATATCTGAGGCTGTAATATACACATATGTACTACTTGCACATAAATATTCTGCTGAATGATCCTCAAGCTTCCTCAGATCTGGTCATCTGAGATGGATTGCTGAGGGTGCTGGGTAATAAATAGGCTTTCATATGAGGCTATCAGTATCAGGGCTCTGTGGCTAAGGAGGAAGGCTTTCATCACAGTCATTTCCTCCAACTCCATTTGCAGATTTATTATGTATACACAAGCTATGGTTGGCCTTTTGCTGTGTTGAGTATAGCCCTATCCTTCAAAGGGGTGCCTGTGTCTAAATGTAACTTTTGAAATCGACCTAGAATCAATTCAAGAAGTAGTTATTGTAGGTCAGATCGGATGTGTGTTATAGTTCTTTCCTTTACAAGCCGTTTGAATTTGTTTCCTTTTTTGAGCTTCTTTATTCTCATCCTTTTTACAATGAGAATATTACAATTAAAAAAGATGTCAATAATGTGTACATCATTAAAGTGCAGTACTCCAAATTACAATTTACTGACATGTTCCTCTCTTCAGTCCTACCAATGACAAGACCTTCCAAAAGGCCTTTGTAAGAGAATTCCCATTTGTATTAATCATTCAATTCCTGCATCTGTTCACTGCTCACAAATTCATTTAGTGGCACAAAGTCACAGGAAATCAGAAAATTTGACAATTTCACATGAACAATCAATTGGGCAGCTTGGATTTTTCTTAGGATGCCACTGCCTTCTGATGAAACTAGTCTAAGACCTTGCTCATGTTCGCAGAGACCCTTTATATATATTTGTTTCTAGTGTTGCACTAGATAGTGTTAGGGCTAGCATTATTGTTCACAAAATGGGCCACTGTGAGTATTGAGTGATATTGTATTTGACACAACCTAAAAGAGCTGGTTGAAAGAGAAATGCATGCTCACCACTCTGAAAGCTTTACAGTCAAAAGAGGATCTAGGTCTGTGATTCCAGCTGACTGATCTGCGTTCACTGATACATAAATGGATGGACAATAGGTGCAGTGTAAAGTCAGTCAGGCTGCACAGTGAGTGACACTATTACAAGAAACAGGGGCTAAGGACATTCAGTAGTAGTCAACATCTGTGATTTAATTTGCAATTGTCCTATTACTTGATCTTTTGTACTCGGTTAGCTGCTATGTTGATGTACAAATTAAAGCTTAGAGGTTTGCATAGTGTTTTGGTGACAAAAAAGATAGAGCTGAAAGAGCATTTGACTGCTTGCAGTCAGTTCCCTCGAATATGAAGCAACTGTGCTTCTGCCAACTGTGAAACTGGGAGAAATGCTTAATTTCACAACAGCGTAGGCATCTTAAAAGGCTGTACAGCGTGACTAAAGTGTGTGTGTGTATGAGACAGAAAGCATAAAAAAAGGCCTGTGCCATCCTTAAAGTGTGCATAGAGTATTTTGGCTTTTTTTTTTTTTGCTAATGTAAGTCCTACACTGGCTACAGTCAGATCAATGCTTCACCTCGCTAGTAAGCTATGCTGATGCACACAGACAGGCTTCAAACAGTTAGCTATTTGTCTGCTACTGTTGCACATAAAGCTGATCTACTTCAAAAGACAGCTTTCCAAGAACTCATTTTGTCTCTGAATGTCACACACATAATAAAGAATTACTGATGAAATATTCTGCATTATGAATCATTTCAGCAGTCCTGCTTTCATTAAACATTTATGTTGTGTATAGAAGGCTCACAGTGACGACATATCAAATTGAATGGAAGTGGCAGAGCAGAACACAAGGAATACTGAGAAAACACGACCCCTCTGACCCTAAACCCCCTCCGTTTGCATTTGTATGGTTGGCTGTGAACACCCTGTGAATTAACTGAGCCAGTCCTCAAACCATCCATCGCCCAGGCTTTGCCTTATATAACAGGCCCACTTTCAAACACATTGAAACACTTGGGCACCCAAGAACTTTTGGGTCAAGCGGAAGATTGAGCGAGAGAGAAAAAGATTTGGAAATACAAGGTGATGAAAGCTAAATACAATGGAGGGCTGCTAAGGGGAGCTAAGGATAAAAGAAGTAAAAATAATAGTGTGGGCTCTTTAGAGGCAGATTTTGTTCATCTCAAAATGTAACTTGTTTAGAAATCTCTTAGCAAAGCCAACAGCCCACACACAAACACAAACACTACAGCAGGGTCTTCTGCAACAACAAATATTTCAAAGGCAGCCCTGACAGAACTATCGGCTAAAGCTTATTTCACATTAGGCCTCAAGAATCTACTGCAGACTTTATATTGTTTATTCATATTGTAGCTTTGAACACTACTGATCTAAACAGATGCTAAAATCAATCAGTGCAACCTATGCTTTTAAATCCATCACATGCAAAAACATTTAACATCACAAGCACCAGCTTTCACAGGTTTAGAAAAAAATGTTCAGAGGAGGGCTGGGTCGGTTCTTGGAATCCATTTTGATGATGTTACAGGCAGTGTCTGGTACAACTCTCGGTTGAGAAAGTCCACTTCCTGTTCCTACTTTAAGATCTGCAACCTCTGTATCTCTTCCTCATGTCTCTGGAACCAGACGAATACCATAGACACTCCTTCCTCGTAGATGCAGCAAATTTTCTCTCGTAAATTATCCACATTGTAACATCCATTAAAAATGGTGAATAATATAGAAAACCCTCAACAAATACAACAAAAATGAAAAAAAAAAATATAGAGAGAAAATTAACATTTATAGAAAAAACATTTGCTACCTTCATCATTTGAATCGTTCTTACATTATCACTTAATTAGGGCTAGAATTTGCATCTTAGTTGTAGCTTTTTATGTTTGTAATGATTAGCTCAGATCTTTCTGTCATAAACACATTCTCTCTCACATTGCAAAGAATCTGGATATGGTCTGGATCTTACTGACAACACAGATTTAGTTGTTATTGTTACTTTATTTGTGTATGTACTTTGCTTTAGGTAAGGGCACGTCCAGATGTGCAAGAGCTTCGTCAGTGGCAGAGAGAACTGAGGGAGAACCAAGATATAACCAAAACTGTGGAGAAATTCTGGGCCCAACAAGAGAGCCGAGGTGAGAGCACTTACACTCATCACATGGTATCATATACATGCTATTTCATTTAAGGAAGCACAGACGACATTACATTGAATGCACTATATATAATGTTTGTGAACCTGTGAAAAATACTTTTACATACATTTACATAGGACTACAAAGTTATTGTATGGGCAACTGGGAGAGAATGAGGGCAGAGACTGTAAGAGAGGATGGAAATGACTTTGGGGCTGTATATTTGAAGCAAATAGAGGGGGGCACGAGAGGAGTGGGGGGTGAAGACAGGATGGTATAAAAAGATATTAATGTGTGTTTAGGCTTTGGAGTGTGCGGAAGTGTAAAAATATAGGGTGCACACATGAAGGACAGAGTGGAGCAGCTGAGAATGCATGTCTGTGTTCGGTCTGACGAACTGGCACTGGAGCTCAAGGACAGAAGCAAAACACTGTCCTTGCATAGAAACACAATCACAAATAGTGTTGTAAAATGTAATATTTGTGTACATGGATTTTTAGAATTACATTTGTCAGAGTGATTGTATGTATGTTGTATTACTTTTTATTTTTATAAATGTACAGAAAATGTGTATCTAAAAACTTTCCTGACAGTAAGCCACAGCCAACTGTTTTTGATGTTGGTGGGAAATCAATCATCACAAGAGTCCCATTGCTATTAGTTACATGGGTAATTTTTAAGCCATTGTGTGGAATTACTGTATACAAGGCCCTTTCCCAGATGCATCTGTGTAGATGAACAGTAACAACACAGACACACAATAAATCTGGTTTTGGTAGCAACTCTTTTTTGCACTATAGAAACAATGATGCTGTCATAAACACACACATTCCTCATAACAAAGGCTCTGGCCGTGGCCGTGCCACCTCTGCACTGCTCTGCTGCTGCTAACAGCTTACGCTCCCACTGCTGACTTGACATTACAGTAGGGAGGCCTGGGAGTCTGTATGTACAGGCGTAGCAACCTCACTCTGTTTAGAAAAACTATCTACAACCCGCCAGAGTGGGATGGTGCTGTAGTTGCATTTTGTTTTTATTTTTAATGAATGAACATGCACTCCCCTTCAAAATAGGAAATTATTTCTTGAAGCCCCCACCACACTGTATTATTTACAGTGTGGGGCGCAGTGGTTCGATTCCCGCTCTCCCCACAGTTCATACTGTCGTTGTGTCCTTGGGAAAGACACTTAACCCATCTTGCCTCCAGTGGTGTTCCAGCTTTAACACTGGTGAATGGAAGCTTCATGTAAGTCGCTTTGGATAAAAGCGTCTGCTAAATGACTAAATGACTAAAAGTTGATCCGCAACAGCTGCACTCATCTCAACTGACCCCAGAAGACCAACATGTGATAGCTGCTCTGCCCTTTCAGTCACAGTCTGAAATCAGAATCAGCGATGGAGGGAAAACAATAAGGCAAAGTGAGCCATAGTCCAAACACACAGGGATCTGTAAGGTTAAAGGGTCACGGCCAGTTAGACAGGTGCTGTGCTCAACAGCTCATCAATCACAACATGACTGTCCTTGACTCGAGCCTGACATGTTGCAGTTGTACAACCCTTTCCTAAGACTGGGCACTGAGTCATACATTTGATTTAACTATGAAAAGCTTCTCGTTATCACTGAAGATATAGGCTGTGTACTGATAAAGCTAAGAGGCTCATATGAGTTTCTGATTTAGGTTGTTGTTCATAAACAGATGTTGTTTACCTGAGGAGACCCTTTGTAGTAACCTTTTGAACATTAAGCTCCAGGTCTATGAAAGATCTTTTTACCTTTATTTTTATTCATCTATTTTTGTTCAAAGCACCTTGAAAGTATTAATCAAACCTATATAGTTAAATTCAATTGTATACAACAATTAGTCTTAAATGTGGTTATTTACTTATTTATGTAATAATTTAGATGTATTTTTTCTTCTTCTTGAGTCTTTTTTACTTACTAGTACTCTGTTGGCAGATTTGGGTTAATCTACCCTACCTTTGTCAAAAGACATTATTTTTTGTGTCACCAATCAAACACAAAGATTACATTGTTGCTTCTGATATAAGGATCTGAAATGAATGTGTCTTGTTTTCTTTCAGTTGGCTCATCTATGACAGATCTTCCTGAAAGCCCCCAGCTTGACAACTCGGATGTTTCTATCCAAGTGGTTTCTCCGACTCCTCAGAGCACCGTGGTCCACACCCCGACAATTCAGATGACCCCTGGTGAGTGGCTGGCCCCCAGTCTGGGCAGTCTCGCAGACATGGGCTCTGCTGCTTTGATGGCTAAGTTCCTGCCAGTAACTGAACCCAGTGAAAAATCACTAGCTGCAGTGTCTCCGACCCTTACAGGAAACTCACAGTCTGAACAAGCAGACATTAACATAAACTGAATGATTAGCTCTGGGTACTATGTCCTTTTATTGTTTCAAAGCTATTACGCCAATACCAAGCTTATCAGCCAACAAGCCATTAAACATGGCTGTAAGCAATTGTATATGACCAGGCTGGGATTTATGTACTGAGATTCACATTTAATTAGTTGATTGGCTTTATTGCCTTTTTGATAGATCACTTTTTTTTTTACGAGCCTAGGCCTAGTAAATTACCTCTTTTGTATGCTTCACATATTATATTGTAATGACACACTTGTAACTAACTTCCGAGCACCTTTAGCTGATTGCTGACTGGGTGATAATCAAATCATATTTTCTGACTTGTCATTTCCTTTTTTCTGTGCAATATGTATTACTCCACAAAACGGAATAGAGGCTTACCATCAAAGCCAGGAAGTGAGGCTACAGTGAGGAGGGGAACTGTTGTTTATCAGAATTGAAGAGCTTGCTTATTTGATTGTTAAATAATAATACAAGTACCTACAATGTCAGTAGCACTGATGACAACCTGCTAAAACATTAAACCACAAGGTAATAGATGGCTTTTCACTAATTTAATAAATATAATAGTTGATTCATGTGCCATTTTATATGGTGTTTAATGTATTTTGCATTGTTGTAGGTACCAACATATTTTTTAAAATCAAAGACAAAGTTTCTTGTAAAGCTTTCCAAGGAACTTCGAAAGCACCTTGGAATATGCAGTGTCAGATGTTTCTGCAGATCTTCATGCCAACATAAAATACTGTCTTCTACCATCTGTGTGTCAATAATACCGAGAGAGTAAAGTGCACTCTTGGTTGATTTTATCACTGCTTGAGCCCATCATACCTGAGCGCATGCCCCACACTGTCCTGTCTTGAGCTGGTCTTGTGACGGATGGCTTTGCTGACCATCTTCGTCACTGCCACACAGCAAAGTTTTATGAGGGTCATGTATCTCTATTCGCAGGTATGCGGCTGCCTGTGAGACAGCTGCCACTGGGTTGGGTGATAAAACAGACCATTTCATTCTAGGGATATCTGATAGTGCAGGGCAGGCAGCTCCACCGAGTCTGGCAGCACCGGGCTCCACTGTAATCGGATCACACAGCGGCAGCAGGGAACGGGCACCAAGCTGTCACAGCAAAGTCAGATAACAGCTTGCTGCAGGGTAAAATTCTGAAATGAATGTGCACTGAAGGAACACACAGTAAACAACTGCTTACAGGATAGTACCTAGACAGTTTATTTTTTTAATGTTGTTCTAAGAAAGAGCCACCTAATCTGAGCTATGGTGTCATCCACCATAGCAGCACACTTTCATGAAAAGCAAAAATTAGCCACGTTTAACTTGTTTAGTGCTCTGTGTGGTTCAGTTAACACAGTTTAGTATGTTCTCAACACAATAACAGCAGATTCTAATTTATCATGTGTCTTTTGTGCCAGGCATTTGAATGCCACTTTTTTACTCCTGTCCATTTCCTATCTACTGTAGATATTATTATACCCACCAATGTAAATTCTACATTAAAACTAAAATCTTTAAAAAAAACAATTGCTTAATTAGTCCTGATTTATTTAGAATGTAACTGTCCCATAGGTGTTATATTTTGGAAGTTCAACATAGCTATTGTATATAATGACTGAATGTACGATATAATTATATATCAAGGACCTTCATTGCACTCGTTCCCTAGTCGCCAGTGCCGCACTAGAATAAAACACCAGGTCCGGTTGAAAATTTGCTACAAACATGACACTTTTATTGAATTTTTTTCCTGAATTGGTTACAGAAATGAGAATTAACTTTTTTTTATTTTCTAATCAGAGGAATCAAGTTCTATACATAGGCATGCTGCGTCACTGCACAGTCACAGCTGTGAAAACGAATATCTCCCCTGTCAGCTGCTCTGGTGGAACAGTCTGAAGGCAAGACAAATCAGGAGCAGACAGGCAAAGACGTGTCAAAGCCAGGGAGGGTGAGTGATCAGTGGGCTGCCCAAGGATGACCAATTAATGAACAACATAGAGACGTTTGTGCAAATTTTACCACAGTCTATTTTTATTTGAAACACAAAGACAATATCAGTCGGAAGATTCACTTTTTTCTCCTCAAATCCTTAAACAAACAGGTTATAATAAGGTCCAGTTGTATTCTGGACCATTTCCCCCTGACTTTTGTCTTTGCTTGCTCAAAAACCAAATCTCTTTTAAGTTTAAGAAAGCACAGACATTAAGTGTGTCATTGGTTATACACTGAAATTATGATTGCTGTCACATGACCCTTTAACGTGAATAGTATTCAAAAGTACGCATCAAGAAGGTCTTACATGTAGAAATGGTGAGAAGCATGCACAGATAGGTAGTTGACAAGTGCAAAATCTACAAAGTCACATGTTCTTTTTTTGTACTCCACATTAAGTGAAAACACAAACAGTACTGAAACCTCCCCCCATTACAGTAAACTGTTCCACAGATCCAGAGTGGGATTCTGAGCAGGACTGGCCCGAACAGAGATGAGCTGTGTATGGCCAAAGAAGTAGCATATTGGTACCAGTGCTATTTTTGAATTGCCAGTGGATAAGACATAAACATACAGCAGCGGTCAAGGGGTGACCCTAGTCTTGTAAGCCTAGCTTGTGTCAAAGTGCTTCAAGCTCAGAGTCACCAGAGTAACATTTAATGTTTTTTATCCTATTCCTCAGTCCACTTTTATGCCCATTTAAAATTCCCTATAATGAACCAAAGAATACTGCATGAAATTCCCCAAATATTCACAGCTACTTTCATATTTTCCTCTCCTATCACAGCCTTACAGAGCAAAGAGGAGGAGGCAGACATCTTGACAAAAATACTAGATGATGCAAGTTGCTTCATAAAAGCATTGAGAGTAATTTACAACTTATACGTGCAATAAACGGAAAATAAAAGCATGTCAAGTATTGGCAAGACATTTAAAAAAAAGTTAATTTAAAAAATAAGACACCGGCAGAAGAAAATTAAAAGCTTAATAGCAAATGGATAAACACAAAGCAAATCAGGAAAACAATCCCAAATAAAAAAAAAGTAGTCAGTAGTCAGTCCAGTGGGATACCGGTGTCTAAACTCTGCCTAAATAAAAAGTAAACAAGCTGTACAACATACTATGTACAAAGCCTGTAGTGACCGAGAGAACTGGCAGGGAGAATGCGAGACTCCAGTGAAACAAGAGTCCTTCTTGGCACGGTAACTTTTCCTAGATGCAATGGGAGAGGAGAGACACTTCACCAGATATAGACGACAGCATGGCCGCCCTCAAACTAACGTACCAGGGAGCCATTTTGTCACACAGATTAGACAAAGTCGCATATAGACTCCGTCTGGACTATCTTTGATGTCACTCCTCTTCTTCCATTTCTCACATGAGCTTATATGCATTTGCTAAATCCGGCAAAATCCATAAGGTCTTTCTAAAGGCTGTACTTTGTTACACCTGGCCAGGCTCTCACAGTTCAGCTGAACTGTATCTGATAAGCACTGTTGTTCTTTGCTTCACTGGGAAGTTGTGCAAGGGTAATTTAGCACCAGAAAGCAATCCTACTTCTGAGTGTCTTCAAATTAGCGTGTCTATAACTGACTTATGACTGACTTGTAGCAATGCTCACATAAGTAAACACTGAGGAGCTAAGTACAGGAAGCCATTGTGTTTCCTCGCTTTGTTTCCTGCTGATCTAAAGTGACAGTTTCTCCTGGCTGGTTTAAAGCACCCGTGGCCACCGGAGATGTGGGAGAGAGCACAGCAGTCTGACCTAGATTCTTAACCCGTGGATAACTGACGCCTCCATTGTCCAATCAGAGTCCAGCTCAGTCCATCTTTTTTCTAACGAGTTCATTAGCACCATCTAGATCCTTCTGTTCACGGCTCCGGGCTGCTTTTGTTGGAGGAGTGTGGTCACTTGAACTTCACAGTTTGAATCCATGTAGATGAAAAAGGATGTTCATGGAGAAATGCAAGGCTTCATGAATGGAGCCATCAGGGGCGAGAGAAGGAAGGTTTGTTGAAGAGTTGAGATGGTGCTCTACATACACACCCACAGAGGCTGGATTCTTTTTCTAAAGGGCAGTACTTAAGCTGTACAGATGCCCATGTGCTCTGTTTTTTTTTGTGGATGGATGGAGGACAGAGCCAAAGGTTTCCATTTTAGTGCCAACACAGAAGAAAGCCGCAGTAGAGACAGCCTGACAGGAATACTGGAAAGAAGTAAAAGGGTTTTACAGTTGTTTTTCAGGATGCTTACAGTGCTGTAGTCTCGGGACAAAAAAGGAAAAAGGACTAATACAGTGTGTTGATATTTTCAGATATGAGTCAGCATTTGTTTCGCTACTTGCTGGCAATGTTTTGAGTTTTTTTTCCCTTTTAGCTTTCTGTATTAGGTTTTTTAAAAACATTTTAGCTCTGTCCTCCATGGCCCACCGTCTCCGAGTCTCATACACAAACAATAATATGGGATTGGCACACAGTCCGTGTTTAAGTCTGTACAGGGTGAAATGGCCCAGTTGGCATCTATGTTTTTTAGTATAGTCCCACCAGGCGGCACACTCATCTCTTATCACTCCTCACTGTCTGCATCCTCCTCTTCTTTTTCCAACCACACATCCTCTTCTCATAATCAAATCCTTCACCACAGCTGCCGGCCCGTGTAGGTGGGGGGGGCTGAGGGCACCTACAAAGGAAACGGGAAGTAATTTATGCCAGAAACAATGCAACTTATTTTTTATTAATTCATTTAGCAGACATGAACTTGAATGATGCACTTTTCCCAAACCCTCATGGTAACGATTTACAAAGATGACTCCCCCAAATACAACAGGGCAGACTCTTAACCTAACCCAGAGCCTAGCCTTTCATTGGCCTTTAACATCAGGTTGGACCACTCCCTTTGAAGGGATACTTACTTCTACCTTTAAAACTATGTCCAGAAGCTACATGTATTTTTGCACATACAACAAAATACAAAATATAAATAATTCTTGCACTTACACCCATGCCCATGTCTGCTTAAAATAGTGTCTCTACTTATTTATAAATAACTCTTTATATCTAAAGTGAAGTGTTTCTCTTTAAGTTTAAAACCTAAGTAAATAAAATTTAAGTGCATTTAGACAGATCTCTAAAAAATAGTGACCACAAAGTACTTTGTAGTCTGTGAGTAGGAACTGTTAATTCAGCGTTTTGGCTGTAGTTTTGTGCGAGGTGTGTTGTGCCACTGCCTGACAGGCCTAATTCATAATGGGGTGCAAAATTATTCTACTGTGCCAACCAGAGTGGCCATTGATAGTGCATAAAGAAGAAGAATTCTTTATTGGATAGACTGCATCCAACACAAAACAGATACACACACGTTCCAGGACAACAGCATAATCAATGTCAGATGAGCAGACAAAGCCCACAAATGTACAGTCACATGAGCATGCTATTGCAAATGTGCACATTCACTCACACCTCTCCCACATTCCAAAATGAGACAGTAGAGCACACTGGAGAGCACAGATGTGCATGCAGTCCAGTCTGACCAATGGAATGGGAGATCAGCATGTAAGCGGCGTGTACCTGCGACTGGGAGGATGTACTCACCGCTCCCCCGTTTAGAATCATGGTCATCTCAGTGGGCTGGTAAACGTTGCTGCGGAACGGAGCACTGGGCCTGGGACCAACGCTGGTGTTGTGCTGCCCTGCACTGCTTCCACTTCTTAATCCTGACATGAATAGAGAACATATATAATTTACTTCTATGCCACATACTGTATACAGTATGGTCTACATTCCACCTGAAGTCTGTTTTGATGTATTGTGTTGAACTGTACCTGCTGCGTTCTCGTCGGTGTATCCGTAGCCCTGGTTTTCCACAAACTGCCTGTGAGACAGAGGGATGTCTTCATCAAAACTAGTCTCCCTCATTCGAGTTGGATTCTGGGAGGTGTCAAAGTAGTCTGGCGCAGTGGGCTGTGGCGGGGGTCTAAGGCAGATGTGGGATTCAGGAATAGCGTGGAAGATGAGCAGCAGCCAGCCTTGAGCCACTAAAGCGATGGCCAAGGTCGGGTTGTTCCATTCTGGGGAACGTCCTAGCCAGGCATTACCGTACAGGTACAGGCCCACCCAGGCCACCCACAGCAGCAGAGACAGCACACAGGTCAGCAGGAGCCAGATGGCATTGCAGCGCCACTGCCGGGTCTTCCCACAGAGCGCCAAAGAGGCAGCGGTCAGCGCAGCTATCAAGAGGGCCAGGACATAGCTACAGGCCAAAGAAAAGTCCAGTGGCAGGTACTGGCAGGCAGCTCGTCCCTCTCTAAGCACTGTTAGCAGTAGCCACTCTGCAGCAATGATGCCCTGAACAGCACTCAGACCCAGTGCTAGCCCTGTGAGAGCACAACCACCTGGGCTGCGACGCTCACGACCCAGCCTGCGCAAACGCACACCCTGGACAAGCAGACAGGAGAAGCACAAGGCAAACAATAAACCCCACAGTGCCCTCCGCAGTAGACACAGAGACTCGTCCTGCTCAATAAGGTACGCAAAACTCAGGCCAAACAAGCCCAGGATGCCAAGGAGCAGCAGAAGGATAGGCCCCACGGCGCTACGCTTCTCGCCCTCACTGATGTGGCGCAGGCGGCACAGGAGGACAAGGCCTAGCAAGACGGAGGCCAGAGCTCCACCAGCTGCCACGGATTCCACAGCCACGCCCCATATAGAGTCCAGATCACAGAGCAAGGTGTAAGGACCAACTATTCCCCAACCACATCCTCTCGGTAGAGTTTCAGAATTTCCCAAGTCCTGACTATTGACGGGATGGGCAACAGTGAATGTCAGCAGGAGGAGGACAGGGAGGTACGCCATTTCTGAGGGCAGAGAGAGTAGAAAAAATGCAAGTTAGTCATTAAAGTCATAAAGATTTGTAAGCGACAGTGTTTATTCTGCTTGTGACAAAGCTGCTGTACCCACTGCTGTGCTTTTAAGAGGAAACAAAGAACAATAGTTCAAGCATTTCTACAAACACACACACAAAAGGAGCGGTCCCTTTTAAACCCCTGTGAAGGCGTGCAATGTTTCCTTTTGTTTTAAACATATTCAAATAAACAGCCACCACAAGACTCATAAACATCCTCCAACACAGAAAAGTAGATGCTCTGACTGACAAACAAAAAGGTCAGTGTCACAGCACCTACCAACAGCGTGTCTCAGCTGCAGGAGTGTGATTTGTTTAGGCCACTAGCTGAACAACAGAAAGGCTACAGCTCCATGTATATTTTTATGAACGAAAAAAACCTACTGCTGTGTACAAGCAGTGCTCTTTGCTATCACACATCTAAATCTGTCATGAGACACTTCATAAAACATCGGCTTCCCACTTAAAGACATAGAGCACAAAGTCATGTATTTTAGAGAGAAGTGTCCGGAAAAAAAAACACAAGAGCACTGAGTGAGCAAACCCAAAGCAGTCACCATCTTTCTTTATTCACAGCTGTCACACATACACCTCTATTTTATTTAGAGGGATAATCTGTCTCTCTCCTGACAAGCTGGGCGGTTTATTATGCATTTCACTGTATTCAAAGTCAAAACGCAGACACCCCGACAGTAAGACTATCTTGTGCCGGGATACTGTCACTGTGTCTTCTTAAGCGTTCAAACATTCTTTCCAAGTTTAGTCAGCAAAACATTCCTCTCTTACAAATCACATTTCTACACTTTCTATTCTCTAAGCAAGCCTTTGTTTATCCTAAGACTTTTCAGACCGCACATAAAAATAGTCTGTATCACAATATTTACATACCATATAAAGGGCACTGTTTCGTAGTCTCTAAATGCCAGTAAGTGCAGGAGAATTACACAACAGAGTTTGGTTTTAAATACACATTGGCATGGCCCGGGAGGTCACACACAGTCCCTCCAGCTGCACCGTAAATAGGGCAGACAAGAGGAAGGCAAGATGCCTGCTTTTTACAGCCCTTGACTTATTTTGTTAAAAGAAATATAGACACAGATAAGATGAGAACTAGATCATTGATTTTGCTGTATGAAAAAATAAATCATGAATGTATTAATTAGACACACTATTACAACCTGGACGCATTTCTAACTGCAAGAAGTTCACAAAGATTGTGGAATATAGCAAACCAGGGCTGAACAATTAATTGCAATAATAAAAAAACCATGATTTTCAAATTGCAGTGGCTTTAATTATTGATCATGTGACACATGTTGGGAGAAAGGCAGCTATATTTGCCTTGAGTTTCTGGAGTTTCTGAACCTGAGCGTCCTGCAGGGTCGGTTCTAGAGAAGTGGGGATCATGGGCTACAACCATATTTAGGGCCCCCAAGATAATGACTAACAAAGAAAAATAAAGTACACCACGAGGAGACAGAACACAGACCACACAGTTTGACTTCTAGGCCCACTGCCAAATCCAGTGTGCTTTAAATGGTTAAATATTTGTTGCATTATCTAATCAATTAATAACATATAGGCTGAAACATGACTTTGTTAAACTATCGTCATATTCATTTATTGTTAATTATGTAAAAAAGCAGAAAGTTGAAAAAAAATCCCAACTAGATTATTTTCCAAAATCAATTATTCCTACCATAAACTTAAACTAGATATTTAAGTTTATTTACATATTTCTTAACAAACAGAAAGTAGTGCCAACCTAGAAGCTCGTGATATAGAGTACAATGTGGCACAAGGAGGTTGCACATATTACTAAAAAGAATATTTGAGTTGATTAAGCAGCGCACATTTTCTAGGACAGAAAATAGTGAGCGCAAACCCTTTCTACCCCTAACTTGATGTTCTCATTTTTGCTTCAAAAGGCCCCAGTTGTTTGCATTTGTGTGTGAACACATTATAGGTTGTGCATATTCATCTGTTTGGAGCCCTTTCATGTATCCTCCTGAGAGTTACAGGCCCTATATTCCTCCTTACACCTCCTCATTACTGAAATTGTGCCCATCCTCATTTCCTGTCATTATATCAGCCTTGTTCCTGTTGTTCTGTGTCATTTCCTCCTCGATGCAGCCGCTCACCGCCGCTGGTTATAATTGGTCTACATTTGCTTGTAACAGATGGATGAGTCACCGAAAAAGCACATGGCAAACACAGTGGTGCTGTTTGCTACATACAAACACCTTCCAACAGCAGTGATAAAGTGCACAGTGGTTAATTCTTTCTCTTCCCATTGTGTTGTTTTTTTTAGTGATTACCATGGTAACAGCCTGTGCCTCAATAGCCGGGACAAAACAATAGACGGAGCTTACTCATTCTGTAACTGCTCCTCCTCTGTCTTTTCTGTCATTCTATGTCACTTCCTAATGACAGTCTATTAAAACCCCGCTGCAAAGATGCTCCAAACAACAGTTAAAGAGACACCACGTTGCCAGTGACCACTTCTCTGCTCCATTCACCATCTCACCCTCTTGTACACAGATGGATACTCTGGCTGCTTTTGAATGTGACTTGGCACAAAGTTGGTGCACAGAGAGCTGCCAGTGGCAATACTCGCACTGACATTCAAGTCGTTGCACTCGACAACATGCAATCTCAATCACTCAAACTGATCTTTGACACCCTAAAGAGGGACTTTATCTGAATCATGTTGTGCTTCTTGCTCCTCATAAAACTGTTCCCATTGTAGAGCCAATCTAAATCTGTGGGAAACATACCACACACCCACAGCACACATGTCCAACACTCCGCTCCTCGCTCCTGTGTTAGCGCTACACATTCACCACAGAGGATGCTATTTCTACCTCCTCCCTATCATTTCCTTGACATATTTCTCTTTGCCACTCCACGCAGCCATTTATGTCTTCCTTCCTTTCATTTCAGACACCACCTCACCTCCGCGGCAGCAGTAACAGTAGCTGGAGCTGTAGCAGAGGGGTCTCATCTCTCTGCTACATTTAAAGATGTGCCGTGAAAGATTTGCCTCAAAACCCCCTCCCCTCTCTGTCACTTCTTTCACCACACACTACTCTATCACTGTTTGCATTTTGGCTGCTCCCTGTTCCCCTTTTTTGTTGCTTGAGCCCCCTCCTTCTCTCACTCTGGACTTGAGTCTTGCTGTGTATCTTATGTAACAGAAGGGAAGGATCCAGACTGTGCCAGTTCTGCACGGCTGCTGTTTCGCTGGAATCATCTTTCTCGGCGCCAAAGCTGGCACTAGAAGAGCTCCATCTTGCCTTTGTGCATGTAAGAGCATTTCATGCATACAAACTGCATGTGCTAGTCGCACATTGGCACTGTGCCATGATGTCCTGCTAATTTGCACGTAAATATAACATTCTGTTCTAGGGCATGCATTATTGAAGCCTAACATTCTCACACAAACCTAAATGTGGGAAGTATGCAACATGCATTCCTTATAGCACTGGTGTTAACCCTCAATAAGAATATAAGGGTACAAATGGAAAGTTAGTCTTTTGGTTCCAGATTATCATGCAGTAACAGTGATGTAGCAAGCCATCCTGTACAATTACAACCTTCTATAATTATCAAACCTAACACACAACCAGATGCTGAATAATTACTGTGGGGATAATTGGGGGGATTATTGCATTTTGATGACTCGCTTCAGTTCTCATTTGGTCTGCCACTGTTTTATACAGCCTCCTGGGACCATAAATGAAACGTGTGTGCATTCATGATCCATGAGTAGGAACATATTGATCCAGCTGTTAGGTTGAGGGGGTTATTTATGGAGCCTGTCCTGGCATCTGCTTACTGATGACACCTTATGGACCTGGTTTTAATTATGCTTTTTCTGACTTAAACGTAAACGTTGGGTTTAGAAACAGGTCTAATACAATGATATTAATATTAAAACATGTCTTGTGTTGTTAAGTTCATTTAAAGATAATTTCCTTTAGGTACTTGTTATATAACCAAGAGACACCAGTGAGGTCGTAGATGTATTCATTTGGCTTGTGACAGAGCAAAAGAACAGTGGACCAGTTTACATCACTCCTGGTACTGGACCATGAAGCCGCCAGAAGTGGATACCATAAACACAATGTGTGACGATTACACAGTTTTCTGTAGCTACACTCAAAAGTACTGATGAACTTCACAAGGCATTATCTGAATACACTGTAGAGGGTCTTACTGACCACAGACACAAATGTATTTTCAATATAATTAGCCTAACTTTGCAGGCAACAAGCTGCCAAGATACAACCATAACTTTTTTTCATCTTAAAAGCTTCTTCAGGGAACAATACTCCGGAGCCGAGAGGACCAGCTATCGGCAGTTGAGAAACTACAGCAAGGCCTGGTTTATGAAGTACACGATCTTTTCACATAGGAAATAAAAAATAAAAAGCTTCATTTATATATTTTATTTAGTGCAGCATCTATCACATTCATTCTGAGTGCTCATTCAAAGCTAAAGGGCATTTTCAGTATCCCTGAATCAGAGACAGGCCACTTTATTTATTACATATCATTAACACTGTGCTTTAAGGGTTCAGGGATGTTTGTTCTTTCTCTTACCACTTTTCTGAGAACACACCAGCTTTACATTTCTTTTTATGTTTAATGGACTTTGCAATTACTAAACAGACAACAGCCATTTTTGTTTTGTTCCTGGAGAAATGTATTTAGCTCCAAATGGAAACTACAGTCTCACCTTAGAACTTCGCACACAAAGTAATAACGAAGTGCATTGTGTAATTTGATCGGTTCGACTTAGCGTCATCTTATATCCTCGAGTCTGGCATCCTCAATCCCTCACAGCTGGTAGTGAGAGATAAAGAGTGAAAGAAATGCAAGCGCAAATCTAAGTCCGACATGGAGACAAAGACAGAAAGGTCTGGGCTATTAGTGTGCTAAAATATTAAAAGGGAATTGGGAAAGACAGGATTTGGGAAGAAATACACTTAGGGACGACATGGGGAAGTATGTTAGAGAGAAGAGAGGCTAAATGGTGAGACTGTTCATCTACCGCGTCAGCCTCTTGTGTGTCTGCGTGTCAAATCTGACAGTTGAAGCATTTTTCCTCTGGTCGTCCAAATTAAACCTCCTAGTCATGTGACTTGGCCCATAGCGAGACCATATGCTAATTAGCTTGGCAATTAACAGTGCCCATGTTTAATCTCAACCCCCAGCACTCTTATGAAGGCATCCCGAAGCCCAAAATACATTGTGATGAAACCTGAGACCTCCATTGTCATCTGCTTGGCATCAATAATCTTGCTCCATAATGGATGAGGAACTGGGATACAAGCCGCCATGAGTGGAAGCTGATCACAGGAGCCCAGAAAGATCACATTTGTTTAGAGCCTATGATGATGATCAGAGAAGCAGTGCAAGAAACAAGTAGAGCAGCCGGATGCATTTGGGAGAATAACTGGAGCGAGCAGTGTGCCTGGAGCATCTTTGTGTGTGTTTGAAAGAGGGGTGTGTACGTGAAGACGGCAGTGCAAAAGTTCTTATATGTTGTATGTGAAGCAGTAGAAGCCACATACACACACACACACACACACACACACACACACACACACACACACACACACACACACACACACACACACACACACACACACACACACACACACACACACACACACACACACACACACACACACAGAGCCACAGTGCTCCAAATAAGGTACGTATGGGATCACCCTGGAGGAGATACTGTAGCATCCCTGTTTCTTTTCCCAGGAGGAAGCTAACTGACTCATGAAAGCGAGGCCTGACAATAAACAGCTATGCTCGGCTGAATATTGATTAATGATGGAAAACAGAACACTCCAAAATAGACCAGGGAGCTTTGAGCTCCATGCATACTGCACTGGCGATGGCCACAGAGGCTCATGTATCACCCAGACATTGATGGCCACTTCTGTACAAACTACTTTTATCTAATGGGACTCAAGTGACTATTTAAGTGTGACTCCTTGTCGAATTAAAAGGAGCCCAGACCTGCGTGGGAGAGACCCTTTCTATAGAAGACACTTATAGTTTTTTTTTTAGCTGACCTAAGGAGCTTAGTGCAAAAACATTTACAGAATGCTTTTTTTACTCTCCCCTTTTAGCATATGACCCTCTGTTTTAACAATACTAGTCACATGGCAGGGTCTCTGGGGCTTCCAGAAGATTGTGTTTGTTTGTGCGACGGGCCATTGTTGCTGAGTGTGTGTGTGTGAGGGACCCAAATATAAAGAATGACATTTAACCTCTAAACTAAAGACTGGGGGAGGGCCACGAAATGAGATGGGGGTGGGGTGCACTCTGTGATTGACACTCAGGCTTAGGCATGAACAATTTTCATCCTCGTGAGAAATTACACACAAGTCAATCTTTGTGTCTGGGGTTAAAAAGACATGGTTTGATGAGAAACAAACTCGAGGTCAAGTCCAATAGCAGTGAGGCAACACAGGGTCCACAGTGTGCTTCATACATAGGCAACACCTACAAAATTGGTGCATTGTGTTTCATTAAGATATCTCTCTGAAATCGTTATTATACGAGCGTGTTTAGCACAATATTACACACAATTCAAGCTAAATGTCCATTCTTAGAAATGCCCTATGTGCTACATGACGAGAAGCACGTACCTTTAATCGATGTAAACAAATCCGCTGAAGAATGAATGTAGCTTCACTGTCAGGGTGATGGTGGTCAGATTTTTTTTATTCACATTTCGGATATGGCTCTGGTCGTCGCGTATTCTCTGCCCATCCACATGGACACGAGGAAAAAACACTTATTCAGCTTTCAGCCCGTGTCCGTTGTCCTCTGAGGCAGAAAAGACATGACAAGTACAGCCAGGATTCAATAAAGGAGCAGTTTTGTCGCAAATCTTTTGTCAAGCAGTGCGCAATTCCCTGTGCACTACCCTCGCTCGACTAAAACATGATGCACATCTAATAATTTCTCTCCTAAATCCTGGTTACGCTGCTGAACGTCCGCACCGCGCTTCAATAGTCCTCACTGAACGCATCACCAAAAACTGCGCTCTGCATAACGTGCGTTATGATAATCCCCTCCGCGCGCTCACAAACGTACACACATTAACGCAGAAAGACAGAGAAAGTGACAGCTCTCCGCGCTACCACAGCCCCCACTGACCCCCTCTATCCGCCTCCCACCCGTTAACACTTAAACTGACCACTAAAGAGATTGTCTGACAGGGGTCTCCTCATTAGATCTAATGTAAAGTCCTACAGCGTTTAATTACTTCTTCAAAAACGAGCTCACGTCACTTTCCTAAAATCACTGTCGCGGGTAACTGTAATTGTTGCAGCTGATTATTCCCAACTCGACTGTTTTCCCTCGGTCACTGCGCTAAATCATTACCAACATGCGAGTACAGCGTCAACGTGGAGGACTAAAGACACGTTTCCTGTCACGTGTTTCAGAATAAAGACCCCATGGGGCCACTCTATTCAGCCTTTATAACAACATTATAACTCACCAGAGTCCGATACATGTGGCTAAGTACTGCTACTGCAGTATTAAAATGATGTTCTAATATATAAGCCTATAGTTCTACCCTTCATTCTTTTTTAGATGTTGTTTTTATTGTCCTTTTTACTGCTTAAAAATATGCAGTCGTTTTGACAAAAAAGTTAAACCTCTCAGTGGATGAAAGCACTACATGCTACCAGTCACTTCATGCCAAAGAGTAGCCTAATCTATGATCTTTTGCAGAAGGCTAAATATCCAAATATCTATAGCATCATGACTCGGGTTTATTCCAGTTTTATTGCATTTGAATTCTGTTTTAACATTGTAAGTTTATTATGAAAGTGTTTTCCTCGTTTCCGGTGGCTGTCTGTGCTGTCCATGCCATGTTCACACACTTCCAAACTGCTGTGGTGCTTATTATTTCCCCCTCCCGTCACATGCCTGTCGCCTCAGCTGCTTTAGTCCGTCCCGGCAGCAGCGGGGAGGCTTTCACCCCTCCCATTTTTACCCTCTCCCCTATATTATGTCTTTGTGTTAACTTTCTCTAAACACCTTCACGTCACGTGTGCTGGTCACATACTGTGTATCATTCCCAAAAAATGTAACCATGGCTGTTTTACGCACGGCAGCCATGACACATCCAGGTTTCTACAATAAATGAAAGAAGACAATGAGCCACCCACATGGGCCCTGTTCTTAGAGATAATCCAGTGATTTAGGGTGTTAATCTACAGCATGACATGCCCCTAATGAAACCTCTATGTTTAGGAACAGACATCCAACCGCTCACAGTGTAATTTTACGCATCCACTTAATAAAAGAGTCCTCTGGTTCCCACTCTACATCCCACGTTCACACAGGCACAGAGAGGGGACATGACGGCTCAGGCCTGTGAGGAGGCGTATTATAAGGAGTGGCAGCTGAGGACCTGAGACTAATCTGACAGGTGCATGCGTCGAGAGTGACAGCATGGTAAAAGAAGGGGGGAGGGGGGCACTGGCTGGGAGATTAATGCTTCTACCACTTGATCAGTTCCATCAGTGTATCACCTGCACCACCTTTATCATCAGCATCCTCGTTGTTAGAGCCATTAGGTGACTTTTAGTGATATTTTCAGTGTACAAAGTGGGGCTCAGGAGAGATAAATAATGCATTTTGTGCTTTATAAGCTGCTGCAGTAGGGCGACTTTTTTTTAGTCCCGTGTCTGATACGATTAGTTCAGCGCTGATACAAGTCTGCAGAAGCACGGGAAAAGTGATGTTTCATGCACAATGCAGATCCAATGTGGGAATGTTTAGACACGCAAGCAACAGCACCAAACTCTCTATAGTTATGTACTGTATGCTATTTTTAGAAGGTGTCCTTTACGCTTATGATTTACAGCTTCATTGTAAACCTCTGGGGGTGCACAGGTTGGATTTAGCACCGAATAATAAATTCGGCTTTTAAAGCAAGGGTAGGCACTTTTTTGTCACTAGAGTAGGCTTCACAGTAAGAAAAAGAAAGAGTCTGAGAACAATGTGAATGACTTACACTTCAAAGTGAAGGAAGAGGCGATAGGTCAAGTTTAAACACTATTCATGTTATTTCAAACTCTTCATTATATTGTATATATGCATGTGGATAAGAAAATAAACCTGGATATTTAGCATAAAAGGTAGACATTTTTGAATAAAAAATTAGCATTAGGGCCAAATCAAAGCAGACTTTAAGAAACTGCAGTATTTATAGAGGGTGACTATATCTTTGGATCACTGTGCTCATGTGTAGGGCTTAGGAGATGACTAATAGGGCCGAGGTTAGCCTTTACAGACAGATGCAGGCTAACCTCGCCCTGTATACATACATGCAACTGACTGTCATAGACCCCCCACGTCTGTTTCAACACAACAAGCATCAGAATGGGAGCCCATGAACTCACAGGATGTGTCAGCTATGGCCGGATGCAGGTGTGCAAAATTAGCAGGATGAGGCTAATTTTAAAGAGCACACATCCCATTTCAAGAGGATGTAAAGTGCAAGGGTTAAACACAGAGCCTTTATCAACATTTAATGCATATTTCTTGTTTTGATACAAATTTCACAGTATGAGTGTAAAATGTTCTGACATATGAGCTTGTTTTTTACCTTTCTTCTCTAGTCCTTCTACTCTGTGTTCAGGCTGGTAAGCATCACCACTTGTCTCTGCACACACTTGGGCCGTTGCACACTTGTTTTCATTCAGTGAGCCTTGGAGACCTTTCTGAAGCCCCTCAGGTTTCAGTGGACCTTGCAAAGTCAGGACGAGGTCAGAGGAAGAAGGACAGGCTCCTTGATTTACCCTCCTCCTTCTATTACACATCCTTTGTGAGTCACATAGTGTTGTTAAGCCTGTCACAAGGATTTGGGCTAGTTATGGTCAGAAGTAGATAAAACAAAACAGATAAATGTAAGTGTCTTGTGGAAATAGCCTTTTAATAACATCCATAAGACAAGAATGTTGATGTCCTTTCTTTTTCTGCAAGTACTTCATATAAAACAGCCAACCTCTTGAGGCCTTGTGTTACTGCTGGCCTCCTGCACAATTACCCAACCAAGTGGAAGCTGCTCTGTATAGCATGCAGCAGTTCGAAGTGAGCTAACTTCAAGGTCTGGGTCTAAACTAGAAGGATTGAGAACGTAGTTTGTGTTTAACTGATCCAATCTGCCAACAACAGACACTCCCCCCCTGCGTGGAATCAGACACCACACAGACAGATAATCCTCCACAAAGTCTGCTATTTGATGTCTCCCCCCCTCAGACTCACAAGACATGCATCAGTATGTGTCAAATATACAATCAGGCATGTGTCTGTGATCACACACTGAGAGGGATTTCAGAGCACAGCATGCACCTATTTTTATGATTTTGGGGGAGCGTAAAGGATTAGTGAGTTATAGGCCACTGGACAGATGTACACACTGACACGTTTTATAACACTTTCGCCTTTTTGTCATATTTGCATCAGTCATTGCTGTATGTATTCTTTATCTATGAGCACTTTCACTTCCTTCCATGCAGCTAATATTTGTTGTTCATAGAAGCCTCTTCATTCACGGCTAATAAACGATAGCTCCATCAATCTGTCCATAGAAGGACTGACTTCCCTTCTGTGTAAACAATATAAATCCCAGGCCCCATTATATGTCCCTGCTCTCCATCCAAAGTTTTTTTACATCTTCATTTCAGCTTTTTTTTTTTGTTTTTTTTTCTCCACCATCTTTTTTTTATTACTCATTTATAAATTTTATTTTTTATATATTTTTTTGTCTCATCTATCATGTCACCCTCTTCTCATTTGCTAATATGTATGGCATTAATCTGGGAGTTGAATGGACATATGCTACTTTCAGCAGGAATTAAAATAAGTCTTGATTCTGAGGTTCGACCCATTACGTTGTGTTTCACTGCGAGTTCTCTCTGAGCATAAAAATCGAGCTGAAAGGACCAGAGTCCAAGATCAAGCTCGGGAAGGAAGGAGCTCTACTCAAATAAATCTCCACTGGCTGTCCCACTGAAGGAGCACAGCCATTTTTGGGAACAAGGAGCCATCTCCTAGGTGAGCGCCATGGCAACAGCTAACGTGGGCCCCAGCCTTTAGAGCAGTGCTTTTCAAGAGCCCGATCAAAAGTGGCAGGCCAGGTTTTTGTTGTTTAGCACGTCTTTCTCACTTTGCGGCCATTCGTCATTGTTGTGATTCTTCCATCTCACCCTGACACGGTGCTGGCCTTGTGCACCGAGAGGCTGTGAGAAGACTGCACTGGGCTGGTGTCCGTGGGAAAATGTTGCCAGACATACCTCACTACTACTGGGTTCATGTTGTAGCTCTGTTTCATTTCTGTAGGATTTATTCTGGAAAAGCATGTCACTCTTGGCATAAGCTGTGTCAAATGCTGTCTAATAAAACTATAACATCTTTTTAAATTAATATAACTGACACCAAGACATAAATGGGGGTGGTATTACAAGTTTAATACATTCAGAAAACAGTGATTACTAGGTGTTACAAGGTGCATGTTGGGCAGCACAGTGACAGTTAAAAATTAAAATTGATTAAATAGTATGTCCACATAACACATGCTGAAACATTCACCTCTTTTTGCTTTACATTAAGTGGACATCTGTAAAATGTCATGAGAGTGCCACCTCGTGGTGGAAGATTAAAATCTACAGAAGCAAATAGCTAGGACCAAGATGGCTAAATGCCTTTTAACAATAACTGAATGATGTGTTGGGAAAACCAAACTGTGAGGCTGGGGTATAAATACACACATATTCATGTCCTAATGCAGTTAGCGTGAGCCCATGAGTGGTTGAAGCCAGTCAAGATGGCGTGACACTTTCTGGAAGATGAATCCCTTGGTGCAATCCGCATCGGGCTTGGTGATGATCCCAGTTAGGAAGAACACGTTCCTGTAGAGTGTGAGCAGAGGGCTTCCCGCGCTCATATTGCAGTCTGCGTTGGGCCGTTGAGCGGTGCAGCCCATTTTATTGTTCATTATGGTGGGGTAAGTCTCCAGACACTTGGGGAGGGTGTCATACTCCAAGTGGTTAAGAGTGAGCGGGTCCTGAAAGGCAGATCCATCTTGGACTTCTTTCCAACCAGTGACCACAGCGGGGTAATCTCCTGACGTCAGGATGTTGTCGGCAAAATCCCTTTCTGGGAGACAAGCAGCAACAACTTCCCTTTTGAACCTGATCGGGTCACGAAGCTCAATCAGAGCCAGGTCATTTTCAGGCTGGCCTGCTATGTAGCGGGGATGGACCTTTACAGCATGTACGGGTAGGATCTGCTCACCATCTTCAGGAGTGGTCTTACGTGTACCTGTTAAAAGAAGTTAGTCTATCTTTTGTGTTTCAGGTAAATACCTGCAGTGATGTCACAGGAGTTCTGTTGTATATTTTTTAGTTTCAGCTTGCGAATGAAACACACTTAAATTTACAGGCAACTAAAAGTAAATGTACTGACAAATTTCCAGATTACACATTACGCATTTTGCTCAATAATAAAAAAAGGAACACAAAACATTAAACTTGACAGTAACAGATTTTCTAATCCCTAGACATTGTATCAGGTTAATTATTGTACAAAAGCAGTATTGTTTATGTGCCCTCCTTTACTACCGTGAAAAAACAGTGAATATACATATATTTTAAAAATCTAATATTGACAACCATTTGGTAATAGCTAATGCTGTGTACTTACCAACCACCACCTGGAATATGCTGTATTTATTGGCACACTGTGCTGAAGTCAAGACCATGTTTGATTTGAGAATGACTCCGCTACAGTAACCTGCAGACTCAGAACTCTTCAAAAGAGCCTGTAAACATAGTTTGTTGAATGAGCCACAAAATAAATGGCACAAAGATGCTGCTAACAGTAGTAAGCTGTGTTTGTTTATACCTGCCAGGGACATTCAAAGGCAGTACAAATCAGTCCCTCAAAGTCGCTGTCGATGTTGCTGCGCTGTCTAGCTTCCCAATCACTCAGACTGATCACTTTACCACAGGGGAATGGAACTGAGAGAGAAAAGGTTACAATTATTGTATTACATGTTTCTTAATGCCTTTTAATTCTAAAAAAGTCAAATAAATTACAACACCTGCAGGTTCACAATTGTTTTTATCTGCATTACTGAGCTTCCATCCCTGAGCGCATGAACACTCATAGGTTGAATAACTGGGCTTACAGAACTGGGAGCAGCCCTGGTCCTGTTCCAGAGTACATAAAGTCTCATCTAGTAACAAACAGAGGTTACTCAACTCACAAAAGGAGAATAAAAAATATCAAATGAACAATTGATTCACAACTTGCTCAAACCTGTTTCGCAGTGCGTCCCTGTGAAACCTGACTTGCACACACAATCGTAGCCTCCCGCACTGTCCGAACACAGCGCTCCATTTTTACAAGGGTTGCTGACACATTGGTCTCCATCTACACAAAGGCAATACCCAGCAAAATGTAACACTTCAAAAGAGTGTGGGTCTTAAAGTTACAGCACACAACTTACCAACATAGACCGACCAGAAAATATCCTACAAGAGAAAGGAAAGGAGACAGTTGATTTGCAGCAGAACAGATAAGGCATTGTTTGAGAAGCACATTAAAAAGTGGCACTCACTGTGCGATATGTGTCTTTGAAGAACCTATGGGCCTCATCGTAGGTGCATAGCTTCTCCATACACTCCTTCTCCAAATTGGATGGTGGCTGGTTCCTCTTCTGGCGAGAAATCACAGTGCTCGCTTGCTCCTTATCTAAGAACACTGAAAAAGGAACAGAATTTATAGAGTCACAGAGACTCTATAAGACCAGAACAAGAAAGGCACACACTAAATAAAAACTGTCATTCATAGTACAGAGCTTGTTTGCAAGTGCAAAAGCCATTAGTGTTGAGATTAGTTTAATTATTCCAAAGAATAAAATTGGAGTGGCTGTTTATTTTGTTTTGTTTAAGTACGCCTCCAGAACTATGCACCAAATAAAATAATTGTAGCTAGTTGTAAAGGTAGCATAAAGTTAGGGCTCTGGTTAGCTGTGAGCTACCGTACCGTTTTTTTGTATTTTGTGGTTTGAAAAATGTATCTACATTCTCTGCAAATACAGTCCAGACCTACATATGGATTACAAATAACAAACGCTAATACATACATTTCTTATAAAAATATGAAAATGACATCAATTTATTGCAGGTAATACAATCACTTCCTAATTTGTTTTTTCTCCTTTATTTATTTCTGTCCTACTTCTACTGTGAGCTTCAGACTCGTGCCATGCTTCTCACCTTTCTCTGGGGTCTGAATGGCAGCCCAAGCCCCTGCCAGCAGGAGCAGCAGAGATGTGGATGCACTTAAGAAGCTCATTGTAACCTGGATATGGGTCAAGCAGCAGCTTCTCCTACAAACAAGGACGACAGAACATACAATATGAATGGAAACTGAATTGAATGACCTCACATTTACTGGACAGGTACCTACAGTCGGGTCCATAAATATTGGGACTCTGACACAATTTAAATTTTTTTGTCTCTATTCACCACCACAATGGATTTGAAATGAAACGAACAAGATGTGCTTTAACTGCAGACTTTTAGTTTTAATTTGAGGGTATTTACATCAATCAGGTGAACAGTGTAGGAATTACAACAGTTTGTATTTGTGCCTCCCACTTTTTAACATTCCACTTCTTTCCCTTAAAAAACTCTTTGGTTGCTTTCGCAGTATGTTTTGGGTTATGGTCCATCTGCACTGTGAAGCGCTGTCCAATGAGTTCTGAAGCATTTGGCTGAACATGAGCAGATAATATTGCCTGAAACACTTCAGAATTCATCCTGCTGCTTTTGTCAGCCGTCACATTATCAATAAATACAAGAGAACCAGTTCCATTGGCAGCCATACATCCCCACGCCATGACACTACCACCACATGCTTCACTGATGAGGTGGATCATGAGCAGTTCCTTTCCTTCTCCAGACTCTTCTCTTCCCATCACTCTGAACAAGTTATTCTTGGTCTTATTGGTCCATAGGATGTTGTTCCAGAACTGTCAAGGCTTTTTAGATGTTGTTTGGCAAACTTTAATCTGGCCTTCCTGTTTTTGAGGCTCACCAATGGTTTACATCTTGTGGTGAACCCTCTATATTCACTCTGGTGAAGTCTTCTCTTGATTGTTGACTTTGACACACATACACCTTCCTCCTGGAGAGTGTTCTTGATCTGGCCAACTGTTGTGAAGGGTGTTTTCTTCACCAGGGAAAGAATTCTTTGGTCATCCACCACAGTTGTTTTCTTTGGACTTCCGGGTCTAGGTGTTGTTGGTGTTGCTGAGTTCTTTCTTTTTAAGGATGTTCCAAACAGTTGATTTGGCCACATCTAAAGTTTTTGCTATCTCTCTGATGGGTTTGTTTTGTTTTTTCAGCCTAATGATGGCTTGCTTTACTGATAGTGACAGCTCTTTGGATCTCATATTGAGAGTTGACAGCAACAGTTTCCAAATGCGAATAGCACACTTGAAATGAACTCTGAACTTTTTATCTGCTTCTTGTAAATGGGATAATGAGGGAATAACACACACCTGGCCATGGAACAGCTGAGCAGGCAACTGTCCCATTACTTTTGGTCCCTTAAAAATATAAACTGTTGTAATTCCTACACTGTTCACCTGATTTTGATTTTCCTACACTGTTCACCTGATTTTGATTTTCCTACACTGTTCACCTGATTTTGATAATTTGATACCCTCAAAAAAAGTCTGCAGTTAAAGCACATCTTTTCAAATCCATTGTGGTGGTGTATAGAGCCAAAAAAATTAGAAGATTGTGTCGATGTCCCAATATTTATGGACCTGACTGTAGATACGTCAGGCTATATCACTGTACAATAGAACATTAAGAGGACTAATAATTTGAGATGAATATTTATCTCATTAAATGCTAATGTTTGATCATTATTACAGGAGAACTTCCTGTTCAATCCATCTGTTCAGTGAATCAACACTGGGCTGAATAGGCCAATAATGCAATCTGGGAGTCATTTTAATGAAGACCTTTTCCATTTGAAAATATTTCAAATAATTTATTCCTTTTAACAAAATGTGATGCTGGCTGAAGAATAACGCAGACATTATCAGGTTTTATTCTCATTCGTGACAGTGCAGTTTCTTCTTTAGCTTGTTAATTGAACTGATTCAGTTTACGTAATAGAGAGACTGTGTAGTGTGTGGCCTCCAGTGTTTTTACAAATTGCGTAGCTTTTCTCCCTGCATCCAATTAGCATTAGCAGCTCCACAAAACAAACGCCTGGCTGGGACAGCTGTGACGCATCTCTTTGGCCCAATATGAAGTGGAAGCCACTTTCCTCGAAAAGATAGACTGTGTATAATTTCATTAGTTATATTTGTACTGGTTTTAAGGCGATCACCAAATCACATCGACCTGGACCCGTTACACTGAGCGGAGTAACGGTGCAGTGGGAGACAACAAACAACAGCAGTAGCAGTAATGGCCGTTACGTACCTCTGCGCACAAGATCAAAATACAAGTCTGGTCCCTCTCTAAAAGTATCCCGAACACGAAACAGCCCCCCGTAAAGAGGTCTTGTAGCGGTAGCTCACAACTATAACAATGACAACATTCAATTGGCCAGTGTCTTCTGTTGACGGCACCTAAAAATGTATTGACAGTGACATACCAGCAGGGGGCGCTTTAGCACAAAGATTACTGTTCATTTGTTTTAGGTTGGGTTCAGTTATTGTTATTGACTAACACAATAACCATTAAAATATTAAAAAGAAATTCAGTTCTTGGACAAGACATGCAATATCCATATTTACAGAAGACTTGTTTGGTTTATTCTTCTAAATAGTTACCCATGATTACATTTAAAAAAGGTCAAATTAATTAAGCATATAAATGAAGCTTATGAAAAAGCATTGCAAGTATATATAAAGCTAGCAGACTACTATCTTTACTTGCAGAAGTAAAAAGTAATCAGCAAATGAAGTTTAGCAGATGAAAGTGCTCTGTCTCATACCCATAGCCTTCCATGGGCTGTTTGATTAAAAATGGTGTGATTGATGCATTAGGTCCTTCACAGTTCTTACAGATCAAAGCTCACTTTAGCAACTGTAGAAGATTCAGTTTTATTTATATAGCCAAGTATAACAATAATAATTGCCTCATAGGGCTCAACAAAAAACAAAAGGCAGCAACTAAACCGGCAGTAAAAGTTCCACTGTCATTAGACCCTCCAACAGGGTATGAAAAAACTCAAAAATCCCATCTGTGGGGAAAAAAGTGAAAGCTCAAGGAGAACCACAGAACTCCCAAGATGAACAATAGAAATAAAATGACAGTTGGACAATGCTACAGTCATCTGGTCATTTGTGTTGATCTGACATGGGCTATTTGATTAAAATGGTGTGATTGATGCATTAGGTCCTTCACAGTTCTTACAGATCAAAGCTCACTTTAGCAACTGTAGAAGATTCAGTTCAATTCAGTTTTATTTATATAGCCAAGTATCACAATAATAATTGCCTCATAGTGGCAATAACTAACGTTACTATGAAGTCAACTCCAAACTTGGCCATTAAGGTTCTGTTCCCTAAGTTGCTCTTCACTGATTTTCTTTCGCTGGGATTGTTTGTGAGAGCAGTGTAATTTACAGACAGAGCCGTGGGGCTAGTCTCAGGTGCAGCCATGTTAAATGTCTCCATTTCCCAAGTCTAATAACTGAGGTATTACAGGAGCCTGTTTGGACCAGCTGGTCCCTAGTGTTGGACAGGGGCAGGAGCTGACCAGCATGGTCCAAGGAGACTGACCAAGTGTGAGGAGAGGAAGAGGAGCTTGCCCTGGCCTGTCAAGCCTGACAGAGCTGCAGATATATGCAAATTATTTTTCCAGTTATTTCCCCAGTGACTGTCATCTGAAAGTTGTGTATTGAGAAAATATGATTATACAAGGACATATCACATGTTGACTTTCTGCACGTGACTGGACAGTGTGTTCTTTCAAATGAGCAAAACTGGAAAGGTCTGCTGTAGGGCTGCGCAATTAATTGCAATCACCAAACAATTGCAATTTGAACACATGCAATTTCTAAATTGCATATGACTGCAATTTTATTTATTATATTGATATTTTAATTATCAATAAATTAGAATCAGAGTTTCCGTTACCCTGGCTTTTGGTTTGTAGTTTGTAATTGGCCGGTAAAATAAAGGTTTACGGACTTTTGAGTCTGTGAGCTTTTATTTTATTGGCTAATGATGTTCTGTGCACAGTCCAGAGACAATGTTGTGCAGTTTAAATGTAAATAAAGTTTATGAAATGTTTTGTTATGCATTTCTTGTGCACTGTATTCATTTAAAATGTAGCAAAAAAAAAAGCAAAAATAATGATCAAAATTGGAAATAAAATCTCTATTGCAGTATTTATAAAAAAAATCTCAATATGATTATTTTGTACATATTGCACTGTCCTAGTCTGCTGTTACTCTCAAGTTCTTCTTCATCCATCACTTTCTGCCATTGTTGTGTTTTATTCAGCATCCCCACTTATATTGTTTCAACCCTTTCACACTGTCTCACTCCCCATTCTTCCTACTCCTGTCATTATTTCTTAAGTGTTTGACCTAAATTGGTTTGGAGTAGAAGAGAAATTGTGGCGCGGCATTCCTTTGACCCCTCTGACCCACCCCTCCCTCCAATTTTACAGGTGCACTAAGCACACAGCTCAGGCATTACCGTAGCCATTCATAATTAATGCTACCTGACACTTGACAACTTTATGATGGATAGGACTGGCTGAAGATGGAAACACTGGGACTCCCTGCTTCTCTCTGCACTAAACCTTGCTCTGCTTAGCACTGTGTCATCAAACACATTTTAAAGTAGCATTTAGAGCAATAACACTGTTAAGCTTTTGCACATTATTGTTCAGTGACAGTACGAGGTCTCCAGACAATGTGTGTAATGATGATGTAATGGGTTAATAACACCGAGATAGGTTTAAACAGCACTAATGGCCCACTCAGACCCACTGACCTCAAAGCACACATATCACTGTAGTAAGTAATAAGGTCAAGTGGGCATGTGACCACACATACATAACTAATAGAATAATACTAACCTTTGGTTAAGAGAGAAATGGCACATCAAAAATACCCTCACACATAAACAGTGTCTATTGCACGAGCAAGAACAAAAGCACAACACAGTCACACTGTAATCAAACCGCCTTAAGATGGTAGGTAACTGAGTTTCTGTGACAAGGACCAATGATGATGTTGTATTAAGTAGTGAAGAGCTAGAAAGCACTAGCCCTGTGGGGGTCTTTCACAGCTACGCAGCCAGCCTTGAAGGATCACCTTCTGCTGTCCCATATGTCTCCATGATCAATTCACATCAACTGGACATATTTTATTTAACACTTAATTGCGGTGCTCCCCTCCCTGCATTTTACTCAGCTCGTTTGTCCATGCGTAGAAGGAAAGAATTAAAGACAACTGCTGTTTTCACGTTTCATCTGATTCATGTGGGATGCTGCAGAAATGGGTCAGGCTTTTCTTTGACACTTTAACTTTTCTCTTTAATTAATTCTTCCTTTCAGAATGTGCCTTTCTTTACCAGGTGGAAGAGGCTGAGAATCCTATTCTGAAAACTTCATGTAGATTCTGTCTGACGCCTTTTTGTAGTTCTTGAAGCCACTCACCACTTCATTTCTTTCACACAATGTCTTCTTCCTTCTTCCTTCTCTTTAATCTTGCCTGCCCTCAGGTCTTCGTCACAGCCACAAGCAACAGCTTTTGAGTGATATACTATATTTCACTCAGCAGAGCAGAGCGCTGTCCTGTGAAGACAGAAGCATAGGCCCTGATTGTGCTCAAGAGGTAAAGCAGCGATGCAGGTGACAGTGCTTCAAATGGACAAGACATATTACTGCAAAAGGATGTTCACTTGACTCCTTATTGCACTTAAAGAAGAAGTGAGTGGAACATTTGGAATAAAATATTGCAAGAGGGTTCATTCTGCAATATTTGTCTGCCATTCTCTCTGCTTTGCAACAAAATAATATGTATGTGTTTGTGACTCCCTTTTATACATTAAATACTGTATGTCCACATTCAACACACCACAGACTGCTTTGGTTAAAAATTGCCCTGATTATTCAGCAAATTCATCACATTTTATTCAAAGACAAATGCAAAATAAAAAACTAAATAAAAACCTTAACACTTAGTCAGATGACTTGTAAAAGTGACAGTTTACTTTAGATATATTGCCAGCAGAAGCATCACTGTTTCCAAGGAGGCAAGTGACAAATCTGAAACTGGCAGGTCTAAAGTATGTGTTTCGGTGTCAGCTTTGTGCTCATTATCACATTGGAGCTGAAGAATCAGACAGTTTGCGCTGCATGACAAATTAGACTGAGCAGACATTTCTAGTCGACTCTAACAGTAAACTGGCAAAACACTTGACTTGTTTTTCTATGTGTTCTTTACATCCCCATGTCTACTGTACAGCAGATTATTTTCAAACTTGTTTTTACATGCAGACCATGTATTTCCTGAGTTATTTTGATTGGGTGAAAACGGGACAGAATACACAAAAAATTGATTATCCTTTTGTTGCGAGGCATAAAGAGTAGGACAGCAATTGTACTGACTGAATGCTCCATAACAATTATATCTGTTTGAAAATATAGCAATTTCTCAGACAACAACAGGTAACCTTAGAAATAAATGTAAAACATTATAAAGGCCATCTTGAAATGTATTGTATTGTACACAGTAAGGCATGTTTTATACATGTTTTATTATTAGACAAACTGGCTTGCATCTGCAGAGTGACAAATCCAGAAAATGCAATACCGTGACAACAAAAACACCATTTTCACACTCAAGCTGCTTGCAGTTTATAATTTATTTATACACATCCATGCACAGTCCTATACATCCATTTATCATTCAGGGCTGGTTTGTTAAGACTTGGCTTGAGTACAGTATAGAAATCTTGCAAAAAACAGTGACTGTTAAGAGGTAACAGCCAAGGTCATCAGTGTCATCAAAGATCATCTATACAAGCCTTTATAAGGATTCTATAAGGAGTTTTTTGGGGCTCACTGGGATGAGCTTTGTCGTTTTAATGTGGGCAGTATGTTGGTCAATGTCTTGTTACTTGTTTGCACATGTTCCTATAGGTCCACATGTTGCATGTTGCTAGATTTGTGCCACTTCAGACTGTCACACACTGTTGATCAGTCATTTTGACCTTGTATGTACTGTATGTATGTTAGTGTGTTAAACTATATAAAAAGGGTATCTTTCTGTGAGTAAAAACTTGCTTAAGCCAAAAACAGAAACATCAACTGTTGAAAAAAATACTTTTTACAGTGTATCTCCCACATCTGTTGCTCCTTTTGCTTTTATTGTTTCCTCTGATGTCTCTGAGCATCCCTCTACCTCTCTCTACCGCACACTTGCTCTGCCTTCCCCCGCCCCTCCGTCACAACCCCACCTCTCCGTGAGATGCTCTCGACTCGCGCCGGCACCATCTCTCCTCACTTACCTCCTCACTCACCTCTCCACGCTCCTCCGCTCTAGTCCGCCTCCTTCCCTCCATCACCTACAAACACATCTCATCCCCCGCATCTTCCTCGTGTCTGTTGTCTCCCATTATTTCTCACTTACAGTCTTTTATCTTTCTCCCTCATACACACTCATGCTGATTGGCACCCAAGGACAGAGCACCCTCGCTGCACTCACACAGGCTACGGGGCAGTCCGCTTGCGTGGTCAGGCTTCTTGACACTGAGCTCAGCTAAGGAAGAGGATCAAGCCAAAAAGGCAATGGAGCACAGCCATATCTTCCCTGTTTTTAGCCCAAATGGCAGCTGGACCCCGGGGCAGCATCCCCCTGATGTCATCCAGGGGTGTCCCCTCGGGCCACTGCCTGTTATCTACTACAGTCTCCTGCTCTGTCTTGGTCTGCCAGGTAGGACAAGCAAAACTTTGTTTGTCACTCTGTTTACTGTGCTTTGTTTTTAGTGCATGGCTCAGTGGCTGTGGCTCAGTTACGTATTGCATGTTGCATGTTGATTGATTTGTGGCACACATGTTTGAGGCAGCCACAGACTGTCACACACTGTTGATCAGTCATTTTGACCTTGTGCATGCACCTACAGTATACTGCTTTTCTGTGTCTTCTGTGCTCTATAATACCCAGACACAGAGAATATTGCACCATTATAAAGTATAGAGAATCCTTAAGCCATATACCTGCCACTTCATTTTTCTCACAAATTAATTGCCCCACTCTGGACATGTTTGTATATTTGGTTTTGAGCAAGGACTCAGGTTTGACCTTTGGGACAAAATATGTGTTATATGGCTCTTGGATAATGACGGCTTGCTCATTTAGTCTAATCAGCCTCAATGGACTGATTAGGCCGCTCACAGTCGTCAGGAGACCCATTTGCCGTCTCTGTCCCACTGTGTGATGTATGAACGATGACCTGTCCTCACACCATGAGGCAAAACGGAGTTTGTGTGTGTGCGCACCTTTGAGAGAGAGACAGATAAAAAAGACAGATGCGTGCAGACAGAAAAGCTGGAGGTCAGTTGAAAGAGGACAGCGATGCCTAACTCGTAGATTAGGAGCCAGATGCTGAAAACCCACCGGGCTCTGCAGTGCTTAACTAAAATGTTTGTGTTATTCAAAAATTTAATTCAAGTCATCATGTTTTTTTAAATGATTGATAATACATGTTTTTTTTTACTGCATTGTAAACCATTTAAGTTATTATTGCTTTTTCATAAAGATACTGTAACAAATATCTATTATAATGCATTGTATCTTTTTGTAGCACTGTAAAGTACATAGTTGTTGTTGACAATAAGTAGCACTAACTCATATAATAGCAGTTTGTTGTATGTCATGTCAGCACACTATTTTAAAAACTCGTCACGATGGCCTTATTTACTGGTGCAGCCTGTAAAGTGTAAATGATTTAAAACCTAATTACAAACCATTTTCTAGCCCTTATTTCAAAGTGTTGTCTGACCAATGTAAGAGTGGCATTTTATTACTCAATAATTGTTCTAAGACATTTTAATTCTGTTTATTATTATTGATTTGTCCTACCTATCTTTGAAAATGCTGAGCGCTGTTAACAACAACCTTCCCTTGAACAGCTTTCCAGTGCCAACACTGCAGCTCCTCCACTCTTTTGTAAAGTTCTCCTATCAGATCAAATGTTACCTAATTATTTCTCCTGGAGAGCAAATCAAGTGAAGCACAGGCAATTCCCTTTGCTGTCATTTTAACTTTCTGTTCCCAGGCTTGAGTTGTTGTATTTTTTTTCTACTGCTGAGCTGTCTTTACAAATGCAATAGTTTGTTTAATGACTGAGTAACAAAAAGCGTAATGCAATCTTGCTGGAGTTGTCTGGATTAATGGTGGAGTCGGGTGCAGCGGAGGGGGTAACACTTTTGCAGCTGCAACTTATTCAATCATTATGACACCGCTCATTTGGGTTCAGGCTTGAATCATGAATATTTCATGAGCTCGCCATGTGCCACTAGTAAGTGACCCAAAGAGCCACATGTATTCAACACTCGCTATAGATTAGAGGCTGGTACCTTGATTAACAACTGGTGTATCATCAGCACCAGGGCTTTGTTTGGTCGGCGTTTCTTGCAGGTTTGACCTTTTACTGCTGCAGACAGTGAAGGGCCACAGGTAGAAAGGGGACATACAGGAAGGTGATGCAAATTAGAATTATGCAAGCCAAGTAGAAGTATATGAGGGTGGGATAAAAAGCAAGACTATATCTAAGATAAGGTCACAGGATGAAGATGGAAGAGTGGAGTCAAGAGATTGAAGCAGCAATACAGACAGAATAACAACAAATGCATGCGAAATAGAACCTTCAAGGCCCCTAGTGGAGGGTGCTCTGCCAACAGTCTGAGATGAATCACTGCATTTTTAATTAACTGCTAACATTATTCTCTCCACTCTTCACACCACGGCACTCGTCACAGAACAGACATGTGCTAGTGCAGCTAACAGCGTCCAGTACAGTGACTGTACAGTGTGCTGTATAGCTACTGTAAACTGAAAACTGCAGTAGTATGAACATATTTAAGAAATTGTGTTTAAACAATGATACTATAAGAAAGGCTAAACCATGAAATTGAACTTCTTGCAGTGAGGATACAATACTCACTACTTGACCCACAAAGTAAAATGGCCACCTACATTTTTTTTCTTTCACCTACATTTTGTGGTCACCAGCCAGTCACATGTCCCGCAGTTGTTGAGTGCGTCCTGTTGCAGCTGCTCCCTTTTTCCGGTTTGTGTGGCTGATCAGTAGTCAGTAGTGTGTCCGAACGCAAACACAATTTAGAAAAGTTTTTCCTCCTACTCCCACTTACCCAAGCACCCAAGGGGGAAAGGTTGGCGTTGTCAACCTCTAACAGCCCTCGGTGCCACGTCGCTGTGTAGGCCACATGTCAGCTGCAACTTAATGAAGAGATGGGCCCCAATGATTTTCAGTTGGACTATTGATCTGTCAGTCCACGGCATTGAGAGGGTATCGGTGCAGGACAGGGGCGTGTTAATTGATGGTATCAGAGTGAAAATGAAGATTAGGAGTGGAAGGTGTAAAGTGAATGAATGAAAGGCACGTGAAGGTTGTGTTGATGCGCCTCTTAAAGGTGAAGGATTTCTGGTTAGTGTCCAAGCTGCGGCTGACGGATTGTGGGACAAGGAAGACTGACAAGCCAAGGCAACAGGGGGAAGGAGGACAGAGAGAAGGGGGTGTCTTTTGAGACAGTAAATCAAAGATGTTGTGGATGCAGTGACAACTGCTGACTGGAACCAGCTGACGACAATAAGCTATCCAGAGAAAAATCCAAGGGCATGCTATCGGTATTTAATTAAATCCAGTGCTCAAACTTAGAAATAACTAAAAGCAGTAAGACCTTGATGGAGGAAACAGACTTGGAGACGGTGAGTGTGGCTGTACAGGTAAACAGCAGAACACCGCAGTAACATCAATATTAACAGCCTTGTTCTCGCAAATTCTCCATTTGTCCAAAATACTCTTTTAAAATGCTGCACTATTGCTCTTTTTATTGCGTCCTTGTTTTTTGAGGACACTTCCCTCTGCATTCCAGTCTTAAATGATTTCAAGTAAAAGCTTTTCTCCTTATTGTCAAGGGTGAAAATAAACTGAATAACGTGATTAAAGCAATAATTTCAGCGTTGAGTTCAGTCAGTTAAAATACGTGCTTTTCTGATACACATGTGGCTTTGGAGCTGTTGTGGCGTGTTCCTGGCTTGAATTCAGTTGTATTAAGAATAGCGCTGCTTTATGTTCACTCTGACACTTAGAGAAGACAAAAGGGAAATGGTTGTCATCAAGAACAAAGTGCCTGTGACCTTTGAAGCCAGCTTTGATATTCGGTCCCTCTGTCTGTCACATAGTCTTTTCTTTACACTGCCTCCTCTCTCTACACCTGTCTCGTTCTTCGAACTCGTTCTGTCGATGACCTTAATCCTGTCATCTTTACTCCTTCTTTGCCATCTTCCCTCATTAGCTTATTACCTTCTGGATAAGACACCACAACCAATTCTTGAAGGAGAAGTGACTTTTTTGTGTAATTGCATTTCTCAGTTAAGATGAATAAAGATGTAGCTTATTCAAAAAAACAAACGCTGACAGTTAAAACTACTGACCATAGTTTACGTAGTTTTATGTAGCATACATCCATCTGCCTATTTTATCCTGCTCCTAAGTCTGTGCAAGAACAATCCACCTATTTTCTGAGTTTTTCCAATTCGATAAAAGGGCACACAATCACAGAAAATGTATTCTCTATTTTAAGGACTGCGACTTTGCGACAGAAGGCTACTCAAAAACGTTTTTGGAGAGCTATTATAAATGGTGCTGCATGTATAAGACTTAGTCAGACTGGAGCTGGACAACGCTTTTTTGGCTTACATTTACATTTAGTCATTTAGCAGACACTTTTATCCAAAGCGACTTACATTCAACAGTGTTACATTTAGTTGATGCTTTCATTTAAAGCGACTGCAGTGTTACAGCTGGAACACTACTGCAGGCAAGGTGGGTTAAGTGTCTTGCCCAAAGGACACAACGACAGTATGAACTGCGGGGAGAGCGGGAATGGAACCGCCTACCTTCTGGTTGAAGGACGACCGCTCTTACCACTGAGCCACTGCTTAGCTCCAGAAACACATCAAGTTTGACTTCTTCAAATTAAATTAAACTGACCTAATTGAGCTACAATTAATCAATCAATCAATAGTTTATTTATATAGTGCCTTCCAACAACCACAGATTGACCAAGGTGCTGTACAACATTAACAATAAACATAATTACAAAAGGGTTTAAAAACACATTACCACAAAAAAACAGAGCAGTGTCACAGAGCCACTAAGTGCCAAAAGCTATTCTGAATATGGGTCTTACGTTTGGCTTTAAACAGAAGCAGGTCAGTGATGGAACCTAACTCACTGGGCAAAGAGTTCCAGAGTTTAGGACCGGCCACTGCAAAAGAACGATCGCCCCACTGTTTGAACCGGGACCGGGGCACCTTCAGCAGATGTTACCCAGCAGAGCTCTATGTTCTGCTGGGTTGGTGAGGGGTTAAAATCTCACACAAATAAGATGGTGCCACTGAGTGCATTAAAAATTCTGAACGGGACAGGGAGCCAGTGCAGGGAGTACAGGACAGATGCAAGCTGTAAATGCTAACACCATGATTGTATGTTAGAACACTTGGCGAGGAGGTGGCTGCATGTTTGCCACTTGTTTAAAGGGATTAAGCGGTGCGGTCCAGTTTGTCTGAAAACATCACTTTAGCGTTGGGATGAGTCAGCCTCATTACACACCTCAGGGAGAACTCTGTGCCTTCTCTCTCTCACTAACCAACGTCAATGGTCCCTGTCCTTCATTATATTAGAGGAGCAGAGGTGAGGAGTGCAGACACAAAGGCACTCAAAAAGACAGAAGGGGTCACCCGAACACACAAACAAATGCAGGCAATTGCGCGGAAGCATTATTGCTACAAGTCATTTCAATCTTGCAGCTCCGTAGCAGTAGTATTTTGTAAAAAGTTGATTTTCTTTGATATGCTACAGTGTGGCTCCCTGCGGCGGTGCAGCGAGCATGAGTCATGGACCTATTATGAGAACTAGTTGTTGTCCTGACCCTTTTGCATTTTACCAAGTCCAACAGTGGCTACTTGTGTTATTTATTGTAAGATTGCACAACATATACTTTTTGTGTTTTCACTTTTGGGGAATAAAACAAACCAGTGTGTGTTTCAACAGCCAGCCATCTTACCCAAACAAAAAATGGTGTCCACAGAACCAGGAAGCCTGAGATACAGTAAATGTGTACATAGTAACTTACTGTTGAAAATAAATGGCACCCATCTTTGACTCTGGAAGCTTGGTGCAGATGTCTATCTCAGTCTCCCGTACACAGGCTGGCCCCATACATGAGCTGGTCTATATCCACAGACCTCTGCCACGTATGTCAATATGTCTGCACCCGAGACCACGTAAAGAGAAGAAGTCAATTGAAATGGATAGGCGGTACAGTGCAAGCTGGCCAGAGCTAAATGGAAATGTCACACTCGCCGCAGATCCCCTTTGTTTGTCTGTAGAAAGCCCCCTCTCACTGGGAAGCCCAAACAAAATAATACTGTGCCAGTGACAATAAACAGCACACCGCTCTCACACTGTGAGTCCGCTCTATTTTGCAGTTTATGGACAGAGAAAGAAGTTAGAGAACTGAAAAGCAATGGAAGAATAGTTAAAGGTCAGATGTGCTGTCTATAGTGCCCAAATTATTTGTTTTAATCATTTTATATTTCTGTGTAAAGAAAGTTTTTATATCACAAGGTAAGAATTCTGCAGATGCATGAACAGTACACACACTGGCACCTGTACGAGAAACAACATTCACTTCAAGGACAAAGAAGATTGATGACAAGCGCTCAAATGAGAAACAAAATGACACTAAAATAGGCAGCTCTACAGATGAGCAGCCCTTTCGATAAGTGGTTATTCAGATCTATCTGGCTTGTGACAGAAGCTAAACCTGTTACAGGTCATAGCCGCACGATGAAGGGCTATAAAAACAGGACTTGATGGTGTTTAGAGCCTAGTACATATATAGTAGTGCTAGTACATTTATTTAGCTACAAGTGAAGCTCAACTAGCCATTCAACTGGCTGTCCTTATCCCAGACTTTACATGCACAGGGGGCTACACTGTGCTAGTAGTAGTATAGATGAAACCTGAAGAGATCACCCATAGGACAAGTTAGCAAGTGAGTGTTAACTGTTTGTGTTTTATGTTTAAAAGCTCTTGAAGGGAACTGCGTGAGTCAGATTTCCCAATTACATTTTCTGTTTATGTTTGTCATTTTGAGAAAAGGTTTAATATTAAGGGGAGAATACAAGTTTGTTCGTACCACATTAAAGCGACAGAGTATTACTAGAAGTGGTGGTATTCTCTGGAACAGATTGGTTGACAGTATGAAGGGTAAAGCAACTTTGCTACAATAACAAAAAAATATATATAACATTTATATCTTCAACAAATATAACAAAATGTTAAATAATTTAAAATGTAACTAATATTAATTTAAAATAATTTTAATTAAGTATTTAAATAATTTGCTATAAAATAACTTTATACCCTAATGATAGTTAATAATAACTAAAAAGAAGTTTTTTTTCTATTGTTATTGAATTGTTGTGGTTGGTTTTTCTGTTGTTGTGTTTCTTCTGCTTTGTTTGCTTTGTTATATTGAATGTTGATTTGTTTTATTAGCCAAAGGGGTAGACAAAATAAGTTGGAAAAAAAAGGGTAAATATTGTATTATTTTTTATTTTATTGACTGAAAAAAAGTGTGTATTTAAAAGTTCACCTTTAATTGAACTAGGATACCATAAAGTTTACTGTTTGACAATAATGTTGACAAGAAACTTATGATTGCATAAGTTTCTTGTCAACATTATTGACAAACAGTAAACTTTATGGTTGGTACCAAGCACCTATTTAAAGGAGTAGTGTTCTTGGTTGCAGACAGTTTCCATAAAAAAATACAGTTAATAAATTATTCATCAATAGTCTTTGGCTCAGTCTTGAGTAATAGACACTAGTTCACTAGATACAGTTGTATAAAGATAGAGATAATACTAAATGGACAGGTTTACCTGACTATAGTCTTCTTGTTTAAGGTTGATTCATTAAAGATACATGTTGTCTGCAAATGTTCCTTTCACCTTCCAATGTTTTTTCTTTTACCACCTCTCAATAATGCCATGCTTGAAGATTAATCACTTTGTGACCAGCCGTCTAATGTTAGCCCATGACAGGTTGAGTGCAGCCTCTTGAAGCATTTTTTTCAACCAACCTCCCATCAGAGATTCCCACTAGATTTACCAATAGATTGACCTTCTGTTATTTAACTCTTAAACTATTATTGTACAGGAATAACTGTGTTGTCTATCAAGCTGATGTATCTTAAAGTCAATCAGGCCTATAATCCTGAAGATGTAAAATAAGGCTGAGTCTGTATTAATTTAGTTTACACCTCCCCATATATTGCCTTGTCTAATATTGTCAGCTGTTCCTAACATCTTCTTTTAATGGTTATTAATAGATTGTTTGTTAATGAATTGTCTCATCTCTAATGATCTGCACGTGCATTGCAAGTGACAAGTGTGTGTCAGTGTGTCTTCTCTCGATGTACGTCCACCAGTCTGGCAGGGGCATCTTTCGTCATTATCTGGAGCCAGCTTTGTAATTTGTAATCAGCTGATAGTGGCTGAGGCTGTGAAGTGTGATGTACCAGACTCCTAGCTGCCATATTTAATCCAATCCCAGATCTATTACCACTGAAGGAGGGCAGGACTGCAGACCACACTCGACACACACAGATCTGCTGAGTGCATTTGGGTTGCAGAGATGTGTCCGTTTAAATTTTATTCTTGTGGAAATTAAACTCTAGTTCAAGGGTGTAATGAGTAGTGGCAGTGTCAAAGTGAATGCAGTCTTGGTGTTATGTAAAGAATGTCCATGTATTAAATCACAGACATGACCCAAGTAGGCTGTTATTTCACTTTGTACCACTAGATGGAGTGGTGAGTTACTGCATCAAACCTCCTGTATTAGATCATCTTGTCACTGATATAAAAAGACAACCATTCAAAGAAAATATACATGTGAGTTATCGTCAAATATATTTGAACCTACAGTATGTCTTCACACAAAACTGCCATCTGCTGTTGGTCAATGGAATAATTAATGCTTATTTCAGAGGGCCGTTCTCTAAATATACTTCAACTAAATTGCTCAGAAAATGTGGTGTAAATATAGCCAGTAAAGATCTACTTGAAATGACTTGGAAAAACTAACAAGGCTTCTTGTTTGGCAACTCTAATTAAAGTAATTTCCTTCTCTCACATGTCAGAAGAAACACAGTGTGTTTGGGGCGATGTGGTTACTAAACTAAATGATAAAACACAAAGGAGTCTATTCATGTCTGTTCCCACCTGCAATGTGGTTAAATGCTCATAAAAAAGGACTTTGTCGGACTAATTTACATTTCAATTGCAGATGGTAACATTTAGAGGTAGGAAAAGAGGCGACAGAACTGGACAATGCCACATAAAGACATAATGACTCGGTTCAATTCGATTCCTGTAATTCCTTGAGAAGAGAAGCCCTGCTCTTCCCTAGCCCTGTCAATGTCATTTTAATGGTGCAACATAAGAAATACTGCACATCCGCCCAGATTTTTACAGCCAGGTAGCAATTTGTAGTGAACACAGAGCTTCAATATATTACCAAAGTTCCTATCTTGTTGTGTTTGCTGCCCGCTTTAAGAATCAATGTATGTGTACTTAAACTATATGTGGAATTACATGTGTCTTTCCTTTTATTCAAGTCTGTAAGAAAGTTATTCCTTTTTTTGTCTGACAATCGGATTCGACTTTTCCCATTCCATTTTCAATTTCATCTTTTCCCCGTTCATCACTTTCTTCTGTCAATCTCTAAGCAATTACCTTTTTCTTCCTTGTCTCCTCCAGCCAACATCCTGACAGTGGTTATCCTGTCCCAGCTGGTGCTGCGTCGTCAGAAGTCCTCCTACAACTATCTCCTGGCTCTGGCAGTTGCTGACATCTCAGTGCTCCTTCTCATCGTTTTTGTTGACTTTATATTGGAGGATTTTATTTTGGCCACGCCGCTGCCACCATCACTGAACAGCGCGGTGCAGGTGCTGGAGTTCTCCTCCATCCACACGTCCATATGGATCACCGTCCCACTTACCATTGACCGCTATATTGCTGTTTGCCACCCACTGCGATACCATACAGTGTCCTACCCAGCGCGCACACGCAGGGTAATATTCGCAGTCTATGTTGGGTGTTTGCTGTCAGCCGCGCCATATTACTGGTGGCCGGAGCTCTGGCACAGTCTCTCCAGTGTAGGGAGTGGTGTTGGAGTGAATGGAAACAGAAGAACCGCGGCAGCACATCTTGGTTTGGGCCCATTGCACCACTGTCTACCTCCTGCCCTGCACCGTGTTCTTCTCCCTCAATGCCGTCATTGTCCGTAAACTACGCAAACGACGCAACTGTTTCCGTTTGCGTGGTTATTCTACTGGCAAGACCACCGCTATTCTCTTGGCCATCACGTCCATTTTTGCCGTGTTGTGGGCACCACGCACGCTCATGATCCTCTACCATTTCTATTCACCTCCTCCTGCCTCACAAAGCGCCAGCCGGCTGCTCCACTTGCTCACTGATTTGGCCAATATGTTAGCGTTGCTTAACACTGGGGTCAACTTTTTCCTCTACTGCTTCATTAGCAAGCGTTTTCGAGGCATGGCGGCCAACGTGTTGCGGGCCCTGGTCCGCTGCCGAAAGCAACCACCACTGTTTTATGCCAGCCAGAATTTCTCCATCACAAGCAGCCCCTGGATCTCACCAGCTAACTCCCACTGTATTAAGATGCTGGTCTACCAGTATGACAAAAATGGGAAGCCTATTTGCATTTCCTCGTGAGCTCTCAGCCTTATCCCACTTTCACCACAGGTAGAAAATAATGGGGTTGTCTCCTTGGCGACCAGCTTTACCCACATTCTCTCTTTGAGGCTGGAAATGTCAACCAGCCTGGAGAGCAATGGGATGTGGTTTGGCTGGCTTTAAACAACAGTGCAAGGTGGAAAAGCAAACAAATGTGTCAGACGCAGAAGTCCTAAGAAGAGGTTTTTTCCTTTGTGCAAAAAAGAAAATACTGTAAATGACAGTTGCCCAAATGAGCACTTTTAAAGCCACCATCTATAAACATGCACTGTTTCATGTTGGTGCTAACGTCTAAACTTCTAAAGCACCAGTTCAATAGATCTTTGGTGAGGCAACAAATGCTGTGACACTGGTTCATTTATGGTCAATCCTTGTCCACTGTTGCCAAGTGGAAAGCATTGAACACCTGTGTCTTTGTGCATTGGGAGTTGGAGAGAGTCAGGACAGAAATATATCACCTGAAGGGGTGATTGACTCAGGCTGAGCCATCGACAGTGTGTCCACTGCCCAAAAGACGACCGTCTGAAGCACTGAAAAACAATCTGCAGAGGAGCCTCAACAGCCTCAACTGCATGTGCTGGAAAACACATCCTACAAAAGGAACCCAACTTTTTTGTGTTAAATATTTATTAATGGTAGCCTTGACTGTTATAGTGTTACAAAAAATGAGGTGAACTGTTTTAGGGTGTCATGATTTTAGTTATCACATGTCCAGTAGTAGGAAGAGGAAATGTCTGCAGATTTCTTGGCAGATAGTCCTCGATTAGCTATTAATGGTTTGTGATGACTTAAAATGAATGTAATTTTTGAACCTTTAGCTTTCTAAGAGACTGAGTAAGGGCATGGTGGATGGCAGCTCAGTAACATCAATCATAACAACATAGATATCCACTAAATGCTCCCTTTCAGCCATCCACAACCATTTTGTAAGGCTCATGGACCTACTGTGTGTTACACAAAGCAGACAGTGGTGGCACACATCATGCTTTTTAATAGACAAAGCTTTGAATGTGATGACTGTTAAATGTTATCTTTCTGATTAAGTCTTGCCCATGTTCAACATCTTAATGTCTTAATACTTAAAGAAACTGTCTGTGTTTTAATCATCTTTGTCTTGCCTCATATTGAAATAGACGCCTAAAGGTTGTGGGCCATTAGGTTTGCATTACACAAAAACACAAAACTTCCTGTTGCTTATTAAGTAGTGATACTACGCTGTTGAAAATGCAGTCTGTATTTCAGGCCAGTAAATATGTTGTAAACACACCAGCCATTAATCCTTTATTCACATACAAAGAAGCAGCTATGGCAAAGATCCAGCAAAACAAACAACTTTTTAAACCAGCCATTTTCTGAAACAGCACATGTAATTATATATACATATATATATTTACAAGCTTCATATGTACAAACATTTACCGTGTGTAAATAAACAGGCCTGTTGCCTCTAATGTAAGCTATGAAAATTGTTGCTATGTAAAAGGCCTCTTAGTCTGAAGTGGGGTTGTGTTTTAATGTTGAAAGACAACGTAGACTTCTGAAAATAATGAGTGCTGTCTGGTTTTACACTAGCAATACAACAATACAACCAGTTAATCCCAGATCATGAGATTTGTGTGAGAAATCAAGATTTCACCTTATTACTATTAAAATACTGACATCGTTTCAGAAACCCTAATTGTTTTCATTCCACTATGCCTCTTTAAAATGAAAATCCATTAGTGTGGATGTAGCTTGTGAAAATTTAGCAAATTATTAATAAATGTTTTATGCTTTGTGCTTGATGGTGTTGAGAGTTTGAACTTTCCCACAATGTAACATTAGGTCTTATCTAAACAATAAAAAAAAATGAATAGTCTAAGTTACAGAGCAAAAAATCCTGTCTGTTCAGAAAGAAAAAAAACAAGGTTGCACAATTTCTTAATGCTTTTCCCAACATATATTTGATGGGAAAAGCAATTGTGCACTCAGGCCATTGCTGGCTCCTCCACACTCAATGCCTATTTCTTTGTGACGTACAAATTGATTCTCTTCAAAATTACAAAATGAATGAGGGAGTACAGATTGCCACCTGCTCCTCTGCTTCCTCATTTTGAACTCCTCTCTCTGGCCCCATTTTCTGCCCACTTTATGTCAAATGCACTTGCTCAAAGTTACTTTCACAAGTGTTTTCTGACTACCTAAGAGTCTTTTTATTTTAAAACAAAGTGTAGTGTTTAGTGCACTCTGCCTAACACTTCTTCACTGCATATAATCCAGACAGCTCAATGTGTTATCAAAGGGCTGTCTTATAAAGTGTCAATCACTAGTAATAACAAAGCCACACAAACCTGCTTATTTGCTTTTTTTTTACTGAAATCTCACAAAATAATGTGTGTCACGAGCTAATGATTACATTTGGATGATTAAGGATTCAACAGTACAAGAAATGATTGGGGCTTGTTTAGATCAATTGTTGCCAATGACATTCATTTTAGGAGTTAACCCCAACTCGTGTCTGAGTCATGTTAATGTGACATTTCTGTTAGAGGCAAATGGTCTCATTTCCATGGCCTCCAGGGCTAAGACACAGAGATTTGCTGGGAAACCAAAGCAGGATGAGTCCAGTGGGGGAGTGTCACTTGCAGATGTCCACTCTTCTCCCACGTGAGGCCCTCAGGACCAAGAGCAGGTGGAAGGAGGTGTGAATGTTACCCTCCCCCAAGATAGGAAAAAGAAAATGCCTCAGATAATATATATATATAATATATATGAGCGTGATACAATATAAGCTTATGAATGAATCAAATCTGTCCCCTCTTAGTCTCTGTAAAGTCAGTGTTAGACAGAAAGAAGCTTTACGAGTTTTTGTGCAATAGAAACTGTAATGTACGACTTTACATAAGTAGTTATACTAAGTCATGATGGATATAACTACTCAGCACAGTATTATAATGATATATTTATGAATGTAAACATGCGCTTGTGGCATTGATATTTTTCTGATTGTGATTTTTTACACTTTTTCAAAGAGTCTTTTACCTTACTCCACTGGCAGTGTGTTCTTTTTGATTGTACTGGAGTCATGTAGGCTTGCATATATTTCTTTTTTCCCAATGAATGTATTGACTGTTATAAAAGTATGTATTAATGTGACGTGAGATGGTAAACAGAAGTATTGGCTTATGTGAATATTTTTGATGAAATAAATAAATAAAGGAACATCTCCAGTGATTGAGCTACAACGCTGCTGCAGTTGTTCTTGTGTCTTGCACTTTCAGAGTTTTGACCAGGTAATATCAATAACACAGTCACAGAGAGTCTTGTGAATGGTTTTGTGGGTGTATAGTGGAGTCCCTTCTATAACAAGCCATGTCCTGGGTATCATTCACACTATAGCCAACATGTCCGAATGTGAGAGCTCACATATACAGTATAAGCACAGAAACAGCCTATTGAAGGTGTTTCTAATTAAAGTAAAAACTTGGTCGCTTTGCAACCCATCAACCATCAACGTACACACGTCACACCATAAACCAATTATCACGTCTCTCACATAAAAAAATAAATCAAAAGTTAGCTTTGTGCCAGACGTGTTGCTAATGGTGATACATATATCACAGCAGCAAATTAAAAGGGCCAACGTTATATCAGAGCGTTGTAAAATAGTTCTGTGTGATCAATTTTCTGTCAGTCTTTTATTGGACCTTATGTGAAACCTTAGACAGAAAATAGGAACAACTAATAAGATGTAAAATATATATATATAGGTGAGGTGTGAAGTCATGATACATGAAACAGTGTAATACAGCAGTAATAAAGATGGATAGGCCCGTCTCAGAAACTTGTGAGTGGACGTTCTTACACAGACACTCATTTGGAACATCTGGCATTTTAGGTAAAAAATAATAATATTGGAAAAAGCCAAAAACCACTGCTTTAAAAATCAAGAACCATTTCCTTCATGTCAACAGTTAAACATTGGAGTGACTGTTTTACTGGCTATATATTTTTTATTTTTGGCGAAGACCACAATAGATGTTTTATTCTCGGTGTATGAAAACACAGTCTTTTCAAAACCATGTTTCTGTTTGTTAAGGGGCCTACGTAGCCATGCAACCAGCCATGTGATAGACAGTGTCACAAACAGGCTGTATCTAAACTATTCTCTAGTCCATAACTACAGTGGCACTGCAAATTAAGAAAACACTTGTAAATAGACACAACACCCGCAAATTTAGAAAACCTCAACAAATGCACTACAAACTTACACATACAGAAACAACAGCCTCAACACGTACAAACCCATGATGGGTGCGCAAAAAGTCACAGCAAATGCAAAAACATAAATGTGCATGGCAAACTTATTCTTTGATAATTTGTCAATGCATTATCAGGCATTTTGTATTAAAACTAAATGAATATAAACTTATGCAGACTATTTTCATGACGTGCTAATAGCAAGCTTTATATTCGAGTCCACTACTCACCAGAGCAACATCAAAAACCTTATTTTAGTCATAGTAGCAGAGCGCACAGTTGATGTATTAGTTACAAGCAAGAAGGCTGTAATAGCACTGTACAAGGCACATTTGTTAGCAGGTTGAAGCTGAAGTTAATGGTTCATAACACAACACTGATGCAGGGTCTATATCGCTGTGATTTCTTGTCCTGCCCATCTGCTACACTTTGCAGATTCAGGCTTTGTTAATGCTCTTCATTGGGTAGTTATTATTAATGATCCTTGCAGAGTCATACCAACTGTTTCAGCAAGAACCCAATATTAAAAAACACAAACAGAAAAGGGCTATCTGTGTGTTGTATCACTACGTCTATACACAAACAACAGCTCCATTGATTTTCCCAACTGACAACTGACTGACACACCAAGACGTCAATAACAATTCATACCTGCCTAATTTCACTAAGTCACAGGAGTGTCACACAGCTGAGCTTCTCTGTGGTTTGGCCTGCTCCAAATGACACTTCGAGATCTACAAAATGAGCAGGTAATGAATGAGCTTTAGAAAGGAAAAGTGGATTAGTGTAGACTACAGACTATACATCAGTCAGTGTCAAAATCCATAATAGTGTAACAGATATAGAGAAGTGGGTGCACGTGGCAGAGTGGTTAGCACTCCTGTCTCACGAGCAAGAAGGTCGTGAGTTCAAAAACCCGGCCGACTCAAACATTCTCGGCCGACTCCGGTCTTTCTGTGAGGAGTCTGCAGGTCCTCCACGTGTTACCGTGGATTCTCTCCGGGTACTCCGGCTTCCTCCCACCATCCAAAGACATGCATGTATAGGTTGATTGGCAACTCTAAAGTGTCCCTAGTGAATGAATGTGAGAGTGAATGGTTTTCTGTCACTGTCTGTCTCTAAATGTCAGCCCTGTGACTAACTGGGGCGGCAGTAGCTCAGTGGGTAGAGCGGCCGTCCTTCGACCGGCGGGGGGGCAGTTCGAGCCCCGCTCGAAACATCCCAAAACATCATAACATCCTGCTCTCCCCCACATACTGTCGTTGTGTCCTTGGGCAAGACATTTAACCCACTGTGCCTCCTCCCTCCCAATACACACATTGGGGGGGTCAGGACTCCCCTGCAAAAGAGATTTGTAATCTCAGTGGGACTTTCCTGGTTAAATAAAGGCCCAAAGCTGCTGGGATAGGCTCCAGTCACTTGTGACCCCAAACAGGACTAAGTGGTAGAAAATGGATGAATAAATGAATATATAGAAATATAGAAAAAATGCAATATAATATTTTACACAACGTTTACATTTACATTAATCTCCAAATTGTCCTAAATTCAAACTATTCAAGGGGACTAGATACCTAGATTGCCTCTGGGAGTGTAAAAAGATTGAAGAGTTCTGTAGGGCAGTATGCAGGGACATTAGTCTGGTGATAGGTCCATTGCCCTGTCTGCTGGGACTTGTGCCTGGAGCTTTGGGAGCGCACAGAGAAACTGTGCAATTCTTATTGATGTAATGCTGAAGTGTGTTTGGTCGATGCACCCTCCACTGAACTGTGGAGGTCTCCAGTGGCCAATCTGGTTACCCTAGAGAGACTGTGTTTGGGCAGGAAAGGGCACCTATGTGAAAAGTTTGAAAATGTCTTTGCGTTTTTTTTTTTTTGTGTTTGAAAACCCCCAAAAAATAAAGAAAAAAAACAAAAAAACATCTATAATAGAGAAGAAATGAGAAAGATTCATTGTCATCATGACTTCATAATCACATTAAAACAATCACCAGTAAGCCATCTTTTGCACTGGAGAGCAAACGACTCTGGTATTATTTATTTTAAGGAGCCGTGAGACAATTGCTTTACAATTGACTAACATGCATCGCAAGTGTATAATATAAACAAAGAAATAGGCCTAAGTTAATAACAACTACATTAGCCACATCTCCACCAAGAACTGGTCGGGTCATGAGCGGTATGGCACAGTCTGGTATAATAAACCCTAAAAGCATCACCGTTGCTGTGTGGATAAAGTGGTGTTTGCTTGTACTGTTTCTCTATGAGAACATTGAGAAATTAATTATTTAAAGCGAATAATCTATCAATGACGGGATAGCCTTCTTCACACCTGCTGGCTTTTATAGGATCGAACTCTATAAAAATTGTGAGTTTCCGCTGGGCTGACCCAGCACGGGTGACCCGCGCTGTCAGATCGGGGCTGCAGAAAAATGTTTATTCATGAACTGGAGCAACTGTGCTTGCTCATCGTGGAAACCAAGTTTACTACCTGTCAGCCTCCCCTTTTAACGAAGACACTGCAGTGACGTGCAAGATCACTGCGTTGCTTAGTTTACTTATGATGGCAAATCAGGAAGTGAGAACCAGATAAACAATCCCAAAACCTTCCCATTAAAACTTCTGTCATTTTTAATTCAGGGTCTTTGATTAAATTCAAGTGAATGCAACTTTAATTGGTTGAAGATTATATGATAAGATGAAAAGACAATGTTAACCAAAGAAAACATTTATTTAAACATTTGTTTTAGTTTCTGCCTGTACCAAATCCACACAAAAACATTGATTCCAACTGACTGTTGGAATCAATGACATAATAATATATACCAAATAACATGTCCACAAACCGAGGTTCAATAAAATGTCAAAAATGTAGCTGCACAGTATTCTAACACTAAGGTTTTGCAAGTGATCAGAGTGTAGTTATGTGTTTGCTTCAAAAACTCTCATAATGGTATTTTTTACTACCCACTTTCTTCCTAGAGACAGACTGACAATTTAACTATGATTTAAAATAATAATTTTAATATACTGTGAATGACAAAAAATTTGACATAGAAAAATAAAAAAGACACTACAGAATATATTCTTTGTAGAAGTACATGAGGGATAAAAGCCAAGGTAGTTTGTGTCCACAGTGAGCTACTTTAACCAACAAACTGAGGCTCTCTGCTGACAACAAGCAGGCAGTTTTTTGCCTCTGATACAGCGATGATGAATCCATGCTAATCCCCTTTTCATCATACCTCATGCACAGAGCTGCCTGGCCTCTTGTGGTGATTACCTGCCTGTTTAATGTGCTACCTGCAGCGCTAACCCCCTGCTTTCATGTGCCTCAAGTGAGTTTTATTTGAGGTGGTTAGAGCTTCAAACAAGCTGCAACTCCAAACAACGCCACAGACAAAAGAATCACCTGTGAAGCCGAGGGTGCACGTTTGTCCTGTGTTGTGTGGGCGGAACATTGTGCACATGCACCTGACTAATCTGTTGATGTTTGCATCATAAAGGATTTGTCTAAACACTGAAACATCACACAGAGAGGCTGTTTGAGCTGAGGATAGTCTACTATCTGCTGTGCTGCAGAGACTTTGGGCCTGTTGTCATTGGCTTCCCATTAGGCCATTTATGTTCCACATTTATGGCCCGCTAGAACAATGTGGAGGTGAATGTATCTGTAAACCAATCGATCTCTTGTCTATCTATATTTCATCATGTCTGTACACAGTACAGAAACATTAACATTAGACGTTTAACTGTTCTTTCACTTCTACAATGCCTTGTGACTTCACATTAGTGTTCAACACTGTTACTGTGGGCCATACAACTAGTGACACTAAGTGATGTATTTACAATATGATATAATAATGCAATAAGAATGATAAATATATAAGATTATCATCACCCAACAAACAAGCTATTCATCAACTCTAACCTATTGAAACACAAACAGAGATGTCTGTCTGTTCAGGGTTAAACTGGCGAAAAGTCTCAATGATAAACTGAAAACATGGAAATCCAAAGGTAGCTTAAAATAATTATTTAAAAAGAATAATGATGAATGAATGAATTTAGCTTCTTCTTCTTTTTCTCTATGTAAGCAAGATGACTGGTGTTTTGGTGTTGTGTGTTTGTAAAACAAATTAAATGTAAAAAGCATGGGTGCAATAAGCATAAGCATAAGCCGACACCTAGCATAAACTAGAAATAAAAATAAACCATAATTTATTTTTATTTCTATGTTTGCTTGTACAGTTTTTTTTAAAGATGGCCTAAATAAACTAAATGAAATAACCAAAGCAGATAAATTCAGGTTGCACAAAACTATTCTTTCAAAAAGAACCAGAGTAAGCCACAATGACACTAGAAGCACTTACTGGAATTGGACACATGTCTTTTTTTTTCTTCCTTAATTTTGTTTGGAAAGATTGGTTTGGAATGAAATACAACATATAAAAAAGAGGAAAATCCTTTCACATAAAACTACTCTACCCCTGAACAGCCCACTCGAACTGTATTTTCTTACTCTTTGGTAAAATACAGCATCTGTGAACTAGAAGCAAAAGTCAAAATAGGGGAGTATAGGAGAAATGTGTCCCGCTGAAAATATACTCACCACTAGGGAAAAATAAAAAAATAAATGTACCTTTCCCTTCTGCAATCAATGAGTAAGTCCAGCACATGACATTAAAGCACTGACAGAAAACCGAAGCAACACAATGATGAAGACGACAGCCACAGGTTTAATGAACGTGAGGAAATCCCCCTGTCGCAATGTTGCCACCACGATTCATCTTCTGTCTGTGGTCCCCTCCTCTTTTGCTCCTTTTTCTACTCCCAGAGTCAGCGCCTCAGAAGGAAGCAGGAAATAATGGATACGTCTGTGTTACCCTAGCACCTTTCTTTAAAAATGACCTCTCCAGCCAATACCACACTTCCTCAATTATTCCATAGTTCCTCCGGAGCTGTCACTCGTGATGCATCATTTCCCTCTTTAATCATAACTCAAACATCACAATGCACCGGCCCCTGAGAGCAAATGGCACCGGCAGCCATCCATCAAAATACAGGAACCCCCGAAGAAAAATGCATAAGTAATGAGGAAGAGAAACAACACAACAGTATTTTGTTGATCAAGTACAGTTTTTTTTGTTTTTAAACCCACTGACCCAACTTTGAAAACATCTCCATTAACAGTAGAACTAATGAAATTCAGTTTATTGTGTTTTAGTGACTTTGCGGAAGTGTATGTAGTCAGTCACACTAATGACTACATTAGAGTAAAGGTCTGTGAAGGTTATCAGTCATCCAGGACATTGTGAAGAAAAGGTTAAAGCAAAAGAATCTACGTCCAGATGCTGTTGCTTTAACCTTTTCTTCATTATATTGGGAAGTCGTCAGTGCAGTGATGGGCAGTGTGTCCTCTATAGTGCCCTCTACCACACTCCAGGGAGCTCCCTTTGAGCCTCCAGCTCTCCCCAGTCAGAGGACGGGACCTGCAAAATACCCCCTTCATCTGGCAAAATGACAGCACTGATGACAAGCACTGTCCTATTTGACACAGAACAGGTTCCAGAGCCCATTTTGTTCTCCTGTGGCCAGCAGGTGTTGTTATACTTCTGTACAGTGGAGAGTGGATGGACAGCACGATGAAGAGATGTGGTTATCAAAGTACAATACATCCTTGTCATTTCCTCACAGGGCTAGGTGATATGGCAAAACAAGTGTCGTTTGTTTCAGTTTTAATTGACTTCTTAGAGCATGTCATTTGAGCATCTACTCTTGTAATGAAAATGAGTAGCTGGAGCTTTCTGACTTTGAGTAGGCTCTTGAGAACCCTTTTCAAAGATATTTGTGGTAATTTGGCCAGTAGGCAAGTGACAAATATGCCAACTCTGTCGGCAAATGCCTGTGTTCTTTGTACATAACACACAAGGTCTAATCTAATCTAATCTAATGGGATAAAATTAAGTGCTCTGTTAAATCAAATTAGGTCTAATCTGCAGTAATCACACGGTGCAAACTTTGTAGTGCATGTATTATCTTGTCTTTGGTGCAGTTTTATTGTTTGTGATGTGATTTCCCATTATTGTATGTGTTTTGGGACAGCTTCCCAAAACAAATACAACACACACTTGACAGAATTTAGGAGGCAATGGCAGGAAGTGGAAGTGGAAATAGCTACACATGGCTTGCAGCAGACCTGGATTTCCCACAGTTTGATGCCCTCTCCTCCCATTGCAGTGATTAGCGTATGTAAATTAAAATGTGCTGACATCCCATCAATCACATCAGTGGAGCAATTTGTTGAGCAGCTTAACATGTGCCACACTGTCAGACACTGAAAGACATCCTAATCTATATATCCTCAGGTATAAGGCTCGTATTGGGAGCAGGCCATCTTTCAGCGGGAGGTAACTTGTATAACTCATAATCAGCAGATTCGTTTCATTTTAACATTTTCAAGTATTTGGTCTAAGCCTCATTTTGGCCCGACCACAAAAACCGATGCGGGACAAGTCTAGGAGTGAATTTGGTTTGTCATTTATATATTATATATTTGAGTAAGATTTATTCACTTTTATTGTAGAGTTGAGAAGAAAATATTTATATTTATTATATCTTTGTGTAAAAATTGTGTGAAATGCAAAAAGTCAAATTGATTATTATCTAGTATTATTTATCTGTCCCCAATGAAGTTAAATGACCCTAAAAACTTAGTTAAATTGGAACTATAATTCATTTTGTCACATTATGCAGTATTATATAATTGAATTAAAAATATAAGACAATATAGGTATAATATAATATAATATAATATAATACATGCAACTTCTTCTGCCTTGGTGGCAAGAGCCCGTAATCACTGCCTGCAGTTTTAATTGTTTTTGAAACAACTTGTTCTTTCAAGGCACAGTTAGATTTATGTCATTTTGAGTAACACTGATTATTTCAAGGGGCTGATATAATTGTCTTCAGCTGATTTTTTAGTTTACAGTTGTGCTACAATACCCTGGCAGAATTTGTGATTGTTTGGCCATTTTTCAGAGAATATGAATAAAACACAAACTTTTCTTTCACTCATAGTTAGTGGTTGGGTGAAGCCATTCTTTGTCAAACAACTGTGTTTACTCTTTTGAAATCATAATGAAAACAGAAACTACCCAAATGACCCTGAACCAAAGTTACCCTGGTGATTTTGGCCTGATAACATTTACACAAGTGACACAAACGGGTTTGAATGTCCACTAAAGGTAACCTGTGATCTGTTTGCTTGTAATTAGTGTGTGTTTATAAAATGTCAGTGAGTTTCTGGGCTCCTGACAGACCCTTGCATCTTTCATCCAGTGCTGCACTGATGTTTCTGTATTCTGAGTCATGGGGAAAGCAAAAGAATTGTCAAAGGATCTGTGGGAAAAGGTAATTAAACTGTTTAAAAAAAGGAAAGGAATTGAGAATGCCAATCAGCAGTGTTCAAACTCTAATTAAGAAGTGAAAAATGAAATGGTCAGGTAGACCAACAGAATTTTCAGCCACAACTGCCAGGAAAATTGTTCGGGATGCAAAGAAAAAAACACAAATAACCACAAATAATGTCTTATAACTAGAAAAGTGGTTGTTTCAAGATGCACAATAAGGAATCACATGAAGAAAAATGGGCTACATAGACGAGTCGCCAGAAAAAAAACAATTCTACGCAAATGCCACAAAGCATCCCGCTTACAACACGTCAAACAGCACAGAGACAAGCCATAAATCTTCTGGAACAACGTCATTTGGAGTGATTAGACCAACATTAAACTTTTTGGCCACAACCATAAACGTTATATTTGGAGAGGGGCAACAAGGGCTATGATGAAAGGTACACATTCCTACTGTGAAACATGGAGGTGGATCACTGATGTTTTGAGGATGTGTGAGCTACAAAGGCACAGGAAACTTGTTCAACATTGATGGAAAGATGAAAGCAGCATGTTATCAGAAAATACTGGAGGAAAATTTGCACTCATCAGCCCGGAAGCTGCGCAGGAGACGTACTTGGATGTTCCAACATGACAACGATTCAAAGCACAAGGCCAAGTCGACCTTTCATTGACTACAGCAGCATAATGGACGCCATATCATTAAATTTGCTAATGACTCTGGAATAGTGTCACTTTTCATCCACAATGACTCTGAGCATGGCCCTGAAGTGATTTTATCGACTGGTGCAACTCATCCTTTTTAAATATAAATGTGTCCAAAACAAAAAAGATCTGAATAGATTTTAAAAAGTCCCCTTCAGTCCTCCCTCCTGTGCTGATTGTAAACCAGGCTGTTGAATGTGTGCAGCAAATCAGATATCACTTTCTGTTAAACAGAAAAAACGCTTGCACGATATACACAAGGTACGCGGTAAAATTGACGGTAACCCCTTGAGCGACCTTAACAACCTCTATAAGGCCAGGTCAGTCAAGAAGGCCCAAACTATTTTGGCTGATCCTAGCCACCCACTCTGGGTTGAGTTCTTTTGCTGTCAGGGCGCAGAAACAATCAGCCCAAATGTAAAACAAACAGATTTAAAAAGTCCTTCATTCTTGCTGTCATCAGTTTTGTCTCCCACTAACTTATCTTCTATCCTCTCTGGCCAAAATTCAGACATTGCTGTTCACAAAAGAATACCTATATGTCCTTATGCAAAGCTACTTTAGTGCAAGGATGAGCTACTGATGAACATCCAACAATACATGCAGAAAGCTAACAAAGAGCAGTCACAATAAGATGAGATTAAAAGGGCTCTGTGTGCAGTAAGTAGACAACTTTAGAGAACTGAGTAAACTTTTCTTTATTTGTTTCAAAACTTTCAAAATAAAACCAGAAGCTGGTTTATGTTTTTATGTTTTTCATGATATTTATGTTTATGAGCCCCATCTACTGGTAAAAGGTAATATAACAGCCTGCCAGGGAAGGTACAAGATATGTTTGTCTGCAATAAATCACGTTTAGTGTATGACGTTGTGTCCCCTTTTTATTATTAATATTTGTATAGTTCTTTGTAGATGTAGATGTGTAAGTCCATAAATGCACCAAAAGAAAGAACAGTAAAAGTCGTTCTGGAAGTCAGTCAAAAATATTGGAAATCTTTTGTGTTTGCACGTACACAACAGCAGTTTACTCTCGACACAGTTCAGCGGGTTTATTATGTTTAGCAGTCTGTAGAGGAGGCTGCAGTCTCACGAAAGCCCTTCCCTTTAACTCACTACAATAGAGTGTGATTAATTATATGGCCGCCAGCTGTAAAGAGTCTAAATAAGTTGTCATTGCTGGCCCCTTAGGAGCCTTAGTAAATATGGATTAGAATAAAATGGCTCACACTTCTATTTCCCTCACACTTAGTGTAGCTATGTGCATATATATTTCACTTTGAACAAAACTCAAGGGGCTCAACTTCATTTGTGTGTTGCAGCTCCTATCTGTGATTGAAGAAGCAATCAGTGCTGGTGTTGAAGTTCAGACATTTAAAATTCTGCTCAGTCTACGACGTCTTAATGGACAGATCTTGCAGTTGCAATCTAATGCCAGCAAAAGCATGCAAAGTGAAACAGAGGTTATTTTAAAGTCATTTAGAGTCATTTTTACAGCACCACAAATAAAGCAACATGTGAACACCATCTACTGGATTTCTAAGGAATTGCTTTTTTCCCTCACAATGTACAGCCATACAAACAAATATTTATTTTTGTTAAATAGAAATATAAAATTGTTGTTCTCATCTCACTTTATATTCAAGTCAGGGCATTTCTGCATTAGGACATCTCCCATACGATAAACAAATCATTTAATCATTCATCCTCAGTCCATTCATGACTTATCGAAGCAGAAGATTCGAGGCTGGCCATTAAATGTTAATTATGGACAATGGTCCTTTAATGAGAATGAATCATATGACTGAAACCAAGGAGAAGATATAGAGGGCAAATATTTAGCCTCAGATCAAAGTCTCATAATCATTTTCATGGTTTCCAGAAGAAAAACTCTTTTATAGTGCACCAAACTCCCCAGATATGGCTCTGTGTTACACTGAGTGATGGGGACATGCAATCTCAAGTATCCCACCACTATCCACGCATCGAAGAATATAATATTGATTTTGATTACCAGGCCAATTTCTATAGAGATGCTCATTAATGCACCCTATGTTATATAGACACAATGTTTTAAAGCCAATAATTGTTTTTAAACAACCCACTTGCTGCTTTATATTATTTTTATTATAAAATATGTTATGAAAGTGCATCCCAGAAGCTGTCAATGATCAATTAACTAACCTGTAAGAAATGCTCAACTCAAAATGCCTGGCCAGCCGCAACTAACTCTTTTTATATTCTACACAGCACAAAGAATTTTGAAAAAACTGAAAGCAGTCTGGTTCTCCAAGCTAGCTCTTAGCATGGTGTAGCATGAACTTATATGTCAATATAATATATCAAAAACAGAAATGATGAGAAGCAATAATAGTTCAATATGTATTTCATGCCAATGGCACAACACTGCTACACTCTCGTCAATTTAAGATGCACCCTTTGTATAACAATTGCATTCATTGTCATCAGGCTCCTGCCACCTTACCTTGGGTCATATGTTTAAGTGTGTTTTATTCAGAGATATTTGACACATTCTCCAACAGCTGTAAGAAAAGGATTGACCCTGACCCCACTTATGCAGTTTTGCCTACCAACACTGTCGGCCCGTCGACTAATTCTTTCCGCTTGGAAATCTGTGAGGTCATGTCATTCCTTCAGTTAAAAAAAACTCTGTGACTGTCCAAAGCTCTGTCGAAAAGTTTGGGGAATTATGTCAACTTTTTTGAGACTACTATGAAAATAAGTTAGTTGCATTCTTTGCATATCCCCAAACCTCACCATCCTTTTACTTACTTTCCCTATACTTTATACTTATGTTGCACACTTTTATGTACTCCGTACTAGAATGTTTATGTAAGGTGTACAGTGGACATCAAGATGCACACCAGCTTTGTTTAGTATGTTATGTTCAATGTACCTATCTCAAAAACAGTTAAAACTCTTAAAATAAAATAAGATGCACCCTTTGTTTTTCTATAATAGTTGCACTGATCTTAACTATCTGAAAATCTGAAAATGTATGTGACCAGTAGATGGCACCATGAAAAGATTCCCTGCCTCAAATAAGGAAGAGGGGGGAGGAGGAAGAACCAGAAGAGGTGTGTTTTAAAGAGTGTTTTTAAGCTGTTGAGGAAAAAGAACATGCACTTCTTATCTGCAGAGCTTTCCAAGTTCGTCTTTTTCTTTTCAGCTTTGTTTTGTGATTTGAGTAAGTATAGCAGTCTGATTCCTGAGTTAGTTAACTTGATTCTTTTAAATCAACACTTAAGCTGTAATGTGTCTGTTAGAGTTTACTTAGTTTTTCTTGTTTGACAGTTTTAAATTCATCCTGACAGTGTGAAGATGGAGAGCGGCAGAGCTCAGTTGCAACAGCTTTGTCAAAGTTGGACCCCAATGTTAAACCGTTTTTGTGATGACCCCAGGGTAAAGCACAAGAAAAAGTCCTGTTCTTGTAGTAACATTACAGAGTGCTAAATTGTGTTTTGTATTTTTACTTAAGGTAGCTCGGCTTTTGAACACAAGACTGGGGCAGTACCTCCGTCAGCGTCCTGTTCTGGGCCAGACAGTGCTACTGTTTAGTGCTATGGCCGCACTGCCTGTTGGACTGTTTCTTATTTTTGCCCTTGTGACCATTGTCATTTCAGCTGTGGGCTTTGTTTTCATTGAGGGTAAGTGTTTCTAGTGTCACACTTACTTTTACTATCTTACATTATGTTACAACTTAGTTTTTATGCCAGAAATCCCACTAATCTCACTCTGTCTGTCCCAGTGTTCTTGTTGTTTGTAGGAGGACTTACTCTACTGTTTACACTCTCGGGTGTTGCCTTCTTCTCCGTCTTGGTTTCATTTATCTTCAGTGCTTTTTACCTGACCTTCACCAACCTCTTCAAGGGTTATTACCCTCATGTGACAACGGTAACAAGTAGTTTTTTGTCTCTTTAAATTTACTGGACCAATTGTGTTGGAACTGTTGTCATTGATTATACATATTGCTTCCTTTATTGCAGCAAAGTAGAGTGACTGAAGAGGAGAATGTGGAACCTCAAAGCTGAAGGAAACCTGAAGGAAAAGCCGTCAGTGTCGTGACTGATTTTAGGAAACAGAACATTTAATGTATACCATAGGATTTGGGAAACAAGTACACTTCATGTATTATGAATGGCAACTGTATGTGTAGAGCTTACAATTCCTTGTAAAGTATATGTGCCAAAACACTATATTAAGTTTACAACCTTTTTTAAAGGTACAGTTTGTAGGTACAACAATCACTGGATAATGTACAACGAAGATGAAATATGTAAGAAATTGAGTTGCTGAGACCAAAGAGCTACTGGAAAGTGCCTGCAGACATTTAATGCACTTATCAGCAGCGCAACAAAGTGCACAAATTTATGTGTAAATGTTACATGTTCCTGTTTGTTTTAATAAAGCATATGCTTCTACATGGGGATATTTTGTTGGCCTCTGGGTAACTTTTTTTTCTCTTTTACAAATGTACATGTTAGAGCACATCTTGCATAATTATATGGGTAGTTTCTTAGATATATTTTCAAACTAAGCAGTGGCAAAGAGAACCAAGCTTTTTTGTATGCAGTATAATGTGTATAAAAGAAATATTCTGACGATGGTTCACAAAGTCTTTAATGGAGGTGATTTCATGCAATAACAAAAACATTTAAACTTGTAATGTATAAAATAAAATAAAAAGTTAAAATAATCTCAAAGTGGAGGTTTAAGAAGAGGCTTGTATGTTTAACATGACCCATCAATCCAATAAAGACAGATAGTATAGATTAAACTAAGTCTCCACATTGTGCGCAATCAATTAAATACAGTTCAGTCTTGCTTCATATTTGCAGATGTTTTTTGTCCCATTGTTAAGTATAATCACAGCTGAAATGCCATCTTCAATATTAATGTAGTGTTTAGAATTTGTGTTACTCACATTCCATAACAGACAGATGCTTGGTGCTCATTAAACATCTAAAACAAAATTACAGGATTGTAAAATTTTATAAAATGTACATTAAAGCTGTACAACACTGAGACACTTAACTTTCTTTAATGTAATAAGCTCATAATGAATGAATGGTGACACGTGAAAATACTGAGAACTACAAAAGTCATTGCTGGCATTATAGTCATAAGGTTACATCTTTAACTGGAACTTTTCACAAAACAAAAGTTTCAATTGCCTTAAAATGTTATCCGGAGCACTTTTATTGTTTTATAAACTCAATGTTGGCATCTTAAAAATTGTTTACAGAGAGGGTAAATGTAATATGTGCATACAATTAACAGGCCAAAAATATGAAATAAAAACAATACTGTGGGACAATGGGCATCAACCTAGTTAGGCACTCTGATACATTGCTTTCATACAATATCTCACTTTTTCTAAAGATAATACATTTATGCATTTCATTGCCAAGTCAAAAAAGATACTTGACAACCATTTTTATGATAAAAAAAAAGTAAAAAAAAATGTGTTTACATCTCTTATGTAGAAAAGAGCCTTTTCATCTATTTCAACAGCAATGAAAGAAGAGTTAAGGCAAAACGCTGAACAAATAAATCCAATGGTTGATCTAGGAGATTCGTTCAGCTCTGGGGTTTGTTGGCATTTACCAGTTCCATAAGAAATCCTCCAAAAGACTAGTGTTTTTCCCATAAATTGGCTCTCTGTCTCAGGCATCCTTTGCTATAGGTCACAAGATTCCACGATTTTATCTCCCCACGCCCTGAGTCTGCTGGGAGTCACATCACCTTCTGAACTTCTTATGCTGGCAGGCTCAACTTCTTGCCTTTCAATACTGATGATAAGACACAAAGACATCACATTTATCATATTATAACCATAAATCAAAATGTAAAGTACTCATGTACAATACCATTATTTAGTAGTAAACTGTTTGCATTAAGTATTAAGCGTGCATAATTGTTGTAGTTGTGTGTAAATCCTTTCTCAAAGTTAAGATTTTACAGAATGTTTTACTGACGCAGCTACATGCTCATGAGACTTCAGCGTAGGAAATGACAGTCTAAATCAACCCTGTGTTCACCTAAAAAAAAAAAAACATTCCATTTTTCCAAAGCCAAGACTAATTTGAGGCAAATTATGTCTGGATTTTTCAAAGTAATAGTCTTGGTCGTACAACTTTCCCTTTGTACGTTTCCTGGAAGTAAAGAGGAATTTAAAAAATATATTTGATTTGTTACTGCTGTGATGCTTAAGCTGAATTTGAGACTTGTACAGTATTATACACTGTAACTGCAGCTAATCCTTTCACCGAAAACCATATAATTGTAGTTTTTAAGACACTGTTAGATGGCCCAGCTATGTCAACAATGAAAATAACACTTGTAGTGCACATACCTTTGGTGACATACAAGTAGAAGAAATCGCAGTAGAGGACAGTCTGGACCACTCCAGCCACAATGGCAATCATATCAAAGAAGCCCTCGAAATAGAAACGCCAGATCCAGTTGAAAACATAAAGAGCTCGGTACATCCCCAAGCAGAACAGGTAGTGAGTGGTGATTGTCTCAGCCTCGCCAGTCTTGCTGATCATGAACAACTGGGGCAGAATGGCCACAGACTCCAGGTAGATGGAGAATGTCCAGAGGATCTGACAAAAATCAAATGACAAAAACATGAATAATCTCAAACTAGGGCATGGTAATATAAACTCAATCCATAATTAACTATATTACAGCAACATATCTCCTTTTAATCTTCACTCTTCCTGTTTTATTGATCCATTTTAGTCTCTAAAAGTGCTACAATGCAGTTTTTTTATTTGTCTTTTTAATTTTGTAAAGCAGTCATGTCCCCAGTGTATGGATTGTGCTATAGAAATTAATTTGCTTTGCTTCTATTATAGGAAATGTATTTTTTGCCCTTAATGTTTCTTGTTAGTTAAATGTTTTTCTTCCAACTTTGACACTGCATGAGTTAATACAAACTGAACCCACCTCAAAGAAGGAGAAGTCATGGTTGACGAGAACTGCAAGACCCCCAACAGGAACAATTAGGAACTCCACTCTGAAACTGTCATGGTTACCATCATAGGTTGCTCTGAACTTTAGGTAAATCAGGTACACTGTAGCATACGAACAACCGATATAGATCACCTGTAAAACAACAAAAAGGTGCTTGTCATTCAGTTTGCTCAACATAGTACATATAAAAAAGGTCCACAGAAACACCCATGTCTTACCTTCATACAAGAGTTATAGAGAGAGATGTAAGAGGTGAGAAGATCCAAGTAACGTGTGGTAAACACAATCGCAAACAGGATCTGGCTCTTTCCAGAAATACCTAAACATAATACAAAAACATAAGAAAATCACACATAAGTATCCAAATGCACATAAACTTCAGAACTGTTTGTGTAAATGTATTATCAGACAGCGACACCTACTGGAAGACCTCAATGAAACATTTTTCAAAGCTAAAAGCATTTAATAAGTCCCCATTGAAAAGAATATCTGTGGCCTCCCTGTGCTTTATGCAAATATCTCTAAACACATTTTCTGTAAAGCTTTCCATTGTCTAATATAAAAAAATAATAATAATAATGTTTTGCAAGGCAAGACAATGGTATTAATAATGAGTAACATTATCCTAAATAAAGACTACATAGGCTACTGCAATACTTTACTCATTCATGTATATATGTATATACAAAGCTAAATTTATTACTACTTTGTATATAAAAGAGCATCTACCTTTATACTTATGGACTACAAGTTTTACTAAAGTTGCTACTTCCGTAGAGTGTATGAGAATGCCACGTCAGAAGCCAGACTAAACACATCGAGCACAACACATAAAAAAAGAATCCACAGATTAGCATTATTTACTTTAACAACAACACAGCGATAAACAGACAAACGGAGACAACCAAACTGTATCGTTTGATTGTTTGCATTATTATTCGGGTTATATATTTTGTCAGGCATCTCGGCTCACATTGGATAGCATGCTCGCAGATTGATGTAACGCTAGTAAAGCTAATTTTGCTAATGCTAAAGATAGATTTTAGATACCAATCCCTTTATCCTTACCGTGTTATAATGTGTGTGTACAATAAATAATTAAACGTTAAACAGATTTGACCAGGAAATATAAGCCTTTAGGAGTCAGTAAACTGCTGCTGAAGCTTAGCTTTAGCCACAGTCTGAAATGAATGAGTAGCGTTAGGTGGGCATTACTTAACATCCAGCTAATGTTATCTACCTGATAGCTGCCTGGTGACATTATGCAAAGGTTAAACAAATATTTCGCAATACAGTAGGAGCAGTACTTTTGTGAATATCAGGACTTTACGTTACCTGCACAGGACCTGCTTTTCCATATTTTCAGCAGCAGGATGATGATAGCAGCCAGATGAGACAGATCCCCCGTCAACCTGAAGATGTTCATTTTTGCAAAACCAGCGGTGCCCGCGCAGTTCTTTACCGTTGATTTTAAGAATCTGGTAATACTGTATTGTCTTGTTGAAAAGCAGTCCCTGTTGAACTTAGTGGCAGCCTAGATGCAGTCTTCACAATTGTAAATATGGCGAGAGTGCAAGTCGACGTGGAAGGGGGCGTGGGAAAACAAAAGCGCAGTATAGGATTGGCTTCAAACTCTGAGTGACGGGCCCCTTAACCCGCCGTCTAAAAGTTGGAAAGTTGACGCTGTATCCATAGGCCCAGGGGCGGCTTAAGATGGTCAGGGGCCCCTAGGCTGCTGTTTTGTGCCTTTGTCCCTTACTCATAATACACTACAAAGGAAAAAAAAACATTATTTAGTGTCATACATCTTTGTGTGATCCCACCGCAGTAGTTTCATGAAATATTGAAATATCTAGTCAATTTAGGGATTTTTTTCAGTATATCTTTGTTACACTGTTCTTTTAATTTCTGTGTTTTCCGTTTTTGTGCCCTACTGTTGTTCAGACATTGATTTTACTGTTATGACGTCTAGCAATAGCAGTGACCTTGACGTAAATAAAAATTGACATGATTTGACAAGCAGCTGATAGACAGAAATGTCACATCTATCCAATCAATCATCTGCTCATTTTTCAAGTTTCTTATGGACGCCTGCAGAATTTTTTTTAGGGTGGCCAGGTAGGGCCATATGAAAAATTAGGTGTGGCCAACCCAGAAGCCATTAAGGTATCCACTGTCCTCTGTTTGTTTTTTCCTTTGTTTACCTGAGGAGGGATGAGGATGGGATTGAAGTGTTTGAAGTGTGAGTGTTTAGCTTTCACCAGACACAGAAGATAGGAAAATGCTACAAAATCAAAAAAGGCAAGAGTTTATTAAAAGCCACTATAAAACTGAATTTGACAGAAAGGATAAGGCTCAGGCACATGTCTGTTTATTAACATCAGCCTGAAAACCTGCATTTTATGTCTTTGACTCTCCTTCATAAATGTGTGAGAACATTTTAAATACAAAAACACCAATTCAAGCAAAAATATATTTGTTAAACAAAGATGACAAAGGTGCAATCATAAGTCATCTCTTCATATTATCTTTACTCGGAGGACAACAGGCACAAGGAAAAATGCACTGAGCTTTTCTTTTGCAATAGTTTTTGCCAATAATAAAAAAGTTAACAATTCAATTGCTCCAGGTTTATCTTAAAAAAAAAAATCAGAATACAAATATTTATTTCTTGTGTTTTCACAGTATGGGCTAAGATTTTAATTAAAATGCTTATGATTAGTTCTGTAACATGCATTTAGGATCCCCACTGAACTTAAAGCAGACTCTTTGAGCTTGTTGTGAATAACACAGACTTATATTCAGTATTTCTCACTCATCTCCAACAGTCTTTCACACCTTTTCAGATTTTTAATCACGCAAAACACGAAAAGGCGTAACCTAATTACTCACATTGTTTGCAAGTTTAAATGAAGGTCAAATATGCAACATGGGATTCAAATACCTAACTTACAACAGAATAAAGAAGTTAACAGACAAAGGCACTTTGACATGGAGCTGTATTATTAAAATAAACGGACCCTGAACGGACCTCGAGGCTCGATTATTTGACTTTTGTTATTTCTAACTCCTTTATCAAGCTACGCTTGTTGTTTGAATCTGACGTGGAGTATATATATATATATATATATATATATATATATATATATATATATATATATATGGTTCGAATCCAGTGTGGGTCCTTAGGCAATACTACTGCCTACCTCATAAAAATGATGAGAGACAATAAATGCTATGAGAAGCCGGATCAGACGGCGCCCGGCCAAACAAGGTCTGTGTCAGGTGTTGGGGAACCAGAGCAACTTGATGACAAATGGGCTACTGGAACAAGAACAAGACGGGATGGGCTAGATGCGATAACAAGGCTCTGTTGGAATGCTACTACTCCAGTAACCCTAGTCAGAGGGGTTACATGAAGAGAATGTGGGATGAATGGTTACTCAAGGTAGGAATTAGGAGTTACCCAGAAGGAACAATAGCAGACATTGAGGATGGTTACAAGTACCTTGAAATACCACAGGCAAATGGCAACCTCGAAGAGGTAACAAGGAAAACAGCAACTGCCAAATACCTCCAACGAGTAAGGGCAAAAAAACAGCTACAGCAATAAAAAGGAAGAGATACAAACCACAGACGTTAAGACACGAAGAGCACCAGAGCAATAGAGGCCCAAATCTACCACACCAGACAAGACCCAAGGTGTAGGCTGTGCAAACAGGCCCCTGAGACAATCCAACACTTAACTGCAGGGTGTACGATGCTGGCAGGGAAAGCATACATGCATACATAACCAAGTGGCTGGCATAGTGTACAGGGAAACACCTCCAAGGTGGTGAGAGAATGACCAAAGGTAAATGAGGACCTGTGACAACAGATTCAGACTGACAGAATGGTAATGGCGAACCAACCAGACATTGTGGTGGTGGACAAACAGCAATACCACAGACGTGATTGCAACATCAGGAAAAAGGAACATGAGAAACTAGAGAAATACCAAAGGCCTCAGAGAAGGTGAAAGACAGGTGGTAGGCTGTGGTCATCGGAGGCCCCTGAGGCAGTAATACTTAACTGGAAGAGTGGCTACAGCAGATCCCTGGAAGAACACCAGACATCTCGGTCCAGAAAAGTGCAGTACTAGGAACAGCTAAGATACAGAACCCTCAAGCTCCCAGGCCTCTGGTAGAGGACCCAGAGGTCAAAGGATGAAACACCTCCATGGCAGAGGATGAAGGACAAAGTTATATATATATATATATATATATATATATATATATATATATATATATATCTTTGTAGAATCTGCTAAAATATCAATATTTTATTATTATATAAGCTAGTAATAAGGCTTTATTTTAATGTAAAAATGTGCCTACCTCAAATGCTGAATACATAATACTACAGAGGATGTTTTTGACAACTGAGATTTTATTATTATATAAGCTAGTAAGTGAGTTTATTTTAATGTAAACAGTAAGAACAGACTCCTCAAATGCTGAATACATAATACTACAGAGGATGTTTTTGACAACTGAGAAACCACAGACTGTAAGTGAGTTTTTGGACTCACCGCTGGACTGTACTTCCACTATTACTTGTAGTATTACCTAACTGCCTGTCTTCAGAGCACGCCATTGTGAAAAAGAATATTCTCATATTCCTCAAAAGGAGATTTTCTTTTGCCACTACCTGCTTCAGGTTCTTTCTCAGCCATTTTCCAACTTTGCGGTCAGACCGGCAGAGCAACAATAAATGAAAGCCGGAGATAGCCCTGGAGCCACATAAACAGACTGTCGGCGTATGCGCAGCAATTGGAACGTGCATGCATAACGTAACGCTCGTAGTAACAGTAATTGACAAGCCAGAGGGCCAATAGAAAACGCTCGGCAAGCGCTATGATTGGTTGATGTACTGTATTTTTGGTCCCACAGAGTACAAAGTTTATTCAGTATACCTATTTACCAGTTGGTCATATGTCTGTTAAGGCAGTTTAGATAATAGAGAAAAAATGGAACATTAAAAATAACTTCTGTAATACCTTTAATGTAAAAGACTCGCAAATGAAGGGCAAATATTTAAACAAATAGGAAGTTTATAATGATGTTTGAGAAAACAATTTAATTTTTAACAGAACTGGAAAGATTATCAGACAAAGATATAAATGTGCTCATGTTTAAAATTATACTAGATTATCATAAAAAAGCTCTAACATTGATAATAATGATCTGATATTAACAGCAATTACAGTTGTTAGCATGACATTATCCTTTAGCGTTAGCTTGTTCATCTCGGGCTCTGAGATGGGGGGCGTGTTTACTGAACAGCCCGCCCTTGAGCAGTTCAGATCAGTTCAGATCTGGCTTTGAAAGGACTTAATTCCATCACTATACCATCCACATTATATCTTTAGTCATATAACAATGAATATATGAATGTATGTCTATATTAATCAAAAGGGGGAAAAGCATGTGAAAATACTGTGTAATACAGCTAATATTACCAGACAAGCCATACTGCTGCAACACAGGCCAGTGGCTATTGCCACACAGGTCACAGAACAGCGCCCCTAGAGTTTGTCTCTGTAATGGCTCTTCCCAATGACAGGCGAGGCCACACTTTTGGCTACAACCCAATCTCAAACGGGGAGCAATGAGATCGTGCTATCCACAATATTTACAATCACTGCTATGTTAATCCACACCTGCATAGGCCACATCCATACTTAAGGAGTTAATACTTGACAGTCGATAATAAACTATAGCCCATTGTTTATGTGTTTGATTTTCAAATTCCCATAATGTGTTATGGGTAAGGCTAAAAAACATATAATATATACAGTCAAGACTGAAATTATTCATACCCCTAGCAAATTTTGAGTTAAAGTTACTTTTATTCAGCAAATGTTTTCTTGATTGGAAATGACAGGCGTCTTCCAGAAGTTAATAAGACAATGTACAAGAGGCATCGTTGTGGAAATAAATATTTCTCAGCTTTATTTACATTTGAACAAAAAGAGGCATGCCCAAAATCATTTATACCCTTCTCAATAAATCAATAGAAAAGCCTTTATTGGTTATTACAGAAATCAAACACTTCCTATAATTGCTGACCAGCTTGCCTGTTTATCTTTAAAGATAACTGCCAGCTCTTTAAAAAGATAACTGCCAGCTCTTTAAGTTTGGAGGGTCTTTTTGCCATCCCCTGATCTTTAGCTCCCTCCACAGATTCAAGTCAGTACTCTGGCTGGGCTATTGCAAAAGATTAATGTTTGTGTTGCTAACCAGTTCTTCACTACTTTTGCTGTGTGTTTTGGGTTGTTGTCATGCAGAAATGTCCACTGTTGACCAAGGCCAAGTTTGACAGTGGGGATGGTGTTCTTAGGGTTGAAGGCTTCTCCTTTTTTACACCAAATGAAGAATACATCAATGTGGCCAAACAATTTCATTTTTGTTTCTTTTGACCATTAAACAGAAGACCAGAAGTCTTTGTCTTTGCCCAGATGAGCATTTGCAAAGGCCAATCTGGAGAAGTGGTGTCCTTCTTGGTCTGCTTCCGTTGAACCCAGCGGTGTGCAGTGGTCGTTGGACTGTCTGCCAATGTCTATTTGTTGTAAAATCTAACCCCACCTCTGGAACTATTTTAGGTCAAGCACCCAGTGGATACTGCCATTACTGAGGAGAAACTAGGAAGTAAGTGTTGAGGAAGTGGACAGTTCACTTCTCATCTTGTCAAGCAAGACTGTCAGTAATCACAAGATCCTTCGGCTGTCAAGCAACAAGCATCGACAAAATGTTTAGCTTTTTTCTCCTGATCATGTACCTGCTGATAATACGTAAGTAGTACACATTATTATTACTATATTATTTCAGTTATTGGTTATGAAAGTATGTTCTTCAACTATTTTGCCTACATTTACAGAAAGTATAAGTGGGGCAGAGGAATGCTTATCGCAACCAGAAAAAATAATTTGGATGAAAACTGGGCAATCTGCTGTCATACCGTGCACAGTTAATTCTCTCTGTTCAAATTACAATCTGGTGTATAAGTGGTTTGTATTTCAAGAAAGCAGCCATTTTCAAATAAACCAGGACCAGCCCAAGTATAGTCTGGAAGGGGCATCATTAAACATCAAGTCACTAAACAAAACAGATAGTGGGATCTACCACTGTGCAGCAGTATCATCTCCTAATGAACTTCCAAAAAGCACACAGTACATTGCACATGGTACTACTCTTGTTGTAAAAGGTAAGACATTTGGGACTTTTCTTTATGTTGAGTTCTAAACGTTTTCTATTAACAGACAATTGTTTTGAAACACTGGTCTGTTAAAAGGAAACTTGAAAGAAAGGGCCTTGGTACATTTTATTTGGATCAATTACAATTGAAAACTGTATTTGTTCTGAATTCAGAGACATTTAAGATAATGGAGCGAAACGTTCTTCTGTGGATATCATGTATTCTTTTGGCCATCTACAGTGTGGCTATAGTTGCACTCATCATAAAGAAGGTAGTTGTTCTGTTTTGTCGATTTTAATTACTACGCACAAAGGTTTTGTTAATACATGTTCTCTTACAGCATGGCAGCAATCAAGTCAACAGGAAGGGACTCCCCAGAGAAAAGGTTTTTTATCATTTACATTTGTTTGGTATTTGAATGCTGTGTAAAATTAACTATATTGGTGAATTAACACAGAATTTGGTATTGGTAATTCAAGTTGTAAAACATAGTGCCAAATTGATTTTATGTGTATGTATTTCCATCGCATCAAACAGACACCATCCACTAAAAGAGCTCATTTTCATGATGTGCTGCAAGAGCTGTACCACAGAAGAAGCTTGGAAACTAACAAAAAAACTGCAAAAAGAAAGAGATCTCATGTTGAGGTAAACCTTTTCTTGCATCATTTTGTGGGGAATTTAGCCAACAGACATTCAGAAAAAGGAAATACTTAAGCAAATAATGACTTTAAAAGTTAGACACCCTTTCTTTTTGTTTTTGTTCCAGGCTGTTACTGTAGAGTTTTCCAGGTCACAAGATGACATCTATCAAAATGTATAAGGACCAGTCATGGACATCACATTGCACGGACAGATGTTTCATCAAAGCAACTAGAAAGAAATTTCGTAACTGTAAAAATACTATTCTGGCAAAACTTCCCAACAAAAACCATATTATGTCATGCTTACACAACTCGCCTCAATGTGTGAGATTTAAGGCTTCACATCCTCTGTGTGGAGGTTTTCAAAGAGGTGTTCTTGTTGCACCATTTTCAGAAAATACAAAAAAATAATACATGTTGAAATATTTTTTTATTTTTACCAAATTATTCTTGTTTTTAAATAGAAAGGTATCACAGTGTAGTTGAGTTTTGATATAATTACATTTTAAGAAAACACAATACACATACAGTAGAAAAGACACAAAAGGCTTAAATAGTCCCCAAAATGATCTCTCATCAACAATACACTGCCCGGCCCCCAAAAAAAGAAAAAAAGTCACAGACTCTAAAATCCATTGATAGAATAATCTGTTCATTCAGTATATTCAGGTAGTCAGCTGACCCCATTCTTTGGGCACATAACATTGCTGAACCTAGACCTGACCAACTGCCGCAACCCCAGATCATAGCACTGCCCCCACAGGCTTGTATGTTAGGCACAAGGCATGATGGGTGCATCACTTCATCTGCATCTGGTGTTTAAGAAATTAGAAACTCACTGGATCAGTTAGGCTTAAATAACTTGTTGCCAGCTGAAACATAATCATCCATGCAATAATTATCCAATGAGAGGTTTTCTCTAGCTTAGTTTAATCCAGGTGGGGACTTTTATTTGGCCGGTGTATGTCCAGACTCAAAACAGGCAACATAGGGGATTTTGAGGCTTTAAAAAAATGTAAGTTAAGTTTCCACATTTTGTAGATTCCAGTAGTGTTAACGACGCAGTTATTCCTTTTGAGTGATCCTTATTTGCATTACACATAACCTGTCTTTCTATCACCAGTATCTACATTAATGAACAATTTCTTCATTAAGAATTTCCCCCTGAAAAGTTCCTATATATATTATATATTTCACAATACCATACAGTCAACATAACTGTTGTCTCTATATATTGTTGCAAGGCATTTGAAGACAATCACTTTAATTAACCATCAATGTACTTTGTGTCAACTGTGTGACTGTTGAGTATAGAAAAAGGCCTCCATGACAGAATTTGGAGAACTGCAACTAACATTGGTACTAGGCACACCAGGTAAAACATGATCTGATGAAGACTCTCCAGGGCACTGAAAGCACGTAAAGTGTCAATTATCTTTTTGTGTGGAAAAATCTTAAGTAGCACATAAATATAAACTATATAAATAAAAAATAATAAAATAAAAAATAAAATAAAATAAATATAATTTATTTCATTGGCTCTGGCTATATGGGAAATTTATCACAAACATAAAGACATTGTGGAGATGACTTTTCCTAATTATTAATAGGGTCCCATGAAAAACAGAAAATTAACTGTGGCTTGTATGTTGCTCAAACGTAGTACCATACCTTGGATTTAAATCTTCTGAGGCTTCTTTTAGCTGCTCATATCCAAACTGGTTGAGGATATACAGCACGATCATTGGGGCCAATGATTGAGCTGGTTTAGTAAACAAAGCATTTGTTCCAAACACCATTGAGGACAATGGAGAACTACAAAAAAAAAAATAAAACAGATAAAAACAGAGCAACTCAGATTATTAATCAGTAGCCTAATTTCCTCAGTACTCATACACAAAATCAGAATTCACAATTTTACCTGCGTTTGTACTTCTGGAGGTCAGAGTCAATTATGTCAGCCAATGGCAAGCCAAAAAGACTGAAGGCTGCTTGAATTATGACCCTGTGTATAAAAGGGAGAGAGGTCTGGGTAAAAATAAAAGGCAGTGTTAATGTTTATATTGAGTGTTCTTACAAGTTAATGGTGAGAAAAAAAGCCATGATATAGTAATGCTGAGGTCCAAGAGAGAGCATAATGGCCGCCATTGCAGCTTCCACAAAAAAGTTAGAAGAATGATTCTGTAGTAACCAACGGTGCGGAGCAAACTTTGACAGCTTAATACTAACAGCTGGGATGGAGAGAGGAACACATAGGGTGAGGATGCACTGTGTTGTTTTTGCTTTCCATCTTAAAGATATTGTAGATAGTATTATATTGTAGTAAGATATTGGTTGTTCATTTAACTCTTTGTATATTTGTCTTTTTGTATCTAATAAAGTCAGTCTTTGAGAGATGAAGGTGTGTCAAATGGACCTGTATAAAAGGGGCTTAAGAGTCCATAAAATACAAAAGAAAGCACTTCAGCAAGTCAATTGAGAGAGCAAATTGCTTCAACCTACAATCTGCTTCTGCTACTATTCTCATTCTTAAGGAACATCTTACCTGTGGACAGATAAATCCAGCTCCATACATCATGCTCTTAGCCATGGATGGCAGTACATCAGGTGGAATTAAGTGCTCAGCAAAGATCATAGTAAAATTATTGAAAAAAGCCAATTTAAAAACTTGGAAGAAGTTCATGAGCACAAAAAGTTGAAAGTCCCTATTGGTCAAGATTTGCCATGTTTGAGTTCGTAACAGGGAGAAGGATACACCTAAATTTCTAGAACCATGGTCCTCAAATTCAGATAGTTTGTTATCAAAGCGGCTCTCACAGTAGAAACCTGTGTAGAGCATGCACCCACAGCTGAGCACAGCAACAATAACAGTAAAGGCTTGAAAAGATGCAAAGTCTTCCATGTTTTTGGACAGGACACCACAGAACAGGACACTGGAAGAGCCAATGAGAGAAGCAACCTGCAAAAATAAAAACAGAACAAAGTATTAAGAGGAATGAACAAAGACACGTGCAGTGAATGTTAAACTGAACAGTGTTGCTACCTGGTTGTACTTTACAAGTCGTAGTCGGCTTTGATGATGACTGGAGATCTCAGCAAATAATGCACACTGCGCCAACAGCACAAAAGTCAACATGCCATCAAAAGCACACAGTGCCACCATAAGATGTAAGCCGCTCATCCAGTCACCTGGAGAATATGACCGCCATGGGAACCAGGCAATTAGAAAAGCACAGGAGTAGAAAGGAGCACCATACAGGATAGAAAGACGCCGCTTAGAGCAGCAGGGCACTTTGGAGTTATCTTGCAGGTAGCCAAAAAGGGGATCATTGACTGCATTCCACACCATGTAGGCCATCTGCAATGATATAAAGATTAAAGGTGTTAAAACATATTTTATTATTTTAGCTGTACTGTACTTTATTTCAAAATAATACATATTAAACCACTTTACTGGTTTAGAGGCTACTTTGCATGCAAGTTTTAGAAAACCTACTCACTTGGGATCGGTGAAATGCTCCCTCGGATATCTTGTATTTATTGAGGAAGAGTTTGACATAGTAAAAGCTGAATAAATTGTTTATCATGCCCGAGCCCAATGTTGTCATGGCATACGCTAAAGCTATATGGTTCATTCCAAAAGATCGTGCTACCGTCTTTCTTCCAGAACCAAGTTTCTCCTTCATCGCCATTGTAGTTTCCCAAACGCTGGACAAATTGTTTGAGCTAACAGGTGCAGCAAAGAAACGGAATTCCTATGTATTAGTAGCTACGTAGTACGTTATTGCTACTTGCATGTTTAATACTAGTGCGAACAGAAAAAATAATAGGCAATGAATCACGTTTACTAAAGTTTTAATGCAGCTTATTGTCCTATCCTGCGGACGAGTCACTCTGACAAGGAAAATCAACAAAGTTAAACTTTTTTTAAACATAAGAGAGTCAACTTGCCAAACACCATTGTTGTGCCTGTCTTGCCTTAAAAGGGGCGGGAACAGTGTGAAAAACAAGAGTTTTCCGGTTTAGATAAGTTAGCTTTGTGATTAGCTAACTAGTCAAACAAACATGCCGGTCAATGAAAGTAATAACTGGAAATATATTATTTTTAAGGCTTGGGAATATAAATAATTTTTAATCCTCATTTTAGTCACTGGTATACTAAGTAATACGTAATAAAAAGCAGTGTGTTTTTACGGTTTTTACCAACAAGTATGCCACCTACCGGATGTTCAAGCTTTTGCCACGTTGCCGTAGACAACGGACTTACGCTTGTACAAAGTAGACAGATGTAGCGAAGAGCTTAACACACAGCAGTGAGGAGCGGCCAAGGACTGCCGACCGCTAAACTAAAGCACACCTGCATCTCAGGTTTCTCTCCTGTCAGCAGGTGGAGCCTCTGTGCGCTTCGTTTTATAGATAAAATGCTCACGGACGTGATTTTGGAGGAAGAGTTTGACAAGGATGGGGAACATTGGTACAACTCTCATGACCTCGAACGCGGTAAGCTTCGGGACGGTGTGGTCTCGCCCTAAACTTTGCCTGATCCTGGGATGAAAACAGGCATAGGTTTGTTTGAGTAATAACAAACTATAACAAAAATTTTAAATGTTCTACTCTCATGACGCCAGTCAGTGGGTAAAAGTTGAGAGCCTTGTATTCAGTGTTTTTCCTCAGGATGTTCCTTGTCTTGTGCTAATCTTTGTTTTACCTTTGGTGAATAACACATTTTATAAAACAGTAGCCTATTGGTAGCTACCTTGTATTTTAGTGCCCAGTTAATTTGTGTTGTAACTATTCCTAAGACAGTTAAATCAGATTTATAAAATACAAATTAATAATAATATGCAAATGGTAAATAACATAGGCTAGTGATGTCTTGTTTGTGAGTGAATTGACGATAATGTTTGAAATGTTAGAATAACCATGGGTGAGATGTCTTGAGGAGCTGCTTGTTACACTTATAAATGCGAGGAATGTCATCAGATTTTTATCAGTTTCATGAGTCCTCTTGTCTAGAGCTTCAGGGTGGGGTCAGTGTTGGCCGGATGGCATGTTCAGACTAAATTATAAAATGTTGTCTGTGCCATAGTGCCACTCAAGATCTGATTTGCTTGAAGAGGTTAGTTTACCCAATTGTTAAGCAAGGAAATGAAGAAAAAGGACTGGATGTGATCAAACATTCTGTAGATTTGTCTTTCTGTGATTCCCTGAGCCAAATGCACAATTTCCTGTTCCTATTTTTACACATTTACAACTTGCCTGCATTAGGTTCATAGAGCCATATTGAACATTGTATTTATGTGTTTCTGCTTTAACAGATCTCCATTTGGCTGCAGAGCTGGGGAAAACCCTTCTTGACCAGAATCATGAGCTAGAGCAGGCCCTGCAGCAGATGTACTCTACCAACCAGGAGCAGCTACATGAGATAGAGGTGACAAATGCAAGCTCCGATCACTGTAGATTATTGTAAATACAGGATTATCTATGATATCATTATTCACAGAAAGTAACAAGTCACTGTACTTTAATTAACTTTGTATAACTTTGTTAAAGTGGAACTTTCATACAGTGGCCTTGACAGGTTCCTTTTGTTTTCTAAGAATTTCCAATTTTTAGCAATAAGATATCTGTTACATCCCTTACACCAACTTCCACTACTGCAATATGCCATTATGTAAACTGCGTAATGTATTTAACTATGTAATATATGAGCCTACTTCCCATAAAATATAAAACTAAGCTTCACTTTCCTTTCTTGTTCACCAGTACCTGACCAAACAAGTGGACTTACTGCGTCAGATGAATGATCAGCAAGCCCGATTGTATGAGCAGTTAGACATGGCAGCCAGAGATTTAGAGCAGAGAAACCAAAGACTTGTGCAGGACAATCGCATGGCTCAGCAGAAGATCCAAAGGTTCTTTTCCAGTTAGCATTTAAAAGATAGTCTTTGTAATTGTACACACATCTTTGTTTTATTGATAAACTTTATATTTCTTCAGTTTACAGGGACAGACCCAAAGACGGCAGGCCAAGACAGATCGCAGGAGAGAGGCAGAGCAGAAGAGGCAGAGCAAAGTGTTCCTGCCTTAAAGAGCATGACTTAAAAGATAGCTGTACATGAAAATGGTACATGAAAAACGGTTTCATTGACACAATAATTAAATGAGTACATACATTCTGCAAATTTTTTTTTTATTTAACCTTTATTTATCCAGGTAAACTGTTTGAGAACCAATTCTCATTTACAAACATGACCTGGCCCCATGTGTGTTTGGGGGGGGGACTATTGTACATGTTTTTGGTGGTAGGGGAAACCTACGCAGACACAGGGAGAACATGCAAACTCCACACAGAAAGGCCCTGCCTTGGATGGGGTTGAACCCAGGACCTTCTTGCTGTGAGGCAGGAGAGCTAACCACTCTGCCACTGTGCCGCCAAATGCATCAAAGGGGTCATGTCTTAGTAGACCTTGACAGGATTGCCACCTGTTATTGTTTGTGAGTGAAGATTAAGACAATCCTATTTATGTATTAGCGTGACAGACAGGTGACATATTTGTTGTCCCTGTCTTATGATTACATTAATGTGAAAGTGTTTTCTACTAGTGTCTGTTGTCTGATCTTTTCTTACCTTCACGGAGACACACAGACATCCCGCTGCTGCTGACTAGTCAAATTCACATGGAACCAGACTTAATAGTCCCCATTAGACATAATCCAAAGAAGGGAATTATGCACATGCCATTCTTACAATGTGCAACTGTTGCCTTAGCTTATGCATTTCTTTTCACATGATAATGTACTTTTATGAAAGCAATGATTTACTCTTAGGTCACAATACAATTTAATCCGTGGCAACAATTGAACACATTGCAAAGGTTGTTTTAAAATCTCTTTTACTTATCTGCATGATGTTTTGTTCCTCTTTGGTTTAGATATAAGTACCATCGTTTAGACGGACTTTGGTCACACCGGGACTTTTACTTTGACCAAATGACATGCCCAGACTCAGAAGAGGAGTATGTATCTCTACAGCACTCCATACAGACCCTTCAGACTCAGATAGCCATGGAGCGGAGCTACAGAGAAGCTGCAGAGCGTGAGATTGAACTGACAGCCAGTGAAAACAAAAGCCTAGAGCAGCAGCTAGCCCACTTGGATGGGTGCAGGGTTCGGAAACAGGAGCTGGAGGCTGAAGTGGAGCAGCTGAGGCTTCTGTGGCGCAAAGACTGTGCCTACAAGTAAGACTGTTATCTTTGTCACGCATAAGTCACAAACCAGATTAAAAGTCTTGACCTTTATAACTTTTTTCAGAAGGCCAGAGCAGTTGCTGTTGCCAGATACAGTTTTCTTTGCTTCAGAAGAAAGTCCAAGTCTTGAGCAAAGTGAGACAATTGACAAGTTAGAGGAGGAGCACAGACGATACAACAGACCAAGGTGTAACAGTGACAGTGTGCTGAAAGCAACAGAAGATATCCGCCGTGGCCATGAGCAGATGTGCATACGTCGAGCAGAGGCAGTAAAGCAAAGGGGTATCTCATTGCTTCATGAGGTGGATGCACAGTACAGTGCACTACAGGTAGGGGTGTATGTAGTGCATTAAAAATGACAAAGATATTAAAATTTGAGTTAAATTAATATACATGTTATTTAGGTCAAATATGAGGAGCTTCTACTACGTTGTAAGCAAGCAACAGACAGGCTCACTCATAAAGCCGTCCAGACGTCCAGCAGTCCATTTGTGAGCAGCAGGACTCGCCGTCGCTTGTCGGATTTAACTGTGGTTTTTGAAGATGGCCAGCCTGAATACAAAGCCCTCTTTAAAGAGCTCTTCACCTGTATTCAGAAGACCAAAGAAGACCTGAGCCAGAATAGACATCTAAACAAGATCACCTCAAACTGACCATTTATAATATCTGAACATTTTACACAAGAGAAGCTTCAAGCTTGCTCCACGTCTTTTTGGTCAGTTAACAGCACAATCCCTTTTTGTCCTTCTGAGGAAAAATGGTGCATTGCAAAAAGTTAGTTTAACCTAAATAATCCTAAAGGCACATATACATGTTGCATATTCAAAGCGATAAGTACGTCAGTCTTGATCCTAAAATCATAACTTTGAATTTGCAGTATTAGTTGTTTATTTAATGTTTGTTTAATCTTTGTACCACGCAATTATTTGTCTTGACAAAGCAATGGTTGTTGTTAATAGCTGGAAATGTATGTAGCTTGCGAATGCATTATGTAAACACAAATGTTGTAGGATGGAATAGGGTGGGAAACTTTAGCTAATTACTAACTCAGAAACACGTGTTGAGGATAATTAGCTTAACAGTAAGTATGTATTAGATTTTGTAAGTTTACAATGGTCAGCTTATCAGTAAAGGCTTTGGTAGGTCATAGAAGTGGCAGTAGATACAAGAAATGAGACAAATGCATTTGAAGCTTTAAGATGTTATAATTAATTTATTTGAAAGAAAAATACTATTTATTAGTTTACTATTCTTTATTGATAAATGTCTAGATGTCTTAAATCTATCATTTAAGTTATTTAGGTAAAAACAGATTTGTGATTTCTGTTGTGACTCAGATGGAAACAAATATAAGTTTTTAATGGATTTGTAATGTTGATTAATCTTGACATTCCTGTCTGAAAAATACAACAGTTGTCATACTTGGCTGTAAAACAATTGTACAAAATGTATTGTTTTCTTGTATGTATTGTATGTATTGTATATTATAAAAGTGCAGAAATTTGTGTGGAGCACATGAGAGTGAGTTGGTGTGACTAGTCATTCCTTAAGGCTTGGATTATGCAAAGACTTTATAGCCTACCCAACTAGACACAACTCAATGGGGAATGTAAACAACGCTAATGACTTAGCGGACAGGTTTGGGGCAAGACTAGAGAAGAAACCAAGCGAACCTGGTGATCGGTGGTTGATTAAAACAAAAATGATGAATATAGGGATGACATTCCACACAAAATAAATCCTTCTGAACTTTAAACGCTCATCGGTAGCGTGGCCGAGTGGTCTAAGGCGCTGGATTTAGGCTCCAGTCATTTCGATGGCGTGGGTTCGAATCCCACCGCTGCCATTATTTATTGTTGACTTTGTAATGCAATGTGAAACATAAAAAAATAAACAAATAGCCAACTTGATTTAAAATCGCATATTAAATTATTTTATGTTTTAGTGATCCGTTTGTCCACCACCGTGATTTGAAATGGTATGATATTACAGCTGCGCCATCCAGTGGCGGCTCCTTGTCTGTGGTCAGGATTTTTGGGTGAAAAAAAAGATTTGGCAACATTGTCACAATTGGTCAAATGTTGGATAGTGATGCAACATGCAATGATACAACTTAGTTCTATTTTATTAATCATTATGCAACAACAACAATTTTAGAGCAATAGGTACTTCACGTGAGTTTTAAATGCAGACTTAGGGCTATCAAATATCAAACTTAAAGTAGTGTGCAATAAACACAGGCATCCAATAATAATGAAATTTAACTTTGGTTAGGCACTTTTGAACAATCAGAGAGACCTAAAAGATAAAGTTGGTACAATGCTTATATGTTATTTGACTGTAGAAAAAGTAATATGATAATACATAAAAAAAAAAATAGATAAATAAACTAAATACTTAAAGCAAAAGACAACATTTATTTTAAGTGTTAAATGACAACAATAAAGGTTTTCCATTGAGTTTTGCTAATATCTGTGTGCTGTGCTTAATAGGCACATATCAATGTTAACAATGTGACAACAAATCTTTGATATACTTGATTTTCAAAAGGACAGCTAAATCCTTTTTCTGATTTTTTTACAAAGCAATAATTATATCAGCCCTATAACTGTATAGATAAAAATGTCAAACAGAGCAGCTTTTGGATATCTTCTAAAATCCCTCCACTGTTTCTCTAGATACAAACATGGATTTGGAAAATATGTTTATACTACTTTATATTGTAAAAAGAAGCTGTTGGTTCATAATTTTCATATTTATGTTCTGTAGTGAGTATTGGTTTATGCTCCTCTGTGGAGTGGAGTGGTTAGTGCACAGGTAAATGGAGAAGGTTGCGTCAGGAACGACATCCGGTGTAGAAACATTGTCAAGCTACACATGCAAACTACTTAGCTGTGGCAACCTCCGGATGGATAAAAGTCGAAATGCATGTACTTACTAGTGAATATGGTTTTCTGGGGTCAGAATTAAGTTTGTTGGCTTCTGTGAATGAAGCTGTGCTGCCACATTACAAACTGCAGTAGGCTGTTAATTTCCTGAAGCACATCTTGTATGGAGTCAACCTGGGCCAGTCTTACCAATGACATAAAACCATTGTTACAAACATAAATACAGTTTATAATTATTCTTAATTTTGACAAGAAAGTCTGCTCTCCAGCTGCTGCTCCCTCTTGTCTTCCAGTGCCAACTAAAGATCAAGTTCAAGTTTGAGTCTGGAAAGAAATACCTGTGTTAAACAATGCAAAGAAACACAATTGTAACCTGACTTGTTTATTCCAACTCTTTTTGCTATGTGTCTACAAGTTTTACTCTTGGTCTAAATGCCTCAGCGCCCTGAGAGATTGTTTAACTCACCATTTCAATCATAAAACACAGCACATGTCTATTTTACGAATTTCTGCTCCTCTCCTGCTCCTTCAGGGCGCCATAGAGGTCCTGGGCAGGTTAGATGGAGGACAAGAAACTAGGCTGTGACATGAAGCATGAAGTGGCATGTAGATTCCCTTCACAGCCCAGTTTGAACTAAAGCTCTCCTCATTGTAGTGAGTGAGTTGCTAAATGATGTGTCTACGGGTTGCCATTTGCTACCGTGGCCCTATTCATCATGCTAGCTTTTTCGGCAGGGTGTCTGGACAGGCTGTAAGAGGGGAATAGCCATCTCCAGCATGGCGACATTGAGCGGGACCTTACAGGCACCTTTGACTGGGCCTGTCCACCCTCGAGCAGGAGAGGCGGATCCAACGACAATGATGTGGACATGGCTGTGTCTTCTGACACTCTGATGCTGGAAAAGACCGGGGTTTCACAAGCAAGCTTTGTCTTCATTTGAGCCTTATAGTATAGCACAGTAAACATGGCTCCTCCTCCTTGGCTTTTTATAGTAAAGTATTAAATAAATGCTTAATTAATACAATCAAATCCTTTTTAGCAGGTCACATTCTAAACTCTCCATTGAAAGAATGTTTTCTAAGCATTCAAACAGTAGCCACCAGAGCATTGGCCAATTGCAAGACAGAAATGCAAACAAAATGTCAGGGAGTGAAAATGAGTGAAACTCGCTCACTGCAAACAAAAAAAACATTCATTCTTAAAACGAAAAGAAGAACATTTTACACAATTACACAAATAATATGTGCAAAATAATAATTTTTTTCCTTTAAAATCAAAATTTTATTTGCTTGAATCAAAAAGTTTTGTGTTATCATTCTAACTCAAAACAAAACTCCATAGACAAAGGCCATAATTAAACCGACAGAAAACATGGAAATGTATGACTAAAGTCCCAGTCAACCCTTCTTAAAAATATCATTATGCAAGGAATCTTTAAAGTTGTTAAGTTTCCCCCATGTTCGACAAATATTTGTCGATAAAGATATGAAGCTTTATATACACATATTCATAACATATTGTCAGATTGCATAAAAGCATGTCAAATACAATATTGGCCTTAAATATTAATTGTATTCACATTCCATTCCTTTATTTAATTGAGTTTGACACCACTGGACTGAGCAGTTGTTTTCTTACTGTATTTTTGGAACTCGTCTACCCAGCTCTTTCCTACTAACAAAGTATCCACCACAACATCAGCAGCATTAAGCCAAGTCCCATCAGCAGCTCCAGGACATGTCGTTGAGCAACTCGAGGTGAACTGGAGGAGGTTTGTCTGGATTTCACATACTCATCAACTGAGTCTGCCAGGCTGTAGTGCTTCGGACAATAACCCAACTCGCGACGGGCCTTGTCAATCTTGAAGGTGTGGGTCACTGCTATGTTCCTTACCTGTTTAATGCAAGAAATGTTACATGGACCTTTTCAGATCCAAAATAGAAATTGGAAAAATGTTTCAGGGAAAATGTCAGGCTAATGGCACACGTAAACACAGCGTGATTGATTGGTGAGTCATGTTGAGTCAATCCCAGCAGAGTTTCGACAGAGAGCTTGACGTGATCCTGATTCTTTGATCTCAGACATAAATGATTTAAACAAGGCTGTGGTCAACAACATCAACAACTAACTTGATTATTCACTGACACAATTCTCTGACGTGCCAAAAGGCCTGCTGATGTCTGTCACTATAGCAACGTGAACAATACTGAGGTCACTTCCTGTCAACCTCATCTTGAACTTCCTGTTCTGATCCACAGCCGTTTATGTTTTATTCACCAGATAATCACTGATCCCCGACCGGCAGCTGTCTGACAGAATGAGCCTTAGCTCCGGGCCCACAGGCTCAGCTTTGGTTTCGGCCTCATCACACATTCATGAGGACCAAATAGACCGCAACAGTGCCTTCTTAAGATCACTCATACAGGCCTCCCCAGAAAACATTACACATGAACCCCCCGGTTAGTCATAATTAGAAGCATCATTTTTGTCGTAACTGACGTTCATTTAAAGACTTCTTGTGGCTTTTGTTTATCTGCTAGTATTGTTTTACATTTTTTCCCCATAATTCATGCAAAGGATAGCATCACGTGAAGCAGGGGAAGAAAAGGGAGACTGATAATGAAAATAACTTAAACAAGAATCGGTTTACCTAATCCATTTTGTCTCATACACAAAACATTATTTTAATCAAACTTGATCATTTAGTTCAGACACGTTCATCCACTGAAGTCAGCTGATCTCGCTCAGAATGTAAAAAAAAATAGGATAATTACCTCATTTCTTGTAAAGAGGAGAGGTACATCCGCCACAGGTCTAAGAACTACATGCAAATACTCCACAAGGATGGCTGCAAAGAACAAAAGACAAGATCAAATGTCATTAATGAACATAGGCTAATGCCTGGAACTACTTAAGGTGAGTGTTGTAGGCTACCTGCTGCATAGACAAGTGAAAAGGGCAGTTTTATCAATGGTTTGCTGTAACCAAGCTTTTTAAACTATGGAAGAAACAAATACTATTAGATGACCCTTTATTTACTAACTTTTAGACAAAATATATATCGCTCAGTCTTACCAATGGTTCAAACCACTCAAAAATATTGAAAGATATTCCATCATTGATAAAATACACATGTCCACTCTGCAAAGAAAAACTATTTTACACATTGTTGTAAGTATTAACTTTATTATGTAAGTCTTACCATTAAGTCTATTAATCTGAGCTGATTTGATACTAGAGTCAGTTTTGAGTGACTTACAGCAATATAGCTCCTCTGTGGTGTGAGAGCTTCTGAGGCCAGTATGTGAGCCAGCACCAGGTTGTCAACATGCACCCAGTTCATCTTGGCTTGGGAGTTTCCAAACCTGAAACTGAAGAACCGCCGCTCCACATTTACCTAAACACACAGAGCACAATACAATATGTAATACACACGCCACCAACCTAAAAGATTATTACATTAATAACAAAAATATATAAATAAATGGGTCGTGAGTTCAAACCCGGCCGACTCAAACATTCTCGGCCGACTCTGGTCTATCTGTGAGGAGTCTACAGGTCCTCAATGTGTTACCGTGGGCTCTCTCCGGGTACTCCGGCTTCCTCCCACCGTCCAAAGACATGTATGTATAGGTTAACTGGCAACTCTAAAGTGTCCCTAGTGATTGAATGTGAGAGTGAATGGTTGTTTGTCACTGTCTATGTCTAAATGTCAGCCCTGCGACTAACTGGCCACTGTCCAGGGTGTACCCCGCCTCAGGCCCAAAGCTGCTGGGATAGGCTCCAGTCACCCGCGACCCCTAACGGGACTAAGCGGTAGAAAATGAATGAATGAATAAATACACAGCAGCACAGATAGAAGCTCGTAAGTAGAAAAGAGTAATTTTGGTTAGTATAAACGGAGTTAAATAGCTTAATTTCTAGCTCCATATTACTTTAGTATGGTCTGTCACTGGTTATAACTTTGTAAATGTGTTCTTCTTTATAATTGAACTATAGGGTGGGTAAGGTATATTTAACCAACAGTTTACTCAACCCATTAGGACCTTAACAAGACTGTGCTGATGCCTCTGAGAGACAAACAAGCAGAGGGAAAAAAAAAAAAGAGAGTTGTAACTAGATGCCAGGAGAACTCTATCAATAATGTAGATTCTTCAGGCAAGAACATATTCTGCCAAGCTAGGACAGAAGGCAACGCAAGTGCCGACATAGGAAGATGTTTATTAAGAGAATCTATTGTTGTTACTATCTCTCACCATCACTCGGTGTAAGTGTCTCCTCTCCTCTGGTCCGTAGATGCCACAGGGCCTTAGGACACAGGCCCGTAGCAGGCCGCCACCTTTACAGGAAATGATGAACATCCTCTAAATTCACTCAGTTTATTTGTTAGTAAACCTTTTCTGTGGTCTATTAAACACTTTATACTTCATACTATAGCTTTAACCTGTTCATACATTGATCTAATAAGCTATGTGCATGTTTGTGTTTGTGTCGTGCACGTCAGTCCATCTCTAAATTTAAACTAGAGTCACAACCTGTATTGGATTACACAGTTTCCATGGCAACCACTGCCTCAGTCTCTCTCTATTTTAAACACAGATATTTCTACAACAGGCCAAAAATAGCTTGCAGTCATGTCTGTCTTGTTTCACACCTTTTAGGGAGCATCCATTGGCTGAGAGGACCATCTGCTCTGCAATAGCTTTAGTTCTGGAATAGTGGTCAATATGCTGTGACAAAAGAAAAGGGGTTTATGGGATTCGAAGGACACTTAGTAGGCCAGCTCGTAGGTACAGCTCATTTGATTCAGTGACTCACCATGTCAGGGGGCACATAGGGCACTGATGTCTCATCCCCATCCTCAATTGGTTTACCATCAAAGACCACATTGACAGTACTGGTGTAAATCAGTCTAGGAATGCTAAGCTCTTTACAAACTGGTTGTGAGAAAAGCACAAAACACAACTGATGATGAAGTAGTTATTAAATGATGGCATGCCAAAGCAAAGTAAAAGATTTTAAATTCACATTACCATTTCATTTGCACATTGGCATTAAATAGGATTAAATAAGTATATTATTATTGTTGTTGTTAAATACTCACCATTTATTACATTATTGGTCCCACCAACATTAACTGATTCCACCATCTCCTTTCTCAGCTGGAAGGAGAGAAATACACTCATACCATAATGTTCTTTAAATTAGAAATGTTACCTGCTGTAGTAATTACTGTAATGGATAAAACCAACTTATTCTTTCAAGAGAAATGAATATATTAATAAACATTATTTCAAGAAAAGTACATTGAAAATCTTTGACAACTGAGAAAACCTCAGTCATAAAGGATGTTACCTGTTCTGGTCCAGACATGCCATAGGATGCTGTGTGGAATATGCAGCTGACCCCTTCACACACTTTATACAGAGAGGAGTTATCCCGTATGTCATTCTAAAAGGAAAGACAAAAAAAGTATACATTTATTTACTTTATTATAATTATTATACAGTAGTCATTCACATTCAAATCATTCACGAAATGTACAGCGGATCCCTTGTTCCATATACATCTTTCCATATAGAATCCGTATTCAGAGAAATATTACTCCTAGCACTAGGATAGCAGTGATACTTTTACTAACATATGACGATTGGTGGTGTGACTCTTCAATGAATGCACAGTAATAATTAAGGTGAGTGTGCGATGAGGCCTGCATGTGAAACCTGAAGCATGTCTTCATCCCGAGTGACCCAGTCAGCAGCTGGTCCTCAGGGGGGATCACTCACCTGTGTCTGTTTCCAGACGCGCACTCTAACCTGACAGATAATGACGCAACTATACACTGGAGTTGATTTTCCACTGCACTTCTTAATTAATACCTTTACCTTCTATCAATATTGATCTATTTCATTCATTCAGCATTTATAAATATATGCTTTTTTGTTTAAATTCAGAAAAATGAATGCCCTTCAAATATAATATTAATAGGTAATGATATAACACACTTGGACATTCAGGTATTGCTTACCTGATAAAATTCTGTCCCATCAGGGAGATCATCAGTAGGCCTGTTCATATCCAGAAGTATGACAGACATGCCCTGATCAGCCAGTGCTCTCCCCAGTCTAAAACCAAAGTATCCTGCACCTCCTGTTACCAGCACCTTTCCTGGTGGGACATGACATGCCAGAGCTGCCTCTTCTCCCAGCCTGGAGGCCATACACTCTGGGCTGCAACAGCTGGCCGCCATGGCTCCATTGACCCTGTGGCGAAGCAGTGCGGTGGGACTAGAGGCCACGGCAGGAGCTGGGTGTTTGACCCACGGTTGGTGGCTGAGCTGGTGGTGGTTGTGCATGTGGAGTCCACTGGTCTGCAGACTAGGGGGGCCACTGTGGCAGGGACGCTGTGTCACCTGGCACACAGATCCTCCACTTTCACTCATGCTGGGATCACGGAGCTTCATATGGCAGCCTGAGGGTTTGGAACAAGCCATGTTCGCTTACCATTTTCATGAAACACAAGTTTAATTAGCATTGATTTGGAAACTGTAGCAGGCACATAGGGCACTTATGTCTTGTCCCGTTGGTTCATCAGTTGGTATACCATCAAACACCACATTGTCAGTAATAGAGTAAACCAGTCTAGGATTGCTTAGAAGAAGAATTAATTTGTAAACTGTTTCAAAATGTTTTTTCTAAAGATCCTCTGTTACATAATTCAATTTAATCAAACTAAAATATTTTAAATGTAAAAAAAAAAAAACATAGCATATTTACAGTTTTTATGTTACTTTCAACAATAGCCACGTCCTAACAATACAATAAACTAAAACATATTTATAACATTAAGAAATTCATGCAAGCAACATAAGGCCGTCTGGGAAAAAAAGAGCAAAAGAGCACAAGCACACTATATGATTATTACAGTCTTGAATAAAGTATATGACATCAAACTGCTATGACTTTAAAGAGTTTTAACCAATAGTGTCAAGAATATAAACATGGACTTACCGTGTCTTACTCCATCTGTCTCACCTTCAGAGCATATCACTTTACTTACTGAATAACTCCCGCACAGTTTGCTCCATTTAGTCCCGTGGACCGTCTTCTCCCTCTGTCGATCACCTGGGCGTAGCCTACACCTGATTGGTGCTTGCAGGTCCTACAGATAAGCGTCAGGTGTCCGACAGCACCTGGTGAATGAACAGCTGTGCGCGGACTGTGCATTTTTTTTTTATGTTCCCAAACTACCATAACAGACCAGGAATAAGATCCCAACTATGTCTTTATTTTGTAAAGAAGCTGGTTCATTGAGCCATGTCTTATCAACATAATGTAGCGTTCAAGTGTGCTGAAAAACCTTTTTTTACAATTTATTATTTAGAATTAATGTTACAAAGGCCAAAACGCTTTCAGGGCTTTGTGAATGATTGTGCCTTTATAGTCATGGCATGTATTTATTGATCAGACAGTCTTAATTTGTCACAGGCCATTTTTAACAGTGTTCATTTATTATGCTGGTAATTACACATTACTCAGCATATTTTAATAATTAATACAGAATATATATATAAAAAGGATAATGTAAACCAAGTTTAGTGTGCATCGGTTATTCATACGTGTGTATGCAAGCGTATTGTAGAAATGTTGGTGTCTTGCCCAAGGACAGACAAATTGTGGGAGAGCGGGAATCGAACCGTCTACCTTCCGGTAGAAGGACGACTGCTCTAGAACTTAACTTCTGTTACTTCTGTTACTTCTGATACATAATCACAAAACATTTTTTTAGAAACACAAAAAATAGGGCTATTACACAAAGTGTTACAGCTGGAACACCACTAGAGGTAAGGTGGGTTAAGTGTCTTGCGGATACCTCCCTGACAATGAATTTGAGGTTGGGAATCGAAGCCTACCTTGTGTAGAGCAGACACATTTATAAGTGAATCTGTTACTTCTGTTACTTCTGGATACATAATCACAAAACATTTTTTTAGAAACACAAAAATAGGGCTATTAAATAGACTGACATTTTTGTCAACAAATAAAAGATCACTCAGACATCCCTAGTCTGAAAAGGTCACTGCAAGAATTGTGTAGGCAGGTACATTTTCCAAGTGAATCAGTCATCTCATTCAGTGTTAAACGAAGGTTTTATGCAGATGAAAACTTAACAAAACTAAATCCACCAGAGGGCACTTCATAATGCGGAAATATAAGGAGAAACGATGGCGACTAAATAGACTGACATTTTTACAGCCTGGTACAAAAGATGGCTCCGGTCTCTAGAGCTAAGTTTTTACTACATGACAACTCTGAGGGAGGTGAATTTTTGATTTATTTTTATGTTTAGTTTATGCTATCTAAAAACTATTGTTTTACTATGGAAAAAGCCCGGATGTAACGGCCATTTTATTGCCCATTCATAATGACAATATTGGTGAATAGGGGACCAATGGGCGGATATCATCCATATTTATACTACCTATGGTTGTTACGCGGCGGTGTCGAGAAGCTAACCGGAGACGCAAAGAGACGACAGAGCAACAAACTGTTAGCATTAGATCTTTTGGCAATGTCAGCTTCTCAAGCTTTGGCAGAAAGAGTTTTTAGTGTCACAGGTGACCTCACTAGAGGAAAGCGTTGATTTGCACGAAGCGCTTTCCTGAAAACGAATCGAAGTAAATAAATATTTGTATTTGATATTTATGATGCCAGTGTTTATGTAGAATAAGGAATATCCTCCTGTTCAATGCACTTTAAGTTTAAAGATGGTTTAGATGGTACCTTTATAATTATTATTTAGCTTTCTTGGGCTGTAAGGACCTTTTGATAAATGCACATTTATTTAATTTAAAATAAGCTGTGAATGTGTATTTTGCATCTCTTTGATACACATTGATGTCTTTTTATTTATATTACAATAGACATCAAGATTTTTTTTTACTATTGGTATTGTTTTTCATTAATTAAAACAATTCTCAATGAAGGCAGTTGTGTTGAAATAAACAGCGTGAAATGTTGTATGTTTGCACATTTAAATCTCAATTCTAAGAAAGTATAGTTTTATGTCATGATACAGAAGGTCAAAATTATTACCTCATGAATTTTTATTTTATTTTAGTCGACTAAATCTATTTTAATCTTAGTCGACTAAAATTGCATGACATTTTAGTCGACTAAAACTAGACTAAAACTAAAACAAATAAGATGACTAAAATGAGACTAAAACTAAATTAAAATTTCTTGTCAAAATTAACACTGATATCATTTCATGCTCATTTTCAGCCGCAGAAGCTCTGAGGCCACACAACTCGATGAAGGTAATGCACTTGAGGATTTGTAGCTGAATCAGGTAACTGAACTTCATGTATCCACTTCTTAGAGATCACATGAAAGGAATGCAGGTGAAATACAATACAAATAAGGGATTTGTAACTTTACAAACTATTGTAGGAGTCTCATTGAGATGTTTGCTCTGCTCATTATGTAAAGTGCACTGTATACTTGAACTATCCTAACAGTAAGAGATACTGTTTAAATGGTCCAGACAGTGCCCCAGCCTCTCTAAGCTTTGGTCAGTAAATATCAAATTTAAGTTTAGAAAGGCTTATGAAAGGTCTCTGACCTTTTTTGTCAAATAGTTTTGTTGTGAGTTGTGTTTGCCTGAGATCTACAGACTTAAAAACATCCCTCCCATGTAAACAAAGGATTCAAATGAGTTACAAAGATACATTCACTTCCACATTAACGGGCCAGTGTAAAATAAAAGGGATCTTCAGCTTTGTATTATTTTTAAACAAACAAACAAAAAAAGGACAATGGAACCTTAATTAAGTCACACTCTGGACCTAGTCATGACTAAAGGTGTTCATATTTCAGATGTCACTGTGATTGATCTGATCATTCTTGTGTCTTTTTTCATCTGTCCATTATTCCAAAAGTTGCTGTTGGACCTACTGTTGTAAAAAAGAGACACATTAATGATAACACCAAGACACAGTTTATGGAGGCAATCAGGTTTGAAAATGCCTCATCAGGTCAAGTTGATGATTTGTTGAATTGTTATACTTCAGGTGTTTTAAATGTTATGGACACCATTGCTCCTGTTAGTGATCAGGACGAGGCAGAAGGCTTCATGGAGCAATGCTCACTCTGTCAGGGCACAGAAACGGGAATGCAGAAAAGCCGAAAGAAAATGGCATGAATTGAAACCCTTAATTCATTATGAGATATACAAAGAAAATTTGCATGTTTTCAATCAAACCTTGCAAAAAGCAAGAGAAATATTCTTCTCAGAGATCATCAACAACAGCAGTAACAACTCAACAACTGTCCTGTTTGCTACAGTGAACAGATTAACAAACCCCCCAGCTTCATTTCCTCCAGAAGTAGTTTTCACCACTAAATGCAATGAGTCTGCATTGTTTTTCAACGACAAGGTTCAAGGCATTAAACATGCGATACAGTCCAAAGGGCATACAACAACACTGCAGCCACCTAGGAGACACTTGGTTGGTTTAACACATTTTACACAAATTAATGACAGAACAATTGAAAAAACTGTCTCCAGCCTGAGTTCATCCACCTGCTGCCTCGATGTTTTACCCACTAGATTTCTAAAATCAGTACTAAGCAGTTTGTTACCACAACTCACTGATATAGTCAATAATTCCTTACAGTCTGGAACATTTCCAAGGGCCTTAACAACTGCTGTCATCAAACCTCTCCTAAAGAAGAGCAGTCTTGATGCTACAGTGCTCAACAACTATCAGCCCATATCAAACCTGACATTTTTAGGGAAAGTCATTGAAAAAGTTGTATATCAACAACTTTCTATTACTTAACAACTGCTTTGATCCTTTTCAGTCAGGCCCCATCACAGCACTGAGACTGCACTTATCAAAGTCCGTCTGAACACTGACGCGGGCAAAGTCTCTGTCTTAGTTCTGTTGGACTTGAGTGCTGCGTTTGATACAGTGGACCATGGAATCCTGTCACAAAGATTAGAGGAATCGATAGGTATCACTGGAACTGCTCTTAAATGGTTTCAGTCCTATCTTGAAGACAGGAAGTACTTTGTTTCGGTTGGTAACTGTGTGTCAGACCAAATGGCCCTGACATGTGAGATTCCACAGGGGTCTATCTTGAGACCTCTATTATTCAAACTCTACATGGTTCCTTTAGGCCAGTTAATACGCAGCTGTGACGTATCATACCATAATTATGCAGATGACACTCAGATTTACATTTCACTCACAGCAGGTGAAAATGGACCAATTCATTCACTGTGTCACTGCATTGAACAGATTGACATGTGGATGCAAAATAAGTTTCTACAACTGAACAGAAGCAAGACTGAACTAATCATCTTTGGGCCACAGAAACAAAGAGAAAGTGTCAGCAGCCACCTCGCGTCTCTATCTCTAAAATCTAAAAATCAGGTTAAAAATCTAGGGGTCATCATGGACTCAGACTTGAATTTCAACAGTCACATTAAGTCAATTACATCATCTGCATTTGCTTCCATTGTTATCCTCACTTGTAAGTCACTTTGGATAAAAGCGTCTGCTAAATGACTAAATGTAAATGTAAATGTATGCATTTTATCACCTTAAAAACATTTCCAGAGTCAAAGGGATGATGTCTCAACCAGACTTAGAGAAACTTATCCATGCTTTTATCTCCAGCAGGTTAGATTACTGTAACGGCCTGCTCACTGGTCTCTCAAAACGAGGGTTAAGACAGCTGCAGCTTATTCAGAACGCGGCTGCTCGGGTTCTCACCAAAACCAGGAAGTACAACCACATCACGCCAGTTTTAAAATCTCCGCACTGGCTTCCTGTGGCTCAGAGAATAGACTAAAACAGCACTGCTGGTTTACAAGTCTCTAAATGGTTTAGCACCAGAATATATTTCTGACATGCTAGTTGCTTATGAACCTCCTGGACTCTGAGAACATCTGGGACAGGCCTTCTGCTTGTGCCCAGAGTTAGAACTAAACAGGGTGAAGCAGCGTTTAAGTTTCATGCAGCAAAAACCTGGAACAGCCTTCCAGATGAAGTAAAACAAGCCTCAACTTTAACAATGTTCAAGGGGAGGTTAAAAACCTTCCTCTTTAGCTCCACCTACACTACAACCTAAAGTGTTTTTTTTTTTTTTATCTGCACTCTTCTTTTTAAAATGTTTTTAATTAGGCCCGAGCCGGTGATGACCGGGAGGGCCTATTGTTTTTGCTCGGATAAAAAAATGTATTTTTTATTTTTTCTGCAAAATGATCCAACATTTGACCCAGTGAACATGCACGAAAAGTCATTTTTATTGGTCCCAGACTTCAAGCCCGGCGAAAAATGTATTTTTCCCCGAAAAAAAAATATGAAAAATGACTCAGTGGCGACCCCTAGAAAAGTCAAAATACATTGGGCCTATAGAAAATGAAAGTAAATTTTTCCGATGTAGAAATACAGAACTTGTTACATCCATAGGACACCTCAGGGCAAACAGAAAAGTCAATGACAGTCACACCCTAAACTTAACAGGAAGTCCGCCATGTGGGGTGAAACGCGGCCACTAAAATCGCACTTGCGCAAAAGATGCAAATCATTGTGTTTTAATCGAAATGGCCCCAAATTTGGTGAGTATCATCTAGACACGTGTGCCAACCAAAGTTGTGACTTTGTTGTTGATATCTTATCGGGTATGGGTGTGGCAAGCCTGTAACGAGGTGGCCATTTTTGTGAAAATAAAATGTCTCTTAACTCTCAAACACCTTCTCGGATCAAGTTGGACCCAAAAAGGCGTTTGTGCACATTCATGACCTGAACACAAAAATATGTAAATAAAAGGGTTATCTTTAGAAATGGCTCTCCAGCGCCCCCTACAAACTTATAATGGGACCCAAGAATTTAGTTTGTCAGAGAGACATGAAATTTGGTACACACATCTCTTATGTCATGACGAGCATAAAAGCCAATGACAACCACCCCCTATCTATAAATGTGTTGCCATAGCAACGTCCCAAATATTCTGAAAAAGTCAATTGGAATTGAAAATTTTAGTTTGTCGTAGGCAAATAAAACTTGGTACACACATCCAGCATGGGCTTATGAACAAAAAAGCCAATGGGGACCACACCCTATCACACACGGGAAGGCGGCCATTTTGAATTGAATATGTGAACCGACTTAGAATCACCTCTTTTTTAAAAAACAACAAAAAATAGCTGCTTCATTCCACAGACACCAGAGTTTCTTGACGTTTTTGCTCGAGTTATATATTTTTTTATTATAATGTTTCTGTAAAATGATCCTCAATTTGACCCAGTAAATGTGCAACTAAAAGTCCCCGAGGAAAACGAATGAAAAATGACTCAGTGGCGACCCCTGGAAAATGAAAATACATTGTGCCTATGGAAAGTGAAAGTAAATTATTTCAAATGTAGAAATACAAAACTTGGTACATCCATAGGACACCTCAGGGCAAACAGAAAAGTCTATTACAGCCATACCGTAAACTCAACAGGGTGTTGGGTGGAATGCGTGACCACCTAAATCGCACCCCTTGTGTCTAAAGGCTTTTCATCTAAACAGCTCCAAATTTGGTGAGTATCATCTAGACACAAAAAAAGTTATCAATTTGTTTTTTGATACATTTGTGGCTGTGGTCGTAATGAGTCTGTGAAGAGGCAGCCATTTCTTTGGGAAATAAATGCCATTTCCCAATGGCCAGGATCCTTCCTTTAGAGAAGGCCCCTCCAGAGCCAAGACTAGAGTCTTAGAAAACTCGTCAGAATCCTTTGGAACTTGTAAACTTGTACTTTTAGACAAGTAATATTTACATTTTGCCTTTTTAAACAGGGTGGTGCAGTGATTCCTGAGTCATCTCAAATCTCCAGCCAGTACTTTGTTTTTCTCTTTGTTTTTTCTTTTCCTTAGCCCAAGCATAATCTATTATTTTCAAAGGTTAGGCAGCTCCCAGGAAAACCAGGGATTGTGGAGACCTTTAACTCTAAATTACATGGTGGCGTAGCAGGCCCCAGCAGTAGCACAGGCCCGGTTATTTGACATTACCGTGAAGTTTACACTTTAAAGCACGAAATGCACTCCTCCGAGTGCATGTGTCCCCGCGGTCTCAAGGGAGGCGAGGGCCTTTAATTTTTCTCATGTTTCTTAATCTAAATCTTGTAAATTGTCTTTTATTCCTGTCTTTTATTCACTTTGAGTTACTTTGAGTGTATGAATTGTGCTATATAAATAAAATTGCCTTGCCTTGCCTTGATGGGAGAAACCGGAGTAGATAAGGCTACCTAAAGCAAACTGACTTTTCCCCTTCACTTCAATGTTCACATGTCACTAATTTGAATATACTTTTTGAATTGATCTTTCTATTAATATGTTCCGTATTTAGTAGGACCAGCCAGGTTCATTGTCACTGTCTTGCTTTCTTTGCAGCTGCCATAAGACTACACAGAGTTTCTCTCAGGAGTTCAGCTCCATTAACCTTGGAGACCCACAACTCCCATCAACCAAGTGTGGTGATTCCATTTAGGATTTGAGAGGGGCACACTTACACTGCTCTGTGGGTAACTTTGCTTTTTTCTCTGAGATTTATGCAACTGGAAACATAGATAAATGCACTAGGGTTTGACATGGATGTACGCTATAGAAGAATAGCCTGCATGCGTTTGTGTTTCACTCTGTGTAGCATTACAAAGGAAGTTAAGAGCTAACCCAATTGTCCAAATATCAGATGCTGTAATACACTATAATGAATATCAGATATATCACATATAACAATTGCTGCCAGAAGCCATCCATCCATCTTCTACCGCTTATCTGGGGCCGGGTCACAATTGCCGCCAGTAGCCCGTCATTTCTAAACGGAATTTCTAAAAGGGGTGTTGGCTTGGTCAAGACAATCTCCTGAACTCCAAACTGAATGGGAATGAAAGGTGATTTAAGCAATTTTAACGTGGCATGGTTGTTGGTGCCAGACGGGCCGGTCTGAGTATTTCACCATCTGCTCAGTTACTGGATTTTCATGCACAACCATTTCTAGGGTTTTCAAAGAATGGTGTGAAAAGGGAAAAACATCCAGTATGCGCAGTCCTGTGGGCGAAAATGACTTGTTGATGCTAGAGGTCAGAGGAGAATGGGCCGACTGATTCAAGCTGATAGAAGAGCAACTTTGACTGAAACAACCCCTTGTTACAACCGAGGTATGCAGCAAAGCATTTGTGAAGCCACAACACGCACAACCTTGAGGCGGATGGGCTACAACAGCAGAAGACCCCACCGGGTACCACTCATCTCCACTACAAATAGGAAAAAGAGGTTACAATTTGCACGAGCTCACCAAAATTGGACAGTTGAAGACTGGAAAAATGTTGCCTGGTCTGATGAGTCTCGATTTTTGTTGAGACATTCAGATGGTAGAGTCAGAATTTGGCGTAAACAGAATGAGAACATGGATCCATCATGCCTTGTTACCACTGTGCAGGCTGGTGGTGGTGGTGTAATGATGTGGGGGATGTTTTCTTTAGGCCCCTTAGTGCCAATTGGGCATCATTTAAATGCCACGGCCTGCCTGAGTGATGTTTCTGACCATGTCCATCCCTTTATGACCACCAAGTAACTTCCAGCAGGATAATGCACCATGTCACAAAGCTTGAATCATTTCAAATTGGTTTCTTGAACATGACAATGAGTTCACTGTACTGAAATGGCCCCAAAAGTCACCAGATCTTAACCCAATAGAGCATCTTTGGGATGTGGTGGAACGGGAGCTTCGTGCCCTGGATGTGCATCCCACAAATCTCCATCAACTGCAAGATGCTATTCTATCAATATGGGCCAACATTTTTAAAGAATGCTTTCAGCACCTTGTTGAATCAATGCCACGTAGAATTAAGGCAGTTCTGAAGGCGAAAGGGGGTCAAACATAGTATTAGAATGGTGTTCCTAATAATCCTTTAGTTGAATGAATAGTTGAACTGGTGAATCTACGGGATCGTTTACACAAAAACAAAGGTCAGAAAAATGAAATAGTTATGCCATCGCCGATTCATGTTGATATACGACAATGTTACAATACCATCCACGTTCTCACAGAGCCACCCAAAATGGGCAAAACCATGTAGTACATATGCCAGACCAGAAGGGGGTGGGTTTGTTACTTTTGCTACCCCCTTGTCTGTAGAGTTGTATGTTGTGCCTATGCCCTCATCGTTTTCAGAGAAGATGCCGTCTTCAGAGTTTACACGAGAGCGGCAGCCGCAATGAAATGAAAACACCGCGGACAGATTCAAAACTTTGTGGTTTTAAGGTGTGTCGTTGTGTAATGTAAAGGAGTGGCCTATCCACAACATAATCATTGTGGATTCAGAAAAACACGTTGTTGTGTAAACGGCCCCTCCCTGCTGGTCTGAAAAACGCAAAAGTAAGGTCATTGCCGATTCGTGTTGACACGACAACGTTGACATGATCCGCGTTCACACTGAGCCACCCAAAAGATGTAGTACATATGCCAGACCAATAGGGGGTGGTTTTTCTTTTTTGTACTTCTGTACAAGGACTCGTGACTCGACTCGGACTTGAGAACTGATGATTCGGACTTGTGCAGTGGGCACAATGGACTCACAACAACACTGTCCAACCACTCTCTGTTGCATGTGGTCATCGTGATCTCAGCCCCTAAATGTAACCCCAAAGTTGAGCCTAAATAAATACATAAAAAAAATATAAATTATATAGGCTACAACCTAAATTGATATGCCACGATCAAAACTCCTTTAAATGGTTTGTCATGAAAAAGGCTTATACAAAACTAAAATCCCAATCAATGTGTCAGTTTGGCTCCCACAGTTTTCAGATTTATAACTAACTTTGGTTTGACTTGGACTTGACTTGGACCTTTCTTTAGTGACTCGGATTTGCAGTTAATCTAAAGATGACTTAACTAGGACTTGACTTGAAGTTTTTGGATGACTCAGATTTAGACTTTAAATGATAATGACTCGACTCTGACTAGTATTTGGTGACTTGGACTAAGGACTTAAAAGTGACTTGGACTCGAAAACTAGTGAGTTAACTAGAACACTGTTAATGATCTATTAGGTTTTACAGTTACATTGTCTTTAGTATTTGGTGGCTTAATGAGGGTCCAAGAGCTCAATATTCAGCTTGTGTGGCTTGTGTGAAGAGAATTCTTTAAATAATCAAAACATATATGTTTAGAGCTTGACTTTGCAAGTTAGTAACAGAAGACTTAATGCTGTCCCAGGACCAGGAGGCCTATTAGCTTTCATTTATTTAATACAATATCACTTTGTGCCAGTCATGACCGAACTGCAGCACTTAATCTGCCTTATTCTTGCAAAACACTGCCCTCTGGTGTCAATAGACTGTAAAAAAGAAAAAAAATAGAACTATAAATACTGCCAACTGGTCATATTTAAATTTCCATTGACTCCTGTCATTTAAAGTAGCATTAAATTAGCTGTTAAGCTATAATCTGGTACAAGCATTTCTGCCTTGGCTTAATGTTCTTAAATTATATATATATATATGTTGTGTGTGTGTGTGTCTGTGTGTGCACTATATAGTTGTCAACCTTGTCCTAAAGTGACCTGAACATAATTTGAAGGTGTTAAGAGATGTTAATCTTATGCTAAAGCATCAAAATGAGAGCCAGACTGTGCTAGCCAGTGACGCTTTGTAATGGGGTTTTGAAGAGAGGTTTTAAGAACAGCATTAGACAGACATTGTGGATGCAACTCCGAGATTGCCCTTGAAGGACAACACTGGATCTATGTGGCACAAATATTTTGAGGTTCCAGCTCCATAAACTAAAGTGGGGCTGCATGACTCATCAGATCCGTTTTTATCAGTTCTGTGAGAGCAAGTGGTAATAAATAAAACAATACAGGCAAGGTCATAGTCACACACACCCATTTTCTCTTTTTATTGAGTGATAAATAATTTCCTATGATCATAGGCTTTATGTGTAGACATCCGATCAAGGCAAGAAACAAATTAGAGGGCACACAATGCCACCATTAGAAAATAACAGAAAGTAAAACAATGAGGTAAGAAGTTCTCTTTTATACATCTGTGGTGGTTCTATTTCTGTTGCCTATACTGCTGAATGCACAGTGCTTCCTAATACAGAGATCCTGTCTTTTGTGTCTGTACATTATTAAACAAAAACAGGCATGGCACAATACTAAACCAACCAGAACAGGGCAATGCAGAGTACAGTTAGCGGGTTTACACCAGACCCAGGAAGAAAAACTGGACACAAAAAAAAAGGCTTTGTTATTGAGCTGTGTAATTGTTTAACACTTACACACAGCTGTGGTTGTAAACTCCAAAAGTTACTTTTGGTCTTTTGTGTTACTAGATAATAATCAGTAATGGTAATTTTTGAGCTCTGTCTCTGTCTTTCAAAGGTTACCATTAGTAAGCAATCATGACAAAAAACATTAATTATTCTATGAGCCCTGCTTTCTGGGTTAGGGTTTTTGCCACTCTAAATAAAAAAAGTTTTTTATTTACTATGTGAAATATAACATATTTTAGTTTATTGTTTTTTTACTTTGGAGCTACATTGCACAGACTGTGTGGTTGTGTGTCTTAAAACATTTCCAAAGCTCCCAAACAACACACTGAGGCACAGCCCCATGAATGGACCTGACCTGCAGTCCCAGTGCCTTTACGTAGATACAAAACAAGACTAAAATGCTCCTTTGTCAGTCATACTCTATGATGTCCAAGATTAAAGGAGAATACCACCAACACAACACATGTTATCCTGTTACTTCAGCTCCTTTAAGAAAACTCAATACTGCTAGTTGCATTAGAAATATAAGTTCATCTTAAACACTGGACATGGCAGTGATGTACACCTTTAAAAATACTTCGAGGTCCACTATACCTGTGGCAGAGGTTAACTACAATAGAGGGTAGTTACATTCAAAATATTATTCTGTATATTCACAGTCTATGTTTTGATGAAAGATGAAATCAGCTTAACTATGTAAATATATGCTTAAACTGCTGTGTACATTTACTAATACTTTACTGCAGTGTTATAAGAATATAGCATTATGTCTTGTATTGAGTGGCATTCTCCTTTATGATCCTTGACCTCCTCTGCTCTGTTGGCTCAGAGAGAGAGGTCTGAGAGAGCAGTCTGCTCCTGAACAGCTCTGACTGGACACAAACAGGCAGCACACCTGCACATATCTTAATCCGCAGCAGCGAACACACCAGGCTGACAGCTACTCTCAATCAGCCACACACCCGGGGGCCAACCCTCTTTGTGAGGGTTCATGCTCAGTGAACCTCAATTACACTCTACTACTTTAGCGGAAAGGCAGAGGGTGAAAAGCAAGAACACAAAATGTACAAGAACCAAAAACACACATTGAAATAGCTCAGAGAAACCAAAAATAGCAACTGGGGCAGTCGTGACAGCGCCAAAGTGTGCTCAGGCGACTAGGAGTCAAATCAAGGAGCGGCTGTGGTCATAGTTGCCATGACACTGCGCACATTAGGCACCCTTACCAAGAGCACAACAGAGAGACGCCCATATTTGAAATCAACAGTGGCAGGATGCTGCGACAGCCCTAACTGCCCTGTGTCCATGTCCTTGTAGTGTTAATTTCTTTATCTTTTTGTAGAGACTTCATGATGTTGCTCTTGCACGACACAATCGTTTTCCTGTTTCAGGCTTCTGGCCAGAGTTTGTCATTTTCAATTTTTAGTCATTGTGTGTTTTGTGAATTACATTAAGTATTCACAGCCCCTTGTTTAAGTTCAGAGGCAGGCATGAATCGGTCCTCAGCCCGGGAGGCAAACCTTGCCTGCAAACAGCAGTCCCACTATAGTAAAGAAAATGGACAGGACAAACAGCACATACGAAGAGCCGACCACTGTGTTGTTAGGCAGCTTGTATGGCTGGCCCCCTACTTCGTTGATATAGAAACCTATGGGGAAGATGAGTGCCGCCATGCAGAACAGGATCACTGGAAGAAAAGAGAGAGAAAGGGATCACACTATAATTGTGGATTAAAGCAAACACAGTATTTTTTTTTTTTTAATCACAGGTCAATAATTAATCATCAAAAAAACAACAACATGTAACTTATTTAACTTAGGCACAAGAGTTTTTTTTAATTAAGTGAACATCACCAGGTTCACAAGTAACATCTTTGAATAGGTTTTTGAAAGAGCAACTACACAGAGAAAAAATAAAAATAACAATCAAGGAATGTGCTTAAGTCAGCATAGATTTCCTTTAACTTAAATGTATGTTTGATATGTGTCAATACATGATGAATAAATTATGAATCATCACAACATAGACATATACTTCACAGTGTGGGATGTCAAATGGGAAATTATTCAGGGAAGTCAACTATTGTGGCAAATTCAGTGCGGCAGTAGCTCAGTGGTAGAGCGGCCGTCCTTCAACCGAAAGGTAGTAGGATCGATTCCCGCTCGCCCCACAGTTCATACTGTCGTTGTGTCCTTGGGCAAGACACTTAACCCACCTTGCTTCCAGTGACTGTAACACTGGTAATGTAATGTAAGTCGCTTTGGATAAAAGCGTCTGCTAAATGAATAAATGTAAATGTAAATGTAAATTCTGTGCAACTTTAAACCTTTAAATGTGTTATTTCTGAACGCTTTTTATTCACTTCCATGTAGCCCACTGTCTTTTTATAGCAGACAGTATGACCCCTCAAGGGGTGCCAAAATTGTGCAGTAGTCTGATAATCTAATAAAAACTCTCCATTACCCCTTACTTTTCTGCCTGTTCATTGCTCCAGTTCTGCAAGATGCAATTTAAAAGGCAGACCGTGATGACAAAAAGGATGCTGTGAAACGTAAGCTAAAGTGGAGTCTTAAATACGTAGCTCAGCATTTTTCTTGCAAGCAGCAAGTGTAGTTCACTGCATCTGTTAGGAGCCTAAACCTTTAAATATTTTATTTAATATTTATTGTTTTTATAGTGTGTGTTTTAGTTTCTCTACACTGGTCAAATGTGGCACGTCATTGTACTGCTGTGCAATGACAATAAAGCTTCTTGTCTCTAACTTCTAACTTTAGCATCTTAGGTACATTTTAATTACAATGTGAATATTGAGAAAAAAAAAGAGTTATATACACAACATAATATGGTTATGTTTGAGTTTTCCAACCGCTTGTTTATAGAATCAGTCTTCATCAGCAATCAACATTGCACGCCACCAGGTTCTTATTTTTATTTTATGAACAAAAATGCTCACAATTGCCAAAGACTAATGCAAAACTGTTGACTGGATAGCAACATCTATAAAAATGGTATTTCATAAAATTTGACATTTTCTCAACCACCAGTGAGTGAGACAAATGCAACGCCACCTAACTTAAGGCCGTGGTGATCAGTAATGTTTTCATGATACTTGAATTTTAAACTTCAATACGATACCTTAGAAAATATCAAGATTTCAATACGATTTCAATGAGGCTGAATAGGACAATAGGGCTTTTTCAAATAAATAAAAAACTTCTGGTCTGTTTGCATCATACTTTTGTTTTGGTTCAAATAGAGCTGGTACATTTACATTTAGTCAGTTAGTACAGCGGTCCCCAACCTTTTATGCGCCACGGACCGGTTCAATGTCAGACAATATTTTCACGGACCGGCCTTTAAGGTGTGGCGGATAAATACACAAAATAAAAAGATACAAGAAGCATAAAAACTGTAATATTTTCTAAATATATTAATATTGCACAGGAATCACCTGTCGCTATAATATACACAATTATAGCGTAATATTTTAAGTAGGACTCTTGGTATTGTCTGTTAAATGCAGCTTACTTTGTCTTGGAAGTCGTATGCTCTTTTTCTGTCTCCTCACTGGGTTTTTCCCCTTTGCGAAGAAACTCTCCAAAGACGTTTGTTTTTTACTTTTTTAGCTAGCTTGGGGGTTTAATTTTAGCGGCAACGTATTACGTGACAGGGACAAGCGTCAAGAGTGAGTCATAGATGGATGTCATAGAGGGAATCCGGTCATTTTTTAAAAATAAAACATCGTTCAGACTCAGATAATAAATAAAACAGAAATAATGTAAGTTATTTATTCTTTCTCTGCGGCCCGGTGCCAAATGACCCACGGACTGGTACTGGTCCGCGGCCAGGGGTTGGGGACCGCTGATTTAGTAGACGCTTTTATCCAAAGGGACTTATGCTTCAATTCACCAGTGTGAACAGTTAACCCACATTGCCTCCAGTGGTGTCAAGTGTCTTGCTCAAGGACACAACGACAGCATGAACTGTGAGAGCGGGAATCAAACCTCCAACCTTCCGGTTATAGAACAACCGCCCTACCACTGAGCCACTGCGCCCCTTAGACTGTGAGGGTTTTGTTGCAAGTTGGGTCTTCGCAGCTTTTTATTTTTTTAGATCAGTGGCAGAGCGGTCGTCCTATAATAGTTGGCAGTTTGATTCCTGTCCTCACAGTTCATGCTGTCTTTGTGTCCTTGGGCAAGAGTCTAATCCCACCTTGCCTCCAGTGTCACAGCACTGGTGTATGAATGTGTGAGATTGTTGCACTGGTTTATGAATCCGTGAGAATGCAAACATCAAGTCAACAACAAAGAGAAAACAAAACTCAAAGACGTGAGGCTCCTTTTGTTAGCGCCACTTTGTAGCAACGCTTGCACATCGGCTTGAACGTTTCAGTGCTCATCTCCCTCAAATCTGAAATAGTTCCAGATAACACCCCTGCCCTGCTTTTTGTCAATCAATGCCTGTTGCGGAGGTCTTTTTGGTCTTTCCAAAACCAACGCTGTTTACGAGGAAGCAACTTGCACAGCAGTCACGTCAGTACTAATATTTTTATTAGTGAGCAGTCTCTGTCACCTGTACAACAGGAAAACCCAGAATCCTATACCAATTTAGTAAATGCACAATACTCTCAATTGTTTCAACCAAAAATATCAATACCAAAGATGATTTTTCTTTTTTATTCTCTCTTTACTGACCTTTTCCTGGCATTTCTAATTTCCCCCATGGCTCTTTATGTGGCCAGCTGAGGCGTAACCAATAAAAAAGGGGTGACAATTGCTCAGTGTTGCCATGGCAACATCCTTTTTTGCTTCAGGTGTGATTCTTATACAATGACTTAACACCTTCAAATTTAGCTGACACAGACAGTAGGCTCAGTGGACAGACAGTTATGTGTATGGGTTGTTTGGTCTCATGTGAAATGGTGATTCATGTGCTAGCCTATTTGCAGGCAATTAGCAAAGTTACAAAACCCAATTGTACGACTGCACTGGGACAGCAGCTCACCGGTGATGCAATAAATGACTGCTACCAAACAGGACCTCAGTGTCATGAAAAATGCACTCTTTAACTCCACAATGTATCTTGGCTTCATAAGCTCACACCAATGCTCAGTCTGTCATAACTAAGTAACCAATTAGACTGAACCATCCCACACACAGCCTGAAATGAGCACAAGATTGTGGAAGTCAAGTTTATATCAAGTCCTGTTGGAAAATGTAGCTATTCAGAAATTGAGAACCGATATTAAAAGGCACATGGGGAGAAAATAAAAACACTTGCCACACAAGCCACCCACTCAGGTAACAGAGATGCATTACTCAATATTTCAGCTTCAGGGAAAAAAGTCCTCAAACAGACAAAAATATCAGTCTGACTGTGCACAATCTTGACAAATACAAAATGTACCACAATTTAAAATGATTTTTAAAAGGTTATGTTATGAAAGAAAATGTTAAAAATTAATACTTACTGCCGGTAAAGGCGATCCAGCGGGCGTATTTGGTGGCCTCTCTGCGCCAGTGGGATGCCACTAGCAGCCCACATGTGACTGTGAGGGAGATGATGCCCATGATGATGAAAAAAAGTGTCGTGACCCATTCGGGAGGGAGCCGTGGTGGAATACAGGTGCGGTCTCGGCCATGGATGGTCTGACATTGTCGAACTAGACCCACTGTGAGAGCGCCTATGCAGAGAAATTGGACCATATTCATTTTATTATAACAATCACAGTAAACATCACACCCCATAAGGATCCCAGCAACATAGCTTACTTCGTTTGTGCTTGAATAAAATGAAACATCTAGCTTGAGATAAGCATCTATTGTTTTTCACAATAAACATTGCTAAACATATGTAATGCTAAACTTTAGGCATCTTTAAAAACTAAACTGACAGCATGAAGATGTGGAAATGTGAAGGTGAAGGCAAGAGTAGAGCAGCAATGGAAAAATAAATAAATAAATAAATAAAATTAACCTTAAAAAATATACTTCAGAAGGTTTACACAATTATTGAGTTACAAGTAAATAAATAGAAACAATAGCCGAGTCTATTGAAGGGAGTTGTTCTAGAGCAGTGGTGTGACTTTGTGTGTTCGAACATTTAGTGAACGTGATGCTTTACAGTAAGAAGTCAGTGACAAGTGGCTCTATATAAATAAATTTTTAAACACAACAGAATCATGTCAAAGTGGTCCCTGGAGTTTTTGAGTCCTGGAGTTTTCCAACCAAAGGCTGCTTTGAGACCCAATAGCATTAAAAAGTTCCATTTCTATAATTTTTCTAAAAATTAACATTTTAGATTAGTCAGAAGTTAAGCATTGTTGAATTAAGGTTACATTTCATTTTATAGTAAACATTTAACAACTGCTGTTTTCAGCGATGATGTGAAATATACAAAGATATAAGCTACCTAAACTGGTGGCTTGGGAAATGGCTTGGTAATGTTTAAAATTAAAATGCCCTAGTGTGAACATAGGCTTCGACATGGTGTCTTTAATTTTGCCTCATCTGTCTAACTGCAGGAGTTCTGTTCAAGCAGAGCACTTGCGCATTAACAACGGAAAAGAAACAAATGGAGGTCAATGGCCCAAGACAAAATAGCTTACGCAATTACCCAACAAAAGCCTTTTTCTATGGTTGGATCAAAAAAGTATAGACCTCATCTTTGCACAAAACAAGTGTCCTTGAACAAGGGGAACAGAAAGGTAAAAGAGTACAGTCTTGGTGCTGAGAAGTTTATTAGGCCTAGGTTTGAAGGCTGTTGTTAATGGCACTGTTTTATGACCATTTCCAGGGGATCATCTGGCCTCCTGCTGTTTCACTAGTTCTCTGTGGAATTTCTTCTCTACAGCAGCCAGGCACGCTATGGTACACCGACACAGGTAAATAAAACAGTCAGCAGGCACCGACTATAGTGCAGACATGATGCTTTCTAACTATCTTTTCTCTTGTCTTTAACCAAATAAAAGGAAATGCATTTGGTCTTCTATCTTAAGCATGGTGATGCTGGTGATGCTGTTGATGCTGGAGCACTAGGAGTGCTGCCGGTTGTAATCTGAAGAGATTAACTGTAGGTACGGTAACAAATGGCCTCTTTTTCAGCATTTATTTGCATTGTAGAGAAACTGGGAATAGATGTGTGTGGTGCAAAAATGGAGAAAACAGATGCCAATTCTAAAAAACATGGTTACCATAATATTTTTAAACAGTATACAAATGATTTTAAAAATAGCTTTTAAAGAGGTAATACAACAACTAAACAACTAAACTCTATTAAACTGTGTTTAGTGATCCTTTTTGTTCAGGTTAATAATCCCCGCTCAATTACTGATGGCATAAAGAAAATGAATTTGTTCAAATAGAGAATTGTAATTTGTCAGTACATCAGTTGGCACAGAAAACACAATAGAACATGTGCTGGCACTGTATCCTCCGCTAGCACAAGTGCATGTATTAGTACCAATTAATCTAATGCACCAGACTCTGCTGATTCATTTAATTTAGAAACACCTCCTTCATTCCCATAATTGGTGTCTGTGAGATACTGAAAAACACTGCACCTGAAAACTCACATTTAAGTCTCAGGTCTACAGCAATTAGGCTTCTGCAAGTTAAATGTGTTTTTTTTTCCTTTCTGTTTTCTGAGTTGTCACTGACAAGATAAAAGAGAACTCCACACTAATTACAGCACTGCCCCCTATACTTCCAATTGGATTATCACAATTTTGTTGACATCTAAAGTCCTAAGCAGCTGTGTCGTTTTTCTTTTTGATCATAATGGACTGACTGAAATGCTGGCATTGCAGCTCTTTAGCTGGCTGATATTAGCTGCTTTGTCTGAATAATAGTGAGTGTCTTTGTGCCTTATACAGAGACGCCTTCAATTAAAACTAAATACTCTCTTTCATCTGGTTTACACAATGTTAGATTTCTGTTTTTCACTGCTGTGGTACTTCAATTTCTACAAGCACTGTACCACATGAACATAATTAAAATTTGAAAAACTGGTCCATATACAAGCAATAGAAAATCACATTTGTTGTTACACAAAATATGTTTGTAAGAAAGAAATGGACAATTCATGAGACTTTTTCCTTCCAAAATTACAAACAATTATAATAACAATTGACTTACTAAAGATCTTGGACATTCTTAACATATAATCAAAGGTTATGGTTTTCCTTGACCCAGGTACAGAGTTTGACTGCATTGTGTAGACAAAAGTAAAAATATCTGACCTTTAGCAACAAATACAGTTTTTGCGTGTGTGGCTGATTAAGGCGTTTTGGTGCATACAAAGTGCTTTGGAGGTTTTTTAAAGCCTGACAAAGAATAGGTGCAAAAGAGACACTGGCAAAGAGTTGCAGAAAATCACACCTTCTATGTGACACAGCAAACAATGCAAACGATTCAATGGTCTTGAAGCAGAGCACAGGATATAATCTGAGGGTGTCACAGTGATGTCAGGACAATGTCTTCAGTTTATTGCTCCCTGCTTTTCTTTTTTTTCCACAATATGTTTTTTGAATTTTGAACGATAGAAATGTTGTCAGACAACAGGATTTGTATATAACACAATAACAACAACAACAACAACAACAACAACCTTGGGGACTCAAATTAGCTGCAACAGAGAAGACAGGACAACCAAAAGCTCCTCATTCCCTATACACTACATTAGATTTTCCACCCCAACACTGAGACTGTAGTGACTACAGTCTCAGTGTTGGGGTGGAAAATTTAATGTAAACATTGCAAACACTGCATCAAACAAGGAAAATATGCATGGAAATTCCAGCTACAAGTCTTAACTAATGACTAGTAGTTTAAAAAATGCAGAATTAATTTAACTTGTAAACTGGATCTACACTGAAAAACTCCTGAGTATTGTAGGTAATATGGTGCAAAGCAGTAAAATGTGAGCTTTACAGTATGACATGGTCTTTTAGTTTCAGAATGGTGCACAATTTTTCATTCAGACAGTCTGCACTGAGTAAATGTGAGTAATCTGTCACCTCCATGTCTAATAAAACTATCAGTAAAGCTGCCACCCCAAAGCATATTAAGAACAGTGAGAGAGGTGAGAAGAGAAAGCTAGGTTTCTCTCCGCCTGCCACAACACCCACACTTACCACAACACAGGACTTAAAATATACCCAAAGGTTCAATTGTACAGTTATAGAGTTGGGGTTTAGCTGTAGTATACGAGAGAGTTACTCTGTAGGCTTAAATACATGTCATATACTTTGCTTGTTGTTATTATTATCATCATGATAAGATGATAGAGACAAATATGTGTCTTTGCAAACTACACTGTACATAAAAAAAAATGTCAGATATGAAAACATTATACATAAATTTGAAATGGTGTTCACTGTTGGTAGCTTTAAATTTGAGTACCCAAGATACTGATCGTTTTATTAGGAAACATTTTGGTCACGTGGTTTAGAGAATAATCGGATACAGTTGTGAGTCGAAAACACCTCTGAGGGAAACAAAAGATGCTGCAGATAATAGCCCGCAGACAATACACTATATCTTTGTCGGAGATTATCCCATGAAAATGCCGCTTATGTGTAGAGCTACTCAGTGCATTTAAGTCTCAAACAAGATTTATGTTCAAAGTGATAATCAAAATGAATATATTGGACGATCATATGAATTTACCTGCTGATTCACCAGTGTTGATCCAGTCTGGGTTTGCGATGCTGGCTATTGCAAAGATATCTGCAGCCAGAAACAGGCACCCTGAAATTATTGTTAGTTTATCCATATCGCCAAATGATAAGGGGTAAATGGCGCGGATAAATGTGTCGGTCGTTGTCCAAAGTCACCCCAGAAAGCTGGGGGACACAGGCCGGGTTGTTAACAGTTTAACCTCGCCCCCTTTAACAACAGCCTGCTGTCTTGTCTTTGCTGTGCATTTTGCAGCAATGCTAGCTCCTTTGCGTCAAGCTCAGGTCGAGAGTCCCTAAGTGCAAAGGGCTCAAAGGCAAAGCACAAAACCATTACATCTCAATTGCTCTTCGTTGTCCAATAGGGCAAAATAATAGTCCACGCTGCGCCGAGGCCCCAAAACGCTTGTGTTGTCTTTTAGATCCGTTTCGCACGGGCACCCGCTGCGACAGCATCAGGGATAGCTGCAGCTAGCGGGTAGCTACATAGCCGAGCTGCGGCCCAAAGACTAGTCGACGGCATTTCAGACAATCAAACTGTGGCGTACAGGAAATCTTGTTCTCCTCACTTATTTGTGGCCGGTCTTTAAGATTGTACATTAGCGTTACCCGTCAGGAAAACAAAAAACCATCACCATCTCTTTATGCTTGGGTCTGCTCTTCTTCCCTACTGGAAAAGCATCTGGTCCTTCCAGTCCGTTACTCAGCCTCTTTCACCTCCGGCTCTTCTGTCCACCCAGAGAGGAGACAGTGGAGCAGTTTAAATCCAAGAACCACGAGAAATGTCCATAAGCAAGCGGTAATAGGCAGTCTTTGTTGTACCGAGTGCCCACCGCTACATCAGCCTCCTTTTCTGCCAAATGACATCAGGCGAGTTCCCCCCACTCAGCGGCGCACACAAACAGAAGCAGTGTGCTCGCGTTCATCGGAGGGGCATTGTGCTCCTCTCGCGATAACAGGAAAAATGGGGGTCGTGTTGTCCCCAGTTGCCCTGGCAATTAAACAACGGTACCAATGCCTCTAAGGGTACATAAACACACGGTATTAACGCTACGGTACAATAAACTGGTTTTAATTAAATGATACAACTGTAAATGTTCGTCAAAATTTACACAACTCTATGTTGAGAAATAATTATTAATGCATTAGTTTTGGATAACCATTGTGGATTATCCTACTGTAGGAACACAAACAGTTATGCACCGCAATAATCAATACACCAGATATAATATTGCCATTTTTAATCATAATACACAACCTATAAGGCTGACTGGTTTTGTCAGTATTTAGATGCTTAGTAAATGTAATAAAAATTGTCTTTGAGTCCCTCTATTGATTTACAATTGTAATGGTTTCTCTGGATCAACATGCCTATTAAGATAGATTACAATATCTGATTTATCACAAAAGGCAAAGTATTAATCCCAGAATATACACAAATGCAACTCAACAATTGTAACTTAATTAAACTTTAATTTACATAGATACAGAGAAAACAAAGAAACAAAGAAAAATGTAATTATTCAATAGCTGCAAGTTGGTGTTCATAGCAAGACATTTGTTTCAGATTGTGCCATTTGTCTGACCTTTTTCCACTCCACTATGTAGAGTAGGTCCAAGTAAAAAAAAAAAAAAAATCATAATTCATCTACAAATGGTGTATTGGAGAGGAGTCCACTAGCCGCCATTGTCTTTTTGCCATTCACAAATTTTTTGGCAGCCTATAAACAAAAGAAAGTGGATTGATAACTTGTAACTATTAAATCAATAAATATAAAACAAGTGTTTGTTAAAGTAACACCTTTATACTTCACTTAAGTAGTATCATTGCTCACCTTGATCACTTCATCATGAGTGACAGCTTCAATCGCATGGAGAACCGTCTCAGGAACCTGGTAGGTCCCAGTGGTCAAAGCCTGCACACCAATCTCCTGCAGTAGACACTCAGAGCTCTCCATTGACATCAAGTAATCTGTTTTTACCTGGTTCCTTTACAAAGACATCAAATGAGCCAATGACAAGACAACCAGTCCTAACACCCAACAACTTTTTCCTTTCTGAACTCACTTTGCTCTGTTGATATCAGCATCAGATACATTTCCCTCAGCCATACTTCTTACTTGAGAAATGGCAGCTTTGATTACCTATGAACAATAAAACAATAAGCTTGAAATGCACAGTTAAAAGTACAACATATTTACAGTGTAGTAAACAAATTTATAACAGTAGTATAACAAATTTGGCAATTACCTCTCCTGTGGCATTTGCTTGTGAGATAGTATAGATTCCAAACAAGCCTGAGTCAGAGTATGTGACATTGAAGGCGCTTGCCTGCAAGACAGCCCAAAGTTTTCAACATTATTTGCTGTATTAAAACCAGTTACGTATTTCATTTCTGATTATTCATTGAGAAAGACCAAAGAATCCTACATTGAACGGTTGTGAAGTAGCTTTGGCAATGCTCTGACTAAGTATGCTGGTGATGTCTGAACCCCTTTTAACATGTGGACCAGCACCGAGGATGCGCTGCAATATGCTGAATGCGTTAGCCTCTGCACTACCAGTCGTAGCACTTTCACTGGCTATCAGAGTGTGCACCAGGTCGTCACTGTTCTGAATCCGTGCCTCACCTACACAAACATATGGTACAAAAGTGGATGAGTGTAGCTCTGTTGATAAATGTTTTTTTGAAGTTACTTTTAAATGACAAAGTTTACCTCCACGGTACACCGCTTGAGCTATAGAAGCTCCAGATCCACTGCGAGCACTAAGGAGCCCCTCTCCTATCTGCCTAAGAACAGAATGATCCACACCTGACACACACACAAAATAAATATCAGAATTTCAGAGAGCCACATTAATCTTGAACAATTAACTTAAAACTCAGCCTATTTGTTTGTACTGAGTGTGTGGTTTCAAATAAATGACTGTGTGAATAAAATTACTCTTTTAACTAAATTATTTATCTTGAGTCCATATCTTGAAGGTGCACCATAAATTTAGTATATTTTTTTGCAATGACAATAAAGTATCTAATCTTATCTAAAAGCAGAGATTGTTTACAAATCCAGCAGTACAGGCCATACATGTGACATCTTATTTATAAATTAGTATAGAATATTCCCATATTTTTAGTCAACCACATTTTCAAATGCCAAATGAATCATAACCAAATAAATAAATATTACTTGTACAATACTTGTATACTATGTCATTAATTCAACCTATGGAAGGAAAATCTGAAGGAGATTAGCAAATCATTAATTGACACTTGCCTATTCCAACAAGAGCCATTCTGCCAGTGGTGAAATTATCCTGAACAAACGAATGCAGCTGATAGGAAAAAGAAGAATAGGAGTGTATGAACCACACTTATCAAGTATGTTTTTAACTTTTTCCTCAAGCACAGATCCATACCTGTTTAGGGGACACATGACCAACCATGTAGTCAGGACAGTACAGAGAATGGGACAAGGCGTTTTTGTAGGCAGCTTCATGCAGTCTTTCAATTACACCTACAAGATTAATGAAAGTGTTTATTAAATTTACTGTTTATGAAGCCTTCTATTTTGAAAACCCAAAGCCTACACTCCTTACCTATTTGAGGATACTGCTGAAGCAGAGCTTTATCAATCTTAACCCGAGATGTCAGTTCATTCAGCTCCCATGGCCGGAACTCCCGGTCTGTGGTCACGCCGACTAAATACTCCAAAAGTGAAGTGCTACACAGTCAAGAAATACACAAATCAGAGACTTTGATTTTGATACAACAGTAGAAAAATAAAATAAAATAAACCTTCTACAAGTGGTTTCTATAACCACAGATATACCTACAGGTCATCTCTCAAGCAGTCTGCAGTGTAAACCATGGTTTCTCGTGTTTCTGTTACACTGTAGGACAAACATACATTATTTAAACTTTTTTTTTTTTTTTTTTACATACATACATTTTATGATTTGCACAACATTTTCCCAGACCTTAGACTACCACCCAGAGCTTCCACACCACGACAAATCTTGAGGGCAGATGCATTCTTAGTAGTCTTGAAAGAAATATAATCAAACTTAGTTCCACACATTTCTTTGTATTCTAGACATGTAATGACTTATATGATAGACATAACTGTACCTAAAACAAACAATCATCAATTAACACACATCAAAACCAGGTTTGTTTAGTTAAATTAAATTACCAAGTTTGCTGCCAGTCTAAGCACATGAGAAACCCCAGGGTTGTCCACAGTCTCATGGCGACTCCCAGCTTTAACAAACAAACCAACACTTGACATAGGTGAGTAGTTCTCCAGGGATGCTATAACAAGTCCATTGGGAAGCTTGGAAACCTAAAGAAGAGAGAAAGCAGCCATTTACTTTTATATATAAAATTTATAAGTCATCCTCCATATAAGCTGTTTATAACATGAAAGCAACAGTTACCTGGACATTTTGAGGAGGAAGAGAAGCAGCTGCACATGTTTTACGGGCTGCAAGGGGTTCAGTCAAAGGTTCATTTTGCCTAGCAGTAGCATAGCAACGTTTCTGTAGGAAGAAGGCACAGCAAATTTGTCAGCACCTATTAGTGCAAACATTACTGTCACAGTAGAGATACAACTGCAGCTTTGAGGGTAAATAATAACATGCATGACCAATCATGCCTAAAAGATCGGCAGTTGTTTAATCTGGCTTTCCCCTCACAAATAATACAGAAGCAGGAATAGTTTGTGAGAACTGCACAGCCGGTTTCACTTTGGTCAACTTTCTGTCACAAAAAAATAAAAATATTGTGCTATAGAAGTACATTATTTGTGCCAACAAGTGATAACAAGTGATAATTATGGGATTTGGTAGCGTTTTGCACTTGCAAGGCCTATATGGAGTAAAGTGTTGTGTGTCAACTATGGTGACCTGAAATAACCTGTGTAAATTTAGAACAGAGTGGTCACCATCTTGGTGTTTGTGTCCTGTCTACAATGATGGGTAGATTTTAATGCGTTTGAGATCCGAGTCTTGGCAGTAGGTATTAATTAAGATCTAACAGTAGTTAAGAAGTTAACTAGTCTTTGCATTACAACCAAAAAAGGATAAAGGGAATGACCTTCAGGTTTATTGTACCACGACACAAAAGCTCGAAATGCTGAAGCAGCTATGGCAAATCTATATGTTTTAGATTAAATAACTGCAATCAGGTGTTTTTAATGTAGTGAAGGAGAAGAAAGCCTTGTTATTTTACCATCACACACTGCTAACTTGGATGTTGCTACGTGTCTGTTAAGCTAACTAGCCAGCAGCAGATGTTACGCCGTTTAGAAGGTGACACAAAACAAAAACAACTAAGTGTGTCCCGCCAAGTCAAAGAAAACAAGGAAACACGGCACTCACTGGGATACAGTGGAAAGCGCGTATTCCTCTCATGACTAAGACGTCTCCTTCACTAGCTCCAAAGACAGCGATGGCGGCGGGATGCCTCTCTACCCATAGATATACATAATAAAGGCTATGTCTATGTCTCTACCCACAATGCAGTGCGAGCCACAACTCCTCAAAGAGACTTAACATTACAAGATAGACATTGACCACATAGGTCTATGATCTACGGAAGCCCTGAACGGCCATGGATCATATATTTTTTTCCGTCTTGTTATCTCGTGATCACGAGTTAATTTTTTCATGATCTCAAGATAACGAAAGTTGTTTCCTCGAGATCACGAGTTAATTTTCTCATGATCTCGAGATAACAAGAGTTGTTTTCTCGTGATAATGACTTTATATTTTCTCGTGATAACAAAACGTATCGCGAGAAAAGTCCTTACGGAAGCCCTGAACGGCAATGGATCATATATTTTTTTCTGTCTTGTTATCTTGTGATCACGAGTTAATTTTCTCGTGATCTCAAGATAACTCGAGATCACGAGTTAATTTTCTCATGATCTCGAGATAACAAGAGTTGTTTTCGTGATAATGACTTTATATTTCTCGTGATAACAAAACGTGAATCATATATTTTTTTCTTGTTATCTTGTGATCACGAGTTAATTTTCTCGTGATCTCAAGATAACGAAAGTTGTTATCTTGAGATCACGAGTTAATTTTCTCATGATCACGAGATAACAAGACAGAAAAAAATATATGGATCACACCTCGTGCTGCAACTTATTTACAACACATAAAGGGCTGTTCAGGAATACATTTCATTCAGTGACCAGCAGGAAAAAAAATGGGAACTGTAATTTCCCTCAGTGAGATTCAGTTTTACTCAATGAGACCATCTAATGACAAATTTTCAAATGCCCTCTACCAAAAGTTTATAATCCATTGACTCAGTAAGTTAAACTTAATAATAATGTAAACTAAAACAGTAAAGTTAGATTTCTTTATTAGAACCCAGCTCTATTGAAGTTCACTAACTGGCAAATCACATTACAAAAATATACTCCACATACATTAACAACCTTCATGGGCTACAACTGTTGTTTTACAAAACACACAGTTCACATCTTTTTCCTTTTTTTCACAATTCATCTTCAAAAATAGGTACAATTATTTTGGCCCATGGAGCATCCTTTAACAAAACAAAAGATAAATACATCACATACAGTAATAATGATACAAAAATACACTATCCTGGCATGGAAAATTCACTTTGAGGTTTTAAAAGTATTTATAAACAATACCCTTGACATGTTCACATTAAAGTGAGAAGGGTTCAATCTGCAGACTCCGTGAAATGTATTTGAGCATATAACCCCAAAAGGAGGGACCCACTCTTGTCTCACCAGCTGCCTTCAATTCAAAGTGAACAACCCTTTGCTGCTAACACCTAGCCTGGTCTGCAAAGGGCTGAGCTTTACGGCAATATGTCCTTGGCAAGAGCACAAACAATCCCAAGATTTCATCCTTTATGTTCTTCAGTTGTCATTTGGGGAACCAGGACAGCTGCTCATGTGGATGTCCTTTCTGAGTTGTAGAGAAACACAGCTGAGCCAACTGCGACTGGTGGGCATCTCCCCAACTATCTCCCATGTGTCTGTCTCATCACAGTACCTCTCAATAGTGTCATGATATCTGTGCGGATGGAGAATGGAAATTATAGTGTCACATTCCAGTGGATTTAATTACTTTTTTTAGTATCTGTACATTCTGGATATTATTTTGCCTTAATATTTCAAATAATCTTGTACCTATCCCAGCCCTCTTCTCCTCCTAGCACATAGATCTTCCCATCTACCACAGCAGCACCGGGCCGATAGCGTCGCTCTTTCATCGGTGCACACATTGTCCATTGGTTAGTCTTGGGATTGTAACACTCCACTTTATCTGTGTTTTCTGTCGAGGCATGCCACCCACCTTAAGTTAAAAAAAAGTTACTGTCACAGTTTATTCATATTGTAGGAGTCATTTGTTCTAAGGTATTTTTACCTATAACATAGAGTTTTCCTTTGAGTGTACAAGCTGCTGAACCAGAGCGTGCAATCTGCATTGGGGCAACCTCGGTCCATGTAGCAGTTTTAGGGTTGTACACTTGGGCAAGATCTGTTCCGTCACCATCCTCCAGAACTGCACCACCTTGGAGGAAATACTTGTGTCAATATATTGCTAGCATGAGAGCAAAAAAAAATAAACATGTCCAAAAACTGACAGCTCTTGACAACCACAATAAGGTTTTAACAAAGGCATCTGGACGTTTGTTGGAAGGTGAAAACGTTTCATCCCTCATCCAAGAGACATTGTTGAGTCTCTTGGATGAGGGATGAAATGTTTTCACCTTTAGACCTAAGTAGAGATGCATTTTTAAAACCTTTTCGTGATTATGTCCTAGGTGACTGAGACCCCCCACATACAGCTCTTGTCAAGTATACCTGTGACATAAAGCAGTCCATCCAGAGCCACTACAGCGGGACTTGTCACAGCCATCTTGACTGACTCCGTAAACTGCCAAGAATTGGTGTGAGGGTTATAGCACTCCACAGAGTCTAAACGTGAGCGCCCCTCCCATCCTCCCACTGCATACACAAAACCATCCAGCATGACCAGGCCTAGTAAGAGATGGAGAACATCACATCATGTAGAAAGTCAGATATTAATAATTATAATCAGTCCTATTGCTGAACTGTGCACATCTATGTCTTACACTGGCATGCTATAAACTAGGACTTATACCTAGCTCAGAGCGGGCTACATTCATTGGAGCCATCTCTATCCAGGAGTCAAAACACGGGTCATAGCGCCACATTTCTCTGCTCGCTGAACCATCCGGAAACTCGCCTCCTGCCAGATACAGTGTGGAGTCTGCACAGAGAGGAGGAACTGGGTCTAGTTTCTACTTTATTGATTACTCATAGCAGTCAGAGACACAATATGAATCAATTTGCTGGAATTGTTAAAAGTCGACGTAGTTCACCCACCTGACACAACCAGCCCGTGTTTACTCACAGCGAAGGGCAGGCATGCCAGATTCTTCCACTGATTGGTCACAGGATCAAAGCTCTCAACGCTTCGCAGCACCACCTTGTCATCCTCTCCACCAACAGTCACAATCACTTCAGCTGTCCCTGTTGCCATGGTAACGTGTAGTAGGAGAGCAGAATGGAGTGAGCAGAGTCACGATGGCCTTTTGATAGATGTTAATTTAATTTATTTGGCCCAGCAGGACACAAAGAGTTAGTCCAAGACTACAGCCTTGTTAACCCATATTCAGAGTGACAAAAACTGCATTCAGGCTGGTTTTGTGGACATAACACTACCCTATGACTTACTCTGCTTTGATGACAGAAGATGAATTCGGGTTTACCTGTGGACCTGCGTGGCCTTGCTCTTGGGCAGTAAAGCTCTCCGCGGCGGTCCTTTAGCAGCAGGTAGTCCTTGGCTTCAGAGATGAGCTTTTGACACGCCTGATTTTCTTTAACAACAACCAGAGATTCAATCACATCATGGAGGTAGTAGGGGCTGATGAGAGGCAGGCGAATATGCTCTAAGACCTTTAAGGTACAGGTGAAGGGCAAGAAACACAATTAGTGAGTAGAGATGTCAGATAGAGTGGTGCCACTCATTACAATAACTCATACAAAATGCAAATATCTATGCTTATATCTTTATTAACCTTTTATCAATACTGATGCTCGTGTAGTAGACTATGCGTTTGTATGTGAAGCTGCTCAACAAACATTTCAATTTTTTTCTCACAGTTTAAAATTAAATAAAAAGTTAGCAGTTTCTTCTTATGTTGGTAACGAAGAGAAAGCATTTTTAATTTATGTATTTTTAAATATCAAATAGCTGCAGAGTGAAGTGCTTTCTTAATTTTTATATAGCGCTTTTCCACCTACAAGTAGACACTCAAAGCGCTTTACATACATTAAGCTATTTATCAGTGTTACAGAACACTCACTGGAGGCAATGTAGGTTAAGTGTCTTGCCCAAGGACACAGCGGCAGTATGTGGGGGTGAGCGGGATGTTTTGGGATGTTTTGAGCGGGGATCGAACCACCCACCCGCCTCGAAGGACGGCCGCTCTACCCAATGAGCTACATCCACTACCAAAACCTCCACACCATGCACTTTTATGGATCATAATTGCAAAGTGCTTCTCACCTTTTCAAAGTTCTGTTTACGAAAAGGGCATTTGTTGAGCCACAGCACAACTGCCTCAAACACCATCTCCTCTTTGGGCACATTAAGATGGTCACTGGCAATAATTTCAGTTAGTTTGTCCACACAAAGAGACAGAAACTCCTCCTAAGAAAGAAAGTAGTAGAAAATTATTTAGATACATAAAACCTAACCATGAGAGGTAGTCTAATTATTAGAGAGAGACTTGAATGTAATGTTGTACATTTGCAAAGTTTTTAATCAGTTTTAACTTGCACCTCCTTTCAAATTTAGACTGAACTACTTCATTGGAAATAAAAAACATTTACTGTGAATGAAACGCTGTCTGTGACAGCCTATTAGACAAATGGGACTTTTGTTACCCACCTGTTGATACACACTGCTAAAGTGCTCAAGAATATAGTCCATGCTGCGTTTTTCCAGCACTTTACAAGAATGGGCTTCAGCAAAGCAGTGAATCCCCACACAGTTCATCTCATCCATCTGACGCTCCATAAAGCGACAACAGGCCTCTCTAACAGCCATAACATCCAGCAGATTGGCTGCAGCCAGTAGAGCCTAGTTTTAAGAAGATGCCTGTTTCAGCAATGTTTATTAAAGATGGTGGTCATAAAGACTTGAGTGTTAACTGTTTTTTTACCTGCACATTTGCCTTAGAAATGTAGACCTCTGATGTGTATGCATAGCTCACCAGCATCCCAATCATTTGGGGTTCAACTCCATTAATGGCAACACGATCTTGTTTGGACTCAATTAGGTCAGTAGAAAACATTGCCTGTATAAGAATCAAGAAGAATTCACTTAATATACATATAGACATATTGCAATTGCCCATATGTACTGTATATTATAACAGTGTTTACCTGAAAGTAAGAGCTAAAAGAGGCTAGTACAATACGGTGGCAGGGGAACTCTTGCCCTCCACAGCACAGAGTCACATCACAGAAAGCATTGTTAAGTCGCAGACTATTAAGGCCCTGCAGGACAGTGTTGGGGTGTGTGCTCTCAACAAACAGGTAATCCTCGCTGCTCAAAGGGACTGGAGGGGCAGCAACAGCTAGGCTAGCACCATCCTGAGTTGGAAATGTCACGTTGAGAGTGGACGGCGATGGTAAAACCGCGTTTACTGCCAAAAGTTCTGCCATATCTCACTTTGCTAGGCAAACCTGCAAGGGGAGAATAAGTTAATAAGAGTCGCTTAGTCAGCTCCTCACTTCACGTGTAGCCTATCTGCCAAAAAAGTGTCCAGCCAAGTTAATAACTAAACAACTGGGGCGTGCAATAATAATAATTTATGTGTTTGATTTCAGAGTTACAAACAACGTAATGCGGCTGACTAACCGTCCGAGGTTGTGTCTTCTATTAGCTCACTAATAAGGCTTAGCAGTGATGCAGCAGAGACTTCCCCGCAGTGTTTACTCGGCAACAGACCTGCATCGCCTCCTCTCTCCTGGTTTTACATGAGCTCGACGTGAAGACTTAAAAAGGCGGATTGTCTGCTGATTATATGGGGAATACGATACCTGAAACACATAATCGTGACTGGTACAGAGTAAACCCGCTCCCCTCGAACAGTTTGGTCTGGCAGTTGACGCTAGAAGTTCAACGCCTCCTTGAGGAAGCACCTCCCACAAAAAAAAAAAAAAAAAAAAACACGTCAAGAGGCTTCAAATCTATATACTTCCTGTTTGGTATTGATCTACGACTATAAAGAATCCTATACAATAAATATACACAAACAGTTATTACAAGATTATTAAACGTTTATTTACACAACAGGCCATACAGTTAATGAACATCATCCCAAAAAAATCTTAAACGGATAATACACCAACCACATTGTTTTATTTTTTTTCGATAGAAATAGTTTATTATACTACTTTGATATGGATCAAAAAGAGTATATTTATTTATTTATGACTGGCTTTTGAAGAGCATTATGCAAGCAGCTGGGGTATATTTTAATTTTAAAATGAGTTAAAAGTTTAGTAGAAAGTTTTCTGAATAATTGGATATAGATGTTTAATTTATTTGTCTTGTGTCATCACAGACAGCTGTCCTTCATGATACCAGGACTCTCCAAAGCATTTTTTCTCCGGGCAGCGGCATCCAGGATCTTCTTCCTGGGTCCTAGCTGGATGCGAATGCCTTTTAAATCTTCATCAGAGCAAAGCATCAGTGCCTCTAGGTCGAGGTGCTCTTTGCTAAATGCAGGTGCAAACTCTGGCAACGAGATGGAGGATAAGAATGCATCAAGAGGAGAGGTTTCTTCATCGTCGTCATCATCCAGCCCCAGGTCTTCTTGCTCCCAGGGTAAATGACTGTCACCATTCCCCTCTAGCACAGCAAAGTCATCCTCTGCTTCAAACAGCTCATTCTGAACCAGGAAGCCAAGATTTTCATTCCCACTGGGAAGTTCATCTGACTCCAGCCCCATATTTTGCCTAAACATTAGACCTCCAAGGCCAGGGCGGTTAAATATGGACTGTTTGATTTGACCTCCTTCTTCACTGTCCTCATTTTCTTTTGTTTCCGTCTCATCCAGCAAACTTTCATCTTGTTCGCTGAAGACTTCCAAAAACTCTGGTTTTTCAGATGCCCCATTTTCCTGTTTGAGGAAAATTACATTACCGTCTGCTCCTGATTCCTGCATTGCAGACTTGCCTTTCATGCCAAGCGTCTTTTGTAGTGTACCTTTAACTCTTGCTGTAAGGGATCCAGTTTTGTTTGGTGCTATAATCCTGGAGTATTGCTCATTGATATTGGTTACAGTGCTTGTGTATGCTGGCTCTGTGTTGGCCTCTGGAGCTGACCCAGTCGCTGGTCCTCGATACATTCTGTCCATTTTGCTCTGGTGCCTCTTCTTAACCTTCTCACATTGCTTCACACGCTTCTCTGCTTCTTTGATGGCTTCCTTCTTTTTAATAGCAACCTTTTTGGAATTTTGGTTGGTTTCCTTTGAGGCAGAGGCATCAAGAAAGCGCACGCAGTCCATGCGGTCGCGTGAAGCGGCAACGTCCATAGCTGTGTGGAAGTCATTGTCCAGAGCAAAGAGGTTGGCACCAAAGTTGACAAGGAAACTAAGGATTTGCATGTGGTTGTTTGCTGCTGCAAGGTGCAGTGGTGTGTTTCCCCAGATGTCACTCTTGTTTGGATCCCCTCTGTGTAAAAGAGAAGGAGAATAATGTTTCAGATGTAGATATTGCTCATATGACCTTGAGAAATGTTTTTTTACCAGGCCAATTTGTTCTCCACAAAATACTAATAGATTACACCAAACTGAAGTTTAGAGCTTAGCATTAGCGGCAACTTAGAAGGAACTGCAATTATCTCCGCCTCCTTAAACATTACGTGACTGAATTGACGGTAATTATCTGCGTTTCTCTGTGTTAAAAAAAACATTTTTTTTTTTTTTTTACAAATGATTGCTTTTACAATATACTATTTTGGGTTTAAATCATTTTCTAGATGAAAAAAATATCAGGTACAGAATGTTTAAGCCTTTTTTTCTAGATGCTACATTGGGACATTGAGAAATAAGACGAAACACAAGTGGAGATAATTGGTAAGCTATTAAGAATTAAAGTCCTCGGTTGGTATGCGTCAGTGTCACTGCAATAAAAATCTTTATTGTGTGTATCACTAAAACAGCATGTCATAAAAAAACATGGCTATAGATGAATAAACATTGAAGAGAGAGAGTGGCAGAGGTGGGTAGAGTAGCCTAAAATTGTACTAGCGTTACTTCCAAATAATTTTACTAAAGTAGAAGTAGTAATCCAAAAAAAATACTTGAGTAAAAAAGTATTTATTTAAAAGTCTAAATAAGTACTGAGTAACTGATCGTAATGTCCGATTTATTTTTTATAAATGATTTAATCAATTTTATGGTACACTTGGCAGAGTGGTTAGCACTTCTCCCTCACAGCAAGAAGGTTGTGAGTTCAAAACCCGGCCGACTCATAACATTCTCGGCTGACTCCAGTCTTTCTGTGAGGAGTCTGCATGTCCTCCACGTGTTACCGTGGGTTCTCTCCGGGTACTCCGGCTTCCTCCCACCGTCCAAAGACATGCAAATACAGGTTAATTGGCAAAATCTAAAGTGTCCCTAGTGAATGAATGTGAGAGTGAATGGTTGTCTCTGACTGTCTGTCTCTAAATGTCAGCCCTGTGACTAACTGGCCACTGTCCAGGGTGTACCCCGCCTCTGGCCCAAAGCTGCTGGGATAGGCTCCAGTCACCCGTGACCCCTATCAGGACTAAGTGGTAGAAAATGAATGAATGAAAAAAAAATAAGGATTTAATCAAAAATAAAATTATGTGAAATTTTTGGTATTTCCAAATAATAAAATAAAAAATGAGTAAAAATAAATAAAATCTTTACAAAATAACAAATAAGAAACACAAATTTCAGAATCACACTTTTTCACAAATTAATCCCTTCAAAAGGTCTCTGTGTTTGAACCAATCATGCTTTGTTCATGAGGCCAGGGCTGTTCATCCTCTTCAGTTTCAACACTGGAGACCATAGCCTCTGACATTTTTCATGTTTTTATTCCTGCTGCCTGTGAAGAGTTTGTGCCGCTATGCCTCCATAGTTTGTGTTGATTGTGTGACTGCAGGGCTACATCTGATTGGTGAAACACAGTCATGTGGTAGATCCACTGGCAGCATCTCTTTGGCAAAAATAAAGCATAGAATGTGTAGAATAAATGTAAAAAAAAAAAAAGTCACTGGTTGAGTTTACCAAATGTAACTGAGTAAGAGTAGTGTTACTTCTTCACAAATCTACTCAAGGAAAAGTAAAAAGTGTAGTGCAGTAAAACTTCTACTCGAAGTAGATTATTTTCAAAAGGTTATGTAAATGTAACTGAGAAAATGTAACTCATTACTACCCACCTCTGGAGAGCGCTTGTGTCTGAACTATAAGGTTTTAGGACAATAGAAAGTCTTAAAAACTTAAAATACACTTACTTTAATAACCGGTAGCTATGTATTACTAGTGAACTACTTATTTACAAATTGAAATGGTAATATTACAAGTCTAGTTTGAACTACAAGAAGCAATCTTGTGTAACATTCATTTTTCACACAATTGACTGGCGTTTCTCACCCTCTGCTACAGATGAGCTGAAGTGCGTCAACATGTCCGTGGAAAGCCGCCAGAAGAGTGGGAGTCATGCCATCCTCATCTGCAGTGTTCAGGTCTTTTGTGGTGGCTTCCTTCAACAGATCCAAGTTCCCATCAATTGCTGCTTTGTGATACCTAGACATCTTTTAGCTCAGTAAAGATGGCGACGCGGACCGAAATTTTCTTCCAGTGAAAAGAGAGCAGGCTAGGCGTCAACATTTGACCAACTCACAGGCTAGGCCATAAAACAGGAGCAAAGTCCAGTTGTGACAACCCTTTAGTTTCCATTGATCTTCAACTAGTGACAGGTTTTAATAATTTAAGGCACACCAAATCCCCCTAATATTTTGTTTTGTTATATAATGGGTAAACATGTTTATAGACAACAAGTAACACATCCTCTTTCTGCCTTTTTCAAAGGCTTGAAAATATTTAGTATTTATTTAAACCATCTAGATTTTCAAGATTTTGTGAAGTCCAAAATGCCCTCATATGGGCCTAAGGCAGTGGTGTCCAAACTTTTTGCAAAGAGAGCTATAATTGATAAGAGAAAAATAAGTCTCTTCTGATTTTATTCTTATTTTACAAGTAAAGGTTTAAGTGTCAGTATTCAGGTTCTCGATGGATTTGTAAAAGCTGCTGTTGTTGGGGCCATAAACAATAGGCTACTTTTTATCACAGAAGCTGAAGGCCACATGAAATCTGGCCTTGTTGCCATAATTATCCCACAAGCTAGTCTTTCCACATGTCTGTCCTAAAAGATCAATTCAACAAAAATATCAAAAAGACTATAAAAGCACAAAACTAAAGCAGGTAAACATTTCATGTAAAGCAGCATATTTAAACAAGACTGTGCCAATGAGACTTAAAACGTGTAAAGATTTTCAGGACCTAATTGAAAAAACAATATTAGGAAAACAGGAAATACGAACAGGCCAGAGTCGCGTGCTCCGAGGCGCTAGGCGTCGTTTACGCTGAGCCAGACCGGAAAAACACAAAAATGTAGCTTGATTCCACAAAGAAGACGACCCGGCTCCTCCAATGATTAAGTGGTGGGAGGAAACATCAGTCAAACAGCAAGCAGTTTTTCTAGTTCTTCTTTTTGAGCTTTCTTTTGGTGCCGTGCTGACTTGTAATAGCATGGACTTTTAGCCAAACGTTTGTCCAATTACTTAACCAGTCCACACTTATATTTTTGTAGCTTGTAGCCTACTTCCCGGGGTCTGTCTTTGCTGTGACCGGTGAAATCTGGGATGTCCCACAACGGCGGCTCGGCTATCGGCCTTCTGTCTTACGAGACGTTGGTTCATGCAGTGGCAGGTGCAATGGTGAGCACAAATAAGATGATGAATTAATAAGGGGTCTGGGTTGGGATAACCGTTTACACTGTGTGTTGCTGTCCCAGGGCAGTGTGACTGCAATGACGGTCTTCTTTCCTTTGGACACAGCCAAAAGTAGACTACAGGGTAAGTTGGAGGGCTTGTAATCCTGGTCAGAGGTTACCTGATAACAACAACTCTGAGAAAAGCTGAATGAGTTACTTACTGTTAAAAATCAATCTGGCTATGTTGAGGGGCAGAAATTAATGAATCAAGAAAGTTGAAATGAATCCAGCCCCTCGGCCCAGTGCTCTGGTTGGTTGTGAAAAATGAATCAGTTCAATTTAAAATATCTGTGATCCTCAGTTTTTTGCTGTACATTTTTGTTTTTGATTGTTTACTTATAATTTACTTACTTATGAAATAGCCACAGATAAATATTTTTATCTTTAGTAAAATTGCGTGTTTTAAAAATCAATAGGTTACAATTCATAAACTTCTTTTGTTTATCCAATCTTTATATATATAGGCATATAATATATATATATTTTTGGTCTAACCAGAAACTTGCAGAGCGCACAGGTTAAATTTACACTTGTTAAAATTGCTCTGTGGGGCTACAGAACACATTGTACACATTTCTCTGGGTGCATAATTCCTAATGTTTAAATGTAAAACCAAGGGATAGTTCTTATTTATGGATTGATGTAATAACTAAATTAGACAGCAGATGCACACTGAGCTTGGAAAAACAGACGACACAGACTTAAATAGTGTAAATGGCATCAACAAAATGGATTTCAAACCTGAAAGCTAATTTAGAACAGAGTGTAAAATGTAATAATTTTATAGGATGTCTTCATTGACACATTCTATTTTCAAAGTGGATGAGAAACGAAAGTCTAAAGCAACACCGGTCATCTTGGCTGAAATTGCAAAAGAAGAAGGACTGTAAGTAGAGTACTCTTGTTCAGCTGTTTGAGTTAGTTATTAGCATTTACACAAAAGATTTACACACCTGCTGTTAAACTCTCCTCTGCTAGGCTGTCTTTGTACAGAGGCTGGTTCCCTGTCATCTCCAGCCTCTGCTGTTCCAATTTTGTTTACTTTTACACCTTCAATACACTGAAGAAGCTCACAGCTGCGGGTCCACAAAGCTCTAGACCTGGCAAAGATCTGCTCATAGGCATCGTATCAGGTGGGTGCCCAGAGTATAACTTCAATATTTTACATTCAGTAGATTCAAGAAAGCTCACTGTTCTGTTTTTAATGCAGGGGCAGTGAATGTAATCTTGACCACACCCATGTGGGTGGTCAACACACGACTCAAGCTGCAGGGAGTGAGGTTCAGAAATGAAGATCTCCAGCAGACTCAGTACAAAGGCATATTTGGTGTGTATCTCTTCATAGATTCTATTATTATTGTGAGGCACATCTTTTTTGCTGCATAAATGTCAAAACCTTTTTTATTTGTTTTATTTTTTTTTTAAGATGCTTTCTCACAGATCATTGCAAATGAAGGAATGGGAACTCTGTGGACTGGCATTCTGCCATCACTTGTCCTCGTCCTCAACCCTGCTCTTCAGTTTATGTTTTATGAGGCCATGAAAAGGAAAGCAGGCAAAGGAGGGAGGAAGGTATGAATAAGAGAAATAAAGGCATATTGGCAAGTGGCCACCATAACTTCAACATGAAAACCTATGTTTCTTAATTTGACATCAATTCACAAATATTAGATCTTTGATTTTTCTGGTAGTTAGTTTTATATGTCTTATTTTTCTGAATCTGTATACAATGGCCAGCATTTATATTATTATCTCTGTTGTCCTCCAGATATCTTCAGCAGAGATATTTCTTATTGGAGCCATTGCCAAGGCCATTGCTACCACAGTAACATATCCCCTACAGACAGTTCAAGCCATTTTGAGGGTAACTATCATTACTATTTACTAACTAAACATTACACTGTTAAACAATATTTTCTTGTTTGCCAGTTTGGCCAGTACAAAGGGGATGGCAAAGATGGCATCACTGGAAGCATCTCAAACATTTTAACCCTTTTTCTGGATCGAATCAAGTAAGTGCTGCTACAATCACCTAAACAAGTTATTGACATTACAGCTGATTAAAATATAATTCTTTTGTTACAGGAGGCAGGGTGCCTTTGGGTTGTACAAGGGCCTAGAGGCCAAGCTGCTACAGACAGTACTAACTGCTGCTCTCATGTTTGTGGTGTACGAAAAGATCACTGCAGCCACATTCAAATTTATGGGCCTCAACAGGAAACTGAAAGGATAAACAATGGGCAGTTTAAATAGAGTCAATAACAAGTCAAACAAAAGTTAATGTTAGCCAAAAGAGGTTTAAATAGTCAGGTTGTACAACACATTTGCACATAGGACCGGAGTTTATCATATGCCTAACTTTAGATCGTGCACAAACAGTGGAGGAGTTGAAACAAAATGCCTTGATACAGTACAAACCACCAGACCTCTCAACCACAATGTGTCTTATATATAACGGAGTATGTCAACTTTTAACTGTGATTTTAACTAACTTTACTGTTATCCAGGACCTCATGAATTAATGCTAGAAACAGTCATAGTCAGAAGGGTGAAAAGCATGGCAATACAGCTCTGATTCATATTTGTGCACTACTGCTTTTCATTCAGGATTGTCCCGGTAAAAATAACAAAGTATACTGTCATTTAAAAAAAAAAAAAAAAAGTATGAGAATACAAAATAACCAGTAATTATTAGACATTGATAATTCAAAGTAATATATTGTATTAACTGTTTTGAGCCAAATAATGCACTTAACTTAGTGTTGCTTGCCGTCCACTTATTGGTCAGTATGAACATTCTGTCACGGAGGTGTAACTAGTAGCACTGTTTTTCTTGCTTTTCTTTCTTACAATGTTATTCTTGTCTTTAATTTCAAATCTGAGCTTCTTTACAATTGATTAAATACATTTTAGTTAGACAACAAGGTGGTGTACATCTGCTTAAAAAAAATTACTTTGACCGTCATAGGAGGGTGGGAACTTTTGTGTCATGCCCCTGTAGTGTAAATCTCACAGGAGTGTGGTAATAAGACCAGAAAGTTGTGACCACCGGTGACAAACAGCAGAAAGTGTGCACAAAGTTTTCACTGATTCAGACAGGAAGCAAATTGACCAAAGGAGATACACTTTAATTTTAAAAGAAGCCCAGATCTGTTTAATGTGTTTATTTTTATAGGCTTTACTGCTATTTTTTATAAACATTCATTCCTGACTGGAACATGGACTTTGTATTGTTTGGTAACATTTTAATAGCATTTTAATGCCTGTAAGTCTTGATACAGTAGTTCTTGTATTTAAAAGATTTTTAATATGCCTAATTTAAAGATTTCTGTTTAAAGAACATACTACTGTTAAAAATAAATTGTGAGTTTAATATTAAAACATTGATTTTAAAAGAGTTTTATTGATGTCACAATAGCTTTCACCAACAAAAAAAAATAAAAACATAAAAAGGTTTTCCGTGATATAAAATATAATCTGCAGTAGAGGTATTACTGGTCCCAGGAGACACTAGCGAGGTAATCGGGTCTGTGTTATGGTGATCTCTTCTACATACCACTTTGGCAGAAAGGTGTACTCTGAGTCCCTATGAATAGTGTAGGTCACATCTCTTCTGGGTTCCCAGGAGAACAGGTACACAACACTGAAAATGGAAAGATGAATCAAGGGGTTACAGTCATGAAGATAAAATGAGAACAGTTCAAATTACTCCAACAAACCTAGGATTATCCTCAGTAGCCACTTCTTCTACAAACGCCAGAAAGTCATTGCAAAAGTTCATACAGACTGTTGGCTTCCAGCAGTTGTATTCATTCTAACCAAAAGTAAAAGAGGGTTTTGGAGATTTCAAATGTGTACCATGACAATTCAAACATAAGTGAGAAAAATGCACCTTGATAAGATGTGAAATTTTAGAAATATGAAAAGTCTCCATTTTCACAACCACTCCATCATGATCCCGAAAACCTGCCACAACTCGAGGCACTCCAGGCAGAAAAGACTGTGCCCACCACTTTAATAATTTGAACCTAAGGATAAACATGCAAGTAACTAAATTACACTGACAACAAATATTAATTTACCGTTTGCTTAAATCTACCTGTGGAAGTTACTGCGCTGTTTGGGAGTGCAGATTTCAGCTGAGGTTTTAAGCTCAATGTAGCAGCCTGGGGGATCTGGAGCTTTGGGGTCTTTATCTCTGCAGTCCACCTCTCCGGAAAACAGAAGTTTGTGACCTGCAAGCCGAGTTTGTACCACTGTGCAGAAGGCCTCATTAGTATTAACCACGCCACTCGGGTCAGGGGAACTGTGGATGTCGTCTAAAAGAAAGAGCAAGAGTAAATTTCGTCTTTGTTGTTTATTGTGTGACATGTACAGCATGTTACTTGAAAAATCTACATCCAAATATAGAACCTACCTGCACATGTGTACTGCTCAAACTTGTATCCCCAAAACATCATTTCACGATTTCTCTCAGGCCGGTTCTCACGATCTCTGCAAGCAGCCTCTGTTTCTACTTCACTGATGTAAATTGTACCCATGAACCTGCTGACAGCCAATAACCAGCCCTCCCGTGTCTCATATGGTGTAGTGAGCACTTTAGTTAAATGACCACGCCATGTCACAAAGTCTACATCTAGAGCACTATCAAGAGCAGAAGTGGAAGGAAAATTAGAGTTGCCTTGGTGAGAAAGAAGAAAAAAAAATAACTATTGCATGCACTTACTGTTTTTCCTTAGATGGGAGCTTGGATTTATTGGAAATAATCCACTTCAGGATGTGGTCCAACTTCTCCTTCACATTTTCGTCTCTCCTCACATAGCGATCCTTGTATCCATCCTTCAGATCAAATTCAGGATTAATGTCTGGTTCTGTGTAGTACCTCATCTGTCTCGCGTCATTAAAAAACCTTCGCTGTGAGTCCAGAGAGAAGCATCCCACTTCTCTGGGCTGTTTATAAAGAGGAAAGTCTCTTTCATACAACTCCTTTCTGGTGCTTAAAGCTGGAACGCGGGGCTGAGATTGCCGGTGACTGGGATCCGACTCAGAAAGATGCTGAGGGTGGATGGTTGGATTAAAGTGTTCAGAGTAACTTCTTTCAAAGTGCCCTCTTTTCTGTGCAGCCTGATAGTTGTGAGAGCTAGTGTTTGGATTCTGGGCTGTATGGTGATGGCGCTTCATTGTGACCTAAAACACAGAAGAAAATTACTAGATGAAAAGATTATTGGCTAATAGGACAGTCCAGCTTCTCAAAGACACATTTATGCAGAGTTCTGTCATTCAATAACAATCTTCTACGTGTAAGTTAATTGTAGGCAACATATCAGTATTCATACTAACACAACGTACCTTAGAGAGAACAAGCAAATAAATTACAGAGGGCAAAAGTATCTAACTTAGCAATATTAGGTTGGACGTAAATTTCTGTGGCGCAGTCTGTGGCTACGACCGTGAAGGTACCCAGTTGCTACAATGCTAACAACAGAATAGATTTCCGGGTGCAGTGTAGCATCCCATCCACTGGGTGGCGCACCACGGGCAATATTCATTGAACGTGTCTTCTTTTAGGGCCTTTATAAACTTCATTTTGCTTTTGACCGTGTTAATGACTAAAAGAAAAGCAATGTGATTAATCTTACAACTTCTTCTTCATTGGATAACGCCAAGTAAGCATCTTATTGATTTGACTTAAATATATTAATTGTTTGCTGTAGCTTCAGCTTCTTCGTCAAGCTTAGCGTTGTTAGCATTACCCAGTGTGTTATTATTTTGTTGGTAGCTTGAATGAACATGATAAATGAACCCTCAAATGTTGTGCACGTTATGACATATTAACAATTTGTTTATTTTTAACAGAAATGAACAGGAAACGTGCTTTGATTTCTGACAATTTCAGTGCGAAAAAGATAAGGACTGGCTCTGAGAGATTTGGAGTCAATGATGGAGATGGTATGTGCAAGTGCTTAAAGGCTGTATGTATGCTACATGCTTTTTGTTTGCCTGTTTTAGTTTGACTTTTAATGTCTTAAAAGGACCAACCGACGTCAACGCCACACTGGAGTATCTCATGACACTGTTTCCCAGAAAAGTCTTCAATGACACTTTGCCTCAAATTGTGCTCAAACACCAACTGTACAGTCTAATCAGTGATAGGACTATGGTGGACAAAGGAGTGGTAAGTTGTCTCTTTTGTTAACACAAGAGTATGCTTCTGTGTAAACGATTGCACTTAGGTGTGTAAATCTCATCTTTGTCCTCTCTCTCTCTTTCATGTTCAACAGAATAAACTGCGGGAACAAGGAGACCTGCTGATGTTCCAGCTAGGTTTTGATTCAGAAGCATTTGGGTTGGTTTATGCTTCAGATTACAAAGCCAAAGTGTTAGCAGGGGTGGAAGGCAGAAACACACAAGAGACGGTGCAGAGGTTTCTGGACAAAGTAGTGTCATCCTGCACAGATCTGAGTTTCAGCAAAGACAAGATGCTACGAGAGTTTCTTTTCACGGATGCTGAGATAACGTATGGGGGGAAAAAAGTCTGAATTTGTTAAATTTGTTGATATTTGTTTAAAATTGTTGTTTAAGATTGTATATGATATTTTTCTCGACATGATTTCAGCTCAGAGGTTTTGTAGATACGAGTTTCTACACTCAACCTAAGTACATACTTTTTTTCTGACTACCTAGAAAGCTGGTGAAGTCAGGGGTCCTGACTGTGAGGGACGCTGGTAGCTGGTGGCTGTCTATTCCGAACTCAGGAAAGTTTACCAAGTACTTTATACAGGGTGGGTGGAAAATTACCAACTAAATTAAACAATGAAATAGAAAGTTTTTATTTTATCTACTTGGATCTTCTTGTCTGTTTGACTTGTCTTGCTTTCTCAGGTCGTAAGGCAGTACTCAACATGGTAAAGAAGTCAAAATACTGCGAAGTTTTAAAGGCTGACCTCGAGGAGCGAAAAACCACCTCTCAAGTGAAATTCCACATGAAATACCACATTCATGACATGGTTGGTGCAGAACTTGTAGAAAGGTAAAAATCCTACTGGCACTGTCTTGACAAACCTTCTCAATCAATTTATTTACATTGTGTTTCTTTTGTCAGCATACCAACAACTATGGGCACACTGCTGCGGTATGTGGATTCATAGGACACTGGTGGACTTAAGATGTGAAATTGATTTGATTGAATTAGAACTAAAGTTTGTAAATTTTAAGTTTTCTGAATTTTTTTTTTTTTTTGAGTCAAATAAATTATGAAACCTTGTGGGTTTAGTGTTGGTTAGTACTGACATTGACTTGTCAGGTTTGCTTTATTATGCAATAGACAAATAATTTGACAGTTAAATGAAAGTTATAACTTATTTATTGCATAGTTGTCATTGATTTGACTGTTACAATATATTGTAAATACATATTTTATCTTCTATAAACCTTTTTTCTTGTATTATTTTTGTATTTTTACTTAAGGGACTCCAATTGCAAAATAACAGTCTATTGCTTTTTTTATAAAGTGCCTATAACGTTTATCCATGAGACTCGGCAGTACATTGGCTTGAATTAATCCACACCTTGATGTCTGAAAACAGTACACATACTTAACCTCTGATCTAGCACTTCAATTACATTTGTAAAAAGGCAAAATATTACTGTAGTGACTGTAGTCTTTCAGCATTTATTTCAAAAGGTCTACTAGTGTAGGGAGTTTAAGGTAGCCACGACAGTAGAGGTAATAAAGTAGTGTAGGTTTAAGAATACAGTGATTAGAAAGATTAAGTCTCACCTCATTCCAAGATATACACCATAATTGACAGTATTATAACATTGCACTCTCCCCCACATATTGTTGTTGGGCAAGACACTTAACCCACCTGGCCTCCAGTGGTGTTCAAGCTGTAACACTGGTAAAGCGCTTTGAGTGCCAACTAGGTGGAAAAGCGACTATATTAATACAATATATATATATATATATATATATATATATATATATATATATATATATTGTTACAGTGGCGCTGCAATCAAACGAAAGACAGGTCTGCCACTGCATGTAAAAAAGGAAACTAACAAAGTGCATTTAATCCCAGAACTCAACAAAATGCAGCCCACATCCAAAACACAATATATAGGTGTTTTTTGAAAAACAATAATCTTTTGCATTAATTAAATAAATAAAGATAGGACTGAAAACAAAAAGATTGGACAACAAACTAAACATTTAACTGCCCAATTAAATTAGATTAGATTATTTGATTAGATTATTGTCAAAGATACATAGAATGCATTATGATAGGGAGAAACTAGAGTCCAAATTGCTTTTTGGTGTGTATACTGGTGTGTTTCCTCGATCCTTAGCCTCCCTCCTCATTATGGGTCGTCTTCTAATCGAACCATTGCAGCTGAGGAGGTTCAGAGGAAAGAGCAATTTCTCTTCCTTGCCTTTTCAGGTACAGGAATAAGGACAGCCCGGATAGCTTCATCAAACACAGTTTTAAGGCCACGCTGAGTCAGGGCGGAGCATTCCAGGTATTTGACAGAACCTAAATTAATAAAAGACAGATAATATTGAAACTTTACAAGGATGAAAAATGGGAAGCCAATATGCTGTGCAGAAAATCAAAGACTATTATTACCTATTTCTTTGCCCAACGCCAGGCCTTGGGGGAAGGTTATTGGAGTAAGCTTTTTTTCTTTAAGTTTCTCTATAGCGTCTTTGTCATCTCTTAGATCCTGTTTAGTACCCACCAGGATAATGGGAGTTTTCGGACAATGGGCCCTCACCTCAGGGTACCACTGCAAACAATGCAATTACAAATCTAGTCATTTCTCAGTGCAACCAAATTCATTAAATTAAACCTAAAAATGTATAGAAAACACAAATATAGAATAAAAGAACACAAAGATGTGCAAAATCAAAAAAGTACAATTTTATTGTTTATTATTAAGAACCCTATTAGCATATGCTACTCTTCCTGGGGTCACTATGAAATGGCAGGAAGGAACTTTTTCTATAAATATAACAATCCAAACAGGTTAGGTCAGATGTCTAAGACGAGATCTGATGGGTTATGTTATACTGATTCAAGGAAATGCACATTCCAGGAAAGATGCAGCTTAATACGATTTCCTCAAAAAAATTGTTCCTGATTCCTGCTCCTAACTCTTGTTCCTTATTGTTTGTGAGCAACGTCATAAGGTTAACAGTAACAAGTTAGGAGGGTCATGACTCATTACTGATGAAGGAAAGGAGCATCAGTGGTGTCAACAATCCAACTCCTTTAACAGGAAACCACAAGGGAAGTTACGCTGACACACAATAATACACACAATAATGCCAAACTGGTGTTTTACGGAAGCGAGCTTAACCAGGGACTAAAAAAAGGTTTTAAGACACTATGGCTCAGGAGCAGTGTCTTTCCTAAACTGTGCTTTGTGCAGATATTTATGGAATAGACTAATGGTTGATGCAGAGTCATCACATGGAGATTGGTCTCAAACATTTTCATAAAGGTTCAGGTGGTGGCACAATGGATTGTGCAATGCCACAGGTCTCTATGCTAAAAGATGGTATGAAAGGAAGCATTGAAGCTCATTTCTTACCTCCTTTTCTTACTAATGTGAGAAGCTGGACAGCTCTTAAAATGGTGACCATAAAATACATCCAGGTCAGTCAAAAGGAGTTAGGACATTTCCTAAGTAATTTGCGGAATTTGGATTGAGCCTATGACACATTAGTTTAGCAATTACTGTAGGTGTTTATAACTTCACCTTGGCACGGACGTTTTCAAACGAGGCAGGACTCACAACCGAGAAGCAGATGAGAAACACATCCTGTAAATTGAGAAACAACAGAAGAGATAACCATTACCTTTTTTACTAGAATGCTACTGTGTGTGCGTGTTTGTTCTTTACCAGTTCACTTTTCTAATATTTTAAGTCAAAGTCATGACATGACAAATGAAAAAAATTAATTGAATAATTGTTGCAAAGTAGCAGCACTGACTGAATATACACTTGTGCTCATTTGTTTAAATACCCTGGGAGAATGTGGGATTTCTTTGGGGGCATTTTTCAGAAAATATAAATAACACATGAACTTTTTCTTTCATTCAAAGTTAAGGTATGGGTAAAACCATTTATTGTCAGACAATTGTGCTTACTTATTTATTTTTTATCATAATGACAACAAAAACTACCCAAATGATTCCTGACCAAACGTTTACATACCTTGGTGATTTTGGCCTGATAACATGCACATAAGTGATAAATCTCTTGATAAATATAGTTTATTAAGCCTCTCAAATTTTAAAATATTTAAATCTGCCTGTTTGATTTACAGAGCTACTCATGGCTTGGCTCCTCCCCCGTTTAATGAGTTTATCAAACAGAAATCTCTCAGTGGACCTGGTTCAAGAGTAACGCGAGCCTCTGTCAGAGGTGACTGTGAGCTCCCGTTTCAGACGTACATCATTTTCTCAAAATGTTCTCTCATTTCAGGGCTCAATGTTTTGGATGTTTTGTCCACTCTCAGTGAGGGAATGCACAACTTTTCTTACTTTTAAAACACATTTGAAACGGTGGATAAAAGACACTCAAACATGTGATCATATGTGACCTGCACCTTATGCAAATTATGTTTTGAAGATGGGCCTGTGCAATATCTATAATTTATACTTAAATCAGACTTGTGTACCAACGTAGAGTGAGCGCAGTACAGATTGTAAATCATATTTATGTTCTTGTTCTGTCTCTTTCTCTATTATTTACCCAATTTATTTTTTTATTTTTTTTTTGTATGAAATAATATTGACTTTGTTGTATTGGGGTGTCTGTACTTGTCCTTATTGTGTTATGTATTTCTCTCTTTCGTTCTTTTTGTGTACATCTACCTGCCAGGGGGTCTGCAGATGGAAATTAGCCTAGTGCTATAATCTGGCAATTTACATTTGTTTTAATGTTCATTAATATGCATTGTTCCCCTTTTATTTTCTTAAATAAAATTAATAAATAAATAAATAAAAAGTGACACAAACAGGTTTAAATGGCTACTAACGTAACCACCCTCACCTGTGATATGTTTGCTTGTAATCAGTGTGTGTTTATAAGAGATCAGTGAGTTTCTGAGCTCCTGACAGACCCTTGCATCTTTCATCCAGTGCTGCACTGACGTCTATATTCTGAGAAATGAGGAAAGCAAAAGAATTGTCAAAGGATCTGCGGGAAAATGTAATTGAACTGTATAAAACAGGAAAGGGATATAAAAAGATATCCAAGGAATTGAGAATGCCAATCAGCAGTGTTCAAATTCTAATTAAGGAAAATAAAAGGTCAGGTAGACCAACAAAAATTTAGCCACAACTGCCAGATAGTTCAGGATGCAAAGAAAAAGCCACAAATAACTTCAGCTGAAATACAGGACTGTAAAAAGGGTGGTGTGCATGAGATGTACTTGGCTGTTCCAACATGACAACGATCCAAAGCACAAGGACAAGTCGACCTGTCATTGGCTACAGCAGCATAAAGTGAAGGTTCTGGACTGACCCTCTCAGTCTCCTGACCTCAATGTTATTGAGCCACTCAAATGTGAAGTTCATGCAAGACAGCCCAAGGATTTACAGGAACTGGAGGCTTTTTGCCAAGAAGAATGGGCAGTTTTATCATCTGAGAAAATAAAGAGCCTCATTCACAACTACCACAAAAGACTTCAAGCTGTCATTGATGGTAAAGGTGGCAATACAAGGTATTAAGAACTGGGGTATATGTGAACTTTTGATCAGTGTCATTTGGTTTCTGTTGTCATTAGGATTTAAAAAGAGTAAACAGTTGTTTGACAATAAATGGCTTCACCCAACCACTAACTATGAGTAAAAAAAAGGTTTTTGTTGTCATTCATATTCTCTAAAAAATGGCCAAACAATCAAAAATCCTGCCAGCATATGTAAATTTAGGAGCACAACTGTAAGTAATCATACCGTCTGTGGGTAAGAAAGTGGGCGGAGTCTGTCATAATCTTCTTGGCCAGCTGTATCCCAAAGGCCCAGGTTCACGGGTTTCCCATCGACCATAACATTGGCAGAGTAGTTGTCAAAACTGAAAATTATCATGCAAAAAGTTTGCAAACAAACTATTAAAAAGGTTTGTAAAAATTTTTGACCATGTTTAAATCAATAAAGCCAATAAATATGTCACATCCTATGATTCATTTAAAATGACCTTAAAATAAATTGTTCATTGAAAACCAGCAATGCAAACGCTAAATTCCATGGTCCTCTCTCGTCAGCTGTCAGTTTGTTAGAGGCCTTAGTGTTTTTACTAACTTTTACAAATAGAGGAGAGCTGAGCTTATATCTCTAGAGGGAGTCGTTACGAGTCGACACCTGAATGGAGCAGTGGCACTAACGACTCTCCTGAGCCTTAACGACTTTCATATCAGGAGTCACACTTCCCGTTCAGAGCCAACAAAAATGTGACCAGACTAGCCTGGTCCATCAGGTTTGGTTTCAGGGGAAACTCCTCCCTCTAGAGATATAAGCTCAGCTCTCCTACCCGTTGATCTCAGAATTGACAAAGTCTCTTGGATTAGAGACGAAACGTCTTCACCTTGAAAACCAAGTCCAGATGCTTTTACTTCAACCTTTTTTTCCAAGATATCCTGGATGACTCAGAACCTTCACAGACAACTTTTACAAATGTTGAGATATTGTATGTGTGAATGTCTCTAACACTGGTCTTACACATGTCTGTGCTTTAAGGTCTGTACATACTGTAAATATTATTTGACTTGTCTTATTTTTAGGGTGACTTTTAACATCTGTCCAAGGACTACGAACAAAAAAAAGCCTCTTGGCCATCTCTGGTACATTTACAGAAATGTTTATTAATGTACAATGTAAGGGGAAAAAATCTATATATTGTTTTATTACACTCTTAAAAATACATTTGTTTCTAATTTCTTTATTAAATGCTGGCAGTGAAACAAATCATAACTCAGTATCACTGAGGTCAGAATGTGCTGCTGGTTGTTAAACTCACCTTTATCATATAATATCTATCCTTAGGCAGCGAACATAAAATACACTATTCTCTATTCTTACCAATAAACATCATGTCACAACATATTTTGATTAATGAAAATGTACCAAAGAAAATAATACAAGTAATGGCTAGTTATAAATTATTTAGACAGGACTTCTGTATGAGACACTCACACAGTGGGGATGTATTCTCCAGGAAAGGCGTTGGTGGTGTAGCTGATGAGCAGGCAGGTCTTACCCACAGCTCTGGAAAGAGAAAGAAAAGGATTTGTTAATGGCAGACATTCTGGAAGACCAATATGACTTTTCTATCATCTCCATCATTAAAGGATTGTCAACATTAGGCAGACTGTAGTATAAATCTATGAACTCTCAATTTGAAGCCCAGAGATAGGGATTTTAATATTAACAGTGAATTCAGAGCAATTGTAAAGTAAATGGTTCAAATCTAAATTTATAAACAATATACATATGATTTTGTTGCTGTGGTATTTCACCACACCCAATTACAAGATGTTATGACTGTATAAGCTCCCCAGACATATGACAGCCTTGTCGTGTGCAAATGGAGCTCTTTCTCTCTGTCTCAACAATGCATGAAAAACTTGTCACAAACGAGGAGCTCTTTCCCAACTACAGATTAGCCATTTCCAAATATAAGAAACTGTGGCTTAAAGGTATAGGTAGGCTTCCTGGTTATGTCTGAGTCATACAAGAAAAACCGGAAAAAAAAAAGAGAAATATTACTCAACCCGTGCGTTTGGAGTATTTTGTTCCAGAATAATTGGCTTTCTTTACAACACTCTCAATACCAAAAAAAAAAAAAAAAAAAACAGAAAAAACAACAACAAAAAGCAGAGACAATGCAAGTTGTTATGAGCGAAATATTTAATAACAGATATGGTAGCACTAGATTAAATCGTGTTTTATTAATTAGCTAGCTGGTCTGATGACAGCTTGTTTATTGATGAACGTTTAACTTTTAACTCAAATGAGTTAACCGGTAATAGTTATAAGTGGACTTACCCGTCTCCGACAACAACACATTTTAAAGCCTGCATTGTGCCGCAGTAAGAGGAATGCTACGTTAGCCAAATAACTAACTAACTAACTAACTAACTAACTAACTCACAACTCTTTTCCTTTGCCCGGAATTGTTCACTGGAAAAGAGTCCCAACCGTGTATTTCTACTCTGTCCTAAAGTTTCAGCGCAGCGCCTGTGATGTGGAACTGCTAGTCCTGAACTTACAGTAACTTAATCTAACTATATAATACACGTTTGGTGAGAAATTCCCTCCCAACATTCCCATGCTTTTGTGGGCAGAACCGAGAACTAAGAAACACAACAGCCGGGGCCACCACCCCCTAAGGACAAAAGTGGAGTTAGCCACTGCCGCCACCAGATGGAGCATCAGCTACACTGCTTTCATACCATAGACTGTTCATATCATAGATTGTAAATACGTGTTCATACGCACACGTAAACTATTGTCAATGTAAAGCGACAGACATGTACCGGCTTATTATTGCTGTATATATATATATATATTTATTTATTTATTTATTAAGACTCTGCCTTTTATTCTGCTTTTATAAAAATAAACAAAAGACACGGAGTATTATATGTGTGACACAGAAGGGGAAATCACGTCATATCAAGGTAACTAATTTGGGACCGGTACTTTTCTTCCCTGAGCGTTGTCTGGAAGGATTTAATTTCGTTTTGTTGGTAACTTGCCTCTGTTTAATCCAAAAGATGGCAACGGTTTGATCGTAGGACATGACCAAGAAGAGAATCCGTTTGTTTTAATATGGTCTAGTATTTTTCAGTCAAGGAAGACGTTACATCTAAATTAGAATAAAGCCGTGGAATAGACAAAATTAGAGACTTTTTGGTACAATTTCGGAAGATAGTTGTACGTCCATCGACCACTTCCGAGTGTCACGGCGTTATCAGTCCTCCCCATGACCATAACAGGAGTCAATAGAGAATCGGTTTTCGGGGTGGAGCACCTTTACCCACACACAACCATCCAAAGCAAAAATGGAGTTCGCTGCCAGTAACTGATAGAAATATGAACTGACTCATGCCTGTGCCCCATCTCGCTTGTTCGCCGTTCTACTGACGCAGTACCGTCATCGTAGCAACTGTGGGACTAAGCGGGGCTATATGGCTGGTCTGTCCCATTTTGTGGTCCGATTTTCGGGCTCAGCTGGACGGACTTATGGAGTGTTTTCCAAAGGCCTGACGAGGACTTTGTTAATATTCTTTGATCTTGCATGGCGACTGCGAATACGTTTTCCTTATATCTACCTTGTAGCTTCGATGATGTTTAATGTCAGATTACAGGTAGGAACAATAAAATGTAAACAATAGCCTTTTCTGTAATCATAGTATTTACACAATAATACACAATCCTTTCTGCTAGCGATCGTATACTGAATCCTTTTTAGGTTACAGCTATTTACAGTACACACTATACTTAGCTTTATTTAAAACGACAGCTTTAGTAGTTGTAGCTTATCCAGTGACATGTCTGTTACTTTCATCATGTATTTAAACCTGTCCTGGTCCCTTAAAGCACTTTTCAGTAAAATCTGTTGATGTGTATCACATTACATTTATTTTATAATATACTACTTTAAGTGTTTTTCATCTTAGGCTATAGCTTAAGTTTTGGTGTCCTGACAATTTTCTTGTGTTTTCACAGGTGCACATTGAAATCCACTGAGCCTGTATCACCTGATCGCTATATCTTATAAATATGAGCACTGCCATGTTTACACCCACTTTAAAAAGTTGTCTGACACTGCAAAGTGTGAAGGAGGAGGAAGAGGATGAGGGCACTTGTTTGACAAACTGGTATGACAATGCAACACAATGACACGGCAGGTTATTGCAGTCAGTTTGTGTCACACAAGCCCAGTGCCTTCGCAGGAGAAGGAAAGCAGTATTGTCTGGAAAGATGAGCTAGGAAAAGCATTGTGTGTGAGACGGGTGGGTAAAAGCTGCCTCTCAAAGCTGTCTCACGTTCAACTAGCCTCCTGGGATTAGCAGCCGCCGACAAAACTGTGAAGAGCAATTTGGAAGGATGGTGGTTTCCACACTGCCTGTTTTCTCGGGGATTCAAGGACTCTGTGCTACTTTGGATATTCTTTTAATTGTTCAACATCTGTATTTATTAGGCTTTTTGTGTAAACATCTCACAGAAATAAGTGGTACCAATTCACTTTAAAAAAGATTCATGTAGCATGACACAAATGAGCATGTTCTGTTGAAGCTGAAGATTGTGATACATGAGATACTGTGATACTGGAAAATTGATACTGCTTGTCACAAAATAGGATTTTTTTTAAAATATTTTTGTGTTTATAAGCACAGGTTATCATTAATTATTTTAGCAGCAAGCATTCTTTATGGCCTACAAATGTATGTTTGTTAAAGGTGTTTAAGTTAGGATGGTTGAATTTGGGGATAAATAAATTAATGCAGTCACAGTTTCTGAAACTCTTTTTTTGGTTATTAAACCTTAAGTGGGTTGAGATTCTTTTTAGGCAATAATTAAAAAAGATCATCTTTCAAACTCATCTCATGTTGCTAAGCAGTTAGCCTACTGTTAAAATATATGTAGGTTCACATTTATGACAAACCCAAACCTTGTCTTTAACCTACCTGAGCATATATATATATATATATATATATATATATATATATATATATATATATATATATATATATATATAGATATATACAGTGCCTTGCGAAAGTATTCGGCCCCCTTGAACTTTGCAAACCTTTTACCACATTTCAGGCTTCAAACATAAAGATGAAACTGTAATTTTTTCTGAAGAATCAACAACAAGTGGGACACAATCATGAAGTGAAACAAAATTTATTGGATATTTCAAACTTTTTTAACAAATAAAAAACTGAAAAATTGGGCGTGCAAAATTATTTTCAGCCCCTTAACAATACTTTGTGGCGCCACTTTGCTGCGATTACAGCTGTAAGTCGCTTGTATGTCTCTATCAGTTTTGCACATCGAGAGACTGAAATTTTTGCCCATTCCTCCGCAAAAACAGCTCGAGCTCAGTGAGGTTGGATGGAGAGCATTTGTGAACAGATATTTCTGTTCTTTCCACAGATTCTCAATTGCTCAGGTCTGGACGACTTGGCCATTCTAACACCTGGATATGTTTGTGAACCATTCCATTGTAGATTTTGCTTTATGTTTTGGATCATTGTCTTGTTGGAAGACAAATCTCCGTCCCAGTCTCAGGTCTTTGCAGACTCCATCAGGTTTTCTTCCAGAATGGTCCTGTAATTTGGCTCCATCCATCTTCCCATCAATTTTAATCATCTTCCCTGTCCCTGCCGAAGAAAAGCAGGCCCAAACCATGATGCCACCACCATTTTTTTTGACAGTGGGGATGGTGTGTTCAGGTGATGAGCTGTGTTGCTTTCACTACTCATAACTTTTGCATTGTTGCCAAAAGAGTGTAATTGTTTCAGTTTTAAACTGACTAGAGCTCCTTCTTCCACATGTTTGAGTGTGCAGCTTGTGACAAACTTTAAACAACACTTTTTATGGATATCTTTAAGAAATGGCTTTCTTCTTGCCACTCTTCCATAAAGGCCAGATTTGTGCAGTCCTTGTATGAGCTGAAAGTTTAGAGGGACGGCCAGGTCTTGGTAGATTTGCAGTGGTCTGATACTCCTTCCATTTCAATATTATCGCTTGCACAGTGCTCTTTGGGATGTTTAAAGCTTGGGAAATCTTTTTGTATCCAAATCCGGCTTTAAACTTCTCCACAACAGTATCTCGGACCTGCCTGGTGTGTTCCTTGTTCTTCATGATGCTCTCTGCGCTTTAAACGGACCTCTGAGACTATCACAGTGCAGGTGCATTTATACAGAGACTTGATTACACACAGGTGGATTCCATTTAGCATCATTAGTCATTTAGGTCAACATTGGATCATTCAGAGATCCTCACTGAACTTCTGGAGAAAGTTTGCTGCACTGAAAGTAAAGGGGCTGAATAATTTTGCACGCCCAATATTTCTGTTTTTTATTTGTTAAAAAAGTTTGAAATATCCAATAAATTTCATTCCAATTCATGATTGTGTCCACTTGTTGATTCTTCACAAAAAATTACAGTTTCATCTTTATGTTTGAAGCCTGAAATGTGGCAAAAGGTCGCTAAGTTCAAGGGGGCCGAATACTTTCGCAAGGCACTGTGTATATATATATATATATATATATAATCTTTGATGTACTTGATAAGGCCCCAACAGAAGACCTGCTCAGTGAATGTCTCAGGCAATGGGGAACAGAGGAAGAGGAGCTGGAGGAGGGACCATCATGGGAGGACAAACCCCTACATGGGATGTACCACCGGAACATAACTGAAGTGGCTGATATCAAGAAATCCTACCAATGGCTAGAACGGGCCGGACTGAAGGACAGCACAGAGGCACTCATCATGGCTGCACAGGAGCAGGCCCTGAGCACCAGAGCAATAGAGGCCCAAATCTACCACACCAGACAAGACCCAAGGTGTAGGCTGTGCAAACAGGCCCCTGAGACAATCCAACACTTAACTGCAGGGTGTAAGATGCTGGCAGGGAAAGCATACATGCATACATAACCAAGTGGCTGGTATAGTGTACAGGAACATCTGTACGGAGTACTGACTGGAAACCCCGAGGTCAAAGTGGGAAACACCTCCAAAGGTGGTAGAGAATGACCGAGCCAAGATCCTGTGGGACTTCCAGATTCAGACTGACAGAATGGTAATGGCGAACCAACCAGACATTGTGGTGGTGGACAAACAGCAGAGGAAGGCCGTTGTGGTTGACGTTGCAATAACAAGTGATTACAACATCAGAAAAAAAGGAACATGAAAAACTAGAGAAATACCAAAAGCTCAGAGAAGAGCTGGAAAAGGCTTGGAAGGTGAAGGCGACAGTGGTGCTTGTGGTCATCGGAGCACTCGAGGCAGTGACCCCCAAACTGGAAGAGTGGCTACAGCAGATCCCTGGAAGAACACCAGACATCTCAGTCCAGAAAAGTGCAGTACTAGGAACAGCAAAGATACTGCGCAGAACCCTCAAGCTCCCAGGCCTCTGGTAGAGGACCCGAGCTCCAAGGATGAGACCACTCGCGGAGGGTGAAGGACAAATTTTTTTTTTGATATATATATTAAGTTGGACCAAAGATATCAGTACTTTTGCTCAGTATTTTTCTGCATGTCACTGATAATGCTGGCGGAGGAGCACTGTTGATGTAACACATGTATCCACACAGTGGCAGCAGACTGCAGCAAAATGAACCATTTTTTTCTTAAACGACTTAATGGAGGTTCATAATGACTTCAGCCATCATTCACTTTCACAACTCCCTGAAAGTGATTGTTAGCGTGCAATATATGGTGTAATTGTTTCAGTTTTAAACTAAAGCAGCCCTAATAATCCATACAGAGAGTGGCAGCATGCTGGGAACTGCAGCCAGCAGACCTATTTGGCATTTTTCTCCGATGTGCACTTCTTCTTAGTAGGTTTTCCAAACTGCTGACAGCCTTGATAAGCAAAAAACGTCCCCAGCAAAGTTATCCTAACAAGTCAATGGGATGCCAGTCTGCAGTGTATTGTCACTGGTTGCCGAGGCAACTGTATTTTTCCATATGACAGTCAAACCCTACTACCCGCCCCTCTCTCTAGAAAAGAGGGATTTATTTCTTAGGGATTTGCCAGAGGGAAATATTTTATTAAAGTTATCACAGCGGCAGAAAAAGAGGGAGATCTATAGATGAACGATAAGTTGGGTTATCTTTACTCTGTTGTTACCAGCCACAGTTTTTACCCTCAGAAAACAAGTGGTGGAATTAAGATTATAGAGTTTTAGCCCCTGGCAACTGCAGCCACTCACATGTGTTTTATTTGAGTGTGTGTCAGAGAGCGATAATATTGCAAATAGATATGGCAGGGATTCAGTCAAAGCTGCAGTGCAGTATGTTTATTGACCCCCACACACACACACACACACACACACACACACACATTATTACTATTATATTTTTTGTCAATACTTAGGTTGATAGAAATGTTGATTAATGGAGCAAAGATTGTATTTTGAAATTCCTAAAGGACCTTAAGAGTAAAGACTAGACTTCTCCGAGTTAACCCTTTCTTCAGTCAAGATAGAAATATATTTCACATTATGATTTTTTTATTTTTGTGAGATGAAACTGGCCAGTGATTGTTTCATCTAGCAATATGTAAACTCAAATATTTAGGCAGTACTCAAAACAGTGTGGCCATCAGTGTGTGTGTCTAAATGTGTGTGTTTTTTTCCACCATCACCAGATTTTGTGACCATATTCTATATATTCTCTTTGACATTTTTAAATGACACACATTAATACACCACCTCCTCAGTCTGATAATGGATTACTAAGGCTAAATGTAATCAAACATTAATCTACTTTATCACAGCATTGATGCATTAGTCTCTAAACTGTGATTTATGCTGATCCCACTCTGCCTCAGCTTTAGGTAATGCTGTGTTATATGTTCTCTTCGTTGGACAATTTTAAACCAACCTCAGTTTAAACATTGCTGAGCACATGCAAAGTAAAGAGCAAATGCGATGATGAGGAGCTCGAAGCTGACCTCAAAAACTGAATCAAAGGAGAGGGGAAGAGAAGGGGGAGTGATGCTCTTTGAGTGCCTACTACAGTAGGTGGAAAAGCGCTATATAAAAATTAAGATTATTATTATTATTATTATGAAGGGAGAAGGAAAAGCTTCAGATGGACTTTGCCAGTAGTAATAGTATTTTATAGAGCAGAATGTAAAAGTCAAATATTAGGAGGTGTTAGTGTGAGGTGGTTTAATATGGGATACAGTTTTATAGGACTGGTAATAAAGGATCCTAGTTGAGGCATTGACAGGATATTCATGCTTTTATCTCTTGATATTGTTTGATCCCATAGTGCACCCCTTTTATTTGTGCTGTTTCAGCTTTCAAATTAGACTTCTGTATTCTGCAGCTACGACCTGTGGGACAAAAATTGACCTAAATATTCAAAAACTCTGAAATGTCTAAAAACATCATTATAGTGTTAAATGTGTCTATTCCATGCTGTGTTTCATTAAAAAAAAATATTGTTGTACAATTCAGTCCAAGTTAAAATAATATTGCCTCTCATTATTTATTTTTAGAAATTATGTAATTACATTTTAATATAGTGAGACACGCATGACATTTGAATTATTATTATTGGGACATAATTTACATTGAGTGAACTGTTGAGAACTTTTATAGCTTCTTACATAATTACACAGTCTCACGCACAGCTTCACTTACACGTTATTAAGTGTACAGTGCAGTCTTTGTGCCCCCTGAACAGCGGCCCCATAAAGTCTCTGTGTGCACTTGGATCTAGCTCAGAGAAAAATGAGGTTGCCCCTTGATCGAATGGTCTCAGGAAAAGAGTGGAAGTCAAGGAGGAAATCCTGCTGCACTCTCCTTCCTTTGACCTTTTTGTCGCACACAACATCACTTACAGAATAACTCCGCTCACCTTTGCAACAGGAAAACCTCATGGAAAAATGCTGGCTTAGGCATAGTTTAGGCCATACATACAAGAGTAGAAGCTTACTTAAAAATGCTCTATGATTTACAGACAAAGAGTACAGGAATGTAGAGAGCTTTTTTAGGCTTTTGTGTCTGGGTGTGTGATTAAAGGTGGAGGGTCAGTATAAAGCAGGAGGTAATCAGCCTTTAGGCATCGCCGTGGTGACTGGAGCATATGTAACGCTATGACTGCTCAATCAGGTCACGTGAAGTCGGTCAGGAGTCCCGCAGACATTTCCTATGACGCTCGGCCTGATCTGCCTGACAAGTCTTCCCTGGGGCGATCACCCTCAGTGGCACAGGAGACAGACAATCACACCGCCTCAGTACCTCACATATGTTCACTTAATGCCTATGACTGTTGGATGTGGGTTTTGCTTTAGAGCTACAGTCTTATGTTTTACAAGGATACTTACTCTATTTAGTGTTCAAAGGCCAAAGAAAAAAAATAAAACATGAATGTTTTGGTGGTAACTTGTCCTGAAGTGAGCTTTTTCACATTCCCTCTCATGTGAAGATATCTGGGCCACACTTCTGTATATGACTCACAAAAACATTAGCGTGACATTTAATGTTGAATGAAACATGGTGAGCATGTGGTCTGTGTGCGAGTCTACAATGGAAGCTTATTGTGGCATGCCATGCAATTCTAAACTAGATCCACAATTGACATCACGTCAGTGGACATTATTTTCCTAAGCTCTCACAAACCTCATGCATGACTTATTTTTTTCCTTTCAGCACAAAAAGTATTCAAATCAGGGGGCTGTGCTACTTTGCATCAACTAACACTGAGCAAAGTCATGTAACTGTAAAGTCACTGTAAAAGTCATCAATGGTGGCTAAAGATCCCTTTCCACCTTTCTTTGTATTTTCCCCGGCACCAGTTGCAACTTATTTAATATTTGTAACATATTGCACTCTCAAAAACGTTGTCTTATAACCACGCTCCGTACCAGTGTGCAGTAAAAACAAACTGAATTCTGTGTTGATATATTTACCTACCCTGACGCTTGCATTTTTTGGTTTGCCTCTACTTTCTTTTGCTGTTATGTGAAAGCGTGATTGAGGGGGCTTCAGTGGATTGTGTAATCCTTCAGGCCTACTGAGGCAAACTTGCAAAAAATTATTTATTTGAGCCATCCACTGCCTAACACATGCACAGTGGAAAAAGGGGAAAACACACTGAGGTTTTACTTAAAACAAAGACAGTTCAAGTTTTAGTCCTGATAATTACAAATAAGTCAAATAGGGTCCAGTGAACTGTTGATGTTATGTCTGGAGCGTTTGCTTTAGTTTAGAATAAACTATGAATAACACATTGATTCAACAAGACACTTATGTATATATTAAAGAGTAAATGCATTAAAACATCTGCTCATGTTTGACCAACGAAGTATTGAACACAGGAAGTGAGACCCCCCCCTTTTCTGTGGAGGCAGGAATGCTATAATTTAAACCACGTGTGCCACAGAAACAAGCTCTGTAAAACCCTTTCTCATTCAATGTGTGTAAGTGAGAACTTCTTCCACTATAGCTCTTAACCAGATTGTGCTTATGTAATCACCTGGATGCACTCAAATTAGTGCACAATAGTCTCTTGTTTAGATTCTGTAATGACATGATGCAACCTGTGTCAGTGTCCAGAAAATGTGGGTAAATGTGCCAATGATGATGAATGAATAGAAAATTATTATTATTAATAATAATAAAACAAAAATAAAACAACAACAACCATAATAATAATAATAATAATAATAATAATAATAATAATAATAATAATTTAAGATTGTTTTTGCCTTTTGGTTTTCCTCGAGCATTAAGGAAGTAAAGACTTTGTGACCAACTTGGTTTGTTACTTTTAAATAACAAAAAAAACTATGAATTATTCCAAAATGTAAGAAATATGCAATTACAAACAAGTCTGCAAATATCAATGAATCAGTTCAAACACAGGTGGGTTTTAATGGGTGATATCAGTATTGCTTGAAGTCACGTGACGGATGCTGATTAGTGATGGATGCTAAAGCGGGGATTGGGTAAATCAATAAACACTGGTAAATCGGACAAATACTGCTACGTTTTCCTATGCGTTCTTTACAAAATAAAACACACTGCACGGCTATCCAACGGAGACACTCACATATCCGCGATTATTTTTACTCTGACGCGTCAATTGGCTTACTTCCGGGTTAAGTCCGTGAGGCAGGATGCTAACTTGACCCGAGTCTACTACTCTCCGGACTAGTGGCGGGCAGGCGTATTGTGAGGATGACGATACCACGGTGCTGTGAAGGACCACTGTGAGTGAAAACACACCGCTAGAGCTGCTTTTTGGAGACAGACGGCTGAAGCGGAGTGACAGACCCAAGACTGAAGCGTAAATGGCCACTGCCTTTCCCAAAAGAAGCCTCTGCCCGTGAGACAACCTGTGCACCAGATGCGTACAAGAAATTGGGACAGAAATTTGCCATAAATTATTGAAATTTCCTACAACGGAAGTTTATTTTCGCCTTTGGGGAGGTTCTTCGTTGAAGGACTGCCAGCATGGACGAGGACAACCAAGGTATGAGTCATTTTGTGTTATTTGCGATCAATATTGGTGATTAGACGCTGACATGTGCCTCTGAAAACTACACTATTTCTCTGCACTGATGTACTCTCCTAGTACTAACACTACATCATTCTGCGTTACTGCAGACTTGGAGTGAGAAAACCAAAATAGCTATTATTTTAGCACAGTTTAAATCAGAGTTTCTAGTCTCATTATGGTGTACTTAGGGTTATTATATGGAAACCGTTCTTAAGTGAATAAAAAGCTGGTCAAAGTGTGTGATGAGTTTATCTACTCTTGGGACTAGTGTCTCTTTGAACCAACAGGTGCCAAGCAATCTGTTGCCACAAGATGTAGATTCAATTATTGATTCTTTTCAAATGTTAACCTGTTTTAAAAAGAATCCATTGCGAAAGATGCAACACCTGAGCTGCTCCCTGTGGTCTACAACCCTTCATTGTTCAACTGTATGTGCTAAGCTTGTGAATCATACCTGTATAAAATCCCAAAGTTTGTTAAGTTGTAACTCCTTTTCAGTTCAGAGTTTTTTACCGGATGTGACTGTTTGCTGTAGTATTGGCTGCCTGGTGCTCGGGCATAAAGCTGTCATTGTGCAGCTCCTGGCCTCCAGCGGTGGCACACGTCAGCAGCACAGCCTCACAGACAGACATATGGTGTTGTGATGCCAATTCGGGATAGCCACAACAGCCTGAAGTCAGCAAAGACACTGGCATAAATTGTTTCTCGTTGCAGATACAGTACAATGACACATGGAGATTTTAGAGGATATGGCCATGGTGTCCCTTTTCCATTTTGGTTTTGGGGCTATGACTTAAGATGCATGGCTAAAACATGACATGAAATGATAAATGCATGCATGTAAGCAGATGTTAAATTGTACCTTGGTTTGTTTTCTCATTTGGAAAGAAGTCTCTCTAGAAAGCTGCCTGCGGAAATAGAAGTCTGCAAAACCCCTGTGTTTTTTATGTTTTTGTGCTGATCACTTGAGAACATCCTTCAAAAAAAATGAGCACTTTTTCCAGATATCAACTTCCCACCTACACATACACCCACAAGAGCCTTCTGCAGAGTTGGGAGCTCTGGCGGCGGCTACACAAAGTGGAGGATGACACGATTCTGAAGGTTTGGATTGCAAGCATTGATCTACTCGGATTGAGTAGGAGGGACAAAACATTTTTTTCTTACAGGCACTTAAGCTCAAATGCTTAACAATTAAGTATTAAGACCATTGTAGGCTGATAAAGCGGGGATGTGAGGTAAATGGTTTTCCAGTTTGGAAGAGAAAACAGAGCATGTAAATGTTCCCAGGAGTCTGCAGCCATGTGCTAAAATGAATTTCAGGCAAAGTATGTTCTGACTCCTTTTGTGGGAGTCAGGGTTCATGGCTTCCACCAAAGTGTGTGCGTTTGTAAAAAATGGGCTCAGGTCTGTCGGGAAAGGAAGACAAGGCCGAGAGGACAGGAAGGGCAAGTTCTGGAACAATTATGTATCATCACAGAGATGGTTTGACCTGCTAAAAATGGAGGAAAAGGTGTATCCACGTCTGACTGCCAATATGGACAGTGCCTCTAAAAACACACTTTTTTTATTTTGGTTTTATATGTCAAGTGGCTGATGGCTTATCAAGCCTTCCTTAGCCTTGTCAGTCTCCAGTCGCTTCTAGCACTCCAGGGTTCTCCTTGGGGCGCTGACTACGACTCGCTACAGTCCAGATTTTAGGAGGGAATTTGTAGCACTCGGTGGCTGACACTCTAGGTCAATGTGTCTGTAAACTACAGCACTTTGTCTTTGATTCCACTGTTTTCCCTTTTTTTTTTTTTTTTTTTGCAGAATGAGCATGTTTCCATCCCCTACGTGCTTTTATTTAGCTCTAAAATGTTGCTGCTGCATGCAAAATTCATTTTTCATACAGAGAGAAGATGAGCTGTGACTGCACCGCTGGCAGTGGTTTGCAGGCCTGCGTGTTGATTTCCTTCAGTTTTTTCCATCAAAAGTATTTATTTGGTGTGTGTATACTGTTAAGCACACAACTGTTTGTATATCTTTAGTAGAGCAATAAAGATGGAAGTGAGATTTAGCAGCTGATTGGAAAAAACGGATGCAAAAAGTAAAGTAGGCTAGTGGTGTGAGTTTGAGTCCAGCTGTGAATACCTCATCATTCTCATGTCCTTTTTTTCACTTGTAGAGGCACGTATGTATACATAAGGTCTTTGTTTTTTTTTGTTTTTTAAGTGTGCGTATGGCTTTATATGGTGACTGTGAGCTCGTGGAGGCTTAGTGTAGGCTGTGAGCCCTCTTCATGCATAGACAAATGGAGGGGATCAAGAGGGGAGGGATATGGATGACAGTTAGTGGATTATAGGTCAGGGGCTCACACTTCCCGACTGGAGCACAGGATAATATGGGCACGTGCAGTTTGTGATAGGACTGAATGTAGAGATGGCCTACAAGGTAAAAAAGGGTGGTGGTTTGCTTTTTTTTTTTTGCAAATGCTGCAACTTCCTTCCCCTCTTTATCCACGTTTCTCCTTTGACCTTACTTTTATTTTTTATTTAAAGTCCACAACATGTCGCAATAACAGTGGTTTTTGGTGTGAAGCCGTATGTTGAAGGCACCAGAAATTAACACATTTTATTGAACCCAGGGCTGTTTACACTGCCAGGCCAGTAGGGGGCTGTGAACCCCTAACACTACTGTCATTACACAAAAGAAGGAATGATGGCTGGTCCACTCCAAAACCAGGTGTTTTCTGGAATGGCGCTGAAAACCTGGGTTATCTCAGTATAGATTTCTACGTTATACTAATTTATTATGATAACAGTATTCCGTTGTTGTACTTGTGTGTATTCACAGCAGCCTAAATTTAGAAAGTTGAAATACTATTCTTGCAACACCTTTTTTAATAAGCATCCATGTGCTTCTAACTTTATCTCTCTGTGCCACTTTCTGATTTTTAAATTTGTTAGCATTTATTTCAAAACTGTTTAACGTTAAGATGACACAGTTGCAGTTGTTTGGATTCTATTTCACAGCAGGTCAGGTAAAGGTGACAGATTCAGAATAGGTCACCAGTAACCATTTGTGTTTTGGCAGGAAAAATGGCTCTTCTCTTTTGGCTGTTCTTAATAGGTTGTCACACATTCTCCGAGGTCCAACCATTTCACTGACTGCCATACATCACTGTCAGTGTTTTCAGAAATGATAGCCACATATGATTGAAAATTAACTTGCAGCAGGTCTTGACCAATGAGCACACACAGACAGAAGCAGTACCAGAGGCTGGGTTATATTGAGTGAATATCAGCGACTCATGAGCACAGCTTGCTTCACACGTGTATTTAATCCCTTCATTGACCATGAAGTACAATATAGTGCCGTTTTTAAAATGTATAGATATAGAGCGCTAACTTAAAAGGAAACCACAGAAAGGTCAGAACCTAAAATGAAGGTGTAACGAGTAATTATTGTTTTTCCCTTGGGTAGACGTCAGTGAGTGCTATTGAAAACCACAATATCAGAAGGTCCCAGGAGGTTTGCAAGTATCATTCAGTGGCACATGCCTGTGAGCGGTCATGTTTGGTTTCTCCGTAAATGCAGCATTTGATTGCGCCTACCAAAGGCTAAGAGGAAATGAAAACCAATCGGCTAGTTTTCAAATGAGCACAGCTTATATTCAAATGTATGACGCACATTCTGTAAAGAGGAAGTGTATTGGTATTCCTGTAAATCCATCTCTCGCAATAACATCAGTGGTTTCAACAGTCCTGCGTCTAGTTTACTGTTTTAAAGTCATTATTATTTTTGTTAATATGTTCCATTGCTCACTTTGAATTTGAGTGCCAAACGGATCTCTTAAGACTCTGAATTGATTTATGTAAATTTAATGAAATTCTTACATAATTGTTAGGTGCTCAACGATATAACTTTTTACAGCTTTATATTTGGGTCATTCCCAAAGAGAAACAATAATTTCAGATTTGCTGTGATGTTCCCAGTACATTATAAACTGCCCTACCTAGTGAGCAGACAGTCCTTTGAGGATTCATAATTTGGGTTATAAAAGGAGCATTGCAGTCCAGCTTCACAAAGGTAATACTGAAAATTCCCTCACGGCTTAGTTTGGACATCCACACATTCATCTTAAGAGTTAGAGCTGTTGTGTAATGTTTAAATCCTTGCTCAATTCAGAAGGTTATTGCAGAAACTGAGGTCATAATAAAGGTAAGAGGAAGTCTTGCAAAAGTCTAAGTAGACCGGATGATGAGGTCATTTGGACTCAGTAAAATCTGTGCAAAATGGAGCATATTTTCAAAAACAAGGAATTGGTTGCTGAAACTACTTTTTTTTTTTTTTTTTAATTGCCACAGAAACTAAGCAGCTCCTTGAACCCCAAAGCATACTTTTACAGTAGAATCGGGCAAAGGCACTATCCATTCATGAATAAGTGACTGCGACTATTGGGCTCTGTGAGGAGGCTGTCTTGCTTCAAGGGATTCTGTTACGAGGTCTTTGAGCCTTTGAAGAATCAAACAGCCATGTTGTGTTTGATGTAACCTCAGATTTTTCTGTTGTAATCTAATTTTCATAAAGGAAACGCAGATGTCTGGAGATGAGAGCTAACAACAATTGAGTGTTGCAGGCTTAAAATTAGTGTTTTGTGCATTCAGTGATTCAAAGAAAGAGGTAATTTAGATTATTTTATAACGTGTAAGTTTGATGCTTAGCTCAGAATATCAGTTTGAAAATGAAACTGGAGGAGGCCTGTGAAAGAGCTTGTGGGACCAGACTGAGTGATTGCAGCAAGAGGAATGTGGCCCATTTCCATACGACTGTCATCTGTCAAGAGGCTTTCAGTGTGAGTACAAGTGTTACAATATTTCTTCTAACTTCTGTAAGGAGAGGTAAAACAAAACAATTATTACACATCCACTGACCGCAAGCTGCTGAAAGTAATGCAAGTGTGAAGCTTTTACACGGGTAAATGTATATATATATTTTTTTTTTTTTATGTTGAGTCAAATTTAAGTGGCTGAATACAAACAAGAAGCTTCCAAGGGTTTGTGTCACTGCATCTGAGATCTGTCTTAGACTTCACGTCATTGTTAACTCATATGTTTGGAGAAGCCACGGTGCTCCACATTGTTTTGAACTTGTGTAATTAGTCTGTGGTGGGAGAAGCCTCTGCCCTAATGCTGTTTATGTGGTTGCTATTGTCACACTCAGACTAGCTCTAATCAAAGCCAACAGCCATTGTCTCCCTGCACGTCTCATGAAAATCAGGAAATGTTCCATTTGCACTGGTTGCTATTGGTTTTATCAGGTCAGCTAGCGCTTTAAAAAACACAAACTATTCCTATTTCAAGGCCAGTTGTTCAAAAATTTTCAGGTTTTCAAATTTTACATTCACAACGGTAAATGATGTGCATTTATAAAGCCCATTTCTGTACCCTTTTACATGATTTTTCCATTCACCACGTTCACACCTGGGGCAGACAGAGATGGGGGCTGCCATACCGCGCTTAAAGCCTTCTCCGACCACCTTACGCACTAACCTGTGCTGTGGCAAGGTGGGTTAAGTGTCTTGCTCAAGAACACAACAGTATGACCTGGGAGAACAGGATTTAAAGGTTGGCGGTTCGATTCTGCTATCTGAGCCACTTCGCAGATGGCTTGCTGCTTTAAAATAATCATTTAGCATTTAACATATCCCCAGATGGCTATTGGCATGAGACTTAAGACTGGAGCTTGTCAACCTATACTTCAGAATAGGGTCACTTATCTCCCAATGGCTGACCTTGTGGATACAGGCTGAATGTGCTCTTGTTTTGTTTGGTTGGAATGATGTGTTCATGTAGGATTAATTTACTCAGTCTGTGGATTACGTCCCACATTACAACAAATTGATAATATTGCACATGATGCAGCCAAAGACGGGGATCAAGACAAGTCTCTTCTCTACCTTTTGGAGCCAGTGATATTGAAAAAGCATGATGTCAATGTCATTTGACTCGTGATCTCCCATTAAAAGGCTGTCGGTCATGTGGAGCCGATCCCAATCTGCCTTCATCTCCACAATCAGTCTCGACTGTCTCGGGCAAGAGGCAAACAGGACACTCGAAGATTTCATGCTGTCATTTAATTGAGAGAGAGCAAAAAAAAAACATTTACTTAATCCATGTCAGACACAGGCTAGTAAAAGACATCTTTTGAGATTGTGTGTGTGTGTAGTATTGTTCAAAATAATAGCAGTACAATGTGACTACATTTAGTCATTTAGCTGACGCTTTTATCCATAGCGACTTGCATGAAGTTTCCATTCACCAGTGTTACAGCTGGAACACCACTGGAGGCAAGCTGGGTTAAGTGTCTTGCCCAAGGACACAATGACAGTATGAACTGTGGGGAGAGCAGGAATCGAGCCGCCTACCTTCCGGTTGAAGGACGAACGCTCTACCACTGCGCCCCTGCAACTACTTTGAGTTGACTAGGTTTGACTGGTGCTGCACTAGTCATTTATTAAGCCAAACAGTTTTGGGTTCACATTTATGCATAACCCAATATATTTAATAGAACAGACATCCAGTCTGGGCCATGCCTTAGTAAATGCTTCTACAGTCAAACACAGTCACTTTGTATTTTCCACTTGCAACAAAACGCACAGTAGAGAATTTGTATCCCAGAACTGACTATTTGTCCTTTTCTGAGGTCCGGCCTGGCTCTGGCAGTTGGAGTAGGAGGGGCGCAGGAGATTTTTTTTTTTACACAGCACAGACGTAGGTTGCCTGCTGGGTCTCTCTTTGCTGCACAATTACTGCTTTATGAAGCTGCTCAACGCAAAGCCGAGAAGAAAGCAATAGTAGAAGAGTGTAAAGATGTCTCCGGGGGCTGGTATCTGTTCATCATTCTTAAGTCAATCCCTTTCATTATTATTTGGCATCATTTCTAGGTCACAGTTTTACACACAGTAAGAAGTTCATTTCAATTTTTGGATCCCAGGATGGTTGGCACAAAACATTTTCTGCTAAGAGATCCCAGATAGTTACTATGACTAGTGAAGTGAATATTTATTCTCAATACTCTACTGCAATATTTTGTGCAGGTTGGACAATTTTCTGTTTTTGTACTCCTTTTTGTAACTCCTGACCGAGCCGTAGAAAAAGCCATCTCCACCAGTCTGGTTTCTTGCTCTTTTGACTGCCCACTCATCTGCGATAACACAAGCCCTTTGCCACCAGAAAGTAATGACCCAATGTCCCAACTGCTTTTGTCTTACAGACAAGTATAAAGAAGAGGGATTTTTGGAGAAGGTGATCGAGTAGATAAAATAAGAACAAGGAATAACTTAACTTTCCCCAACTCTATTATTTACAGCCCACGGGGGGTGAAAAAAGGTCTGAACTGGAAAAGCTGCTTATCTGTATGATTCAGGGGGGGGGTTTAGTGTGTTTTAATGCACCCCCACTTCAAGCTCTGACTGGGGCGGAGGTGGACAAAGAAAAGAGAGAGATTGAGGGGGAGAAACAGTGTAGGAGAAGCACAATCTGGTACAGCTCCATGTGAAAATGACCTACTTCCTGTCAGCTCACTCTCAAATGGATGGCTGTGTTCGGATGTGTGGAGGAGAGAGGAAAAGAAAAAGGAGGGGGTTGGTCTTGTGAGAGGCTGGCGTGCCACGGTTAAATGAACGATAAGTAGGTGGCTCTGGGGATTGGACACTGGTAAAAAGTGTAATGTGTAAATCGAGTATGCATGGGTTTGTGTGCGCTCACCTGTGTGAACACTGAACTGTAAAACGTGTATGTTGCGTGACACACTTCCTCTCTGCTGTGCTGTTTAATTAACACAAATGAGGGCTTTGAAAGAGTTTATCAGAAAGCCAATATTTGAAAGACTGGCCTCACTGGTCGTTGAGCTAGATATTTGTTTAGCTGATAAACATAATGAAAAATCAGCTTACAAGTTCCTTATTAGCTGTAACATCTGCTTTATTTAGGTCATTGCTTAAGTCCATGGAGTGAATCATGGATTGTTCAGGACGTAACACTTTCAAGTTTATTCCATGCCACTCTGATTGGCTGCTTGGAGTGTAAATTAATTTAATCCGTCCTTTTAACCCTGCCCCTCTTACTCACAGATTTTCTGTCTTTTTCTCATCTACAGTACCTGAAGATCTCTGTTTGGAGGAAAGAGATGAGCTGTCGAACATACGGCGCAGGAAAAAGGAGTTGCTGGATGACATTGAAGTTGGTCACATTTTAAATTCTACTTGATTTGAAATGCTGCAATTGTTTTAATAAATGTGACTTCGGCTTTTAAAAATATTTGCATTGATTTGATCCGTATCCAAATCACGAGTGTTGCATTTCAGTATTTCTAATTTTTGCAGCGGCTGAAGTTTGAGATCGCAGAGGTAATGACCGAGATCGAGCAGCTAACCTGCGTAGGAGAGAGGTAAAGTTCATGCATCTTAATCATTTGGTTTCTAAGGTGCTGTCTAGAGAAAAGGTCACTTGGATATTGGGTGTTTATTTATGTCATTTTCTTCTATTACGTTGACATCCTGGTAATTCATTAATCGTTTTGGTCTGTGCCTTCAATATTTGAAATACAGAAAAGGATTTCTCTAATCTACTCCTTATTTTTGCGCTTTCTGTTCCGCTTCTATCCCAGTGTCACACCTGTCGTTTTATGTTTGTGTGTGTGTGTCTGCTGATCTGCCTTTGTTTGAGGAGTGGAGCAGGTTCAGACACAACTAAACATTATCCAAACAGTCACTCATAGGCTTTAATTTGATTGGTTGATGTGAGGCTGTGTCTCAGGTGCAGCTGGTAACAGGGTTTGGGCTATTTTCAGCAAACGGGAAGCACAGGGAGTACACAGTGCTGTTAAGGGAAAATTTCTCCTCCAGGGAAATATTCAGCTGCATGCTTCTTGTATAACAGTGCCGTTTAGAATTATGTTTAAATTACATTAACTTTTAAGGCTGAGGCGTTTGAGCCTATGTAAACTGTATTTTAAAAACACAACAATGTTACACGCCTCTAGACAAATATTTTACAAACTGTCATGTAAACTTCTAAAACAAATATTTATCACCTGTAGGACAATGCCACACCTTTTTAACTGTTGCAAGAAATAATGTCTCTGTTTTTATATTGCAGCAAAACCACGCAAAGAAACAAACAGATTGCAATGGGGAGGAAGAAATTTAACATGGATCCCAAAAAGGTCAGATTTCCCCAGAATCAATAACCGCAGTTGAATTACACTTAATTTTACTGAATGCCTTGGAGTATTTTACTTACTTAACTTACTTTTATTTTTTTTATTTTTGTCAGTCAACAAAATGGCCTCCAAAATGGAAAATGTGGTTTGCTTATTTTACCCTGATGACCTTCTGTTTTTAAATAACAGGGAATCCTGTTTCTCTTGGAGAACGATCTTCTTCAGAACACTCCAGAGGACATTGCACAGTTCCTGTACAAAGGCGAGGGTCTCAACAAAACGGTCATCGGGGACTATTTAGGAGAAAGGTGAGGTTTCTCTCTACTGGCTCTACCAAGCATGAACTCAGACTTGGGCATAAAGCCTCAGGAAATTGGTAGTCTGGCTCTATGGGGCAGAGCAGCGGTGACGAGCTGCAGCACCAGTAAAATAACTGCACAGACATGTGGTTCTTATCGAAGGGATAACACTGTCAAAACAACAAGGCTTACATGCTACTCAGTACTGTAGCCCTGTGGTTTAAACCAGCCATTCTTGGATTTTACATTTGTTGTGTTAAACATGTGTTGCAGATTCAGCAGAGAACCATGTGGTGGTTTCTGTGTCAAAGTTTTTTGAATATATGTTTAACACGTGTCTCTCGTCACCTCCAGGGAAGACTTTAACATCAAGGTTCTGCAGGCATTTGTGGAGCTGCATGAGTTTGCAGACCTTAACCTTGTACAAGCCTTAAGGTGAGTTCAGACGAGAAATGGCACTGTGGAAAAACCAGGCTGCACTGGTTTTCACAGGAAGGCCACTTTTAGTAACACATCCTTTCACTGAAAGACTTTCCAGAACAACACACAATGTTTTGTGATGGAAAGTTGGTAATAACAAAAGCTATTTAATATTTCACTTGAATATCTGTACTTAAGTGAGTGTGTAATTAGCCATTGCAGTACACTGGAATTGCATCAGTGTGCTCTTCTTTAAAAACAGTATGCACAGGGCCTTGGGCCGGGATGGGCTCTTTGAAGATGCACTGCAACAGTTGTTTGACAGTATGTCGCCAAAAAACAATTTGTTTGCATTGATTGTTCCATCCCACAAAACATGTTCAAAAGTTAAGGAAGCATATATTTTTCATTCTAATTTATTAAATAATTGAAGTGAAAGTAAGAGTAGAGATTGGACTGAACTGCCCTTTGCTTATGGCCTACTCCCATTAGATGTATTGACTTAATGTATCGTATCCTGGATTCTGTCATTTACTGTTAATGTTCTGTGGCCTACATTTGCATTTCTTTTGGTGTTGCTGTCTTTGCAGGCAGTTTCTCTGGAGCTTCCGACTGCCTGGTGAAGCGCAGAAGATTGATCGAATGATGGAGGCGTTTGCCTCCAGGTACTGCCAATGCAATCCCGGCGTTTTTCAATCCACAGGTATCACACTCATACAAGCTCACACTAGAGCAGACATATGAGTCACATTGAGCCAGACTGAAAACATGGGCAGACCTCAGATCAGTGTGTCAGACTGTCTCTCTTCTCTGGTGGACAGTGTAACACCATAAATCTACAGCATGTGATTGTATACTGGAGATTTAAATAAACATGTATAACGTGTCCTGTTTTGTTCAGTTGGAGACTGGCAGACGATCTGCACAGTGCTTTCCTTACTAATAGATTTGTAATCAGTCTTGGTGTCTCCAGTCTGTGATAATGAAATTGATCAGGGGTCAATAGCACTTGTTGGTGCACTCTTGGCCCGTTGCACACAGGCAGCTGCTGCGGTGGTTACTGGATGAGTGTGGAGAAGGACACCGGTGACAGCACGGGTCATGAATATTGATGTCATGACTCTCTGACTTGGTTATTGGTCATCTCTTGTGCCTGGGAGCAGGAGCTGTAGTGTTGACTAGAGCAGTTAGTGTGTGGATGGGTAACAGTTAGAGTTATGATGTAACCATGGGCGTAGGTTTGGTCTCAGTTTTTCTTTCCCCCGATTTCTTTAGTTCCAGACTGTCTGCAATACAGAATATAACAATACAGAAGTGAATCTACTTCATCTCATTATATTATGTGTATTATAATACACACGTATCATAGTATGTATTCAATACATCATGTTCATATTTCAGAGCCATTTTTAAATATGTGAAGGGGACATGGTTTTGTGGATTAATGTGTTGAAATGTATGTTAATCTGTGTTAAGTTTGTCTGTATGAGACTAGCAGTAAGCTAGATCAACATTAGAATAAAATACAGATCATATTCTAACATTTTATTATTGTTGAACTATATAACATTGATTTGTGACTGGTCAGTCACTACTGCTAGTTTATTTGTGTGGCTAGCTAGTTATTTTGCCTACTTACACTCGAAATCTGCTTTATGAAAAAGCTTCTTATGTCCCCTTTTTTCTTCTTGGGTAGCATCTACAAAGTACAAAAAGGGGCAAAAAAACGGAATATTAAAATGTTTTTACTCTGACCTTTGTATGTGGCAGAGAGACAGCCCTGGTAACTTACCATCGGCGTCGTCAACACACCAGCCGCTCGCTGCTAGTGCAAGCACAAAAGTAGTCCCGGCCCGCGCGTGTAGCCTGTCAGATAACCTGCCGCCAATGAAATTATCAAATTACGGCGTTTCTTGTACTGTCGTCGTCCTGGCCGTTAGAATCGATCCAAATAGCAGTTCAAAGGAGCTTGCTAAATATTGGTGGGGACAAATTTGCCATCTCAAAATATTGATAGGGACTAGTACCTAGCGTCCCCCCCTAAACCTACGCCCATGGATGTGACTGACCTGTGTGTTCATGACTACTGAAATTCTGTGGGACACTGCCTTCATTGCTTTATGTGTGGCTCTTTATTAAATAAACTTTCTTTTAATTTTGAGTCCTAAATTTTGTGGTAACAGTATCTCCTGATGGTTTGCTATTTAATAAATCTTAACTCATCTTCACTGGCACCTGAATACTAAACAATGTTTCCCTGATCAAAAACCGTGCACTTGTATACCCATTTGTCTTGTGGTGTGTTATTGTCTCCACAGACACCTGCTATGTCCTATCATTTGCCATCATTATGTTGAACACCAGCCTGCACAATCCCAACGTCAGAGACAAGCCCCCTGTGGAGCGCTTCATCTCCATGAACAGAGGAATCAATGAAGGTGGAGATCTCCCAGAGGAGCTACTCAGGGTGAGCACTTGGGTCTTTGTTTGTTAGCTTTGACAAATGTATCAGTGCACTGTGTTTAAAACATGATTTTAAGATGAGTGAGTGAATGAATTTCTCCATTGTGGGATCAATAAAGTCAAATCTAATGCAAGAGGCATGAAGGTGAGATGAGCCAAACAAATTAACAGAGGAATTGCTTTTCTCCTTCATGTCTTTATCTGCAGAATCTATATGACAGCATCAAGAGTGAACCATTTAAGATCCCGGAGGATGATGGGAATGACCTGACGCACACGTTTTTCAATCCAGACAGAGAAGGCTGGCTGCTTAAATTGGGTTAGTGTGCATCTTTGTAGTGGAGAACCTTTTTATTTTATTTATTTTTTGCTATAAAACCACAGGTTGACAAAATGCAAATGGTTAAAGCAATTAGTAAGAAGGATTGTTCCATGCTGTGTAACAATGTAAAAATTTGCATTTGCACATTGTTTTATTATTTTCTGTTATTAATCACTGGTTGTATGTTTTTCTAGTGATGTTATAAATTTGTAATGTCAAGGGAAAACTCACTCACAGCTCACACAAATACACACCTGGCTCTCACCCGGGACATTCCACCACCTTTATGTGCTGTCTCAGTAGCCTCATCAAACTAAGTACCAATGCAAATAGCCCCTGTGCAGCTCACGGGCCAGTCGTGATTACATTCTAGTGCTGTTCCTCTTTGGAGCCATTTCCAGCACCAGTTCTCTCTACACTATTTCTAATTTCACTCTCTAAAATAAATCCTGGAGGATGTGGAGTAATAAATGCTTCTTGTGCAAAATCTCTCTGTGAAGCAGGAAATTTGGCCACACTAATTCAATAGCCAGAGTCCATTGAAATGTGAGTCTTGTGTGAGGTGCCATGAACACAGGAAGGATTTATTGCAGTGAATATGTTGGATAATGTGACCAGAGGCAATGTTTAGCGCTACAAGGAACTAATCAGGAATGTTAATTGGCATTAAAGGTACATGTTTTGATTGATATTTTCACTGCATATCCCACGTATTTCGCCCACATATCCCACCAGGCAAGACATTTTAGTGTTCTGCTCAAACTGTGACTGTTGAGTCATGTGTTGGAGAAAAACACTCAAAGCCAGAGGCTCAGTTTGATTTTGACATTAGCACTTCATCTTTCCTTGTTCTGGGCATAAATCTAACATGTAAGTTGGTGAACCTGCTGTGGGGTTGTGTGTTTTTGTACAGGCATGTTCCTTCAGGGCAGCTTTAGGTGCCATATTAGGCTCCAGTCAAGTGCATTTTTTTACACCTCCCATCTACTAAGATTTAAAAAGTGTTTAAAAAATGAATGAATACAGTAAGTTATTTATAAGTTGAGTGAGTCATAATTTAAGGTTTCAAGGAAAGGTTGATGATGATCACAAGTAAACATAAGGTTTGAAATATTTGTCTGAGCAATTAGTAATAAAATTAAAAGCAAAAAGGTGTTCTTTATCACTAGTGTTAAAACTCAACTCTGCTTAAGATGAAATGGTAAATGCTGGTATTGGTGTCCCATCCCTGTTGTATTTCCTGAGAGGAAAGTCTGTTACAGAGGCCAGTGTCACATTCTGTCTCCTCTTCCTGTCAGGGGGTCGGGTGAAGACCTGGAAGAGAAGGTGGTTCATCCTGACAGACAACTGCCTCTATTACTTTGAATACACAACAGTAAGTCAGGTTTTTATTCTGTGATTTTTGCCCGCTATGGATAATGAGTCAGACATTTATGGTGAAGTTTGCTGACTTATTATAATCGCTCATTTTGACATTCAGATTGTCATTGCCTCAGTAAGAACACACTCCCTGCTCAATGTCCCCTCTGTAGCCTGATATTCACTTTCAGTGTATCCTATCCCCTGATCGCACTGCTCTACAAACACTGTGCTTGTTTAAAAGGGCAGCCATAGGACGAGAGAGGAACCAGGCCATTCTCCATACTTGTGAAAAATGTTAATTTAACTTTTTCAATCTTCTGTGGCACAAATTAACACATTTACATTCTTTTTAAATAACTCTTGTTATACATTTCCTGCTAAACTGAATTCTATTGTCCTTTGTTTCATGCTGTTTTTTTATTTTATTTTCCTTTTTAGGACAAGGAACCTCGTGGGATCATCCCACTGGAGAATTTGAGCATCAGGGAGGTGGAGGAGCCTAGGAAACCTGTGAGTTTTAGCTTATTAGAGATCTCAAGCTCATAACATATGTCAAGTGTGAACGTTTGACATAACTAGTAGCTACTGGCAGCAGCTTGTTAATGCTGTTGTCTCCCTGCAGAACTGTTTTGAGCTCTACAATCCTAATCACAAAGGCCAGGTGATCAAAGCCTGTAAGACGGAGGCAGACGGACGTGTTGTCGAGGGCAACCACGTGGTATACAGGATCTCAGCGCCTACGCCAGAAGAGAAAGAGGAATGGATAAAATCTATCAAGTAAGACTCCACACACGTACATGTCCCAGTACAAGGGTTCTGATTCTCAGTTGTCAGAAACATGAATGCATATGCTCTGAGAAGCAACTCTCGGACCATTTGCTCTTGCTATTCCATTTCAAATTCAGGTAAATAGTAGGGTATAGGTGTGACTATAAAGGAGTGCCTATATACTCTGGAGACAGGCCAGTGTGAGTTTAAAACACCTGAACTGCATGTAGGGGGGTCTTTCTGTCACATGTAATAGTACTCAATAGCTAACCTTGCGGTCGTTGAGCCAAATGGTGAATGCTCTATTATCGGCTGCATAGAAGATGCTGCAATGTCAAAGAGAGTTGGCTCAGCAGAACAGAGCATTGTATACTGTAATGTAGAGCATTCTCTCTCCTCCTCCTCACTCTCCATATTCTCTGTGAGCAATCCCTGAGGAAATGATGAGGGATTAGTCAGATCTCTGAGAACCCCGGGGGTGAGCCAGCTAACCCTGTAAAACCATCCAGAAGAGGGAGCTACAAACTGGAAATTGAGTTTTTCACAGCAATGCAGCAGAGGGGTATGGGGGTACTTTGGGGTCGTGTTTTTTGAATTTTATTTTTTTTTATACATTTTCTTTTACTCCTAATAAAGCACTGTTTCAGAAGAATTATAAAGTAACGGATCAACCCAAATGTTTGTAGAAGATGCTGGGGACAACCTGGAATGTGCAGTTGTTTGGTGACGGTAGAGAATGAGTCTAATTTTTATTCAGACCTGATTAAACAGAATATACAGAAGGACAAATAGAAAAATGGGTAGTTAACAGTATAAGTCACAGCCGCCTGGTTAAGATTTCATTACGCTATAGTGGTGTCTTTTTTTATTTTATTTTTATTTATTAAATTGAGTAGTGGAAAATTGCAACAATACACAGTTGGGTTTTTAATTATTTTTTTTGGCAGTCTAAAGGGAAGTAAAGATATCCGCAGTGGGGGGTTGAGCCTCCTCGTGCTTTGTGCTGGTGCTAACAGGATTTTATAGCCGTGAATCTGGGCTCTACAGTAGAACCCAAATGCCTTTCTGACTCACCGGCTCTTCATTGTACGCTGCTATTCCCTCTGCTTTCACGCACGTAAGAGATCGTAAAGGAGTCCATAATCTCGAGTGGCATTGTTTGCCCTCTTTCAGACCTATAAACCTGCAGCAGTGTGGTTGCTGTGTTTTCCTCCACACTTGGCAGAGTCCTGAAGCGGTGATCATTGAGATGTTCCAGCAAAAACTTGGGAGGGGGTCTCCTCTGAAACCATGGAAACCAAACTAGGTCACTGCATAAACTTTTTTTTTTTTTTGATCTACTAATGGCAGGGGTTTGTATAAATGTGGCTACATTTCCATATCAAAGATGCTTGAGACCATCCTCTCATGTGGCCTTATTTATCTCATTGCTGTGCTTTGATTGGCTTCTTTAGGGCCAGCATCAGCAGAGACCCCTTCTATGACATGCTGGCCACCAGGAAAAGGCGCATCGCCAACAAGAAGTGAGCATGCAAAATCCTGTTGCAACCCAGACCCAGAAATCTGTTGTCAAGCTGGCTGTCGGTCCAGGACAGACTCCAACTGTGAAGTTATACCTCGTCATGTGACACTATGAGGGAACAGCTAAACTTCAGGAGCCTCGGTCTGTGCAGAGCATCTCCACACATCTGTTCAACATTTAATTTACTGCTCTTACCTCCCCACCTCATGATCTTCACAGGAAGCACAACTGCCATGTTTCAGGTGCAAATGCATGCATGTGGGTGACCATAGTCTTAATGTTTGTATTTGTGGATGAAGAAGTGTGCATGCTGTTAGTGCACACACCATTTACAATGGTCCACTGTGCTTTAAAAAAAACAGGTGTAAGTTCCCATATTGGAAATGACTAATAAAGAGGGGCTGATGATTGAGGGAAAGGGGTAGGTGTGTGCAGTCTAACTGGTGCTGACCTGCCCAGGTCCATGGCTAAAGCTCTAAGAGTAACCTCACAAACAACAGTGCTGGCTTTAATTTAGGTTTAACATAAGTTTCTAGTAAAGCATTACAGTCTCAGGTCAGCTGGACTGATGTAATTTAATTGTGTAGAATAAAGAGTTTGAAATGTGCATACATTTTATATTTGTTATGTAGAAGTGGTGCTTTTGCAAAGGCTGACATTAAAACTCAACTGAAGGGGTTTTATCTGTGGCTTTATGACAGCCCATAGGGTACCAGTCAAATTAAGCTCATTTCTCCCATGTCTTTGGCCTGTGTCCGCATATTGTTGTGACCCTCTTTGCATTTGGTTTGTAATCCTGAGAATGATTGCTTGCTTTTGTGTTAATCTTCAAAAAATATATTCAGTTATAATTTAGTATTTATTTTCCTTTTGTGAAACGGTTGAATATCTGTAAATGTTAACTGTGTATGCTGAACTAAGTTATGCGTGTATGTATCATGTACAGGTGTTTTATTATTTTTTCTGTAGTATGCACATTGTGTGTAACACATTTGCGCCAACTGGCAGAAGTTTGCATCAGCTGATGTTTGGGGTGTTCTTTACAAAAGCCTTAAACATAGTCACAAAAAAATACATGATATTGATGAGATTGTTGTCATTAATAAGCCATGACTGATGTAAAATGGTTGTATTTATTATAGAGACTATTGTGAAATTGCTAACTGATGCAATATTTATAATATTAGCAAAGTAATATTGATGTCAAAAACTATAAAGTAAACCAGTAGTTTTCTATAAAATTTGTAAAATAAAATGCTAGCCTTTGTGGTAAAGGCATAATATCCTACTGCCCAGTGTGGGCATTATTGCATTAATTTTTATATTCTCTGTAAAAGCTATTGGTAACATTGCACATGATGTGTATCTACATAAAGAATATATACAGCTTACAGCAGTTGTATGGTGTATTTATTATTGATGCTGATCTTGACATATATTTGAATAAGCAATCAATTAATTACACAGATACTTCTCATGGCAAGAGCTGTGAATGCTTAACGTCCTCCAAACCTTAGCAGAGATTAATTACCTGAATAGGAAATGAGGAGGCTCAAAGGAAACCTGTTCTGTTCCAATGGGAGATCAAACAGTCAAGAGTTACAAAAAAAAAATCTTCAAAGGTCTTATGTTGCAGATGAATATGAGCAGTAAAGTGATTAAGCAGGGTTTAGGACTCAGTAGTGCTTTATGATTGGCACAAGGCGTCACTCAAGTCAAACCAAAGTCACCTTTAGACAAGATTCTACCATAAGTTTAATCTATACTGCTTTAATAATCTGTTGTTTATTTGTGCCATTGAAGCAATCATGTCACATCCTAGAGCCAGTGGACTATTTCTCACCAGAAATCGAAAGGTATAAAAACAGACATTTGTCACAGGATTACGCAAATATGCACTTTGCAGTAACCATATATAATATAAAAGCTGAAATAACACTGCAAATGAATCAAATGTGAAGATCACTTTGAACCACAACAAATGACAATTATAGAAAATGTAAATACGATATCAAAGTGATATTGGAAAATGTACAGCAAAAAAGAATCCCTGGAACTACAAAATATTTTACTGGATACTAAATGATTATTTTCCAACATTCTTTGTAAATTAGAATAAAAGTTTTCTTTGCAGACACAATGAAGTCCACACTGCCCCCCCGTGTTAAAATCTAACATTACAGTTGTAAAAGTGGGAAAGTTTATCAGTTCCATTACACACGTGGACAAAAATGTTGGTACCCTTCGGTCAATGAAAGAAAAACTCACAATGGTCACAGAAAAAACTTTATTCTGACAAAAGTAATAATAAATAAAAATTCTATTAATGTTAACCAATGAAAGTCAGACATTGCTTTTTAACCATGCTTCAACAGAATTATTTAAAATAAACTCATGGAACAGGCCTAGACAAAATTGTTGGTACCCCTAACTTAATATTTTGTTGCACAACCTTTTGAGGCCATCACTGCAATCAGACGATTCCTGTAACTGTCAATGAGACTTCTGCACCTCTCAGCAGGTATTTTGGCCCACTCCTCATGAGCAAACTGCTCCAGTTGTTTCCGGTTTGAAGGGTGTCTTTTCCAGACGGCATGTTTCAGCTCCTTCCAAAGATGCTCAATAGGATTGAGGTCAGGGCTCATAGAAGGCCACTTTAGAATAGTCCAATGTTTTCCTCTTAACCATTCTTGGATGTGTTTTGGGTCATTGTCCTGTTGCAAGACCCATGGCTTGCGACTGAGACCAAGCTTGTCTGACACTGATGTTCCTTGAGCATGGAGTTCACCTTGGATCTCTTTAGAAGTCTTTCTGGGCTCTTTTGTTACCATTCGGATTATCCGTCTCTTTGATTTGTCATCGATTTTCCTCCTGCGGCCACATCCAGGGAGGTTGGCTACAGTCTCATGGATCTTAAGTTTCTGAATAATATGTGCAACTGTAGTCACAGGAACATCTAGCTGCTTGGAGATGGTCTTATAGCCTTTACCTTTATCATGCTTGTCTATAATTTTCTTTCTATTCTCCTGCGACAACTCTTTCCTTCGCTTCCTCTGGTCCATGTTGAGTGTGGTACACACCATGTCACCAGACAACACAGTGACTACCTGAAGCCCTATAAATAGGCCCACTGACTGATTACAAGATTGTACACACCTGTGATGCTAATTAGTGCACACACACCTTGAATTAACCTGTCCATTTGGTCACATTATTTACAGTCTTTTCTAGGGGTACCATCAATTTTGTCTAGGCCTGTTCCATGAGTTTATTTTTTTAAATAATTCTGTTGAAGCATGGTTAAAAAGCAATGTCTGACTTTCATTGGTTAACATTCATAGAATTTTTATTTATTATTACTTTTGTCAGAATAAAGTTTTTTCTGTGACCATTGTGAGTTTTTCTTTCATTGACCGAAGGGTACCAACATTTTTGTCCACGTGTGTATGTCTACCTTGCAAGTGCGGTCTCATATGTACTCTGGAGCTTAACAGCTTATGTCAATGTCCTGAAGCACTGTAGCTACACTAACATCTGTACAATATCATTTTTGAGGGTCTCGAACTCAGATCTCCTTGTTAGTTGACCTGGAAAAACTTCTTGGAATTTTTTATTCTGCTTCATATTGACTCTAGGACAAAAGAACAAAAATAAAAATTACATTTAAAATTGTTCTGAACTTCTGTTGTCTTTGATCCTGTAACATGCTACATCTGACAATATTTAAGTTAATATTTCTTTACAAATGGCTAATACCCATTACATTACCATACAGTGTCTTTTCCTGAAAGACAACATTTTTGTCTGTTTTTTTCATGCATATAATCATTCCTTGACTTGTCATGTGGGTTTGTAGTCACTGAGGCCTCAGCATGGAGAGGAGGACACCTGGTCATAATCGGGGCACTTGAGCAGTGCAGGGTAGCTGGTACTCATCTGGAGGGAAGCTTCACTGGAGATGTCTGAAGGACTGCGTCCACGCGACCAGGCCTCTGGGTGGAGAAACTGTCCCGAGTGGTCTGAACAGTTACTGAGACGAGGCCTGTAGAAACTGGGGTGGCGAGGCTGGTACATTTCCTCTGCTGAGTAACGCTTCATGAACAGGTAGACTGACATGACGCCTGCACTCTGTAGAAAGAAAGAAGCACTCAGTAAATGTGAAAAGATACCTACTAAATAATCTCATCTATACATTTACAATTTGGTTTCAAACTAATTCTCACATTGTTTTTCACTTTCACAACATGTCATTATTTTACAAAATAAATAAAACTTGCCACAAAATTATTGAAGACACAACAATGCGTGTGATCCATTTACTGTACTTGTAGTTCCAGATTGCTACCACTGGATGGCAGGAGATATATAATTCTAAATAAATCATGCAGCAGCAACGCCACAATGTCACCGTACATAAAGAATAAAGTAACAGTAAAGATACAATTATAATAATGTCACCTCAGTGAGCAGGAAAGAGATGGCAGCAAATGCAAAGGACCAGCCATACTTATAGGAGAAATAGGTCTCACTGTTCTTGGTCCTGTTTAAAACTTCATCATTTATACTGGAAATGTACAGCACTAGACCCACCACCAGAGCCAGTCCTGACACAATGAGAAAAGACAAAAGATTAGACAAAAGGAAGAGCGTGACAACAGTGAACAGAACAATAGGTACCTGAGAGTATAAAGAAGATCCCAGAGACAAACGCCAAGATGGTGCGGTGTGGACGAACATGTCCAATGTTGTTGAGGACAAAGCCAATGAACATGAAGAACAGGCTGACGAGTGGGAAGGGAGTGGCTGAGCGGATCATCTCTGAATAGACAGAGAAGAAGAACAAAGCTCAAAACATACAGGTTTAGACAAGAATGTAAGGATTAATTAAGTAAGTCATTAATCTTTCAACATTTAGACCACATCTGCTTCTGAGGAGAAGGAAACCGTGGGCAAAGTTGACTACATGACACTGATGAACATCTGGGGTTTGCTAAATTTGAGGTAAATGGATAAGTGCTTATTGCAAGCCTCTCTGTCTGAAGTGGATTTATCCTTCAGGACAGATTTGACATTGAGCTCCACAGAAGGACTTCAACAGTGAATTGTCTGTGAAGAGCTATTAAGTATTCTTGAGAGCAGTGGGGTTGAAATATCAGAGCTGGGATCACTCAGACTAATATGTCTGGCTACTCTCATTCTCAGGAAAGCAAGTTTCCTAACAGGGAACATATGCTGCTACTGTAAACTGAAGCAGAATAGTGGTAGGTTCGTTTGTTGGTACTCACTCAGCACATTAACAGTGGACTCTGATGTCAGCTGGACATTCATGGGCATGATGTACTCAATAGTAAAACAGTGACCAGTCTCATCCCCTAGAAAAGCACAAAATATGTAATCAATATTTCAATCCTCACAGTTTACAAATAACTAACTCCAACAGAAAATTAAATAAAATTAAATAAAAGGGGCCATGTGACAAAGCAGGCAGCTGATGAGGGAGCAGGTGTTCAGGTGAAGGCAGGTGGGAGGTCATGTGATGGAACAAGTGCCAACACAGTTGAATAGGAAAAGCACAGAGAAACAGACAAAAATGTACTTACACGGAATAAGAAATGTGTGCATCACAACACTTACACTGCCCAGCGGTTTACTGGCCATTGTCCAGGGTGCTTCACATCTTACATAGAAACTTACACTGGGTTTATTAATGCAGCAGTGCACCAGCTGCTACTGTTACTGGCTAATTTTGAGCCATGATGAGATGGCATCTGTTGCTAAAGACTTGCTGCTGTATATCTGAGTGTGTGTGTGTATAAACTGTATTCACAATTTGTTATGGAGTCTTCTGTCTCCTTTCATTCTGCCTCTTGATTTCCACACTTGCTCATGTCTCTTTCTCTCACACAGATGAAGTCATTGTGAATGACAAACAGTGTGAATGTCAATGCTGGCAAATGCACTGACGATATGTCACTGTGACACAAGGAGCTCCGAGCAGCTGCTACATTTAGATGGCCTGAAACATCATCAACATTTTCATCAGTTACAGTGTTTCGATTGAATGGTCAAATAATGTTGACATGATAGAATATTATGAGATGTTAAAAGCTCTATATTTATGTGAGTGATCAATGCTGGTTAGTCAGTAACATGGGTCCCAGTCTCCCTGCAGCAAATGCAGAATGTTCACATCTGGTATCCTATATTCACTTTCACTTTTATTATGGGTTCACAAGATTTCAAATATGTAAAAACTTGCAGCAGCCAGCCATATGGGTGTTTGTTAGCTCAGTAGATCAGGTTAATGTTGTAATGTTAACTTACAGAAAGTATGCAAATCTCTTACTTTCTTATTACTTCTAATTTATGAAACGCAAAAATCACTAACCGACCAAGAAGCAGACTCTCCACAAGCCTGAATGCAGCGAGGTCTTGATCTCAGTGGTCTGATTGACTGGCGTGATGACTCCCTCCTCCAGATACAGCCAGTAGTCTGTACTCACAGACACTCCGAGCAACCCCAGGCCGCTGATTGCAAAGACACTGCTGAGCAAAGTCAGAGCCTTTCTGCTGCAAGCGCTCATAGTAAAGGCAGAAAGAGGTTCTGGCAGTCACGGGTAAAAACGTCAGACAATTCTGGAGGAGAATAATAACAAAAATGTTAGGTTAACACAACTGAGTTAGCCACAAAGCAGTCTCAGGTTTAAGGAGGAATTATTATTTATTCTATTAAAGGAGGAATTTTGTTGTTAAATGGTTGTAGCTGAGACAAGGGAAATTTTCCAAGTTTAAAATTCCTATCTTTTCAATAACTCCAGAGATTTAGGAAGTCAGGTTTGTTCATCAGCATGGTTACTACCAATCAATAACGTCTGTATGTAGTCTTCGGTGTAATTCTAGACCAAATCAATCACTGGTTTTCTATATTTAGACAGCAGATAAAAATAGAACAGTTCATGTTTCCAGTAAATGTATTTATACCCTTTGACCCTTGTAGACATGACATTAGATGCACATCGACTCACGTAAGGTGCAGCGATGCAAGAAATAATGGAGTGTGGCCATAATAAACGAATGCAAGACTCTAGTCTGTCTGAGAGGCATGTGTTGGGGCCTACTACTGTTAATTCAAATGCACACATTATCCCAAATCTAGACATTTTTATGGCAGAAATCCCAGGGGAAGCTGGCAGCTAGTGGCCCATTTACAAGGTATAACTTAACTTCATTTGTAGTGACATTGTGATGATTTTAACATTATCTATAGGTTATGAATGATCTAGGCTGAAATAGTGAGAGGAGTCAGCTAAAAGGCAAAAAGAGCATCTGCTTAGAGAAGTTTCAATAAAACATGCACAAGTACAAGAAAACAAAATGGTGAGCTTTCTAACTTTAAAAAAACCAATAGAAATATTTTGCACATTTGCTTAACAGCATGACATCCACTGCAAACCAGTTACGTTCACATTATGTGATGACCTACAATGTTCAAGAAAGTCTATCCAGTCTTATGCATTATGGTCACATTTGTTTTCAAACCACTCAGTAGTAAATACTAATACTCTTACATCAATATTAAGCTGAATTTACAAAATCCGTCGATAATCAGTAGTTTCACAGGACAGCCTGGTGCCTGGAGTGTCCTTGTCACCGAAGCATGTCTTTCAGATGAGTCGAATGTGGCTTAAAGGAATAGCTTATTTTATTTTCTTTTTTATAAAGATTAAATTTAAATAGCCTACAGTTTTAATATAGAGGCTCAGTCAGCTTACTTTGTGCTTACCTTTGTGCAAGTCTCGCTGCTGTCAGTCACTCCTTCAATTCGAGCAAATATCGCAGAAAAAGTTGACTAAATAAGAAAAAAAATTAAATGTATAGACGAGTTCCTACACAGCCGCACATCAACAGGAATAAAGTGCGAGAGATGAGTCTGGTCCCGGAGCCACAAGCGGTATCTAAAGCTGCGGGGGCGGGAGAGGAGGAGGAGAAGGTTCAGCCATGGATGTTTCAGCACGCGGACAGCTCCTCTGGCGGGAAGATAGGAACAGAGGCACGCTGGGTGATGTAGTTCAAACAGACAGATTCACTTAGGAGTTTTAACTGACCATAATTGTTAAGCATCGACTCGACATTTATACCAGAGCATGGGTGCAGATGGCACTGGGGACGGGTTCTGACCCATAACAAATAAATTAATTAGCGTTTCGTTCCACTATACATTAGCCCGCTGCAGCCGCTCTAGTAATATAACTTCGCGTTCGCGGAAATGAATTGGACTTTCCTTCACTAAAGCACAATAATAATCTAACAGTCACCATTATTTTGTACCACGCTCTCACTACACACTGTTCTGTTGTCAATGAACACACACGTTTGACGTTCTCTCTGTGTGCGTGTTACAAGCATAGACATAATATACGTATTATACGTATACGTATATATACGTATATTATGTCTATGGTTACAAGCGGCTACGACTCCTGATCCCAGGGTCCTACGAGGACCTGGTAGCTTCCTCAATTGTGCCTGTAGTGGTAACGGTAACCATAGTGACCTTATAGTATAAGGACGATAGTAAAAGGCTTATACTTTCGTCTATGACTAAGTAGCTGGTTTTTCCAGACTTTTACGAACTGTAAAAACTGTCAAACAATCACCTCGTTTTTTTTTAAACAATGTAAGTATCTTGTTTGCCTTTCCCAAATGTGACAAGCTAATGACAATAAGCGTTTGCATCAAACACAGTGAATGAACATAAAGAGAATTGGTTGGATAAAAAAAAATTATTGTCAAGAAATAATAGTTTTATCTGAACTTTCAAAATTAAATTAGGATCCTGGTATAACATTATAATCTACTGTAGCCTACTGTACTTTATAGGTTTACTGAGGTGTATTGTGTTGTGTAGTGCTAAGTTTGTCCAAACAACAAATAAAGGCCTACATAGGCTTTTTACATCCTCTTATAGCTGGAAACTATGTTTATGGCACGGAGGATATAGATCATGTTTATAAAATCATGTTTATGCTTGTTTATGCTTTTAAATTATGGGCAATGGACTCTTAATGAGTCACAGATTATTTGAAAAAGCTATTTCTAATAAATAAATTAAAACAAATAGTTTGAATTTTTCTTAGACATTTCAAATAATAAACAAAGGCCTTTTTTTTTACCTTTGTTCATTGTTTTTTAATCTATAATGTCAAATAGAAATCCCAAAATGACTTTTTAGTGCAAACCATTAACCCAATTAACTACAGTACTTCAGCACTAGTTCTAATTAAAGTTCAACACTCCAGCTCCGTCTGCCGCCTCATGCCTCGCAGGTTAAGATCAGCTGTTAGTATGTTACCACCACCCCTTGCTCGCAGAAACCAGCAACAAGGTAGCTGCGTTGGGCATAAAAAAATACCGCCGTCTTGATCACCGCCAGGCCTGCGCCACCGCACGATATGGCGCTATAATTGAGTTAAAGTCATTTGCTGACAGCTTGGTCCGCCCCCCCAGTTTAAAAATCCCATCTGCTCCACTGACATATTGTCCCGGTTTTTAACGCTAACTGTACGGGCAAGTGCGCAGTTATTGATCCCTGCTTCACACGGGCCCTCGGAGTTACCCAGCACCTGGTGCGTGAGGATGATTTTAAAAGGGCAACATAAATGCGTCTTCCTAAATCAGTAGCCCTTCTGTGGTGGTGCTAACAGTGTACACTTCATGGGGACTGGATTAAAATGGTTAAATGAGCCTTTATTAAATGCTTTACAGGGTTGTGTAGATTATTGCTCATATCAACCCGTTCAGAAGGAAAAATAAATAATGGAACTATTATTAGTTCAACTGTAGGCCTATCACTGCTCTGTGGTTAAAGTAAGAATATTCAAATTTACAGTGTTTTGTAAATAAGCCCAATGCTTTTCTGAGGAAGTGCCAATCAAGAACGTAGCGATGTCATCGTAGAACGGTCCATATGTGACATCAGACAGAAGCTTTGAGTAGAAGACAGATCTGATAAATCACACAACTTGAGACGGCGACTGACCAAGACACACAGATATTTACTGAGCATTTACGAGAAGCAAAGACTGAAGGAAGAAAGAATGATGAAAGAGACCATGGAGGACATGGAGAAGAAGTGGCTAGAGAAGGAGAAAGCCTTCCTAGAGCGTGAAAAGCAAATGCTTTCTAAACACCATCTTTATAAGAAGCTACTTCTTAGACATAAAAAGGAAATTGAGGAGACTTTGGCGAATTGGGACGAAGACGAAAAAGAGCATGAAGAAAAGGAGGTCAACAATGAGACCCAAGGAGAGAAGATCACAACAACTGAACCTGGGTGTCAAAGTGAACCTGCCAAGAGTCAGGTAGGAGACCACATGAATTTTGAGATGGACAGCGAGACCCAGACTACAGAGTCTGAAGGTGAAACTCTGGTGTGTGACAATGAGACCATCACCCCATCACTTGAGTGTGAAGCCATTGAGTCACAAGGTGAAGAGTTGACTGAGACTGAAACAGAAGCCACAGTAGATCAAGTGGACTGTAAGATGGAGGACTTTATCACAGAAGAGCCACCAGTCAACCTCCCTGATGAACTGACTGATTCTCCACCTCTGGAAACTGAAATCACCAATACACCGCTTGAAACTACTGTCAACGAAGTGGCCCAATCTGGGGAAGCCCAGGCCAACACTGAGCCCCTGGAGCCTGAGATAGTGTCAAGTGAGAACCAAGAAAAGGTTCAAGAATCTGACATCCAGGACAAGACGGTCATCAGTCATTATGAAAAATATTCTCTGTTGACTCTGGTGTGTGAGAATGAGATCTCCCCATCACTTAAATGTGAAGCCATTGAGTCACAGGATCAATTGACTGAGACTGAAATTGAAGCCACAGTAGATCAAGTGGACTGTAAGATGGAGGACTTTATCACAGAAGAGCCACCAGTCAACCTCCCTGATGAATCGACTGATTCTCCAGTGACACCTCTGGAAACTGAAGTCTCCAATACACCGGCTGAAACTACTGTCAACGAAGTGGCCCAATCTGGGGAAGCCCAGACCAACACCGAGCTCCTGGAGCCTGAGATAATCTCAAGTGAGAACCAAGAAAAGGTTCAAGAATCTGAACACCAGGACAAGAAGCCCATCAGTCAGTATCAATTATTACTTGAATTCTTACGGAAAAGGAATGCTCAAGCGGCCCTAGAAGACTCAGAAAAGAAATCCTCTGACAAACAGGACAAGAAGCCCATCAGTCATTATAAAGGATCTTATCAATTATTACTTGAATTCAGACGGAAAAGGGATGCTCAAGCGGCCCTAGAAAACTCAGAAAAGAAATCCTCTGATCGCACAATTGTCATCCCTGAGACCCAGACTACAGAGTCTGAAGGTGAAACTCTGGCGTGTGACAATGATACTGTCACCCCATCACTTGAGTGTGAAGCCATTGAGTCACAAGGTGAAGAGTTGACTGAGACTGAAACAGAAGCCACAGTAGATCAAGTGGACTGTAAGATGGAGGACTTTATCACAGAAGAGCAACCAGTCAACCTCCCTGATGAACTGACTGATTCTCCACCTCTGGGAACTGAAATCACCAATACACCGCCTGAAACTACTGTCAACGAAGTGGCCCAATCTGGGGATGCCCAGGCCAACACTGAGCCCCTGGAGCCTGAGATAGTGTCAAGTGAGAACCAAGAAAAGGTTCAAGAATCTGACATTCAGGACAAGACGGTCAGCAGTCATTATGAAAAATATTCTCTGTTGACTCTGGTGTGTGAGAATGAGATCTCCCCATCACTTGAATGTGAAGCCATTGAGTCACAGGATCAATTGACTGAGACTGAAATTGAAGCCACAGTTGATCAAGTGGACTGTAAGATGGAGGACTTCATCACAGAGGCTGATCCACAAACAAAACCTGAATCCACGCCTGAAATCGTGGATTTCAAGGATGAGTCAGTCCAAGACTCTGTGTCTGCCAGCAAGAACCATGGCAAATGGAGGAGAATTCGAAAAGAAGGAAGACAAAGGCCAGAGACAGGTGGACAAAAAGCGGAAAGAAACAAAAAAAGAACCAAAGAAAAAAGAGGGGAATTCGGAAAATAAGGAAGACAAAGACCCGGAGAAGGTGGAGGAAATGTGGAAAGAAACAGAGAGCGGTTGAAGAAGTTGAAAAGACAGACTTCAAAGAAGACACCATCCAAGTCACCATTCAAGCCCAAAGAAGTGTCCCTTCTGCCCGGGTTCAAGAAGAAACCTCTGAGGCTGAAGGTGGGACCTTTGTTGTCAACACTCAACCAACCATGTAAATGTAAATGTAATGTAAATATCAATGTAAATATTAATGTAAACGTAAATGTTATTGTAAATGTAATGTAAATGTAATGTAAATGTAATGTTAAATATCAATGTAAATATAAATGTAAATATGTACAAAATTTATCGTTGTCGTTTAATTCCTGTTTTTCCTGATGGATGGATGAAGGTTTAAAAATATGATTGTTGCTATGTTATTGTCCTGCTGAGTTGGCCTGGACCTGGACCAGACAACCATATTGTCAGTAAACCAATAATCACAGCAGTTCAACTGGCTATGATTCACTGCCAGACACAGCGCTTCTCACACACTTCTTCATAAGGAAAGTAAAATAAAGGAAGGGCACAGATTTGAGAAGTATAGTTTTATTTGGTCAACACTAAGCTCTGTTCTTGTTTTGGGGCACAGCTAAAAGCATGAGAGGGGTCCAATTAGAAGTTTTTGCCCAACCAGACCAGTGTGGAATCTTCTAAATTTGAACTGGGGTCAGAAGTTAATGAATACTTTTAATTACAAACACCAATATGTTTTAATAATTCACTGGGAATTAATAATCACTTTCTATATAATGTCAACCACATTTTAGGTGTTGGGGAATATTAGAGTCACGCACAAAAAGATCTGCTGAAGACACTCAGGACATTTTAAACAGGATTTTTTTTTTTTTAACCATCAACACTGGCCTGGAAACAGTTTAACACTCACAGTGTGGTTCTTTAAACATTCAAGTCTGGCCATGCTTCCACAGGGAGAGATTTATAAAGGCTTCAACAGAGTCACTACAAATGCAACATACAATAACTACTACAGATATTCAGCCTCGAGACAAGGCCTGGAGTTGATCTGTCCATATCTATGATCAGATCAACCAGACTAGGGTCAGAATTATCAGAGAATAGTTCTTTTGTTCAAGCAACAGCCTCGGACGAGAATGGCATTTCATAAAGTGGGTAAACCGACACTAAAATCTGACTGCTCAATATCCAGGCCAAAAGTTAAGATATAGGCTACTGACACTTGAACTTTCCGTTTTACTTTTTGTTAAGATCAAGGTCAAGGTCAAGGTGAACGTTATTTGTAAAGCTCATTTAAAACAACCCCTGCTGCCCAAAGTGCTTTACAGGCTTAGCACCTAAAATATAATTCATTCATTCATTCATTTTCTACCGCTTTGTCCCGTTAGGGGTCACGGGTGACTGGAGCCTATCCCAGCAGCTTTGGCCTGAAGCAGGGTACACCCTGGACAGTGGCCAGTTAGTTGCAGGACAGACATTTAGACATAGACAGTGACATACAACCATTCACTCTCACATTCATTCACTAGGGACACTTTAGAGTTGCCAATTAACCTATACATGCATGTCTTTGGACGGTGGGAGGAAGCCGGAGTACCCGGAGAGAACCCACAGTAACACGTGGAGGACATGCAGACTCCTCACAGAAAGACCTGAGTCGGCCGAGAATGAGGCAGGCTTTATGCTATGCGTTGTTTCTCTGATTGGTTATATGTTATTTAAAATTGTGTCAGTCCAGAGGCTGTTTAGTTTGTGCCCATTGGTTTTGCCTCCTGGAAATTCAACTCAAGTCCACAGAGCCAAGACAAGTCTTTTGTTTAGAAAACCAGTTGGTGGCTGGTCTCAATTTCTCTATCCCACTAGCAATGCCAAGTGTCAATATGAAGGGTCAATATGAAGCTTAATGCAGCATATGGTCTATCTATTGTTCAATTTCATCTAACCTTTCCATAGAATGATTTCTACCACCAAAGCACAGTTACCCTGAGCATTCAAGTCTGTCAGATAGTTCCTGACAGCTTAACTTCTCTTTCATAAGTCCCTTAATAAGATGACTTTATTGTAAAGAATCATACAGTAATTCATACATCATCATGTCTCTCATGATAGTATAAGGACGATAGTAAAAGGCTTATACTTTCGTCTATGACTAAGCAGGTGGTTTTTCCAGACTTTTACTAACTGTAAAAAAATGAAAAAAAACAATCACTTGTTTATTTTTTTTTTTACTAACTATGTAAGTATCCTATGCTTGCTGACTTTACCAGATGTGGCAGAATATTTTGTTATGGGGAATAGCTAATGTGACAAGCTAATGACAAAAAGCTTTTGCATCAAACACAGAGAATGGTTAGATAAAACAATTTATTGTCAAGAAATAATAGTTTTATCTGGACTTTCAAAACGAAATTAGGATCCTGGCATAACATTATAATCTACTGTACTGTACTGTATAGGTTTACTGAGGTGTATTGTACTGTATTGTGTGGAGCTAAGTTTGTCCAAACAACAAATAAAGACCTACAGTACATAGGCTTTTTTACATCCTCTTATAGCTGGAAACTATGTTTATGGCACGGAGGATATAGATCATGTTTATAAAATCATGTTTATGCTTTATGCTCTTAAAATATGGGCAATGGAAAAAATATATAGTTCTTAACGAGTCACAGATTATTTGAAAGAGCTATTTCTAATCAATAAATTAAAACAAATAGTTTGAATGTTTCTTAGACATTTGAAATAATGAACAACTAGTGTAGTTTTAGCCAGAATCCTAAAGAATATGTTGTATTTCACATTGTTGTGAAAATCTAGTGGGGGTTAACTAGAGGGTTAACTGAAATTATAAGATTAAAAATGTCAACATTGTCCTCCTGCGCCACCGCACGTTATGGCTCTATATCTAATTGAGTTAAAGTCATTTGCTGACACCTTGGTCCGTCCCCCCCAGTTAAAAAATCTCATCTGCGCCACTGTCCCAGAGCTACTTTGAAAGGACAGTTAGAACATATAGGACATATAGATGTGGGTTATTATTATATAGACTTAGCTAATTTATAAGTAGCTGGACTTTTGTGTATGTTGTGGCTCATTATTTTACATATAGCATGTTTAAAGTTGATTCACAGCCAAGATTCACACATAGCATCTTGATATCTTATACTTTATTTTGTATACACAGTATCCATCATAGCACAATTAACAGAGGAACAAGAAGAATCAGGATAACAAAAGCAGGGGCAGTTGAAAAGAAAACACAAACATCCCTGTGGTTCTGTAATTACAGCCTGTAGTGGTATTGTACCCTGACTGGCCTAACGTTTGATTATCTCCGTCATGGGTCCAAAGATTATCCTTTCTGCGCCAATACCAATTCTCAATGTGAGACATGTAAACATTCAGTTTTCACTTAACCTTTAAAAATATTATTTTGGTCCAGATGTGACAGTCATAGCATCAAGTGCAAGTTGAGAAACTACATCAGGGAGATTAATAAACATTCCTCAATTTGGCAGTTTTATAAAGCTGTATTGTTTGTAGCTTTGTGTGCCTCAAGATAGCCGTCTCTAAAACACAACATGTAATACTTAACTGGAAACAAAGAACCCAGTATGGCACCAGTCAACAAAAGCCAACAGAAGCATTTATACACTGTTTTTCATTGTTTATAATTCAGCTCTTAAGCCAAACGGTGGGCTACATGAAGCAAGTAGGAAGAGATGAGGTGCAGAAAAGCGTACAATACTTGCTGGACGAGTCTCTTGCAGGTGGGGAACTCCATACTCCACACCAGGGAATTTCTGTATCATGCAAAGGTTGTTGTCATGCTTAGATCAGGCCTCGCCGCACGCATGCACACAATACACACAGGAGAAAAGACAGCTCTGGAATCTTCATAACAGTAGCAAAGTTATGAGTTCAGTTTGTTACAGAAGGAGGCAGTCCTGAGACGACCAAGGCAAAAGGGCATTCAATTACGGTGACGCACAGAACGTGCTGCATATTCTCTATGACACAGTAGTAGAAAACAAAGAATAGATAGTGGAAATACATATAACAAGGTTCGCAGATACAAAGCTACCAAAGATTCTGCCAAACAGTTTGTCTCTTTTGGGGTCATCTAAACATAGAAATGTTCAAATTGTCTAAGGTAGTAAAAGCACATTCAGTTTGTAGTATAAAATCTGCACTTTCTTTTTGAAATATATTTACAAAAAAAGGGTTGACATACTAAAGAGGGTAAACATCTCTCTGGATGTAAATGTTCTGTTAAGCAGAAACATAAAACAGAAACATCTTTAGGGACAATTTTAGAATAAGACTTTTTAAACATACAACAATAATATATTAACATAGTGTATATCATAATACTAACCTTTACATTGATACCAGACGTGTACTGCATCCTAGAGTCTACTGCTCATACAGAGTCAGAAAAAAAGCATGCAACAGAGAACTGCGTTGTGCATATGGAGATAGCATCTTTAGACTTAAATCAAAACACTGTCTCTTTGAACCACATTTTTCTGACCCTATACTGTACTTCTGCAGCCACCCACAACATACACTGCTGGTTTACCGTAAGCATGATGTGCATCTGTAAAGAACAGCTCAATGTCCTAGCAAACAACCACAATATAAATTCTCTCAGGGCTTTATATTGTTTTGACAGAAGGAAAAAAAGAAAACAATACAAGGACGCTGGAAATGCTTTGATCCACTTATACTTTGGCACTCGTGTATCGTGTAACAGTTATAAACTATAACATTGTGGGTGAAGAAATCCAACCTATAGGATGGAGCAGTTTAGAAGTAGTCGAAGCTTGGAAAGAGCAGAAATACTATATGTGCTGTTTGTGATATTCATTGTAGCTTGTTTATAAGAAAAACAGCATTAGGAAAACAATCAGACACAATTATGCACGGGAAAAGATCGTAGGAAAAACAGAATCAAGAAAATAATATTCAATGAGAAAAGTGGCTGAATAGGATGGTGGTTAAGAAAAGCCGCGCTGATTAGACACAAATGTTGATACGTAACAAAAGGTTTGTAAAGGATGTTCATGGCAGATTTTGTTGTTTTGGAAAGGTCCTCGTTCAACAGTCCAGGTATTTTCTTCTCATACCACACTGTGCAGTGACGGATGGAGAAACTGAGGGTTGATGTAGGAGAAGCCTGCAAATTCGTTCTGGTCGATGTTGGCGATCACCAGCTGGTCCGGTGGGGTCAGCACAGGCTGGGTACGTGTAAAAAACTTGTCAAAGTTTTCAGCCCCCTTGCCACACTGAAAAGAGATCAGAAATGCGTTAGATGTGTAGGACAATCATTATTTGTGTGCTCTGTGGCTTATAACTTGAAAGGTAGGGCTTTTGATCATGATGCTTTAATTGAATGAAAGCTTTTTAACGCTCCCAGAGGGAAGGTGCAGGGCAATGTCGAAGCCCAGTAGAAGTTGTAATTAGATTGGGGCATCTACAGCGGAGGTCATTACATCAGTGTGGTGCATTGCTCTGGGGCTGTCTTGTGCGTCAAGCGACTGAATATAGTAAAAGTACAAAGCTGTATTGTCGACCTATCAGGTTGGGTTGATGTAAATTTACAAATTGAGCCTCAGATGGAGACTTTTGCCTGTGAGACCACTTGGTGACGCAGTATATGAGCTCATAGTGCCCAAAGCCAACTGAATGAATCCACATTTAGTTGTGTTTCCTAATCTCTCTCTCTCAGTATGAATGGAGACAGATACATCCGCTACGTAACCATCCATTTACTGTGGCTGTAGTGTAGACAGTAAGGGATCTCTGCTGTTAGGGAGCTATTTTTAATGGTCGAGAGCAGCACTTGTGATTCCTGAGGCGCAATGGGCAGAGAAAGGATGAAGGGCGCAGAGACGAACAGAAAAAGGAGAGTTTGTGGTGACAGGAGAAGGCTGAGGTGTCAGGAGAGTGGGGGTAAGTGTCAGTGACAAAAGGGCTGGTGGCTGCAGCTGGCTGTACTGAAAATATCAGTGTCTGAAAACAAATGGACATTAAAAAATGCTCATTGGTAGCTTTAGAGGAGTACAGAGGAATTCTTTAACACAGCAGAAAAATACAGGGATAAAATAAAAAGCATGTTACACACCACTTTTGGTTTAAATGGTGGCTGGATCTCTCTGTTGGCGAGGCGGTCCCAGTCGATGCGTCTGAAGAAGGCCTGCTCCCTGATGTCCCTCTCACCCTCTGGTCCACAGCCCAGACGTTTCGATGGATGCTTGGTCATCAGCTGAGGCAAGACACACAGACACAATGGCTTTGAAGTAAACACTAGGCTTCATAGTTTTTAAATTACAGTCATTTACAAAAATATATATGTGTTTTCCAACAAATGCTTTAAAACCACAATAAAGATCCAGGACCATCTCTTTTTGGGGAGTGAATGAGATTCTTTGTAGTCTAATGGCACACATTATGTTATTTTATAATACATCCAGGTAGCGGTGTTTTTGAATGACTCAGGCTTCAACCTAATTGAATCTACTCCAGTGTGAAAACTCTGACTGAAAACTCATTTCCTCGTGGGTAAATAATAATGAACAGGCATGACACCTCGTCCATGTGATAATATCACAAAGGCCCAGGTGGGACGACAAAGCAGGTGTGTACCAAAATAGACCAGTGTCTCTCTGGTGTATAAAGCTGCAAAACTAAACACAACTTGATAAAAAATAAGAATAAGGTCTATAAATGTAGCAGGGTCAAAAAACATTGTATGGGACTGACCCCTTTGCAGATGGACACAGCTTCTTTAGACATGGACTTGGGGTAGGACACGTTGTGCTCCATGATGGACTGGAAGAGCTCATCCTCGTCCTCTCCATCAAAAGGTGGCTGGAGAGGGACAAAAGTGACAGACTTTAAGACACCAGAGAAACAGGTTACATTATGCTTTTATAATTTATGGAACACGTTACCTGTCCTGCCAACATCTCATACAGAAGCACTCCATAGGCCCACCAGTCCACTGACTTTCCATAGGGCTGGTATGCTATTATCTAAAAACAACAAAACATTTACACTATACACTATAATAACTGTAGAAATATTACAATGTGTTAAAATGGTTATTACTTTCAATCTTCTTCCAATAATATTCTGGCACACTTTAGAATTATATACAAAGCTAAGATAATTGGTGTGTTTTCTCAGAACTCTACCAAAATTGACATTAGATACAGCCAGCTATTTTGAGGTAGAATACAATGGGACTGTTCTCCTACCAGCCAATTTGCCGCCCATCTTGTTACGCCCCCACACACATATGCAGATAGAATATAATACTAATCATCCAGACAATCTCACAATGAGAGACATTGCAGCTGCACTTTTAAAATGTTCACAGTTCACAAAGGAGCAATTAGACGCTTCACTTTTGGCATATACAGTATATATCTGGAGAAGATATGTTTATATTATAGATGTTTATAATACATCCAGGCAGCGTTACCTATATACAGGTACTGTTATGAGGTTTATAACACTTACCTGTGATTTTTCAGGAAAATATTGGGTTTCTTTTATCATATCAGGAGGTGAGCACCAATATAAATATTCAAATATATTAAGGACATTTTTTAGGATAATTTTTCTTTTTTGTTTCACATTTCACAGTCATATAATTTAGAAGTATTACAGATAATATAGTATGTATTTTTTTTTATGTGTTGCCATCACCTGGACTTATGACAGTTCCTCTCTTTGGTTTAAACTCCACACCTACAGCAATCTAAGAGGTTCAAAACACCCACTTGGTTTGTGAAAAGATTTTATTCCAGGTCATTTCTTATTTAGAAAACTACTCGGAACTTCCGGGAAGTAATGGGAACCCTGACAGATAACCCAACAAATGCTTAGTCAATCACCAACTCGGTGTAGTGTAAAGATAAGCCTCACTTGTGTGTGCCTCACCTCTGGGGCGATGTAGTCTGGTGTGCCGCAGAATGTGCGAGTGATCATGGCTTCGTACATGTTCTCTTTGCACATGCCAAAGTCTGCAATTTTGATGTGGCCTTCGGAGTCCAGCATCACGTTGTCAAGCTTCAGATCCCTGCAGCAGAGTCAAGTCTTGACATGCAGGTATATGACAAATGACTGTGTTGCCATTTTCTTTGTGTCCTGTTGTTAGCGTCACATGAAGAGTCCTGAGAAACATCATCTACATATAGAGTGCCATGTCACAGCCAAATGTCATTTCTCTCTTGTGGCACTTATATGTGTCTCAGAATAACCCCAGGACGCCAAATTTAGGGAAGAAATAAAGAAATAGACTTTAGCCAAAGCATTGAAAGGAGCTACGTGATTTTAGTTTATTTGGTTTCTTCATCAAAAATTGTGTTAATTTGGTTCATGTAATAACTTGGTTTTGTCTATGAACGTATCCTTTTGTCTTTTCTTGGTGCTATTCTCTTGACTTTGCGCCACTCCTTTACTCCTTATGTATTCATATTCAGTTTATCTTCCGACAACTGCCTGTCTCAATGAGTCATATGAGTCACTCCGTACCATCAGTCAAACACATATTTGTTTCCACTTGCCTGTAAATGATTCCCCTTCGGTGCAGGAAAAATAACCCGACGGCAATCTCTGCAGCATAAAACCTGTGAAACAAAAAAGAGGTGAGTTAATAAACATTTACACCAAAAGACCCTTTCTTTGATATATTTGTTTGATTCATAGTGCTTTTACAATATTAATAGTGAATAGTTTATACATACAAAAGTTGCTTATCCACAATACCTCAAGCATTTGAATGCAACACCAAAGCTAAGGGCTATTGATGTATTTTTAATAATGTTCTGCACAACAACAAAGGGGAAAACAATTCTAGCTTTTAAGCTTTGCAGTGTGTAAGATAACTCAGACATAATGTAGTGCATGATTAGGACTGTCCTTACACTGCCTGTGGTTCTTTGAACTTGCCCATGCGCTGGATGTGATACATAAGATCGCCTCCGTTGATGTATTCCATTACAAAGTAAAGTCGGTCCTGAAAACAAAGAGGATTAAAAAAAATAGTTGAATTTTATTCAGACATAAAAATGCATCAAGTAGTTTAATCAGGTTTTTACTAAAGATTCCTTGAGTCACCCTGTCTGCGCACAAAGCATACGTCACTGCCGACTTGTGGAGCTTTGCATTCATAGGTGGTCTCTGCTCTGTATCATTTATTCTGAACAGAGGTGAGGGAATAACTACAGGGGAAAGACTGAATGATGTATGATGGCTCACACATACACACAAATATATAGCAGAGAGGATGATAAATGGGCAGTTGTGTAATATATTAGCCTTGTGCGAGTGTTAAAAAGTACACACCACAGTCTGGAAGCAGGAGTGCAGTTGTGTGAGGAATGGTGGCTTGTCTCTCTGAGCCAGCACTCTCTTTTCAACCATTGTACATTCAACGTCATCATCTTGGATAACCACGTCTTTCTTCAAGATCTTGATTGCATACAGCTCCTCGGTAGATTTCATCTCTGCCAGCATCACCTAGAGATGGCAACACAAAGGTCACAAAATGTGGCACAAAAGCACTACTAAAAAAGCACTGTTGAATGTAGCATTAATCCCAGTCCGGACCTTGCCAAAGCTGCCTTTTCCCAGTAGAGCCAGGAAGTTGAAGTCACTGAGTCTGACCCTGTCCATGTTCCCAGAGGGCAGGCTGAACCGCCGATGGTCTGAAGGTGTAATCACTTTTTTACCATGGCCCATCCTGGCTTTCTGTGGTATGAAAAAATGACATTAGAACAGAAAAGATCCAGTCAAGGTAATGGTTCAAATAATGCAGTATTTGCTTAGTGTTCCTGGAGACTCAGAAGTCAACCTGGGTTTTTAATTTGTTGTGTGATAATGATTCCATAAAAAATATTTTTTTTGTATTCATGTAAAAAATATTAGCAAGTGGTTAATTATATTGATTATATTGTTGCATGCCACTATTCAGCCAAGGTAATCTTCAGCTCAAAATCTTTTTACTGCTACTATATATTTGGGGACAGTGTGAGGTAGGCGGTCAGCGGGGGGTGCCAGTCACACAAGAATCCCCGTCGTTATCATGGCAAGCCTGCCAAGCATCTCTGAACAAAAGGGCAATTAAGACCCTGCTAGCTCCCATCAATGCTCGCACCGTTGTCTTTTTCTGTCAGAGAGAAACACTGTCTGGTGGGACACCAAAAAGCAGTTGTCAGGGCAACCATTTTTTACATCTCATTCCGACCACACGCTGAACACCATAATGGTCACAAAGGTAAGTAGATTTGAAACTGGTAGACACATTCACAGCTTCACATTTAGACACTTCTTAAACAACAAACTCACACACCAAATTAATTTCAGCATGATTACTTAACGCTACAATAAAACTGTATAATATGTCCAACCCAGTGTGATTGTGCTGAATAATGTTTTTCATGCCTGTTTTGTGCACATTATGCCACTTTTGTTCCTGTCATACTGGTCAGCACAAAAATGTGTCAATACTTTTCTAAAGTGGTGTAAAATCATTTGAAATACATGAATGACCATACACTACTGTTACAACACAAAGAGACACCAGTATATTTATGTTATTGTGGCATATAACATACAGTACAAACCACACTGGTGTAGATATGTGTAACACTGCCACCAAGTGGAGCCACGTGGCATGCACACAAAAGACTGCATGTGTTATTTAAGATTCAGAGTCAAGAGAAGAAAGTGCCTGTTCATGCGTCATGTCCTAAAGGCCTTCTAGTCTAGACTACAGACTATAGAGGTGGGGACCACGCTTTCAGCCAGTCACAGCAGAGGTGTTGCCGTTTGAGCAGGTGCAGTGTTAGTGGTAAAGAAAATGTCACCATAAATTTACTAACAACAATGCCATCTTGTGTTTGAGAAAGGAAGTACATAATGTTGATACTGCCACACCAACTCCCGTCCCTGCTTTAATTCATCATGTCTATCCTGATCAAAAGCTTCTGTTGAATGTGTGGGGCCTTGCTATATCTACAAGAAATGTGATTTTAAAATTTGTTTCTGTTAAGAGCATAGACAATAGACTGTATAATCCTACAGGCTTTCTACAATAAAGTTGGCAGGATTGTGAGTTTGTTCATATAATGTAATATAAAAGATTATAAAAGATTGCTCTTATACATAGCAATTTGAGTGGTTTGTACTTGTGGCTACAGACTATAAACACTATATCCCACATGCTCTTTATAGAGTTTAGCTCTACTCTACCTTTTTATCTTTAAGGCCATCATGAATTGAACATTCTGTACTTGGGGATCTATCTTTATCATCCATAAACTTAACTCAAGTCTGTCAACTATAGCAAATTTAAAGGCTTGTGACAATGAGAATTTGAGAATTTTGAGAATTTGTTTTTGTCTAGTGTGAACACTGATACAAAAGGCAGGAAAGTTTGTTAGTGTGTCAGTCATCAAAAGAGAAGCACATTTATTTGGAGTGTCTCTTTTGGCCAGTTCCAGATTTACGCTGTTGGAAGCCTTTGTTAGTAAATCAGATTCATTTGTGGAAGTCCAGCAGAGATCCACAAACAATCATTGTCGTAAGTGTGATGCAAGCTGGGAGCATTAGAAGAAAGTACAGAGCAGGCAGGCAGAAGGGCTACCTTCAGATAGTGGATATTTAACTGGCAGGCCTAAAAGAGAGACAAAATCTATTTATTAGTTAGCTATTAGTTGATGTGTGCGCATCAGAGTAGCTGAGGGAAAAAAGTTACACATTACAACTGATTATCCACAAACAGTATAACCATAGAAAACATAGAATAATTAATTTTCTGTGACAGATGGGTGCATCCCTGCATTGCCTCTAGTTTCCACAGCAACTACAAAGCTGCACGCTTGTGTGAAGACATTCAAAGGATAGTCAAGGTCACGGCTTCATGAAGAGAAGCTTAAAAACCAGTAGGAGTCTGTGTCTCGGACTGTGAGGCGATAACAATTACACTGTGCTCACAGTGGCGAGCACACAAAGGCTTGCTCCCATAAAAAGGTTGTTGTACTTTTTTGTAATATTTAATCAACAGCTCCCTGATACTGGCATATTAACAATGAGAATGAGAAGAGGCGCTTGGTGATATAACATAATGCTTTTTGTGGCTGTAGGACACAGACTGGACACTAGAGGGCAGTCGTAAGCTGTTTATCTTCTATAATAATAAGAAGTGGATGTCATTACTGTTACTATAAACCAGTATTTACACACAAAACTTTGCTGCTGCTTTAAAAAAACAAAGTAATAAACTGGACAAAACTTGCCATTTGTTTTGCAGTATATATTGTTCTTGTCTATTTTTTTTAATCTGGGGAACAAATTGGATGGTGTGGACGATTTGATAATAATAACCCTCCTTGACATTTATTCTAGACCTATGTAATGTTACAAACACATCATACATTTGAAAATGGCCCTTAATAAATGAAACCCTTGAACACCAACAGAAAGTGATCTCTCTCCCACTCTGGTGAAAAGTACAAGTGGTGAATAAGGCAGTGTTACCATGGTGATAGGACCGAGGAATACATTTAGTTGAAGTTAACATATAAAAGAGAAAAGCAAAAAAAAAAAAGTTATACATTCTTTGCTGAAATGTGTGCTTTGTCCTCACCTCAAACTTCTGTCGGAGCTCAAGGTTGACGTCATCCACCTCTGGGATGGGAACGTTGTAATACTCTCCCTCTTCTTGGTTCAGCAACTTGTACCTGAGGGAGAAAACACTGCTTGTTCACTACAACACATTTTAGTTGTGAGAGGGAATCACATAATGCTGGACTATATTCACTATATTATCCATGTTTCCTGCTTTGACTCTAGATGTGTCTGCAGTGCACTAACTTAAATAACTAAAGCAGTAGTTGATCAGGCAGCGAATAGGCAAGAGGGCAACGAGCACACAAACATAGCTATGGAAAAGTTATTTGAACTTATGTTTAAGATTGAGCCTGAGGAAATGTGCAACTGCCTAAGCCCTTACAATACAATAAGCTGTTGTTGAAAATTTGTCTGGTTAAGGAAAACCTACATAATGCATTCTAGGTCACTTACATTGTACGGAAACCTACAATGAGTATTGCTAATGAGTTAATTTTTTTGTCTCAATATTAACATAAATACATGTTATAATATACATCAAAGTACAAGTTTCAATTAAAATAAATAAAGCAAAGATATAGTCCTTTTGTGTAAATCTATAATGGGTCTTTGTTCTGTTGTTTGGACATGTATTTTTTTGACCGTCGTGAGCAGAATCTTTGTCTACATTAATGGACTCCAATGAATAAAGAACAGTTGAGCACACTTTAAACAGTCTATTAATTTTTTATGTAAAAATAAAAAGAAACATGATCACACTGCAACAATAGTATCATTAACAATTGTTTAAAGCTATACTTAAAAAAAAATATATATATAGCACTTTTCCACCTAGCGGTACCTTTACCAGTGTTACAGCTGACCACTGGAGGCAAGGTAGGTTAAGTATCTTGCTCAAGGACACAACGACAGTATGTGTGAGAGAGCGGGATGTTATGATTTTTTGGGATGTTTCGAGTGGGGATCGACCCGCCCACCTGCCAGTCAAAGGACGGCCGCTCTACCACTGAGCTACTTAACTCACCTAATGTCATTGTTAGTTTTAAGTGAAGAAAAAGTACCATAAGTGAACCAGAAGTTACCATCCACATGTAGGAGCTTTGATCAGCTCAGACACTCCAAATGACATGGAGCCCATAAAGTCATTTCTAGTAGTTCGGTCCCAGTCCCACACCTCAATGGACAGACGTCGATCTTTGTCTGATGCTTTCAGCTTACTATGTAAATCAATAAAATACAAAAAGCAGCAAATTGAGGTTAAAACATAAAGCAATGTTTCAAATACTGGTGACAATGAGTCAGCTTTTATAGCATCGGTTGACTCACAAGGTGAATGACTCATTCCAGCAGGGGTTCAGTGAGGAGCGGATGGTCCTGGTCTTCTGTTTGGTCTCATTCTTTGGGTCTGGGATGAGTTTGAGTTTGACATAAGGATCTGATAAACCATTAGGGTCCATAGGAATCAGGTTTCTGGCCTCACCCACTGAAATAAAGGAGAGAGACAGGCAAAATGTGTGTGAGACAGCACCATGATGCAGAGAATAGTGTGTCTGTTTGCAATGCATTCACTCCCATCCCGCTGCCAGTTACCTGAAACTTCACTTATTCACTTGCCCATACTAGTTTCACCACAAAGAAAAGTAAAAAAAATAGTCAAAATTTACTATTGCCCGAGTGGGAGATCAAATCCATCCAATCGCATAAGGGGACAAATGCTGTGACATTCATAGGTAATTAGAGTAATTTCAATCTTGTTGTGAGAAGGAGAAGGAGGGGACTGTGTTGTTTGTTCATGATTAGGCGGTAGGTGAGCAGATAATGTGCAGGAGGCATAATGTTTTTCCTGCGTGATAACTGACACATGGAACGACAACTGCCGTTTCATAGCAACAGGAGTGGAGCGACGGGTGGAGTGAAAATGCCACCTTCACCATGGCGACTGCGTACAGTAAATGGCCAATGGGCTGACACCAATGCTGCCCCACTTAGACACATTCTCCGAGCGCACGGGCAAACAAATGTCAGCAGTAAGTCAATCACTTACAACACGTCTCGGTCGTTTAAATAATGAGTTGTGACAGCGAAGAAACCAATCAAAACATCACTAGGAAAGGAATCAGAGGTGGAAGAGCCCAGTCTCTGTGCTAAGTTTGAACATAACAATGCGGAAACAGATGGAGAGACCAAGCAGGGTCACACTTGAAACTGTATTTCTCAGCTCCCTGTGCTGCATATTTAAAAGTAAACAGACACAGTCCTGAATAAAGATGCTGCCTGTCTGGACATTTCAGAGTGTCAGTGTGAACTTTCACTAAGCCTTGTCATTAAAAACAGTGGAAATGTAAAACATAAATATTCCAGGGCTTGGGAAAAAGTCGTGGAGTCACCACAGCTCAGCCACTGCTAGATTTAATCAGATTTCCTTTGATAGTAGAATTGCTCATTATAAAAAGCCTCTGCGTAGACACAATATAACAATGTTTAAAGCTTCACCTCAAGGCCAGACTACTTTATTATGTTTTTGATATGCATTTTTTTCCTCCTATAAGACCCCAGAAGAACAGCTTTTCAAAATCTTTCTTATCTCATAGAGACTGTATTTGGATAGGACCAGACAAGATAGGTTTGTTTTCAATTGAAAAATGCCTAGTGCATAGACTGCATAAAAGAAAAAAATAATCAAAGAGTGAACAAATTATCAAATTATCTGATGCATAAAATCATTTCTAATATCAGAATTGCACAAGCTCTAGGTTGTATACATTTTTTTCAATTTTCCTCACTAGAGGGCAGAGTAGTCTTTGTGTTCAATAAGAGCTGATGTCTCAGATTTACCCCAGTGTGTTATACTTTACTCCTGATCTATACAACACGCTACAAGGAGCAAAATATGAGCATGCCAAGTCTTTATCTGCCTTTATTGCCAACACCAGCACTAAAGCTACTGGTCAGTTCCATGGCAACGGCTGCACCAAACAACACAAAAGCAACTTTAGCAAGCCTGTAAACATGCTAATAAGACATTCTCTCCCTCACTGTAACATCATGAGCAATAATCAAGCACCGATCTGTCGTTGCTTGGATACAACAAGAGCTACTCGCCTTCTATATCCTCCCTCTCCTCACTCCTTATGAGGTAGTTACCAATCAAATTAGAGCTATAAGAGTGCTCACCTCCCCGCCCCTGTGTATGTTTTGCTTTAGTCTGTTGAAGGTAAAACAGTGTCAGTCAAAGCACACACACATTCTGTATCTAGGGAGAACCATTCTGCATCAGTGAATGAGAAAGAACTTTACTGTGCATGATGAACGCAAGCATTTCAGAGCTTATATATTGTACTGTTTTTTTCACAAAACAAGAAGAAACCTGCAGACTGCTCAGTCTGTACAACTTTGTTTTATCAATGGTTGTGTCTGGTCACTTCAGTCTTTGAAACAAAAACTCAAAAACTGAACTGAACTGAATCTGAAGGCTTAGAGTAGTTCATGAAAATGACCCAAACTAAAAATTACATTATTTGGCTTGTGGTTGGCTGCAATGGACAGAGTAATCTTCAAAAAAGACTTTGAATTAAAAATGTGTTGTTGCACATGACACGTGGATCGAATGAAGGCCTGATAATCTGTAGGGAGAGCAGAAGAGCCAAATTGGAGCGGCATGAAGCCCTGCTGCTATGTTAGGGAGAAAGCACAAGAGCTATCAACTTAGCAGCAACTGAGAAAATGAGGCATACATTTTCTATAAACCCAAAAGTAAAAAGAACTTATCAAACCAACCAATTCTCATTTACAATAACAACCTGGCCATGAGGCAGTACAACACCCCACACACACAAACAGTTAGATAACAGGAGGACAGGAGGAGCTATAACAGCAAGTAATAGACGTTTATACAATAGAATATCATTCACAAAATTAAGAGCAGAATGAGCTTCCAAAATGACTGATGGGCAAAAGCTGCCCTTTGGCACATATCACTAAAATGTGTTGGTTTCCTCTGAATCTACATTCCCACTCTGGCAGATGAACCCACTGGGGTCACAATTCTTTTTTTTTGCCTGTTTAGATAATCTTCCATGACAATGAAAAGGGGAATGTCAAGACATATCTCACCACATTGCAGCCAGTGGCGTAAACCTTTGGATTTGCCACCAGCAAGGTGAGAAGGCAGCCAGCTACCCAGCTCTCATAACACTGCGGTGATTATAATGCCCACTGAGCTGTGTAGTCATGTTTTTTTCATTACAACATTTAAAGTACTTGTTAGCATGCAGCGCTGCTTAAATATAATCATCACAAAACAAAAGCTCCATTCTCTATTGTATTATTTGAGGTGCTCTAGACACCAAATGACAACACCAGCTTTTGAATATTAATCATAATCCTGTCAGAACAAAAAGCTAATAAGAAACATTAAGGCTTTATTTACACATCACAGCTGATTTGGCTCTGGGTTGTGTCAGGGGATGATAAAATGTATTCTTGCTCATCTATGTTTTGAACCTGAGGCGAGCATGTCAGCAGTGGGGAATCTCACCCTGAGTAAACCGCTGTGTGCTCACTTTGGCCTTATCCTCATGAGCCTCCAGTGTTTTTTAGAAATGTGTGCATGAGAGATTTGCTTTCACTCAAAACTCAAGAATAAACGTCTGCTCATGCATGCTTGCTTATGCCTATTACTTAAATAATCATGGGTGCAGAATGATGGACTGACAAACCGCTCGAGAAAAAGAAGGAAGAAAAAAAAAGTCAACAGTGGAAGAAGACAACGGGAAATGTCAATACGCAGGGATGAAAGGGTGTCGTGTTACAAAAGGAGCCCAAGAGATGTGTGTGTTTTCTTGGTTGGAAGAATTGAATCAAGTTCACGTTGGTGCGGTGAACCACAGAGCCCAGCCACTCGTCTTGTCTCGGGAGCCAAAGGGGGACCGCAAAACAAGCCCAGGCCTCCACAGCTGACACGAGAGAGATGGCGAGAAAGAGAAAAGAACGTAGACACCTCCACAGCCCATGGCTCACAACTCCATTGTTCATCATTTTGATTTGAAACCTTTCAGTTCTCCTCCACAAATCTTACAAGTACAAAGCACATAAACAAGATGAAGTAGTAAAAATGACTTTCTAACTCGAGCAACATATTTCTACAAAATGAATGGCAAAGAATTTAAAGATGGTATTAATAGGCAGAGGCAACTGTTCATGTAAAATTATAAGTCATAAAATCTTGTGTAAAAGCTAAATGTAGCTTTGCCAAATCTATTCATTTTGAAAAGTGGAATGGGTCTTGGATCCCTTCTCTTCACAGCAATTTCCACCCAGACCAAACATAGCCACTGATCTAAACTGGGTTGGGCTTTATGTGATGCTTTCTTTCTTTGACCAAGCTAAGCAAAAGACACCAACTGAATAAACTCATATGTAAAGGAAAAATATGATACTATCAATGTGTAGTGTGAAAATCAGACACACTATTTCCAGCAACAGGTACAGCAAAGCATACTGTCAAATGTTGCTCGAAGTCGACACATGTACCAACACTTAGATAAACACCGCCGGGCCAGTGTGTGTGTGTGTGTGTAAAATCAAGGACAGCATTGTGAGGAGGAGGACAGAGAGAGGTACGGCGGTTTAACATGGTAACAGCCGTATCTACCTCACACTGTCCATGAACCTGTACAGACAGACAATTTGTTTCCAGTTGAGTCCCTTTAGCTAAGTTTTAAGGACTGTGGTAATGAGACCACTGTAAAACCTGAAATAAAGGTAAGCACATGTAACTGTCCTTGTACAGCAGACTCAAAGTGAGAAAATGCAAAGACAGCTTTTTATAAACAATAAACAAGCCTTTTTATGAAAGCAATATATTTCCAAATCCATCACAGTTTTCCTGCTGTAGCTGGAGGTTATTGGTGTCAGATCCCCGCTGAGTCGGAAACACATTATTGGCCTTGGTGCGTCTATTCCCTCATCACTGTCTTGTGAGAGTCAGAGGTGGTGGAGGTGACCCGGCAGTCATTTCTCTCCTTGCCAAAGGGTTTTAGCACCGTAGACTTCTCCAACCCCAGGTGCTGCTCTTGACTGACAGGATAATTTGGAGGTGTAGAAAATACATGTGACAGGCGGATTGTGAGGACGGACATGACTTCATTTTCAAACTGACACAAATGCATACTACACTGCTTTAAAGTTACGTGCATTTGCTCTGTCCTTTTTTTTTTGGAGTTTTGTTAAGTTAAAGGTTGAAATGAGGTGTAAAATTGTATTAGCTGCAAAACCAGTCTTTTTACTTTTATGGACTTCTGTTGACAAAGGAGCTTCATCGTTGCATGCTGCGTATTGTCCTCCTTTCAAAAAGACTTTTCAGACATATTTTTGGATAGGCAGGTAAACAGATGAGAAGCACTGACCCACTCTAAGGTAACTGCTGTTACAATTGTTTGATATTTTTTATTCAAGAGGCTATTATGTCAAAAGCGTATTGTTTGTGTCCCATTCTTGTGGGTTATTATGTTTGTAGGCAGTTATTACCTTATAAGTATGCTGCTTTTGGCTGTTCCGTTTCAGTAGGTGCCACAGTGAATCATCGCATGTTTAGTTTTGGCAATGGTTTTTACACCAGATGGCCTTTCGGACGAAACCTTCTCCATTTACTCAGGGTTGGGACTGGCATAAAAGTGTGACCTGTTGTAGCTGGAGTTGCTTCTCAGGGGAACAAAAACCCCACTAACCACTTCACCATTGAGGATCTTTTAGTTATTACCTTATAAGACAAATCTAAAATGTGTTTACTGGATCCATAATAACAATTTGCATATTTATTGCTGATGAGTGGGGCATACCTGTGACATGTAGCCTGTCCCCGCTGACCTCAATCTTGAGGAAGAGGCGGCCTCTGCGCTCTGTGTGGTCTGTCCCACACAGACTCGGCACGTTGACCACGCACTGCTTGTGCACATTCATGTCACAGGCTGGGACAAAAAACATGGCTCGGATTAGATTAAACATATTCCTGAACATGCACAGTATATATGCTAGAAGCTACAGTCCAGCTGAATGGGCCTCGTTTTCTAGGACAACATTTATTTACATTTAAATCATGATAGATTTAGGTTCCTTGAGAAATGGCAATGTTCAGAATGTGGGGTGCTGGAGCTCTCCTGAGCTACTGTGGGTGGCAGGCAGGGTACAGGTACACTCTCAACAATCAACAGTTATTTGCAGTTTGTTATTCACATTCACTAACTATAGACAATTTAGTCTTACTAATTTACCCATCACTCAAACGAATGTCCACATTACTTCCTGTATAGTTCAGAATTTATATAAAAAAATAAAGTTTGTTTTTAAAGCAATTAATAGGCCTGTACACCCCTGTTTATTAAAAATTTGAAATGTCCATTGATCTGACAGAGTTCTGCGGTCTACAGACCAACATGTGTTGGAGGTCCCTGGGTCACAGTAGCACTGTGACACTTTCTCTCTTTAATAATGTCTGATTCCTTTCTTGTTTGTATTTCATTACTTTATTTATTTATAATTATTTCAGTAATATTGGACAAAACTAGTTATTGAATAAGTGCATAACATACTGTAGTCAAACACAGAATCCATTTGTCTTGTCTTGTTCTTACACAGTGTTTACAGAGTCAAACAGATGACGGTCCAGAGGGTAAAGAAACAGTTGTTCTCTTCTTCCCCCTCATTTCCTCCTCTGTCCCTCATTGCCTTTAAAATTGCTCTCCAGCGTTTCTGCCTCATTCATTTCAACCCTCTTTCTGCCCAGCAGCCGTATTGAGCTACATGCTAGGAGGACATAAGAGGAGAGGCACAAAGGAGACAGCTATGGCCTCCCCTCCTTCTCCTCCATCTGTGATCAAAGTGTCACCAGAGAGCCACAGATGGATGGACAGGGGAACACTCAAGAGACAAAACCATGTGTAAACTGAGGAGAACTAGTGAATGTAAAGACGATTTAGTGGGGATAGGGATAGAGAGCTGATGGGAGAAGAGTGGGTGGAAAGAATGGGAGCAGGGAGAGGAGTCGGCAGGAGGGACGGAGCGGTGGATTGTGCCTGGGCAGCAGATCTAACCACGCACAGTACAGTACCAGTCTATTCCCATCTGTTCTCATTAGGGCCTGCTTTAGGATGAAAACCAGCACAGCATATTTCACACAGGTACACACACACACATCCATGCAGACAGGCAGAACGGGTACTCACTGTCACATTTCATGCCCTGATGGATGAGGCCATACAGCAGAGAGCCACAGTGGTCGCAGAACGTGGGGCTGCCATAGGAGTGGATCTTGAATTTGTGTTTGCTTCTGGGGTCCTAGGACAAAAGGAAATAACAGGAGATCATTGGACTTTAGGGAAGGTCCAAAAAACACTATGTAGCTTTTTACCACAAAATACCCACACAAAATATGCATCAGTGCAGTTGGAGACCAAAGTAGGTGTAAAGTCTCTCTCTTGCCCTATTTCCTGTCAACTATCAATAAAGGCAAAAAGTAACTAAAAAAATAAATAAAATAAACAAACCTTGCGCTGCAGTTGGATTCTCACAAGATTTCAGAGTTTACAAACTCACAAAATCTATCTTGAACTGCTCCAAGCAAAGTATTCGGCCAAATCCTGGCGAAACTGGCCGGTGTGACCAATAATGTGGCACCACAGACAGGTCTGGGCGTGTTTTAGGTTTGAAGATGTAGCGACCATTTTACCGCTACAAATGTAAACAACATGGCGCTGCTCTGAGTGGATTAAACTGAGGTTACTTACAGATGATAAATCCAATCATCGACCAGATATTCAGGGAAAGTACTTTCAAATGCTTTCAACAGGAGCCCTAGTACTATGGAGCAGTAAATATCTGGCTAGCCAGGTTAGTTATTGAAACTCAAAATGGAGCAACTGGTTATGTTGCCTTAATAAAGTTGAGCTTGACTTTGACTCTTGAGTACGTTAGGGCACACTGCTATTTTTGTATTTATGTTTATTTTTGATCTTTTATTAAAAAGCAACAGTAAAGACAGCAAACAGGGAACGAGGGAAAGGGCATGAAGCCAGGTTCAAGACTGGGTTGCTCACTTATGCGGTATGTGCACAACCAGCTGAGCCACTTAGAGGTTCTGAGGCCAAGTTCGTTAAGAAAAAAGCCAGAAAAGAAAGGCATGATATTGATTCAAGCTCTGTTGTTGCTAGAATGGAGCAGAATGTTTCTGTATAAATGGCAACCTAATTGAAATGATTTAACTTCTTAACATTGTTTGGTTAATAAAAAGAAGGCAAATAATGAAGAAGTCTCCAGATGGAAAGGAAATGTGAGGTCGTTAGCAGTGCATGGGAAACTGTTTTCGAGCTTGGTGTCATCTTTCTCCATCTTGACATTCTGGAAGCCGTCCTAGCATCCTTCACTTTCACTGAGTTCTTACAGAGTCATAACTGCCACCGTATTGTTCACTTGCTCCTCAACATCTGGCCATAAAGAAAAGAATGGTAATGAAAAACTGGAGGCTGATAAAAAATAATGTGTTTTCAGCATTGTGTGCAAATTTGTACATGGATCTGTTCATCAAGACAAAAGTCCCTGTGTTTGATGGTAATCAATCCATATGTGTGTGTTTTGTGATAGCTTAGCTTAGATAATTTCTACAATCACTGCAACACAAACATGGCAGTAATTAAAGTCCCCCCCGCTGTCCTCGCCTCCATTGTGCTCAAAAGTGTCAAAACGACTGCTTGGGTAATTACACAGGCCACTGACTGAGTAAGTGGGCCCATGCATAACTCTGAAAAAAAAAATGCTTATTTTCTGCACTAAAATAAATTAAGTAAACAACATAATGACAAAAAGAGTGAGAGGAGGGTTGTGCAAATTTGTCAATGGCAAGAGGTTCCCAGAAAGCTCTAATTAGCATGTGCTACTTTTAGTGAGCCTGTTTTATTGCTCTGGTCTTTCCTGGAGAAACCAGGTTAAAAAAAAAATGAAAGTGGTCATACTCTTTCATTGGTTTCTAGGATACCAGCGACTTCGGTGCATATAATTGCTATATTGTTTAAGCCATTGTCTGGAGGTCTGTATATTGTATCAATCAGAACTAAAATCTTTACACAAAGTCAGATACAAATTTTGCCATTCCGTGTCATAGTCTCTTTCTCTGTATATGAAAACATGTGAGTCCTTTTCAGGAAGAGCTTTTAATGGAGCCTTGAGGCCATTTTGAGCGTGTTGTTGCCAGTGCCAGGAAAAATTCATGTTACAAGTGGCCTGATGAGCTACGCCAACAACAACACACCCACAGAGCAGTGACCACCACACAGCTCCACATGCATATACCTCCCAGCAAAAACAATGCAGGTGATCGAATATTAGCTTATTTCAATGTTCAAACAGATGAAGAGGTGTGAACTTGGCAGTACTCACAATCTCATGACGCTCGCTTTGCCGTTTGACTTTTGCTATGTCATTATTCAAACGCACACATCACAGCCAGTGCAGTAAATAACATAGACATTGCTGGCACAGTTTTAAGAATGCAAAGCAAGACTCAAATAAGTCATCAGTGTACATCTTCCGTTGCTTACTGAAGCCATGACATGAAAAGGTATAATAAAAAATAAATAAAACTTAACTATGTTCCATTGTACCAAACCTTCACAACTGAGTTCACCGGACGTCCTAAAAGCTTATGGACAGAGCCTTGCAGCAACAGACAGAGCCACTGAGGTGAAACCATAAAGGCAGAGGCAACACCAAAACCCAACCCAGAGCGCACTGACGGCTAGATCAGGCTGACGAGGGAGACGTCACTGATGAGAGCAGAGTTACAATGAGCCCAGCACTAATTACAGTGTTGACAGTCACAGCACCACACGGAGGTACCAATATCAAATTGGTGAATGAAAATGACAATAAAAACTGAAAAGGAAGCACAAAGGAGTGGTTTGATATATATTAGGTTAATTGGTAACCATATTTGGCCATGTCCAATTTAGTAATAGTTAAAAGCCCAGAGGTTTTAGAGCAATAAACCTTAATTACAGTAAAGCAGTTGAATGAAACAGAATAATGGTAGAGACCTGAGAATCACCAGTGCAGCTTTTTTTATTTTGTTGGGGTGAAACTGCTTGGGGGAATTCTGTTTGTTGTATTGCCAATGAGTTTTTGGGACTATTTATGTTCTACACAAATAGACTCTGGAGAGTGGAAAATGCTCCCCTGGCATTCACTGTGAGGAATGAAACATTCCCCAAACATCCACAAAGCTCAATTAAATTAGAACAGAATTGTTTTGTGAGCTTGTGTGTTGCTTGTTTGTCTTTAAAGACAGACTCGTGGGAAAAAGTTACAGTATAAAAACAAAAGCGAACTGAAAAGCAAGAAAGAGATAGTATGAGTACGTTCATAGAAAATAATAAAGTCAACTTCTATGGGGTAAACACATGATGAAATGCTATTCCTATTCCTTAAGGCTGAACTCAGTCTGCAGCTGAACCAGTGAGTTTTTGTAGCTTAGAGGATTCTCACTTATTCTCTTTTGGTGATGGCTGCAAAACAACTTGTGTTGTCAGGCTATTGTCCAAACACACATTCAGCGCAAAGAACTGAGTCATGAGGCTATTATCTGACCTGCTGCAGCGAAGGGACCAGACTACACTTTTTATTTATAAGCTTTAATATTGTGTGTGCAGTGTTAAGAGACAACTAAAGTTGCAGTATTTCATATTTATTTTGTTAATGTAATCAAAATGCTCTGTTTTATGGTGTATGGGGAAATAAATATTATGTTAGAAAAGAGGGAGCCTGCACTTTCATCTGAGATATGTATGTGGAAAAAGAGAGGCAGAGGGAACGGTACTTTGTTTGTTCATAAACTATTGCAAACATACGTTAAAGATATATGTAAACCTATAACACTAGTCAACACAATTACCAATCATTTGAGTAACACACTGTACAAACATATTCTTTTGTCAGCAGTAAAGATCAAGAGGGATATAAACCAATATCACGACTTCACACTATTCCTCAATGCAGAGACAAATCTGACTTCTGTCACTGATACAAACAAAGACACTATAGAAAAGACAGAGGTCAGATATTGTACAGTTTATCAAAAAAGGAAGGACAACCTACTCGTTGCTTTTTCTGGTGACCAAGCACCCACAGCTCGGCGTTTTGTTAAGGTTCATGTGGTTGGGAAAGGGAAAAAAAACTGCACTGACCATCCATCACTGATTCAATTAAAGTATGACATAAATCAATGCTCAGCAGCCGGTCAGTCAGGAGCTGTGGAGTGAACTATTGTAGAACACATTTACAGTCTATAAAGCATGTGTTAAATCAAACATACTGTATGTAATATCATTTAAGAGGGAGGGCTTATTAGTTTATTGGTTTATTGATGTTCACAGCTGTTATATAAAGAGCTTTTATCAACTCCTGCAGCTTTATATAAATATATTGTACATGCACTACAGGCGTAGACCAGAGTGAATGATTAAAAAGAGACTGTTTATTGATGATGAGATATGAGGGTGATTAGATTTGACTTAAAGCTGTCAGCAAAATAAGTGCTTCTCTGGGGCGTTTTAAAAGATGATGAGGGTTGTGTTATGTGTTAAGTGTAAACACATTTGTAAGTAATGTTAGTTAATTAAAGATCTAAAATGTAAAAAGAGAATGCATAAGTGATCGTGCAATTCCAAAACAACTGAGCATAAAATACACTTGTGGAAGTCACTCACACACATCTGCAAAAAGTATAGTCAATGCTCAACTACGTATCTTTGGAATATTTGAATATATGAAGCATTAGTAGGAGCATTTTCTGTCAAGTAACTGTTTCTTATTGTGTTAAACCACTCTTTAAAAATAGAACAATATGCCAAGTGATTTTGGAACAACTTATTTAAAGATCCAGCAAATTCTGACTAAATTGCTCTGATTCTCCAGTTTTGTTTTTTTTTTTTTTTTACTGGACAATAAAACCTCTTGACAATCATGCCAAGGGCTTCACAATATTGATACACAGTTAGCCGCTGTGGTTATCATAAACAGAGAGCACAGTAAAATCTGATTGTTTAGGCCCAGGTGCCGGGCCCTTAATCCTTTCCCTGTCCTGCTCTAATTACCAGTTGATGTAGTGTCCTGAACATCCCACACCCTTTCATCACGAGCATCTTTCATCATCAAACACAGCATTTAATCAGACTGACTAAGATATCAGGGCCCGCTTTTAAATGCATGTGTGGGGGCTTTAACATGAAGCCTCAGTGAATGAGCAGCGACAAGCTCTTTGTTGCGCTGTTACATAGAGGCTACAGCTTGCAATCGTATCATTACTTCCTGGGTTCGGGGTCTGTTGACTGGGGGTCTCCATTGATGCACTTGTCAGGCCCCATTAGGAGTAAGCAGCAGTAATAGCTCCATCTCTGCCCGCTGGTAATTGAGCTAAATGGCTACGAGAGAGGCTGAGCTGTATTGGAGAATAGTTGACTTTGTCAAGAGGAAGTGAAGATGCCACTTAGTGTAATAGGAATCCAGGCTTCAGTTGTAACAACACTGGCAGCATGCGGCAACACTTTATGATGCGGTAGGTCCTCTTCGACTGGACACAGTCATTTGCACATCATACATATTTATGCCCTGTATTTCATAAAGATTTACAATATGCACATTGTTCATAATATATTGTACTAACTATGTTGATTTTTATTTTTTTTCTGTGACATGGTTATTTTGTGTATCTAGTGTTTGGTAAAAGCTGTTTCTTTATTGTCTGAAAAGAGACTACAAACCTTTCCAATTAAGAAATTATCACAGTGAGAAATTAGCTAAGTAAAAAAGAGCACATTTAGCAGAAAGCAGACAAAACAAGGGGACCTTTGCATGCACAGTAGAGCTAAAAAATAATGAGGTAAGACGCTGACATGCTGAGAGTAATTGCTGCCTAAGAATATCTTAAAGTTCTTTCTCACTTTTGTGTTTGGAGCAGACACTTCCGTCTTAGTTCAACGGTGGATAATTATACATGCCGTTTACTAAAAACCAGACCTTCATGGGGCAGCTTTATGAGAAGAAATTATGTGTCATAAAGTTGGAGGGAAAACAAAACTTCTTAGGTCATCTATCACCTGCCGTCCCGCAGAGCTTTGCAGTAGTCCCCATTTTACCCCAGGTTCCCATGGTGTGTTTATTAACTTCAACGTACAAGAGAGCCTGGACAACTGGCTGTGAACATACGTGTGCGTTAATCACTGCGACATCGCCACGGAAACCAATGAGGACAGGCCCCAGGTGGCTAACATTCTCCCACACACACTATATTTAACCCAATATAAACAATCTACAAGGTGTTTCAGCAGCTGCAGCATCCAAAATATCCTGATATACATATGCAACCCCTTTAAATACATTAGCTTTTAATACATATTTATAAACAACTATAGCCTCAGCAACCTCATTAATGCACCTTGTACTTGTAAAGGACTAGTACTTGTTTAATGCTGTGCCCTACAGACCATTCGTACAGTACGCTCAGTTTCTTCTGTCTGCTTCTTCAAACTGTGGCTGTGCTGACTGTTACCTACTGTAGGGAATAATTTGCCCATCCTTAAGTGTCTTTTACTAAATACTGGACTATCCCTTTACAATGTGTTACATACTTCAGCTCAACTGGGTTAACAAAATACAACAAAAGACATCTTGTAGACTTTTATAACTAAAAACATTTCTATTGTTCTTCTGAACAGTGCTCAGCCACTTGTGCTTTACAAAACACTCCTGTACCATCCCAAATGGATCTAAACATGTCCCTACTGTACTGTACGTTATGTGTGCTATAGGGTCCATGTTTGCTGTTGACACACGGCGTAAGAACAAGAGCAAAGCCGTGTTCCTTGTGCACATTAGCAGGAATTATAAAACAAGTCCTCAGGCTCATGAATGGAGTGCTAAGTATAGGTTGTATGAGATATGTATCGTATTTAAAGCATCAAAATGTATGCAATGTAGACAATATATGATTTAAATAGTTTTTTTATTTACAGCTGTTGGTAAAAAATGTTAGCTTGTTGTTGTTGTTGTTTGTTGTTGTTTGTTTTTTACAAATATTAATCTTGTTTACTTGTGAAATATGACGCTTTATCACAAAAACAGACACAATGCATTTGAAAAAATATATATATATATTTTTTTTTATTAATTAATTTATTTTTTTCCACTTTAACTGATTTTGTGCACTCAACAGACTGCAGTGTTTAGCTCCACCTTTTGGAAAACAGCTGTCACTGCTGGAGCCAATTAGGTTACCAAAGTAGCACAGTATATTTATGCGGACGTTTCAGACCCCTTTCGGTAAAGGAATCTCATCTGTTCTGTTCTCTTATAGAACCATAATACTAAAGAAATGTAAAATACTTTCCAATAAACAGCTTAACAAACGTATTGCAAATGCACTAAGGAGATCATGAATGACACATTTTTGATTTATTTAAGTTGAAAACTACTCTGACAGTTTAACACTGCACTCTATACAACACAGAATGTATAATATGAGTCCAGAGTATTCTTGTTGAGAAAAAGTTGAAAAAATTGTCATGAGCCAACGCTTGGTTGTGTTGGTGCGAGGATGTGCGACAAGTGTGTGTTTGGATTATGGCCTGTAGCTGGCAAGAGACCTTTTGGCCCCTGATGTTTCTGTCCAGAATCCAAGCCGAGGACGATTACTGCTTTGCCACTTGACTGTGTGAGTAATGTGTGTGTGTGTGTGTCTGTGTGCGTACAAGCAAATACGTGGCACTATTTGCGTCTCTGCAATTACATAAAAACACAGCTGCTCGGGGTCTTTCCTTGGCAGTGAAGATGGATTTATTTTAATTTTTTTGCTTCCCCGTCACTGGCCTAAGAATCAAACATTCTCCAGTCCAGAAAGCTTTCAGCTCATTGAAGACTTATGTGGCATTAGGATGAAGCCAAAAGATCAACAGCTGGCCTCACAGTGGGCTGCTAATCCGCGAGGTGTTATTGACAGGGGAAAATCCTCACTTGGCTCATCCATACATCCGATACTCAATCAAGCACGTATCAGTGATCACATGGGTGCCTGAGGCTTTCAGTGGAAATGCTCCTTTGACCTACAGCTGTATATTTGATTATGAAACACTGATAATATATTGCTGCGCCAGTAATTAATTGTACCAAATACTCTTCTGGAGATATTGAAATAAAATTTAACGAATGAAAAGAAACACATGGCAACCAAATTAGATTAAAACTACTGAATCTTTTTGATTAATAGCTATTGTTAAAATACCTTTGCTGGATGAATGTCTGTGTTTTTATATTGTTTGATTTCATTTGCATTTGTTTGTCTTTGCTGCTTTTTTTCTGTTTACCTGAACAGAATTTACACCATGCCTGTTTGTCCCACTGCCGTTTTTGGTTTTGGTGCTGACACATGATAATTTGCATATAATTTCTATTGTAATTGACATTTCCATTGAAAAAGCCATCTGTAGTAATACATTTATTGTTGTATAGCCAATCTAACTAACCAAGACCAAATCAAAACTGACACCAAGAGAGTGGAGTTATCATAGACATGGTTTTGATTTCTATAATGGATAAAAGTAAGAAAAATTAGTCTAGAAAAATAGTTATTTATTTACATACAGACTGTTTCCATGTTTCCATCCTAAGAATACAGCCAGACCTTAACCTGTGACTCATAATTAACCGACCTGATATGATGCTGCAGAGCTGATCAATCATTTGATAAGTCGGAGACCTGTAGTGCCTTGATTGTGTTGGAGACATTTAAAGAATCTTGGAGGTTTTGGCTTTTGGGCTGATCTATTCTTGTCAGACGGGTCTTTGCAGACCGGGCTGACTAATGAGCTGGACATGGCCGTGGCAGGAGGGATCAGTGACAGCCTAATGAGGCCATAGTGCTTCTGCGCTTACAAAGATGCAGGCGGAAGCAAGGAAAGAATAAAAGATGGAGAGTAAAATAGGGAGCACAGTTCAAATAAATAAGTGGCGTATTGTTGACCACTGGTGTCTTCCCACTGCGGGCAAGTTTAGGAGCGTCCTGCAGAAGGAAGGAGCAACCCCTTGGTGTGTTTAATTATTATTAGGTGGCAACTCAAACCGGAGTTTACACCTCTTGTTTGTGTTCTGCTTCTTGTGAAGGTGTCAGATGATTCACCCACAGTAACAGACACACAGGGCCATCCCTCGCGTTGACACAGCCGGAGAACGGAGCAACCCATGGGTGCAAGAATAGCTTAAGAAATTCTTCATTACTACATTGTGCAACTTTACTCCTGGACATTAGCCCTCTAAAGGCTTTTTCTTTTTGGTGCATATATGTTCTTGCTAGTGTACAACCTTTAAGGATTGTTTTATGCAACTAAGATCTTGATTTAAGTCAAAAGTTCATGTGGGTGTTTTTTTTTTATATTAAAGTTACGATGTTATAATGCTAAATGTTAGGGTAAATAGTGACGTAAGTGTTGCTCCAAGAATTGGCAGGTATTTATATGAAAAGATTTAAACAATAATATAGAAAGACAAAACTTTTGGTATTCACAGTCACAGTTGTATGGCATTTCATCATCAAAGAAAACTAGGAGAGTAAAACAGACAGACGTGACTAGACCTGTTTGATCTCCCTGAACTTATTCCCTCTGTTTTTGTGATTTTTAGCAGAGCAGATGCCTTGCCGCCGTTAATTTTTGTCAAAAGTAAAATATGCAAAGACTGAAATAGTTTATGTCAGTGAGGCCGTGTGCAGCAAACAAAGAGACGTCATTTTGTCAGAATCTACAAAGTGGGTTGCTTTTCTTGGTAGTTCTCAGGGGAGACAGTCTTCAAACCAATTCATCCCCCAAACATCCACCGGCAGAATACTGTAAGTGCACACAAACTGGAGTCTGGACATTTGAAATAGATAACAGGATTCAGCTTGAGGTCAGACACTGGTTCCTGAATAAAGCATTACGTCATGTTCAAAGCAAGGGAAGGAAGAGGGGAGAGAGGGAAGGAAGAGGGGAGTGAGGGAAGGAAGAGGGGAGTGAGGGAAGGAAGCAGAGACGGTGAGGTGACATCCCAAAGGAGCTGCACAAACTGCGGTGTCTTTGTTCGAAAGACAGAGGCAAGCAGAGACATCAGTGTGGTTTCTCACCCCTGCTGCCTCACCGAGACAATCAATGTTCACTGGATTATCTCTGCTGTAGTGAAATTTGATAAACAGCATGACAAACAACACAAACAACATTTTTGGTTAATCTTCTTAAGTTTGTGAATTGGTCAGAAGTCTTTGGTTGCCCTCATACTGAACAGAAAGTTAGACTAGTTCTCTGTGTTTGGAAAAAAAAAAACACATCTTATGGGCAGAGTGAGAAATAGCCTTATTTACAAATGCATTGAGCAAAACCCTCACTAGTCAACAGGTTATGACTCAATTTCACATGCAGGAGCGAGCCGGGTTTATGCCACTACTTGGTCAAATGGAAATATCATTTACACAAAGTATTTTTAGACCAAAATGAATTCAGTTAAAGAATCTTGCACCTGCAGCATCCCCTCCTGCTCCTCACCACCCCACCTCTCCTGCGGTCCTCCCTTGTGGTGACATTAAACACCAAGCTGCCTCCGCCTCCAGTCTGAGGAATAGGTCAGCTCCCTGGCTGCTGTCTGCCTCCAGATAGACAATGTTTACTCACATGACTGCCAACACACACACACACAAACACACTAATGCACACACGAATATGCACACACAAAGGAGCCAAGGGTTTGCACATACACAGTTAGTATTGTGGACCTAAATTATTCATCAATCTCTTGTCCAGAAAATTCAATTGCAACATTATCCCTGAAGTGCTAAATAACATGGTATTTGACTTGATGGCACCCGTCAAGCATTCATTTAGCTTTAGAAAGCCTCTCAGATGTCGTTTTTACTTTGACTGAGCCAATAGACTCTAGAGATTAAAGCAGGACTCATAAGTCTATTGCTAGTATGAGTGTGTGTTAGTGCACCTCTTCCATTTATGACAGCAAAGCAAGTCTAATGTCCCTGAACGGTCTCTACAGTGGAATTTGTAAAGATAATGAAAACAAAATGCAGAAGAACCAGGAAAGATTATGAGCAATGTAAATAAAGTGGGCAAAGTGAGAAAGGAAGATTAGGAGGATTATTATACAGTATTTCATAGGTGTCATTGCTTCTTTTATTCTGCTTATTTGTTTGCCTGAGAAATTTAGTTATGCCCAAGAGCCAGTAGTGTTTAGATAGCAAGTAACTGCTTCATTACAATATGTCCACCTCTGCACCCTTAGAGGCACTGTTGTGTGCATATTAATCATTCAGAACAATTAAAGCTAAGAAAATAAGCTCAGCGTTGTCATCTACATAACTATTAAGCTTTTAAATTAGGTTAGGCTCTGCAGTGTGCTACGTCATCTCCAACGTCTCCCCCCTCAGACAGACCACTCCCCGCCTTTCACCTGCTGAGAGCGCAGGTTTCATAACTATTCATCTTCTACACCACACCTCAGCAGGAGAGCAGGATCTGGCACCATCATTATTCTGCCTGTGCTAAATGAGCATCCATTCATTTAGCAATTACAGTACAGATGAGCGCTCGAGTGCCTGGGGATGATCACTGATAACCTGCACTGTAAAAAAAAATCCTAATTTTACAGAAAATAACTGTAAATTTTTTAGAGTATTTTTCTGTTATTTTTAATTACATTCAAAACTCTGTAAAATTACAAACAATATCTGTAAATTAATGAATTGTCTGTTAATTTAAGGATTATATCAGTAATGTCAAATTACAGTAATGTTTATTTTTTATACAGTACAATTACTGTATTATTTATACAGTATTTTTCTGTTTTCTTAAATTACGTATAAAGTAGTGTAAAATTACAATAATAAAGTGTAATTAAATGTGTAGCTCATTATATTAAAGGTTTATATCCATACTAATAATCTAACATATTTCCTTGTTATTTTAAAGTAAATATTTTTTTATACAGTACAATTACTGTATTATTTATACAGTGTTTTTCTGTTTTCTTAAATTACATACAAAGTTGTGTAAAATTAGAATAAAAATGTGTAGCTCATTATATTAAAGGTTTATATCCAGTTTAGATTAAGACAGGATTAGACCTTAGTTTAATTAGGGCATGCGATTAGCTTTTAAAAATGTGCCTTAGATAAAAAAAAATACATTATGTGTGCATCTTGAGACAAAACAATGGCACTGACATATTTTAAGACATGTCAGTGCAAGTTGCTTTCAGGTAAAACAGCTCAAACATGCATTTTAGTCTGAGACTACAGGCTTAATGATTGGTTATTCTGAGTGTGATCCAGGAATCTGGCCAATAACAACTATGCGCGCCTTTACAGTTCAAATTTGAATACGTCAGTTGGAGTGAGTTTGTGAGTGAGTGAGTGAGTGAGTGAGTGAGTGAGGGCGGTGCTGCTGCTCGGGATATTCAGTATTAACTTACTTCTGTTCTGTGGCTTTTTATATTGTTTAAACATGGATTGGTTTACATCGGGCTGCTACATTTTTATTTTGAGCGAGTTGCAGGATGTAAATGAAGAACAAACACGGAAGATGGACAACGATTTTTTTTTAACAAGGCATAAAGGACAAAATGCAATCTGCGGAAGGTAACGTTAAATAACTTTTTATTTTATAAAAAAAATCTGCTAGCGTTACATCAAAATATAGTGTGTTAAGTTGATAATCTAAACGCGATTACATATTTCAATGTAGTATGCTAATATTATGTGTTGTTTGCATGTGTAAATATTGTCAGCTAACAGTTATTTAGATTAGCAAAGGAGCTTTACAATGAGTGAAATGAGAACATTGTCTTTTTAGACAGAGAGGAACTCGAACCATAACGTTACTCCTTGACTCTAGAAGAATCTGCAAACTAGGTTTTTGAATCTACTGTTGATGGCGGATATAAGCCCATATAGTTGCATGTGTGTGACTCGCGCTAGCCTAGCCGGTGCTAGGCTAGCGCGAGTCAATAGATCCCTGTAGCCTGCCATTAAAACAGTTTTACCCACTCCACAGTACACCAAAAGCAAATCGATTATAACGCCAGACTACCGATGTAAATGTCTGTTGAGAGAATAATGTTAGAACTCAAACTACACTTGCATCTCAATGTTTGCATTACATTTACTGGAACTAGTTTCTCAGCAGCGGCGGAATTATACTTTGCTCGGTTAGTACTGCGCGGAAAGTAAACAGAACAGAAGCGCACTACAGTCGGGACGGTAGGTTGCCTAGGTAACTTAATATCACTCCTCCGCTGCTGTAGACTGTGCTAATAAATACAGGGAACAAAGTCTAACTATTACAATGTGATGCAAGGTTACACTGGCCCTCCAGGAGTTTGGCACATTCTCCCAAATAATTTACTCACCCTCATGTTATTCCAAACATTTATGCATTTTGATTGCCAACATTCTTCAAAAATATCTACTTTTAATGCTTGACAAAATAGAAATTTCAGGTTTGAAAAGACATGATGGTGAGTAAATGATGACAGAATATACATTTTTGGGTGAACTATCTCCAGTACTTTAATAATCGCACTCAAGGAGATTAGACCTTTTTTTTAACGCATAATCATCATCAATCCTTTATTGAGAAAATTGAGAGAAATAATCCATTGTTGTTGTGAATCTACATGTTCCTTCTTTTGGTGATGCACATTTTTGTCACATCAGACACAAGTTTTAAATACCAGACAAAACAGAAGACAAACAGACAATTTAAATACAATTTATTAAGCTTGTTTAAAAGGAAACAAAAATAATTTAAATCATCCTTTTTAAGAGAATCATAGTATGTTTTTTTTCCTCCCAGATGCACCAAGGATCCAGTTGATTACTGGCCGTTTGCAGGATTGCTGTGACGCTGCTGAGTCTTGAACGCCGGATTGACAACAGACCCGGAAGAGAATACAATGCTGAATAACGTTTTTTTGGACAAAACTTTATTTTCGATGCTTCAAAAAATTCTAACTAACCCACTGATGTCACATGGACTACTTTGATGATGTCTTATTACCTTTCTGGACATGGACAGTATACCGTACATACATTTTCAATGGAGGGACAGAAAACTCTCGGACTAAATCTAAAATATCTTAAACTGTGTTCCAAAGATGAACGGAGGTCTTACGGGCTTGGAACGACATGAGGGTGAGTCATTAATGACATAATTTTCATTTTTGGGTGAACTAACCCTTTAATGTTTAGAATCAATAGTGGTGTGAAATCTTGTATGTATCAGTTTTGTGTAGAGTATGTTTAGAAAATTTCACTTTAATCCTAAAGTTTGAGAATTTGATAACTGTTCTATAACTACTAGTTAAAACGTTGTATTTAATTTAAGATATATACTGTAATTTATCAACTGAATCATTCCATTTAATTTAGATTATATGTTTACGGAAATGATTTAAATCCGTTTTATACAGTTTTTTTTTTTTTTTTTACAGACTTATTTTGTCTTCCAAAAATAAAACTGTTAATGTACAACCTTGAGCACGTCTTGACAAGTTATTGAATGTGTTTGATCGTTATAATTTAGCAAAGGTCTGTTAAATAACTGTGTTTGTCATTAGAACCTGTAGTGCTGTCACTTTATTGAAGGTGTTTGATTGTAATAATTTAGGAAATACCTGTAAAATAACAGCGTTTTTCCATAAAACTATTAGTGCATCACTTTATTGAAGGTGTTTGACTGTAATAATTTAGGAAATACCTGTAAAATAACAGCGTTTTTCCATAAAACTATTAGTGCATCACTTTATTGAAGGTGTTTGACTGTAATAATTTAGGAAATACCTGTAAAATAACAGTGTTTTCCATAAAACTATTAGCGCATCACTTTATTGAAGGTGTTTGACTGTAATAATTTAGGAAATACCTGTAAAATAACAGTGTTTTCCCATAAAACTATTAGTGCATCACTTTATTGAAGGTGTTTGACTGTAATAATTTAGGAAATACCTGTAAAATAACAGTGTTTTCCCATAAAACTATTAGTGCATCACTTTTATTGAAGGTGTTTGACTGTAATAATTTAGGAAATACCTGTAAAATAACAGTGTTTTCCCATAAAACTATTAGTGCATCACTTTTATTGAAGGTGTTTGGTCATTACAATCTAGGAAAAATCCATAAAATAACAGTTTTACACTGTAAAACCCCGTAAAAGCGGTCAAATGACTGGCAGCTACGGCTGCCAAACAAAACCGTAAAATTAAAGTAAAATATCTTAAATCCAATAAAGTGCAAATACTTTAATTTTACGGTTTTTGTTTGGCAGCCGTAGCTGCCAGTCATTTGACCGTTTTTTTACGTTTTTTTTTTTTACAGTGTGGGTCTTGGCTAAAGGTGCTGTAATTCAACATCGGTCTGCCTGCTATTCAGAATCTGCTATTCTAATCTGGACATGTGGTATCACTGCACGTTGAGAATCAATTATTAAGCAATGTCAAAGTTCAAACTGGTCCCAGACATTGTTACAAAAGTGTGGGATAAAGACAGTCTTAACTAAACTGGGATCAGCTTAGGTTAGTGCAGATAGTTTGACGGGTCACAGGCACACTAGAAGAGATTTAAAGCCTCTCAGTGAGGCTGAACCAAGTCCGCTTTTAAAAGAGACTGCGGCAAAAGCACAGGCTCCGACTGACATTTCTGGGGCAGGCATGTGTTAGTCGACTTGACCACAAGACACTTCCTAAAATGCAGATTCAAAATACCAAGCCAAAACTTGATATGTGCTACTATGTGCTACATAAAGTATATTTGTATCATTAATAATATCTGAAATTTTGCCTTAGATCCTCGACATTGCAAATGTCAATGTGAATGCAACGCTGTCTTTTGAGTCTAGCAGGCCCCTCCCAGACCCTCTTTCCGGAGGTTTTAACACTCGCTGCATCTGCATTGTAAACTCATTACTGCTTTTGTCATGCCCAAACATACTTCATCTCTACTGCAGTGAGAACTATCTTTGTTCTACTTAAGGCATGTATTTTCAATGTGCTCATTCCAACTTCTTTCACTAACGTTCAGTCGCCCCTGACGGTCTCCTTACTTCCATCTGTCCTCATTATCGACTCGCAGTTCCTCCTCAATCTCCAAGATAAGAACCTCAGGTGTGCCTTCTCTCTGCTTTTCCCAAGGGAAGAAAATGCTCACTAAGTTTCTCCTAATTAAATTGAACTTTGACAACAATTTAGTGCCAATTTCTTAAAGTGTTTTGATGGTTCCGTGAGATGAAAAAGAAAGACTAGCCCCTCATTTAAAGGCCGTGCACCTGGTTGCGGCATGTTACCATCTGATAGAGAAGTGCAATTCCAGTTGTTTCTTCTGAATCTGAGTCTTAATTAGCTTCCATAGAAAATCTTAATAAGAGGCTATTATGTGCACCGACTGTGATCAGACATTCTTTATTTATTAGCTGTGGGAACTACGGCTTTTTAACTTGAACTACAATTTAAACCCAGGAAGATGTAACTTCCTGAAGGGGCCAGCATTTATTAATCTGAACCATCTGTTAAAACTATGCAGTTGTCCTAATTGTGTTTCCCTTTCATTCCACGCTCTATTCCCCTCCAGGTTTTTTGAGGTTTATTGAGGTAAAAGGCTTCTGACATTGTGCACTTTTAAGAACAATCTAAATAGGCCACTGTGTTGGTAATAAACAAAATGAAGATGCATTAAAAAGCACTACCCTAGTCAACATTCTTTGAAGCACATTTTTATTCACTATGTGTTACACAGGCTCACTGACTAGATCTAAGAGCGTTGGATTATGTAAAGGCAGAAAATGACAAACACAGAGGAAAGCTGCACAGATCAGAGACAACAATAAAAGAAGAAAAACACAGCCTATGCAAACATAAACAAATAAGATAGTCAGAAGAATCCACTGCTGACCATTACTTTACTGTCATTTACCATTTGCTTGACTGCATCTGTTATTGCATCTCCGAAAAACTGGGGAAAAAAGTAATTGGACGGCTGGATCAGCTTTACTATGACACATATTTAACTGATTACAGAGAGAAGGTTCTAAATGAATGATCAATTATTTCACTTTTCCTGCCCTTTTCAGCCTCCATGATGCATTCCTCCTCATCATTCGTCATCTCTGATAATTTCCTTGATAGCGCACCGTGAATATTGCTTCTGTTTGCCACCTGTAAGTCCCTAGAACAAACCATGTGGGTAAAAGGACGCTAGCTGTGAGAATAGAATTGCCATTTTATTGTCTTGCTGATTTCGAGCTTTACATTGAACTGACCCACTGCTGTGCAGGGCCCAAGCTTTTGCAGGAGTCAGCTGGTGGCAGTGCTACAGTACAGATGCCCCACTGTGAGTGTTTGGATAAAAGGTGGCCATTTTTCAACACGAGTAAAGCCAAGGCAGCGAAGAGAAGCTGAATGCTGTGAGTGAGAGGTTTCCTTCTATACGTCATACACGGCTCATGTAAACAACGTTTTTCACAGTCTGCTCCGGCACTAAAAAAAGAGCCCATCAGACACTGCACTTACACTAAAGCACAGGAAGAAGTATAAACATGCCAAGGATGACAATAACAAGGGCTTACTGTCTGCCATACAGTATATTTACTGGAAAGAAAGACTTCCTAATGTTTCCTGCGCAAAAAAAGGACTCTACTGTTTGCATTCAATTGTCAGACGCAAATTTTGTTAAGATCCACCAGAGTCAAAAAAGGATAATAAAAATGTATATATTTTACTATTTCATTCTTGGTAGCTGCTGATAAATTTGGGCCTGTCACGAATCCTTCCAAAATTCATTAACTAACTGACGAACCCTGACTTATGCAACCAGGCATGGGACCAACATCTACAGATTGCAATTTGATATCTGTAATTAAATCAGGCGCTTATGTAATTGCTCAAATTTCCCAGATGTTCATAAAGTCTGGAACAAAATCTGGAAACGATACTGATTTTATGATACTATGAGGCCTTAGACGTGCAAATTGTGGGATGATTTGTACAAGCTCTTGTTAAAAAAGTGTATCTGCACATCAATCCTCCATCTGCATAAAAAGATCAGAGGCTGACTCCCACTGTGACATGTGGTCTGCCTAAAGTCATGTTGCATACATGTCGGACAGATTGGGACCGAACACAGAGTATCCTAACGTCCCTTTAGTGCAGTAGTGTTACATAACAGTGCAGTCTGTGATCTAAGGACAGATCTGCTCCCCTGACACTCTGGCAGATGTCCATCGTTCAAACGGACCTCTCTGACCTCCATCTAGCGCACAGTCAGGGTTAATTCACCACCTCTGCTCGCACTTAGGCAGCGTTCTCCAGCACAAGTCGACAGTAAGTGACAGTTTAAGTCATAATCTGCTCTCTCTCTGCCCTTGGGCTATAAAATATGATGTTTAAGCCGCTCGTTTCCCCAGCTGTTAGCACAGGTCCAAAGTGAGCTGTGAGCTATGAGAGTGAATGCTCAAGACCTACTGGCTAATGGTGGGAAAGACTCGAAATACTATTATGTTTTCTCAGCGGCAGATCTGCAACAGATTTAGGTCTGATGTGAATTGAAAATGCCCAAATATGGTGGATGGCCAAAAGGAACAGACGTTTCATTCAGGTCAAGAAAAAGCATTTAACACTATAATCATATTAAATAAAAATGTACATTTCCTTTTTTAATGAATACTAATAAAGAATCAAATATTGCTATTGCTGATGATATAGCTGCCTTATTATTAAGTGTAACTTAGCACACTGCTGAAAAAAATAAATAACAACTGATAATGGTGAAGAAAACAAACAAATAATCACATGTTTGCATCCAAGATCTACTCCCTTTTGAATAAAAGACTCCCATTGGCTTGTCAACTTTCAAGCAATGGCATCAGAAAATATCTACTGGGGAAGTGGCTATTGCAGATCTAACGAACTGGAAAAAAGGGAAGCAAAGTTAAAGGCGCATAAATATTGGCAATAATTCATTAGAGAGAGATTATTGTGGGATCGCACTGGTATAACGCAAGGCTCTGGTTTTTGGTTTGATGTGATGAATCAGTATTTTTGCTTCAATTATTTATTTTTATAAGATAAAAGGAGAGAGGTTGATATGTTCTTGTGGTAGTGGGAAGCAGTAAGGGTTTCAGCTATGGCAGCTTTAATGTTACATGAAGTTTGAAAGTCAGTGACAGGTTTTTGTTGAACAGGTAATAAGATCAATAATAATAATCAACTCTGCACCTGTCAGTGTCAGACTGATGCAGAAACCTGCAGATACTTGACTCAACTGGATGGGATTATGTTATTTGATAATTGCACAGGACAATTTAGATATTGCACAGAAATGATTATTATTGTTATTGCCACAGCCCTGGGATATGTGCTGTTTTTCAGTCTGATAGTTCTGGCTTTTATTGTCCTGTACCGAAGTGAACATACACATACAGTGAACATTACTGAAATGGTACAAAAGAGTGGCCTCCGTGTAAACAAGGAGAATGTTCTAATTAGTGATTTTAAAGTATTTACTCGCCCACTTGAGCAACATGTGAGCAATTCTCATTCTTTATCCCCCTTCATATTTTAATTTTTACTGAAGCCGATGACTAATGACTTACTTAGTCAAAGCAATAAGCCAGGGGTGTAGATTTCACAAGAGAGTCATCAGGGCCAGCCGCTTTAATGAGGAGTACTCAATTTACAGTGCACTGCTTTATCGACACAGAAAAGGCTCCCCTGCACCTGGAGATGAGTACTTACATACAGCTAAACCAATTCTTATAGCCAATCAAGTAGCAGGTACCACATAAACCAAAGGGTTTTGATGTTATAATTACCTTATGGATAGAATATACTGTATGATGAATATCCTAAATATTGCATTAACTATACATTCATAAAACACTCTCGATATCCCTTTATGTCTGTTGTTGGCACTTCAGGGTTACCAATCTACACGTGCACAGATACTTCAACAATCTCAGTGAAAAATGTGGAAACAAAAAGTAAAACAGGTCTGACAGTAAAACCTAAAGCTCTTGTTGAAGTGCAATACTCGGTTTGAAATATATTCCAGCAAATCTTAACTGTGAACTGTGGGAAAACTTCCTTTCTCAATAAAATGTATAAGCCGCACATCTACTGCGCGAACATTAAATGACAATTACATGACACACATGCAAATGCAGTGCAGCAGTGTGGGTAATGAGCAGGTCTAAAGGCAGATGGTTGCAAAGAAGATTTTTCAGGGAGAGTGACAGCAATAGAGCCATGTAAAGTACAAGCTGTCCAGTCTTATCCAGTAATACGACAAAACAAAAACACAACAAAACACAAGTGAAAAACAGATTTAAGGGGACTTGATCTGGTCAAAGAGTGAGCCTATTATATGAATGTAATCTGGTTGTGAAATACATTTTTTTTCTCTATGGATGAGTCACCTTCATTCACTGTTTCCAAAGTGATCCTTGACTGATAATACAGCACCATTTACCGCCTACACTCCACAGTCCACGGAATAAAAACATGGGGACTGAGCGAGCACTTTTCACTCAAATGCTAATGCTAACAATCCAGTCTTTCTTGTGTGCATCAAAGCATGTGGCAGACAGATGACGCCATCCACGCCGCCAGCTGGCACAAGGGTCACTCTCAGCCCACAGTGCAAAAAGGGCCAGGGGCTGTGAGTATGGGTTCAAGAGGAGACGATATATGTCTAAGCCTCTGGACAGTTACAGAGCTCATGATTCAGAGGCATAGGTGGCAGAGCTGAGATGGAGCGATGGCGAGAGGATGGAAGCAAGGGATTGATATGTGTGGTGAGTCATCCCTGTGTGATCTGTGCCGGACAAGAAGTTTCAGGCCAAAAACAATTACGAGTGCACTCATCTTTCACCGTGCATGACAAGTAAAATGGACATTTATGATGAGAGATAACAATAGTATATCTTCTGGGCTTCTGGTATATCTTTTGGTTGCAGCAAAAGTGCTCTTTGGCAGTCAGGAATTTTTATGTGCAGATGTGACCTTGGGTAACGCTTTATGGGTATGTTATAACGCTTTAGAATATCTCACACTATGAAGCATTAGTTTAGTATTTGTAACAACTTGATTAATCCTTCATCCTTTACAAAGCATTATTCCGACATTAATATCACTATTGCACTATAAAACATTATTATGAATGTTTTAGACGTAACAAAAAAGCCAGGAGACTGAGATGGTCAGTCCAGAACCTTCACTTTATGCAGTTGTAGCCAATGACAGGTTGACTGGGCCTTGTGCTTTGGATCGTTGTCATTTTGAAGTACGTCCCATGCGCAGCTTCTGGGCGGATGAGTGCAAATTTTCCTCCAATATTTTCTGATAACATGCTGCATTCATCTTTTCCTGTGCCATTCCCAAAACATCAGCGATCCACCTCCATGTTTCACAGTAGGAATGGTGTACCTTTTATCGTAGGCCTTAATGACTCCTCTCCAAATGTAACGTTTATGGTTGTGGACTTTGTTACAGAAGGTTTGAGGGTTTGTGGCATTACCTTAGTAATGGCTTTTTTCTGGCAACTTCCCCATGTAGCCCATTCTTCTTCAAGTGCCTCCATATTGTGCATCTTGACACAGCCACACAACTTCCAGTCCTGAATTTCATCTGAAGTTATTTGTGTGTTTTTCTTTGCATCTCGAACAATTTTCCTGGCAGTTGTGACAGTTGTTTGACATTAAACGACTTCACCCAAACACTAACTATGAGTGAAGAAAAAGTGTTTTTGTGTTATCATTTATATTCTCTGAAAAATGGTCAATCACAAATTCTGCCAGGGTAAGTAAACTAACGAGCACAACTGTATACATATAAATTATATTTATATTTATATAAATAGTTTCATTACTTAATGTTAATTACACTTCTATTAATACTTGTGTGAGTTACTATAAAGTGTATACATGTTACCACATGTGTACCAATTTGCAATTGGTCTTTGACTTCTAATTTCTCACTTTTTAGTAGAATATGGATGTATTAAAATGTTAGTATGTTAGTAGAAAAGAGCACATCTGACTTTTCCATGCCAGTTCTTATTGACTATGCTGCAGGACAGTGAAACCAAACTGAGTGCAATGTGTAGAGCTCTTGCTGGATCCTTGACAGTGTTTGGTCAATACTAATCACCTATTTTATTTCCTTCTGTAATGTTCTGTGATTGCTTAATTCTCAAGACAGATCTCTCCAGATAGAAATGCTCAAGGCAGGGCCGGGGAAAAATGCCGAAGTTGAAACAACTTGAATTCTAATAAGCGTAAAATTTATTATTGATATTTGTGCCGATCTGAAAATAAACTTTTTGATCTGAGAAAACTCAAAAGTTTATGAAAGGGCAATAAGAGTGAATATTGTTTGAGATAGTCCTATATCATCATTTAAATCAAAGGAGTTCAACTCTAAAGGCCACCTATTCATTAAGTCCCAGAGTCACTTGGCAGATAATGGGAACAACAGCTAGAGCAATATTCGCAATGGACACTTAAAGGCAGCAATGAATATGTGTAGAGAGACAGAGAAAGAGTTGGAAAAAGATAGACAGGTTGCCAAGAGAGATAAAGCTAAGCAGACACCGCTGAATAACAAGAAGCTAGACCAGGAGTCAGGCAGAGAATTACCAATGTCTGCTGGAAGCCACGAGACAAGACTAATGAGTCTTAAAAACTGCAAGATGAAAGAAAGCCAAAATCTGTGTGATGCCTTGATAAAACCTAAGGTGTAAAAACTAAAGTGAACTCCTAATTGCCAGTGCTTTACTGGGTTTCAGTAATGTTTTGTCAGCCTCACAATGTTATTGAAAATCTGTGTAGGAGCTGAGCAACGTAGTAGTATCGACTGCAATTAATGAATCGCGTAATAGTCGTTTCATTAAAAAACGAGAACTAAACGCTGTTGCACATGTAAACCAGAAAAAAACATTGGCATGTGTTTGTCTTAATTGAATTAGCAAAGGAAAACTCAATGGCAGGTGTTTGGTCTGGTGAAGATGATGAGCAACAGCATCTAATTTGTAGTTTGCAAAATGAACACTATGAACACTAGTGTTAGCATTGTGTCCTTGAACCTGTATCTATCACAGAACATACCATATATTTTTCCAGGCTGGAGGGGAGAAGCAGCAGGGCAACATATGCATTATTTGTACACATACTACTCCTCATGGGACCAACCCACTCCATCTGCATCTCGGGGCAAAGAGAGGCTAATGAGGGTTGCATTGCTATTATGCCTACTTTGAGGATGCTAACATTTGCTGATGATGAGTTACACTTGAAATGGTTTGTGCGGGTGATTACACAGAAAAATCCATTTGGTCTGTAAACTAACTGCGAGGGTTGTATTTAAAGTGTTTGCTCATTTTAATTAATTATGAAAAGGCAACTCACTTCAGGCATTAGAAGAAGGGCTTTGTGTTAGGTTAGGTTAGGTATGGAGTCATAACATGTTTGAAGGTATACATGTTTCAAAATGTCACAGTATGAAAAGAACTAACATTTTTATACTGTTTTTTGACCTGATAAGACAAGATCAGGAAGTGCCAAAAGACAAAATTACAAATGAGCTTGCCTGTTGAAACATAAATACTCAACTGTTTGTGCTTTCAAAACAGGAATGGTAATCAACCAAAACATAAAAAACTATTAAAAAAGATACTGGGTTTTTTCTCAACGTTATGATGCCATCAGAAGCTCCCATGCAAGACATAAAAATGGGATATACATAAAGCACTTACATCTGTGTCGGGGCCCTTGTCAGCTCCAGGACAGGAGAAGGTAACAAACTCATGGCACCTCTTGTGAACCACAAAACAGCACACTAGAAGAAAACGAAAGACAGAGACACAGTGAAGTTTATGGCACAGCATTAAAAACAAGCAGACGTATTGTTTCATCTTGTCCTCCTGTGATTATGAGCAGCACTCGAGCTTTAAACCTGCCTCTTAAAAGAAAAATAACAACACAAAGTCAGTCCCATGACCTATTGTTTAATGCAAGTCTTCTGCGATATAAAGAGAGACATACATTCAGACAGACAGTAAAATGAGCGTACATTATCAATAATCATACTCAAGTGAACTGACAAGTCTCTCTGGAGCAGACATAGATACAAATGCGGAGAGACAAACACGTGCACGCCCACGCTCACACCCGCGCAAAAAATGTCACTGTGATATCATGTGTGTTGAGAAGATGCCAGCCCTGTGAAATCTGTTAAATAAATACTAATTGTCTTCCAATAAATAGTGTCTTCACAAAGGGTCACTGACAAGACACCTGAAAGAGCTGTTTACATTTTAAACTGTATAAAATGGACCTCTGTGACAGTAAGAAAACAAGCCCATATACAGTAAGTGAAGTCCAAAGTATTTTTCTCTTTCTCATGAATTGTTCTGGTTATTTCTCTTTTATTTTCTGCCGTGCCCATTGTCAGGCCAACTGCTCATTCATGTGCACTTAAGCGCTTTGCCACGTCTGTACTTGTGTGGTATTGTCTAGGACTTTGCCAGCTCCGTCACAGTTGCCAGACAATCTGACAGGCACTGCTTAAACAAGTGGAGTGAGTCCGGTGAAATGGCCAATAAACAGCAGGGGTCCAACTGTCGAGACTGGACTGTGAGAAGCCACATTCTGAGCCAATTGTTTAATATCATCACCATTATTCCTGATTGTCTCCATCCATGTATTTCTGTTTTAACCATAATACTTACATTGCATTTATATGTGTGTCAGAGGTGGACAAATAAGATGCTTTTTGCATTTAAAGAAAAAAACAGCTTACATGCAAGATGGGCCACATGCACAGAGGTGTAAAGAGTCCAAAATCTGCACTTATGTAAAAGAACTGGCCATCTTTATATAATTGGGTAAAAGAGTAATAACAATAGTTAAAAGACCACCCCAAGTAAAGCAAATGAAGCTTTAGAAGCATGACACCTGTAGTGAATTAGGGCTGTGCAATTAATCGCAAAACAATCGCAATTTGAGCACATGCTATTTCTAAATTTCATATGGCTGCAATTTTATTCATTTATTTATTTATATTTTAATTCAGAATCAGAGTTTCTAACTTTGGGACGGTTTAATTTGTGTCGCCAGTAAAATAAAAGCTCACTGTTCATTTGGGCCGGTGACCTTTTATTTTACTGGCCAATGCTGTGCTGTGCGCTGTACAGACATGATTTGGTGCAGGTTAAATGTATATAATGTTTATGCAATGTTTTTGAAAACATTGAGAATGTAGCATGTTTGAAAAATCAAAAACAATTGTCAAAATTGCAAATAAAATCACTATTGCAATATTCATTAAAACTGTGAACATAAGTAGGTCCTTATGAAACCATTTAGTCAAAAGTAGTATTGTAAGATTTTATGACATCAACATATGCTGCACAAAAGAACATTTTCCTATCTTGGATTAGTGACAAACCTCCCTCCAAATCTAACTGGCACAAACTTGTTATAGAGCCTTTTCCCTCTGGAATACTGGACCTGTCTGCTGCATCCCAAAAAGGGACAGTTCCTGGAGATGTGGGCCCCTTTCCTTCACTTCGCTGTCTCTGCTGTGGCCTCGGTGCTGAGCAGCGCTGTGGTGGACTAGCAAAGGACATTTGTCTTTTTTTTAGGGTTAACCCTAAAAGCCTTCTTTAAACAGAGGAGGTGGCCTCAGATTTATGTTTCCTAGTATTTATAACAGTGTTTTGAAACCTAAAACAAAAGAGTTGCACCCTAGGACAACAAACACAGCACCTAAATGTAGCACTGTCACTAACGACTCTGCACCTGAATGGAGCAGTGTCAGTAACGACTCTCCTGAGCCTTAACGACTCTCACATCAGGAGTCACACTTCCCTTTCATGGCCAACAACTATGAGACCAGAACAGCCTGGTCCAATCAGGTTTGGTTTCAGGGGAAACTTCTCCCTCTAGAGATATAAGCTCAGCTCTCCTACCAGTTGATCTCAGAATTGACAAAGTCTCTTGGAATTAGAGACAAAACGTCTTCACCTTGAAAACCGAGTCCAGATGCTTTTTCTTTCACCTTTTTTCAAGATGTCCTGGATGACTGAGAACCTTCACAGACAAGAACAGTGTGTGTTTAGTACAATGATATATTATAAATAAATATGATATATTTACTGTATGCAAATTAGCCATGAAAGTTTTTTTATTGGTAAACATATGTGTGTTAAATTATAATAAATATTATAATTAGAATTATCAAAAATTATATATTTGACATAAAACAGTTAAATTATGTTTCAGGAATATGTCATTTACAATGTATTAGCTGTAGCGTTAAAAATCACACACTTCTTGCATTATTATTTGCGAATAGCTATCCCACTTGAAATCCACCTACTGGTAAATCCCAAGTCAAACCTCTCCCACAGACTATTCGCATTCCTCAGTCACAAATTAAATTCATTTGAAGTTTTTTTTTTCAATTCACAGCCTACTTATAAAACATGAATCATAATTGTAATATGACGAGTGTGCCTCTTGTTCTACCTCCCTCCATCCATCCGTCCGTCCTCACACCCTCAGCCTCACACTCACACACCCGCCCACCCAGACACTGATCTCAGACCAGTGCACATGTCAACTGTTGCTATGGTGGACAGTCTCAACACTTATCTGAGGGCAGAGGTGAAGGAGAGTTGCTAAGCTGTGCATGAAAAAGGGATATGTGCAGCTTTGGTATGTGCGGGTGTAAGTGAAGGAGACAGGAATTTCATTTTGGCTACAATCCTTGCCTCACGCATACATCTAGATAGTAGGATCCAATATGCTGTGGAGAGTAAAATACTCATGGGAGCTTACATGATGCATTCCTCAACAATTATTTCTGGTATAAGGAATAAACAACTTGTGTAACACTGAGGAGGCTAACTATAAAAACTTGCTATACATGCAATACTTGTCATAGAGAAATGGTAAAAGGTCATTTGGTCTGATGAGTCCAGACTAGCCATATTTCAGATTGAGGCCACAGGGTTAATAATAGTAATCTATGATTCAACTCAAAATGACTACAGTAACTACCCATTCACTGCATCATCACACTAACGCCACAGTTCACAAGTTTATTTTTGCAGTCTATGGCACAGACGGTCATCACAGAATCAAGTCTGTTTTCACTCAATTTTAAATATTGAGGACAAAGTATGTGTCTGTTACACAGTACCATCTGTGAGGGCGTCCATAGAGTGTTTGCAAAGGGCAGGCACTTTAAATAACTGGTCGGTGATTGGAATTTTTGTAGTTTTATCCAATCAGAACATAAACAGTGGCTCAGTGGTAGAACGGTGGTCCTTCAACCGGAAGGTAGGGGGTTCGATTCCCGCTCTCCCCACAGTTCATACTGTTGTTGTGTCCTTTGGCAAGACACTTAACCCACCTTGCCTACAGTGGTGTTCCAGCTGTAACACTGGGTTAATAGAAGCTTAATGTAAGTTTTGGATAAAAGCGTCAGCTAAATGAATAAATGTAAATGTAAACTGTCACTTACTGGTCGAACTAACTCTAATCCTAACAGGCTAAGACCAGAACTGATTTATTTAAATACATCATTATTGAGGATGCAGAGTTTAGAGTTTCAATCTTACACCACAATCAAACTTTAATTCACAATTTTCTTATTATAAGCAATGTTTCCTAGGTAGGACACATATTATTCTAATGTCTAGTTTATAAAATCACTGTACAGTAAATACTCTTTTAGTTTTAGCCTTGTCTGTCTCTAAAGATATGGTTTAGTATAATTTAAAGGCTGCATGAAGTCAGTTAAGACATATATCATATTGAAGCTCATGGCTAATCTGCATAAATCAACAAGTAGGCTCCACTGTGCTGCATCTACCATATTCATTTTCCTGCCACTTTGCAAAACCAAGGCATTACAGAGGTAATAAGACTCTGGTGATAGTTTGACATTTTTAGAGTCTGTAGAGTCATTATATAAAATTTAAGCTGCTGGATCCTAACAGCAATATAGCAAAAAAATCTGGATCAATTAAATGTATTAAATGTATTTCCCCGTTCTGAATGAAACTAACCAGACCTTTGAGGAGTCATCTTTGAGTTATTGTTATTTCCATATGAGCACTGGAGGCTCATAAATATGGAAGAGCTGCAAGTCAGAGTAGTTTAGGAGTATGTATGAAGTATGAAGCTGTTGTTGCTCAGGTAAGTGGGAAACGCAGTCACAAGGAGCGTCTATGAACAGCAGCAGAGGTGAGCCACTGTCCCGTAGTATCATCTGGGATATTATGATTAATTACAGGCTTTGTCTCAACAGCCTAATTGCAGATGAGGGGCCTGGACATTACAGAGCAGCTTACAAGAGTAATTGCACAAGGCAGAAAGCATATTTTAGATTAGAATTTGTGTCATGTTTTAAATCTCCCCCTCATCTTCACTTTGCTCGAGCTAATGTGGTGATATTGGTAATCTGCCCAGACCAGTACTAATAGAATAACAGTGCGCTTCTGGCCCAAAGAAAAGCTTATGGCAGCGATAAGGGAGAGGCCGGGAACCCTGCAGTGCCAGACCAACATATACACACTCAATTGATCCTGTCCCCCAGAGAGAGGCTGCACAAAGAGAGCCGCCGCTTTGATATGAGATCAACAGGAGCAAAGAACGGCCTGTGTGTGTGTGTGTGTAAGGATAGGCAGAAATAAGTAAGTCATTGATAACAGTACACATTTAAATTCTTAGCCATATTCAGCGTTTGTTAAATGTTTTTTAATAATTTTAAAAATGACGTAGAGACAGCAGAGCTTTGTGGTTAACTGTTAATTTTGTGCCAATATACAAACATGGGAAAGTCATTAGTTTTATGTATCCATCTACTGTCCCTCTGCCCAAATCATCAAAAATAAGTAGGCAAGAGCTTTTTAAATGTTTTTAGTTTTTATTTGCTGACTGACAAAAACGCTGCTCTTAAAGAAGGAGATTCTGCCTTTTTTTGGAGTGGGGAGGGGCCTGGAAGGGCAGGGGTGGGGGAGGTGTATTGGTTATTTATAGGTCTGATTCTGGCCAAGGCTAGAACACAGTGTACTGAACCCCAGCATGGTGGAGAAACCAGGGAAGACATTTCCTACACCTGGCCAGTTGGATGCTATAAATACACAGCACACGTGCGCCATCCAAACGACCGTGTGTGCACAGTCTGTCATATCTGAGGCAAAGGCTGGTGAATGATGAATGAAAAGCATTGCTTGTCACTAAGCCGTGAACAAGAGCGGTGGAAAAAGCGGCCAGAGAAAGAATCATATACGAGATCTGCACTCGTGGCCTGTGTCAGGTTCTCGTCAAAGTTTGATGGAGTTCAAAGGTCAAACTCAAAGAGAAACTAA